>JAWNOR010000113.1:8430000-9660425 GCA_035045885.1 Drosophila borealis
CAATCAAATTTCGTGCAACTGGCTGCTTGTCATTTTTCTCTGTTCTCGCAGTTTTGTGTTTTCAATCAGCCAACGCCAAGTGGCAAGCTCTGCGCCTCATTCCACAGCACCCGACCCCCTTCCTGCTCCCCTCCCGCATTAGACTACACGACGCCCTTAGATGTTCATTATTGGCATTTATTGCTGCCTTTGCAACACTCGAAAGTGCAACAGCAAAGTTAGACATGCCCCTTCGTCAACTCTTTGGCTCTGCCCCCCACCCACACACTAGGCACGAACGTGGAAACTTCCTTGGGTGGAAACTGCATTGACTATAATAACCATATACCATATTATATACGATATATATACATTTAGCAATCATTGCGAATCCTTGACTCCTCTGCACTCTTCTACATTGACACCGATGCACCTGCGCAAGGCCAAGCTGATGTTCTTCTGGGTGCGCTACCCGAGCTCAGCGGTGCTCAAGATGTACTTTCCGGATATAAAGTTCAACAAAAATAATACAGCACAATTGGTGAAATGGTTCTCGAATTTTCGGTAAGTTGCACACGCCTCCACACAAGCCCACCTACACTAATCTCTTTATATATATATTTATAATACCTCTATAAGTAACTGTGATATCTGTCTCTCTCACTCTCAAATTATGTGTAACTTTTTTCAAGCAGCATTCATTTTTATGATTTCATTTACGTTTTCGTTTAGTATCGTGTGTATATATGTATACTAAACTATCTATATCTGTCAGGCACTTTCAACAGAAATTCCAATTCAATCCGATTGCCAACTGTCGAATCCTTGACTTGCACTCAAGAAATCGCACCAACTGCCGCCCCAGCACATGTAATGCGCTCCCAGCCCCATTGAAGCCCGCCCCAAAAAACAACTACGAGAAAGAACGGCTATTTTCGGCAAACCCAAAATGTTAATACCCTTGTAGCACAGTGTAGCCTTGGTCAGAATTTCCTACGAACCGAAAATATTTACACTCAATACATAGTCTTTTAGAGCTACTTGATAGAGTAGTCCGAGTGTAAGGGCCTCATTAATTCCAAGTTGAATCAAGAAACAGAGCTAAATTTGCTTTAGATAATTCCTATGGCAGTCATATTACATAGTGATCTGATCATATTCATGGCGAAAGCTTTAGAGCCGAGAGACTAGTTAGCATAGAAATAGAAATCGAATCGGTTGTTAATACTGATCAAAAATATCAATACTTTATACCATCCACAAGGGTATTCAAAAAAATGTATTTCCCATTTGCATTTGCAATTTTTGCTTGTCAGTTGTTGTCTGGGGCGCAAGAAGTTGCCAAAAATAAAGGAGAAATAATAAATAAATAGATATATATTTATTAGAAGTCAGAAAACTGAAACGACAGCTGGCAAAGGCTTCAGAGCTCGGTGCGGCACAACTGAGGGTCCTGCAGTATTCTGCAGTTAAGAGCTGCGCTTCGATTTTCGCGCCAAATGCGAGGCACATCTGCAGCTAACCACGCGACAGGACAATAGTTCACCTGGATTTTGATTTCAGCCCCTAGCACAAAACACACAATCACACAGGCACTCATACACGCACACACACATACGCACATCGCTCGCTGACTTAGCAGCTGTCCCTTCGGCTGCTCGTGCTTAAGCAACTACCCCCTAACCCTGCCCGTCCCTCCCTGCCCTGATTTGTCTCAAGACATGCGCAACGTCTTAAGAAATTCGCCGTAGTCTTTACCTGCGCACCAAAATCTCGGCACGGGCCCGGCTTTACGGGGTTTTTCCCTCGGCATTGCACCTTTTGTTTGGTTTTTTGTTTTGGGTAGTTTCTTAGGGGTTGCTGCTCCAAGGGGTTGTCTTATGAATGAAACCAGACTTTGCATGGGAATTTCTTGGCGTATCTCTTTATTTATTTTTCTCGTTTGCGACTTCAACTTTCGACTGCTGAGGTTAAAATGGGTGGGAATATTTTTGTTGATTGCATTTGATTTTTGTTTTCTGCTTTTTAAGTTCCCAGTGCTTAATGCTGAGGGGTAGGTCGCCGCGTAACGGTTTTTTCTTTTTCTTATTTTTCAATTACTTAAAATTTTTTTTTTTTATTTGTATCTCATGTAGTTTTGTTGCATTTTCAGTTGTATTTCCTTTTTTTTCTACATGCAAGTAAAGGAAACCAGCACTTACTCACACGTACTCGTCAAAGTTGAACATTATGAATTTTACCCACACTCTCGCACACACATTATACGCCTAATAACATGTTGCATGCCGCTTGTTGTGGCCACTTAAGAAAATGCAAAGTATCTGCCGCTGCCCCTGCAACATTGAGTCCTGGTCCATGCTGCTTTTCCGCATATTTGAAGTGTGAAAGAATGTGGCGGTAACTGCTGCTTATTAAAAATAAAGGCGGCCTCGAGCTGGGGCTGGGGATGGGGCTAGGACTGTGGCTGGTGCTGGTGCTGGGGTTGAGTGTAGCCATTTCTTGCCACTCTTTGTCCTTTGTGTTGGCTAATTAGCCCAAGTGCCTTTTGTATTTGTATGGCACTTATATAATTGCATTATCTGCCTCAGCTCTTATGGCAAATGCAAATACTGAAAAGAAAGCAGCCAAAGTACCGTGCATGTCCTGCCAGCACATACACACACACACACAGTGGGTGCCAGGCTAATTAGTTTGTTTGACTCTGGCTGCCAGATAGGCGCAAGTGCAGCTCCTTTCTTTGGGTTTTGTTTGGGGCAGCTACTTGAGAGTCGCGCCTGGCGAGATGCGCATAATGGCAGTCCCCTTGCTGCCCCGCTTAGCTGGTAAAAGGCGCTCAAGGATATGCAAGGAACTCACACACACGCTCTCCACACACACATGACTTTCTACCTATGCGCTGTGTTTTTTGTGTTTGCTTTTGCCTATTTTTTGTTTTGTTTGTTTTTTTTTTTTTGTGTTTTTCATCGAGCATTTTTGAGGTTAAGTGTCCTTAGAGAAGCTAAAGTACTCCCCACCACCCCGCCCCTCTGTACCCGCCCCTGCCAGCCAGCCAGCCGCGTGAAAAGATCTTGCTGAATTAATAAAAAAAGGAAAATATCATGAAATGAACAGCAACAACAACAGCACACATGATACGTATATAAAAAAAAAACATACACACACAAACACACACACACATATTTCAGTATATATATAACGATGCTTACATATCTATATATATATATATATAAAGTGTTGCCAATTACTTCATTAATGTATGAGGTAGAGATGTCTGCATATGTGTGGGTGAGTATGTGTGAGCTTATTAATGTACTTTACTCTCTATTCATAACATAAGTGAATGGCACTTCTGAAGAAAGCAAAGAAGTAGCAAAGAAGCAGACTTGACACACACACACATACACGCACACACACACACACACACAAACAGAAGCCACACTCAAACAGTCAGTAGTGTGTGCACGCTTGCATGCATGCAAATGGGCAGAAGAAGCAGCAGCAGCTGCCGCACTCGTGGCCACGCCCATGCCACGCCCCGAAAAATGCAGCATAAAAAATAATGAATTGTAAATAGGCTACGAAAAATATATAAACTAATTAGTTAGAGCAGCGAGTGCACATCCGTTGACGCCATTTTGTGTGGGTGCGAGCGTGCGAGTGTGTGTGTGTGTTTAGCAGCGTATTATCTAAATTAAGTGGTGCACACTTATGGCAGGCAGTTAGCTAAACTTCCTTTTCCTGGCCCCCGCCCCCACAAACCCAACCAAGCCCAGCCCAGCCCAGCCCAACCAAGCCGCAACACTTGATGCGGCATTTGCAAGCCTGCCTCAAGCGAAACGGCAACAACATCAACAACAGGCAAAACCCAAAGCTAATTGCATTAACACACACACACACGCGCGCCCACACACGTACACACAAAATATTGTGCTTTTCACACACGCCTACAAGTAGGCAACTGCATTGTTGCCAAACGCCTAATAACTATAGACCACAAAGCGCAAAGCCCCTGCCACATTTCCAGATATTGTTGCAAGCCTTAACAAAGGCACCCACAAACACTCACACCCACACACACACACACACACACACAATCTGTCACAATTTGTACTGTTGGCTTCTTGTGGCTGGGCCCCACTCCCACCCCACCTCCGCTCATTATGTGGACTGCCCATTGTAGGGAAGGCCCGCCGTAGTTGCTGTTCAAGTGCGCGTGGCAGCCGCCTCCGGGGAGCTCCTCGCAGCTTGACAGGCCTCGTTCCCATTCGCGATGAGACTCTTGCAAAGATTTAGCTACGTGCCACCGCGAATCAGTTCTATTTGCGCAAAGCGCGCTTATTGTTTGGAAAAAATCAACACGAGCAATATTATGCAGCTGCTGGGAAATCTTGAAATTAGCGCGATTATCGGAGCGTTGTCAAAGTGGGCGGGCAGCAACAATTGCAGCTCACAGACAACGTGAGTGGGTTGGGGGTGGACTGTTCATTAGAAAAAGACAAGCAATCACTTACATACACACACCCAAGGCCCACGCCCCGTCACTGCCCTGCTGCTCCATGGCAGACACAAATCACTTGACTAAACAAGGCGGCGACACAGCAGCCAACACGAGAAGGCACCACTGAGAGGCACCAGTGAGCCACCGGCTGCACTTGCTAATTAAGTCCCCAACCACTAGGCAATTGGCAGGCGACGGGCGGCACAAAGGGGGAAGCGAAACCACAGCCAGAAGACGCTGCACGTTGACTTGCAATTGTTATTGCCCACATCGGGGCGCCAGGATATACATATACATATATAAATATACATAAATATGTATTGCTGCAGCACCCCTCAACGCTGTCGATGCACATTTGAGATTTATTAAAAATTCTTTACAACAAAGAAGCACAAAAATCACACCCACACATATACACAGACACAGAGACAAAGTCGAGGCTTTTAGGGTAGAAAATCGTGGTGCGCCTAAGAGTATGCAGCAAATTTATTAATAATGTCATTGCAAAGTCGATCCAATATAATGCATTAAGCCCATAGAGTCGAAAGCAAAGGCAGTCTGAGTTAGGCTTTGAGGCATCAGAGAGACAGACAGGCGCCCTGTGAGGGCGATTTGGAAACTTCCTTTTTCGGGGTGTATGCATGAGACTACTTTTTAATTTTCAATTCGAGTTCAGTTTTATTCCAATTATATGTATTTCATTTACTTGACTATTTGTGTTTTATTATTTAGTTTTTGTTTATTATAATTATCTCTTTTATGATTTATGTATGTTTTACCTTGATTTCGTAAATTTGAATGCTGTCCAAAATACTAAAAAAATGTTTAAAAAAAAAATCAAAAACAAATCAAAGCATAGCTAACTAGTATACTGACCAAATCCAAACATATTCCTCATCTACGCATCTGCAGAGAATTCTACTACATACAAATGGAGAAATATGCACGACAAGCTGTCACTGAAGGCATCAAGACACCCGATGATCTGTTGATTGCTGGAGATAGTGAATTATATCGCGTGCTCAATTTGCACTACAATCGCAATAATCACATTGAGGTATGCAACAAAAACACACTAACGCGCAGAGCTGTAAATACCTTTAATAACAAGAAACTTAGAACTTAAAAACAAGAATTCGCTTCTCAATTACAATTACTTTCGAGCATTCATATTTTCTTGTAATTTCCAAAGTTATTGCAACTTTAAGGTAATAAAGTAATTACAGCTTTGTTAACAACATTCACATTAACATACACATAAACAGAGTGCTGAGTGCGAGTGTGAGAGTGTGTGTATTGCTATGGACTATAGCACACTCACACACTCATACTCTCACTCGCTCTCATACACATACACACAAACACGCAACACATTAACACAACGATCTTTCGCTGCCGTGACCTTTTTGCTAATGTTATCGTCTTCGCCTTCGACTCCGCCCACGCCCACAGGTACCCCAAAATTTTCGCTTTGTGGTCGAACAGACACTGCGTGAATTTTTCCGTGCAATACAGGGTGGCAAAGACACCGAGCAATCGTGGAAGAAATCCATATACAAAATAATCTCACGCATGGACGATCCCGTGCCCGAATACTTCAAGTCGCCGAATTTTTTAGAGCAACTGGAATAAGTGGAGGAGTTGGCTATGCCAACGATGCCACCACCCCTGAATCAACCTACGAACCCTGCTACGACTACCACAACAACAACTGCAACAACAGCAATGCCGAAAGCGAAGCGAAAACAAAAGTTAAAAAGTTAAATCTACGTAAGAAATACAACTGGATATAATGCATACATAACATATGTATTATGTACACACTCACACTAAAGAGGCAACACTTTTCTTAGGTATTCTTCGTATATATATTTTTTTTAATTTTTTGGCCTCTCGTCGAAAATGAATAGAATAACCACAACCACAAGAAAGAAATCAAATTGCAATCGGAAAATATTTCTGTAGAGCCGTAAAATATTTTTTTAAAAATTTCGCAAAATGCCGTCATTGCTCCCTGGAGCTAAACAAAAGCAACAAAATACACAGTAATAGGCGCAAGTCACATTAGGTTTGATGCGACAGCAAAATTAAATAAAAACACACTTACACACACACAATATATATAAACATGCCTCAGCCTAAAACGTGAGCGCTTAAAAGTATGCAGCGCTTTTTATCATCTACCAAATGTTGTTTCATCAAAAGAAAAAGAACAAGAAATATAGTGCAAATTTAAAACCTGAGCCGGTAAAGACACCAGCACTCTCACACTCACACATACACACACACACACACAAACACAACCACTACAATTGTATCTATACAGAGGGTAAACTGTACTCTGACCGTTGGGGTTGCTAGTTGAAATTTTTTAAAAAATATTTTTACTATACGTTTATATTACAAATGCATACATAGTTGAGCAATCTATTATTCTACCGAAAGTTGACACACATTCCAAAGACACAATCTAATCACAAACAAACACATACACACACACTTTTACACTTCGGTACAGTTTTCGCAGGAATTTAAAGTGTGTTTTTTCAGCCGATTGAAAAGTTCTTTGCAGCTGGAGCTGTAAATGATCCAATTGCAGACAAACTTTTCAGTATGTCTTTTAGGCGGCAGTGTTGCGCAAGCTTTAAAAAAGTGTTATGCAATTCTGTCGAATAACATAAACTAAATTAACCAAGTTCAGGTTGCTTATTTCCTTTTAACATTAAGCACAATTCAATGTCTATCAAAAAAGCAAAAAAAAAGAAAAAAAACCAAAAAAAAGTTAATCAAGAAAAACGTAAAAATTTGCGAGTAGTATTTTAAAAGAAGTTAATAATAATTTTTATAAGCAGCGGGCGTTAGGGTAGTTAAATTTATTTAATGTTATGCAAAAGAAAATACGACCAAAGTTTATTGTTAATGAGCTAAATTTGAATGCGATTTTTATTTTAAACCATGTCCCATCTTTAAATAAAAATTTTTGAATGCACCCAATTGTGCACGCATATTTATTTTTTTAAAACCAACAAACACACACACACACACTAGTCTGTTATTTATGTACATATACGTTTAGTTGAATAGCATTCGATTTAAGTTTATGTTTAGTTTAATTTACTTGGCCTTAAGTTGCAACAAATATATACAAAAACCAAATATATACACAAAACAAGAAAACCACATTATAATCAAAAAATTTGAGTTTGTTTTCTTATACTTATGTTATCGATCCCACGTTTTATCGTTTTGAATATATGAGCCGCCGGCTGTGTGCCTCATTATGCACTTTCATTTCACACCAAGCATGGAAAGTGGGCGGGTTAAGAGGGATATGTTTGCCTGCTCTGATCGTCTGGGGCAGGCAAACGGGTGCTGCACAACACCAATTGCAGCACCCCAATAATAACAACAGCAACATCAACAAAAAAACATTCATCAAAGCATGCAAACACATACAAACATCGCGAAAATATCGAACTTGAAAAATATAAAAGAAATATTCCTCAACAACTTTGCGGCAACCATTCGAAACACACAAATTTCGGCCCATCACGTGCTTTGAGGAGCTCATAAGCCGGCTCCAGCCGACTCCCCCACCCCTAACGCCCCCTAGCTCTATTTTATTGGTTGCAAATAAGGGATTAGAGTCGGGAAGAACACCGCTTTATATACAACATACTTAGCTGATATGTTCAACAACATAATGCAACAACTTTTGGCAACCCAATGGATTAAGCAAAATTTTTACAATAGTCGAATTTTAGCTAAAGCGAAATTGAATCGAACTAACAACTTTTAGGCCTAAACCCATTAAATAATGGTAAACTAAACAAAATTTTATGCAATTCGGCGTAATTATCACAAAATTAAACAAAGTATAAACGGTGAGTTTCCTAATCTAATGCAAAAAAAAATAAAAAATTAATGAAACTTTTGGGAAAATTTTAATTGATATCGAAATTAAAATTTCTTTAAAAAAAAGATAAAAAGTAAATTGAAAAATTCATAATTAGATTAACAAAGCGTACAAACATAACTTGTTTATATTGGCAAACAAAAAATCTATTTTGATTTTCATTTCTTTTCAATTGCTTTTTTTGAGGTTCTCATTTCATTTCGCACACTTGCAACAAACACAAATCGAAATTGAACAACTCAAAATTGAAAGCTCGTTGATTGTTAATGCCTTTACAAAATTTATTAAGCGAAAACGATACTAAAAGAAATACTTTTGGCACTGAAGTTGACTAAAAATTTATTTAAATACAATTGTAACTGATTTTGTGATAAGTCAAAAAAGAAAAATGCAAAAAAAAACAAAAAACGAATGAAACATAAAACAACATTATTGTTTTGGTATATGCCAATATGGTGGCTTCGTGGGGGCGGTGGTCAACCACACTGACCACACGAGCCGCCATACAAAATTATTGATTGTAATCATAGTTAATTGAAAGAGATTAAACTAAACGAAATTGAAAAGAATATTAAAAAAAACCTTTAGGCAATTTAAGGCGTATTAACAATAAACAAAAGCTACAAAACTTTCGGCTAAACCAAAAAAACTTTAGGCAAAATTTTATAAATTAAGCAAGTCGAAATGCACGATTTTTAACATGGAAATGAAAACCAAAACAAACGGAAAAGCCAAAAAACTCGCCAATGAACCGTCAAAATTAAAACAAATTTTTTCTGTTTTGTTTTTAGTTTGTCAATTTATTTACTTTTGTAGGTTTTCTAAAAACACACCATTAAAAAGAACAAAAACAGATTGTCATAGCTCATTTTATTGACGATATTTAATTTGAGATAAAATAAGAAATTGAAAAGTTTGAAAAATTTGAATCAGCCTATTTAACATACTTGCGTACCAATAAGAAGAACAACAAATACAATACATACATACAACTACATATACTATATAAATTGACATACATACGTACATATTTCATACATTTATACTTACATACATAATTATACTATAAGTGAACAAAAACAAAACAAAAAAGGCATATTAATAATTGGTTAATAAACAAAATTCATTGAGAAAAAAAAAACACATAAAAAAAACAAACAAAACGAAGATTGCTTTTTCTTTACAAAATTCCTTTCAAACTTTGGCATTGTTTCTTTTTTGTTAACATTTTTAATGTTACTTTATTTTAATTACAAAACTATATTACAACTTTTGGCATTGATAAGAGAACAATTTTGATATCAACGGAAATGATTGGCCTTCACCAACACTACAACACTACAAACTCAAACCTAAATCACATGCACAACAACTAACGGTAAGCGAATCAATTTCATAAAACAAATTATTATCGCAGCTCAAGAGCGGGATTCACAAAAGCAGCGGCAGTCATTAAACTATATTCATAACTCTTTGGCAATAAACTTTTAAGGCGCTGAAATTGCGTTATGTTTTCCCACACACGCGTCCATATGAACGAGATTTTGGTGTTGATAAATTCCAAAATATTTAAATCGATCGCCATAGCCTAGAGAACAGTTTGAATCATTTATACTACAAAATATGTAACTGCTTTTGTGAACCCATCGAAAACATAGTACAAATACAGCCAAAGTACAGTTTACACCCTACGTAAAGGGAGAGGCCAGGACATAGCATAAGCATCTAAAACTTCAAAGCAAGCAAACCAGACAGCCAGCCATCCAAACCAGCAACATCCGACAACAAACTACAAAATGCAGTGATCGCAACCATGCGGCAGCAACCAAAACAGCCAACCAAAAAGAGGTAAACCAGATAAACAAATATACAAAAATAATAAGGATAAGCTGTACGCGCAGTGCTGGTAAACGCACTATGCGGCAGCGCTACAGTGCTGCAATGCAGCACATTCACAGACCGGAAACCAAAGCGAAAGAATTTCATTTACTGATTAACTGAATGTGAGCATTAGCACAGCAAATTAAACTTAATGCATAATGAAAAACCAAAAACTACACGTAATCTAAAAAGCAAAAACCAAAATATATACTACACGTAAACCAAATAACAAATATAAATGCAGATGCAGCCATATGCAATTTTAACTAGATTTTAAAGCATTATTACAGCAAAATAACAAAATAACAAAATACTGAATACCGCATACTCTGAATGAAGAAAAAATTTAAATGAGAACAATTGGTCAAATTTGTACATAAAAATCACATTTAAATACAACTACATACACGTAATTAAATATTACTACAGTTTAAGCATAAGCAAAACAAACCTAAAGCTAAACCTAAACAGCATAATACCTACCTACTCCCTATGTCAGCCCCCAAAAACCCAACTAACCAACGCGAAAACTAAAGTCAGCCATGGGCAAAGGCAATCCTTATACACAGAGCTTTACTGCATTGAAAATGCGCGCAAATGAAGATTTTTTTGTACTTTCGAGAACATGTGCCAAAACAAACCAACAGATACATACATAAAGTTACAGATACAAATGTATCTAATACAGGACATATATGTATATCAAATAACACAATGATTTTGGCAAAAATGGCAAAATGAAATTTCAAATCATAATAATATCTGCTTCTATTAAGGTAAGTTAGTTAAACATCCTTGTTTTGGAAAACATCTGATCACAAAAAATATAATGAAAATGAGCACACAAATTTGCAGTTTAGGTTAATACAAACAACAACAAAAAGAAATAAAACCAAAACGAAATAAAATCAAAATCCAAAAACCAAAAACCGAAAAAAACAAAACGAAAACGAATACTTAAAATGATTGCGTTTTTTTAGTAGCAAACGCGATTCACAAAATTTTTAAACACTTTTGACCGAAAATGAAAAATTATATATATTAAAAAAGAAATACAACAACAAAAAGTTTTGAGAACAATGTAAATTTTTATCACTTATTTGGCGAAGAGTATCAGAGAATACCAATTTTTGAGCGCATCGTAATGGATGCGCGGATTTTTTAGTTCACAACTGCAATAGAGCAGCACAGCCAGTGCAATACTTTTGGCGCACACTGTGCTGCGCACAAACGGATTAAGTTCAAATAAATGAAATTTTTCCAATTACCGAACAAATATAAAGCAACAATTTTAAGCATCCTTAGTTCTCAAGTTTATGAAAAGATGTTAAAACTTTTGGCTTATGATATAAAAGAGTAAAAACAACAAGAAAGTTGAAATTCAAAATTCGATTGATATATATATTATACACACAAAACACACTCACGCACATACACATACACATACACATACACATACACATACACATACACATACACATACACATACACATACACATACACATACACATACACATACACATACACATACACATACACATACACATACACATACACATACACATACACATACACATACACATACACATACACATACACATACACATACACATACACATACACATACACATACACATACACATACACATACACATACACATACACATACACATACACATACACATACACATACACATACACATACACATACACATACACATACACATACACATACACATACACATACACATACACATACACATACACATACACATACACATACACATACACATACACATACACATACACATACACATACACATACACATACACATACACATACACATACACATACACATACACATACACATACACATACACATACACATACACATACACATACACATACACATACACATACACATACACATACACATACACATACACATACACATACACACACACACATGCTGCACATGTTTGTGAAGCAAAAAATCAAAATATAAAAAAAGTTGCATAACATTTACCATAATAATATTAACAAATAAATAACTAACAACAAATTGATAACTAAGTATTCAACAATTTAGTTTTAACAGCAAACAATAGCCAGGGAAACATACACAACTCGTATGTGATATTTTTGAGTTAATCTCTCATTTATTTTTACTGAAACGCATATACAGCAAAATAAAAAAAAAACAAAAACAACAACAAAAAAACAATGTAACAAGCCCAGTTCAATGTGACAATACAAACGAACAAGAACAACCAAATATTATTATAATATTAACAATAATTATAATAATAACAACAACATACACACACAGCACTTCCAACAGCAACTTTTTTTGGGTTGTCTACACATATCAAAAACCAAAACAAAGAACCCAACCATAACGTAACATGTTTTTCTGTTCAGTCTTTAAGCCATCCTAAGTTCAAATTTAAAACATGATATTTACCCAGTATAACAAATAACATATATAAAAAATCTATAAATATTATAAGTGTTTATATAGTTGAATTTTCAATGACTAAACCAAATGTCTAAACGAATTTTATGCCACAGTTTCATTTGCAATAGTCAAAACGTGCCAACCGCGCGTACCGGGATAATTTATAGTACAATGCAACAACAACAAAACAAAAAACAAACAAACAAACAACAAATACATACCAATAAATTTTTATAAAACTATTTATATTTTTATAAAAAAATAATAAACAAAACAAAAACAAAAGATCGATTATGAATTAACCACAACAACAACAATAGCCAATTAGCATAATAAGCCAAAACTTTTAGTTGACAATTCAAACATTTTTTGTTCACAATTTAACAACAGCAACATTTATGTTTTAAGTTTAAAAGAAAAAACAAGAAAACAGAGCTGACTGCCAGCTGCTTATAGGCATGATATGAGCGGAAAAGAGTGAAACAATTTGCCACGCAATACAATTGAGGAGAGACGATGCAAGCACATGCCATATACGAAATTAACAATAGAATCCAGAAGAAAGCCAAATGTGTCGAAGACTGAGAGACTGGAATATGACCCTAAGATGCCTGCCTGCTACATAAAGAAATATTCGCCCAGCCCATGTGCTTGCAACAACAAAGCTCTGACATTGTATGATAGCGTGGCATGCCTCTAGCCACCAACCTAAGCGAAATTTGCAGCAGCAGCAAGAATAGACAACAAAATAAGTGATAAAAACAAAACAACAAAGAAAACCTTTTGTTTCACAATTCTCTTATGAAAAACTCACAATCAATCAATTGATATGAACCACAAGCATTGCGTGCGTTAAACTGATCCAATTTCTGACAAGGACGATTGCGGCGACTGCGCCTGCGCGTATGCAACAGAAAATAACTGCAAGCTCCTTTGGTTTACTCTCTCACACACACACGCAGACAGCAATACAAAATAGCAACAATAAACAAGCGATAAATTGATCAAGCAATTCGAGCAAAAATGTGCGCCTCAACGAGCCACAGACAATAGCCCAGCAATATTATTCTTATTTTCCCAATGGGCGCCATCTTTGTAATTCCCCGAGAATTAAAGTGGCGCCAACCAGCCGTAAAAACAGAAGTACAACCAAATCAAAAACAAATATTGGCACCATGAATCGCACAGATAATTGACGATAATGTTGAACATATATTCTGTTGCTCCGCTACGCAAACAGCCGTCAAACTAATTGGAATCTATACAAAATATAGATACAACATATAGATAAACCCAAATAGAGCGCCGCTTGTCAGAAATCGCCTCAGGCGTTTGTCAAAATTCTACAAAAATTTTTTGTAAAAACTGTAGGAGCAAACGAAAAACGCAATTTTATCAAATGATATATATATGTATATGATAGATTATTGATTTTAAGTTTCCTAATTTTAGTTAAATCTCAGTTTTGTTGTTTTTTCGCTTTTACTTTTCATAAAAGCGAAACCGACACAAGACGTATGTAGGTGACACGCCCCCTTGTGCGTGTGTAAAATATGTATAAAAAAATAAAATAATATACAAAAAGCAAACAAATAAATAATAAACACAAAAAAAAAACAATTAAAAGCAAACAATATTTATACAGAGACTGCAAACAAATGTGATCAGATATTTTATAATAATATAAGTTTACAAGAAACCGCTAAAAACAAGTAATAAGAAAGCCAAAACCAAAAATCTCTAGTATTTATTGCAATAGCGAAACAAATCAAAATCGAGAACATCCACTAAAGAACAAAGAACAACAAACGCAACCTTGTAAACAAAATGTAAGTCAATATTAAAACGTAAGTGAAACAAAACGAAAAACAAAACAAAAATATTTATAATAATATTTTTTACAATAGCATATACAAAAAACAATCTCTAAATATAGCAAACGACAAAGAAACCGAGCGAGAGCCGCAGCCTAGCAGACAGTCCCCCCCTCCAACCCCCCGTCGAGGAGCGGGCTGCAGCTACTTGCGCAACAGTTGCCTTTCACAGAAACAATTTACCGTTTAAGTTACAAATAGTGAAATAGACAAAACCAAAATGGCGGCGGTCTCAACAGAGCGTTGCCACAGTTTTCAACCAGTTTTCAGTTAACAAATGTTTAAGTTCATTAAATACAACAACAACAACAAGAACAGCTGCAAAATGCTGTTTATTTAGTTAACGGTTCATACAAAGATTATATTTAGTTTCAGTAGGAGTAAAGAGTGAAGTAGAAGAAGAGCAAGAGCAAGAGCAAGAGTGATGAGTCATGAATCGAGAGCTCAAAGCAGTAACAAAAACAATTCAAGCCTCAAAACTTGACTAAAAAAACAAAACCAATATCAAAATCCATAAATAGTAACTTTTAAAACAATTTTCTAATCTGTTTTATGAGTTATAATCTTTTAACTAAGTATAGATGGATATATGTATATATATATATATTCTATTCGTACAACAACAACAAGTTTAGGTACATTTTGCTATGATTTTGCGAGTTTTCAAAACAAAATGACTTTCAGTTCTGAACAATAGTGCCGGTAATATTATTGATATAAGTAACTATATACATGAATATGTATACAAATATGTATACATATATTTAAATATATATGTATATAAAATACATACTCTAGACGTCGTAAGCCGTATTCCAGCATAGCTAACTAATGCTCTAAATGTACACTGAATGAAATACACCAGAAACAACCAATTCAAATGATATGCAACACACAATAACGGAAAAAGAATTTATTTGCGCTCAATTTTTTCTAGCACATATAAGCGAGTGTTTTAAGAACGCCTTTTGCCCAGAATCTGTCTACAAACCAAATGCCCAACCCCCTTACACAAACACACGTATCCCCCATATATGCATCATTCCACATGCCCTATAAATATATATAACTTATTAACTATATAAGATGAAGTAAATCGAAAAAAAAAACAGAAATAAATAATAATAAAGGTAGTTGCTATTTTAAATATGTATTACAACAAATAAACAAAAAGAAAAAACTATCATCAAATATGTAGCACAGTATGCAATAAATGTTGAGCAGGAACCAGACACCAAGCAGACCCAAAAAACAGCAACAACAGAAAAAATAGCAAAACAGCAACAACAACAACAACAACAACAGCAACAGTCAAAAATCAGAAATGTTCCAATCCATAAAACAAAAACTCAATACAAAAATACGTATGATATTTATATCCTTTTTTACTTACACGTATAATCAAGAAAAAATGGAAAAGAACTCAAATCAGTCAAATCTGAGAGGCGCCGCCTTTAGGTTTAATTTTATGCACATACAGCAACACTATAACCATACACACACACGTACATACACACACTGCAGTCAAAGGAAAAAAAAAACAAAAGTTAATGTCAGCATAAGTATGAAAACTAAGCGTACTTAAATAAATTACATAATTATAAAGAAACAAAAACAAAATGCAAAACCAAAATCAAACATAAATTTCTACTCATAGTTTAGCAATCGTAATTAATTTATTTTTTGCAATTAACTAAGCAAATGGACACAAAGCAATTCGCATATAGGACATAACTTACATAGTTCCCAAACCGACTAACTAATTAACTAACTACAAACAAACAAAAATAATAGAAATTTTCGCCAGCCAACAACAACTACACAACAGCAAAGCAGCAACAAGAAGAATAAGAACAACAACAACCATATGCCGTTCAATTAACAACAATAACAACCGCTAAGAGCTAGAACTAGAACTTATAAGACGCCAATCAGTTATCAATTAGCTAACCTATGATTTAACAGCAACTTACACTATACAACAAAACCCATGCCCAGCAAACAAAACCAATGTCTCGACGCTGAAAAATTTCAATTAAAAGCAAAAAAAAACAACATACAAGAAAACTCATTTTAAAGCATACTTTTAACGGGTATACACGTAATATTGTAGAAATTATTATATACATATGTGCTGGATTTCAATTCGGCGGCAATTTCAACTGATTTCATATAGAATGCTTGTTGACGCATATTTCAAAAAACAAATACTTCGAAAAATCAATGAGTATTTACGATATAACGGAATCTAAAATGTGGGATTCAATTTTCCCCAGCATAACAGCGCACAATTTCAATGGAAGGAGCTTTTCGGCAACATGCTCAAGTGGTATCGCATTAGATGAATCCCTTCTAGGAAACAGTTTCGAGCAAGAATATTTCGGCTTAGACAGTAACAGAAGACAAAAAAAAACAAGACGACTTTCGGCGGTAATGCAGAAATGCAAACTAAAAATAAAAAAATGTTCCTTTGGAACATAACTCTCGGCATAGACTTTGGCGTACCTTTCGGAACAACAGAAGACGCAAAAAAAAACTCTAAAATGACAAATGACAAAATACGCGCTGCAAGTGTTTCGACCGCCTGCCAAACACTGGTTTTCCAAGCCAGAAAAGAAATAAAAGAATAAAGTTTTAGGTATAAGTGTAAAATTATAAATATAAAAATATTTCGGTAATGTTCCTATATATACATACCTATATATGTATGTATGCATATATACGTATATATAACAAGGTAATACAAAAATAAAAAATTTTGGACACACGAAAATTCAGCATTTAGCATTTTGGAATATCAAAATAAAAATGTCTGGCAAACAAAAAAAAATGGTTGACAAGAGAACACTCGTATTTGGCAGGCGTTGGCAACACTGGCAAACAATGATAAAAAAAAAAAATAATATAGTTTTACAGGCAGCATTTTAATTAAAAAAAGAATTGTTAGGTTACGATAATAATTATGTTTCACGATTATTTCTCTTATAACTTAAACAAAAAAAATTGTACTTTTCAACGACAACAACAACAACAACAATGAATAACGCGTTAAAACCCAAAAAAAAATGATGATGACAAAAAAAAACAAAAAACAAAAAATGATAATATAAAAACAAATGAACAAAATTGAAAACTCTCGGCCATGTTTGGATAATTCTCTCTCGGTGTAAAGTTCAGGACAACAAATTTACAAAAAAACAAAAAAAAAACAAAAACAAAAACTAAAACCAAAAATAAAAATTCTTTAGACTTTAGGCAAAAATGGGAAGAAAAAAGAACTCAAAATCCAAAAATTATATGCAAAATTACAAAATTTTGGAAAACAAAATTTCGTAAAGCAAAATTTAAATCGTAAGTAAATTAGCAGACGGAGTCAAAAAAATGGGAAACACGTGAACATGCAGGATTCACACTCTGCTCAAGGCTAAAAACAAACAACAAAAAATTGATATCAATTTTGAAAACGTGTTGGAAAAATATCAAGAAAAAAGTACAAGCTTATTTTAAGCACCTTCGCGCCTTATCTTTAAGAACATAAATAAAAAAAAGCAAACGCAACCTTAACGACATAAACTTATATTTAAATACATTTAAAAAAAAAGGAAACAAAAAAAACAAAAACTGTGTAAATTTTATATAGCAAAAAAGAAAACGCCACTTTCGATACATCTCCTGGTAGTTATTGCATGAATTAATTTAAGTCTGATATCAAAAAACGCATAAAAGCAAATTCTTATTTCTGTTTCTAGCCCATTTTGATTTTGTGGAAAATCTGCCTTAAATTATATAAAAACAAGACAAGTCAAATAATTCATGGCCAAAGCAGATTTGGGCATAAGCAGCCCAAAAATGTTTTTTAGCATGACAGGAACAGCAAACAAAATTGAAAACATACAAAATAAAACAAAACATAATAATTAAAGAAAACGGCAAAATTCAAAATCGTCGTCAAAAGACGTTGCAGATTTCAAAATTCAAAAATGCAAATAAATTCAACAAAATTACGAACTGAAAAACATACGGTTTGAAGCTCTGAAGAACAGCAGCAAAAAAAAATTGCAAAACAAACCCCAGAACCACAAAAACAGGAAAGGTTTTCTCTACTTTATTATGCCCAAATAAAACAAAACGAAAAAAAAAAACAAAAAAAAAAGAAAAGAAATCATAAAAAAAATGCTTAAGATTTTGTGTTATTGAACCCTTTGTAAATGTTTAGGTGTATAAAAAACATAAAGTAAATAAAAACATGGACAGTACTTAAGTTAGATGTTGGTGAGGCAAAAATTAATATAAAAGAAATTAAGTGTATGTAAAAATTGTAGACAAGAAAATTATAAAGTCGAAAAATCGAAATTCAGTCCCTAATAATTAGTTCTAATAATGTATATCCACTAAACATATGTAATATATATATATCAACGAATATATAAAAATGTGTACCCGACTCTCGCTCTTTTGTGTTGACCAACTTTGCGATGACCTAAGATTTGCGCTCAATTTCCTTGTACAAATTATAGATCGTTTGGACAAACCGGTTTTTAGTTGGCATCGATTTTTCATCGGCAATTTACTTAGTTATTTCCGTTACAGCATGGCAATACCAATTTAAAACAAATGAGTATAATATTTTTGTCAATTATTTCCACAATCCAATGCAAAATAAAAGAGACGACAAGCAGAGAAAATGATTTTTGGACCAGGCCAAAGCGTTGGCAGTTCTCAAGCCTGAAATAAAACCAAACTGCATGGCAGTAGCCCGAACAGGAACCGAAGGGGGTTGGACTGCCTGCATATTCTGGATCCATCCAAGACCGTTTTGCAACCAATAGCACTGAAGGCAATACAAATTCAAATATAAATGGTTTACCATACAGGCAAAAGAAAAGTATATATATGGACACCTGTATATGTATATATATAGAGTAGATGCAGAAGCAGAGCAAAAGACAAGGCAAAGACAAGTTTCGAACCAAGGAATTTCGGCAACATTTCGAACAAGAATCTTTCGGCGAGTTTCGAACAACTTTCGATTACTTACGCTTTTGTTGTTAATTTGTTATTTTGCGACTACGTCTCCACTAACACCACGCACCAAGCACAAAAAGAACAAGAACAGAAACCAAAGTGATAAACGAGTAAAGCAAAAGTTAAAAGCAATTTTTGATATGGGGCCACAACGTCCGATCTAAAGTGCCTTCATGTAACAAAAAAAGTAAAAACCAAAAACAAAAAAAAATCTGTTAATTTTTTATGTAACTAAAAAAGGAATGAATGAACAAAAACAAAATGAAATTATTAATAAAATTGTATAAAAATTAAAAATTGTAAAAAGATATAACAAATTTAAAAATATAAGCAAAATATATGAAAAAGGGCTCCAAATAGACCAGCAATCAAGCAAATACCAAAACTGATCAACATATTTGGCCTGGCCACACTGTCTCTCGGTATTACGATCACCTACGAGTATTCTAAGTTCGACAAACAAAATTTTATCAAGGATAACAAAGCGCAAATCTTAAGTAATCCCCATACCCCGAAGTCCAGCTAGCAAAGTTGTCCATTGACTACCTAATTAAGCGATATACATACATAAACGAATATTTAGTTATAGTTTGTAAACAAAAATGGAAACACAAAAAAAGTCAACATTATGTATGAAATAAATGATTTAGAATTTAGAAACAAAAAGGTTTGGATATACATTGACTACTTACGAAGCATATACCTACCATATAGCGCTGAGTTGCTCATTAATGAATGTATTACTTTCTATCGCACACGGACATACACAAACACACACACGCATACACGCACACACAATACACTATACTATATTTAGATTAGATCATAGGTGGAAATAAAATACATACATATTTAAATCGAAAATTAAGCTAAACGATTGCAAGAGTACTAAGAACGGCATACTTAAGAGGCGGCAATAAGCTATAATGCAACTAAATTTAAGCTTAACTCAACTACCGATACGAGAAAATAAAAACAAAAGAAAATAAACAAAAAAAAAACCAAATATGATAAATATTGAAAAAAAATGGAAAAATTGAATATTTGCATGTGCATACGAATATAGGAGATAGAGGCAAGCAGTGAAAAGCAAGCAGTTCACAAAGAACGGAGACGTATACAAAACTAAAAGACTAAAATAAAACCGAGTAAATACGAATGTCCCTTTTGTGCTTTTTTTCCCCCACTTCACAACTTACACACACGCGCACACACACACAAAAGAAAAGTAACAAATATTTGCATTATTCAGTTTAGGATATTGAGTTGTGAGTTTAACGTACTTCGAAACATTTTGAAGAAAACCAACTAGCAAAAATTAGCAAAATTTAAAATTAACAATTTACGAACATTAAATTTAGTTTATGAATATGCATTCATTTAAAGGTGTTTAGAAGCACACACTATGTATATAAGTATGTATGAATATTCATTTATCGATTACGGATTACGAATTACGAATTACCATTTACGATTTACAATTTCGGAGCTGAACACAAATACAAAACAAAAAACATCCAATTATTCTTTTCATCAACATACATATGTATGTATGCGTACATATATGGATCGAATGCAGAAACACGAGTAAATGTGCAAGGGTTTTGCTTAGAACCTTTTAAATGTATTAAACCATTTCGGCAACATTACGACATTAAAATTTATAATCTTTGGGCCATATTAAGAAGCATCATTTTCGATTGACTGATGCAAAAGTGTAAAATTTACTTAACTCCAGAGTCAAGTCAAACAAAACCGAACAACAAAAAATCAATTTTGTTTTAATTTTAGCAAAAATAAATTAAAGAAAACAAAAACAAAAAATATTTTTGGTTACACAACAATAGACCGGAATTATTTCCAAGAAATAGTACAAACAACTTTAGAAATAACTTTTATAATGTAATTATTAAATAAGCGGCAATTGCGGCGCTCTAAAAATATGCTAGATAAGCAAAGTTCTGAGGGCTTCAAAAAATGACGAGATGACCAAGCTGAAAGCGTAAAGCAAATGAAATTTTCGAATATGAAATTGGCAGATTTAGAGCGTTGTTAAAATAAAAACCAAGTCCCTCAAAAGCATATACGATTTTCGTTTATTTAATTTTAACTTAAGCACACATTGAGTTGAATCTATTATGATTACTAAGCGAAATTGAAAGCCTACAAAACAACAGAGCCTGGCACTAATCATATTTTCGAAATTCCTTCTTGACAGAATTCAAGATACAATTATATTGTATTCATTTTTGTATGCAGAACATCATTTCAAATGAATTAATCTCTTCAAGTAATAAAAACTAAATAAAAAACATATATACATATGCTAAACTTTACTTTCAACACTACGTGGAAGAAAGATAGCAATGAGAGTTCAGAAAAAAGATGGCAGACAATTTAAATTATAAGTATATGTAATAACAATAGACGAGCATAACATTTTATGCGACCCTACCCCAAAGAGCAGAAATACACACACACAATACTATTTACCACAATAAACATATAAACATATATGAATGTAATACGCAAAGATGAAGCATACACAAATCGAAAGTTTCAAAATCCATGATGACTGCGTATAATGCATGATATATTAACTTTATATGATTAAATCATTTCGAAAGCAAAAACCAAATCAGAAATACATATATAAAGGTGTGTATTCGCAGCAAATAGACGTGCATACATATTGTATAGTTTTCGATTTCGATATCGGTTCCGTTACAATATTACTTTACTAGCTTTGGTGTACCTTTTGGAATCTTCGAACAAATTTGTCTGGACCGTAAAGCAGAAGCCAAACACGCGGACTCACACAAAAATTTGTAATTTTCTCGTAAATAAAAAAATCGAAAAATATGATTTGTATCTCGAGACAGCATTTAAAGTAAACATAAAAATAAAAATTATCAACACACCATAGAACGTAATACAGCATTAAAAAAATGTGTAAAAGAGAAATTAAATATTTGGGATATAAGCAAAATATGATTACATAAATTTATATTTATGCAGCAATTGTAAGGAAAAAAAACGAATAAGCAGATTAACGCAGAAAGGGAAGGTAAAACAACAACAACAAAACACTAAACTATAATAAAACATTTTTAATCGAAAAAAAACTACTTATTTTATTGAAAATTATGTAAAATTTACTAAACAACAAAAACACATAATAAAAGTATATTGTTTATTTTCATCTTTAAAAATAAAGTTTTAAAATCGTATAAAAATAGTAAAAAAAAAAAAGTTCGAGTTTTATTTGCGGATGGATGGGAAGAAAGGCTCAAAAATAAAAAACAAAAGAACGTGGCTAACCAAAATGATAACTAATTAGCGTTAACATCATCCAGATGTTAGCATACAGTTCAGTTTTACATTCTTAAGGATTTGTTTTGGATAGTGCTTTAAGAAATGAATGCATTTTTCGACAACTGGCATTATCAGACAGTGTTGTAGACAAGGTACAAATATTCAACATTAGCGCCTTCTCATTTTTTACCGTTATATCAAGCATTTAAAAGAAAAAATTTTCTGGCAGCATCGCAGCGCTGCCAGTGCTTTGCAGCCCTGACCATATGTTTGGAAATCGATAATCGATATATTTCACTGGGACACCTACGGTAAGAAGCAGCACATTACGCAAACGGTATTTCGGCTTTTAGCTCAATTGTTTACTAAAGATGTCGCTCCTCGGCGCAATTTCCAGGTAATTGTTCTAGCACAACAGCCTAACAGCCTACTTTTAATATAGATACACATCTTATACATAAATAGGCTGAGTCTACAGAGCAGCAGTCTTGCCGCACGTTGCCTGCACACAACGCCCGTACTGTGCGCTGAACCGTTAAAGAAAAAGAAAAAACTTGACCCGCAGATCATAAAACAGAGAGAGGACCGCAAGAAAAAGAAAATCGAAAAGCAAATACGTAGGCTTGAAAGAAATGCGCGTCAACTGAAGCCGGTGGAAGAGCTGGAGGTGCCTTTAGATTTAATTGACGACAAGGCGTAAGTTGGATGATTTCAGACGAACGCGCTCCAATTGCTACTTAATTTTTCTTTTCCTATATAGGAAACGGGAACGAAAGCTTACTCCTTTGGGCAGCGCGGAGATAGAGCAGCGTGCACTTCTTAAAAAACAATGGGCGCACTACAAACACGATGAGAAGGTGGCAGATTTCCAAATCATTGACCGCTTGCTGCAGTCTCAAAACAAAGCGCTAGAGGAGCTACGTCGTGAGTCCGAGGAGCTTTACCAAGCGGCTATAGAAGTAGACACGAAACTGTTGCCGGTCACTCTGAAAGGGCCTGTCGCAACGCCTCCTATCAAAAACTATGTGAGCCCTGATGGCGACTACATACACCAGTCCATGAAGTGGGAATAACCGGGTTATTTGTCTGGTTTTTTGTCTAATTAGGAAAAAAAAGTTGTTAGTTTGTTTATTGCAATTAAAAACAATGAAATAAATGCATATAAATCTGTGTCAATTTTATGCCGTCTCTGAGGATTGATACCCAAAGGCTGCGGCTCCCTAATTGATGTCGAGCTCCTCAACCTCCCTTATTAAGAGGGTAAGCCAGTTCTCTCCCTGAAGAAGCCCTGATCTGACTGAAGATATTTTTGTCCAATGAATGCTGTTCCTTCAGCGGCTTGCTTACTTTTAGTTAAGGCTAGAGTAAGTCGTCACATCTGAAAGGCCCACTATCATATGTTATGCTGACGCCCATTTTCTGCATTGTATGTATTTCATATTTATTATAATCGAGAACCAGAGTTAAATTAGTGAAAAATGCAATTGGCGTATCCTTAGATTTTTTCTTCTTTAATTTTGAAAGCATTGCGAGCTGATTATATGTTTTGTTCAGTTTTTATCGGGCGTCGGAAAAAACACTATATATTTTCAAACAAATAAATAATATATAAGGGACAACACCCGATTTACCTTGCGTACGTTCTTTCTTAGCTTTTAACATTTTTAAGAGTTATCTAGGAGGGCGTACTATTGGCATTAGTTTTGGCCGCGGCCTGCCGCTTTTTAACACCCCAATTGTAGACCCGCGCCATGTTAACTTCGGTTGTGGTTATTTGATCTCTGTAGGAGTGGGAGATACGCATAAATACACAGCACCGCACAGAATCTTAACTCACCTCAGAAAGTCCTGGTCGTGCTCCACCGACTTAAGATTGCCCACAGCAGATGTTATATTTTGCTTTAAGAGCGCCTCGGCCTCGTCTAGTGGATATTCCAGCATGACGCTGGCTCCCAGCCAGAGATAAACTGTTTTTGTGGGCGGCACCAGCGTCTTGATGAACACCTGATCACTGAGCAAGAATTGCGTTTCACGCTCCTCTTCTTCTTTGCGAAGCACATTCACCATCTCCAACGACCGCTCCAAATCGGGTATCTGAGATTTCAGCTTGCGGCGGCGCGCCTCCAAGTTGTAGGCCATGAATCGATACTTTCCATGTTGTTCGTCCAGCCGTTGCAACACCTTTTCACAGTTCTCGTTTTCGGGCTGTGTCATAAACGTATCAATTTCCTCCTGCAAACAGCACAAGAGCGGATGATTAATATGGAAAATTGTCTACAGCTGTTTCGGCTGTGGTCTCCATATAGGTTAGAATTGGAATTGACTCAGCTGCCGACGACGCCTGCAACATGATACTCACTAAAAATATTGCTTCTGGTATTCCCGCAAAGGTTTTTTGATTTTCCGGCAATTTGGGCATTTCTACTGTATCCATGATGCCCGTCATATTGCTTTTATATGATATTAACTCTTATAAATTGTAATAAATTTACAGCAGGTCAAAGGCGGCAGCGGCAGAGCAAGGCGATGGTATTAAAAGAAGTGCTGTACAGCGACTGTATGTGTGCTTTTAAATATAACAAGTACTTAAAAGTTACTCTTACCAAAATTATTGCAATCTTGGTCTACGACATTAAATAAATAACCAATAACTATACTATATTCATAAGAAGCATTGACATTAGAGTACAAGGTAAATATTGAAGCTTGCCACGCACCAAAATATGATTTCAATTCGCCCTTTTAAAAGAATAATTTAAATTACAGTCTTGTCACTATGACTGTAAAGTCACAGTGCAGTGCAGTGAACGCACGAGCAGTGTTGTAGAACAGCAAAATAAGTTTGAACAGAACTAACAGCAGTTCACATGTGCTACGATCTGCTGCGGCAAACATCACCTAAGCGCCTTCGTATATTTTTTTATATTTGATTTTGATACTCTGCCATGTCGAACGACGAAGGTGGCGTAGGTGTTGCGCGCGGCGGCGGCGATTCTGTAAAACAAGCCATCATCGAGGAACTACAGAATTTGCTGAGCTCGGACACAAGTGTTTTGCAACAGGCGGAAAAGCGTAACAAGCAATTGCAATACACAGAAGGTATGATGCATGCAAATTGGCGGGCAAAGCCGGGCGTTGTCTGCTTAATGCTAACGGCTTCGAATTGCAGGGTATGGCGTCTACTTGTCGGAGATTATAATGAATCAGTCGCACGAGCTCCCATTGCGTCAAATTGCCATTATAATGCTGACGCGATACGTGGAAAATCACTGGACAGATCTCGATGAGACGGACAAGGCAGGTGGACATATGGCCACCGAGCAGGCCAAACGCACAATACGTAACATATTGCCCAATGGCCTGTACGACCCCAACTCTAAGATACGCTCTTCGGTGGCACACACAATATCCACAATAGCTGCTACCGATTATCCGCACTGCTGGGCGGAGCTCTTTGACATTATTGTCAAGTGTCTGGGTGGCAATGAGGATTCCATACATGGAGCTATGCAAGTGCTGCAGGATTTTACATACGATGTGGAGCAAATCAAGGATCTTGGCCCGGTGGTCATACCCGAGGTGTATCGCATATTTGACTCGGAGCAAAACTACTCAATTAAGACGCGCGTCTCCGCCATACGAACCCTAAAGCAGCTCTTTATGTCTATCTCGGCGCTGATAACTGACAAGCAGGAGCAGAGCTCCATGATGAGCTCCATACTTACGAACTTTATGGACAAGCTTGTACATTATCTGAGTATGAATTGCGGCGCTGGATCCAGTTTTTTGCTGCGCTCCGAAATCATTAAAGGTCTGTCATCTGATAATAAACCCTCGACAGTTTATAATTTCCGTTTTAATTTGTAGTGTTCACCTATCTGGTAACCGATATGCCAAAGTACATTAATCCTTTCATGGAGCGCATATTGCCAATTATCTGGCAGTTGCTAACACAAATTGCCGAAACCTACGTTAAGGTTTCAGTTAATCAGACGGAGGCAAATCCGTTGGCGAGTGGCGAAAACGAAGAAGATGACGAACAGACCAATTTCCAAACGCTGATCATACAAATCCTCGAGTTCATAAACTGCATTGTCACCTGCGGCAAACTGCGTGGCAGCATTAAGAATGTCCTTGCCGATTTAATCTACATAACCATCGTGTACATACAGCTCAGTGAGGAGCAGTTGGAGGACTGGCAGGAGGACCCCGAGAAATTCGTTGACGACGAAGACGATGGCGGTGTCGAGCTAACTGTACGCATGTGTGGCCGTGATGTACTGCTGGTGAGTCTCACTGACATTTACTTTTTATACAAACTATTTTCGTAATATCAAAAGGCAGAAAATGTATCGATTGCATATCAGCTAGAAATGCTATATAAAAGTTGTACTGCTGTTTGTATATATCAATAACTGTCTGTCTGCTTTTAAAATCAGGCCAATCTCTAAAACTTTAAAAGATGTCCACTTTAGTAACCTTTTTTTAATTTCCTTTAATAACTATCAACATTGGCAATTTGTTCTGAAGGATGTTCTTTTTTACTCAGATATGTATGTATGCATTTTAGACACCCCTTTGCTAAAAGAAAACATACGCGCATAGATTATATCCCTACATAAATTTTGATGTTTTTATTCTTATTTATTATAATATATATTTCATACATATATTGCTACATATACATATATTATTTCAAAGTTATTGATTTATATATTTTATAGGTATTTGTTGAAAGGGCTAGGTGATAAGTGCTTTAAATAATGTAGATCGCCAATATATTTCTCCTCTGATATATTTCATACACAGGCCATAAATGACGAGTTCGGAGTGAAGGCCATTCAGCCGTTGCAGGAAGCACTGGGCCGACACTTTAGCGTGGCCGAGGCAGAGAAGGCTGCTAATAATCCGAATTGGTGGAAGATTCAAGAAGCCTGCATGGATGCTGTTCATGGATTTCGCGACATAATACTCGAGGGTGATTCGAAATTCGACTTGCTTAATTATCTGACAATCGTTCGCAATTTGCTGGTGCATCAGGAATCGCCCCATCTGGTCGGACGTGCGCTCTGGACCCTGAGCACATACTCCAAGTCAGATTTGTACAATCCGCAAATGATAAGCGAAATTTTGGACGTAACACTTTGCAGTCTATCGCCGGATAAGTCGCACATATTACGCATCAGCGCCGTTCGCACCTTGCACGGCTTCCTGCAAGCCAACGAAGATGTCGAAGGGGAGAAACGTACATTACTTGTCTCCAAGTTACCTGGTTTCTTAGACGGTATTATGACCCTTGTGCCCGGCTGCAAAGCCACTGTTCTCGCGCTTATAATGGAAGCTCTAACAATGATGGTCAAGTTTGATGCGGACTTTGCGTACGCGATGCACCCAAAGATCACACCCCTGACCATTGCAGCCTTCCTGAAATATGCTGAAGATCCGTTTGTTTTGGAGAACGTTCAAGATCTGATCAAGGCGCTCTGCCAGCACAAGCAGTGCCTGGGATCGCTGCAAGAGAAATTCATACCTACCATTGTTAGCATACTGGCGCTTCAGGGCGAACAATGCGCCGAGAAGCAGGATATTGCCCTGGATGTGCTAAACACAATTGTCAGGTACACGGAGCCGCCCCTGCCCAATGTCCTGCTGGAAACTGCATTTCCCGCGATGATCAACTGTGTGCTGCACACTGACGATCATACCGTAATGGTCGCTGGTGGGGAGTGCCTGCGCAGCTTCATCAATGTTTCACCGGAGCAGATCTGCAACTATAAGAATGGCGAGGGCGTCAACTATGTCATGCAGGTGGCAACTGTTTTGCTAAATCCCATGAATGCCGAGATGACTGCCGGTGGCCAAATTGGACGATTGGTCATCACCATCATCACCAAAATGGGCAGCATGCTGGGTCAAACGGTTGATATGCTGCTAAAGGCAGTCATCAGCAAGATGCAGAACCTCGAGTGCCTTAAGGTCATCATGAATTTGGTGCTCATATTCGCCCATCTGTTCCTCACCCAAATGGATGCTGTGCTAAACTTTCTGTCTACAGTGCCTGGACCCAATGGCGAGCCTGCATTGCAGTTTGTTCTGACTAATTGGCTGTCGCGACAGAACTCCTTCTTTGGTGCATACGAGCGCAAAGTATGTACATAAACCACTAGTATATTTATATGCATACATATGCGTAATCACAGTTTAAGACAGACAGATTTATGTATACCTTTAATACTCAACAGGTCACAACGATGGCCCTCTGCAAGCTTTTCGAGTACGGCGTAGCAACGCAAGACAATAGATTGACGTCAATCACGTACAAAGAGCTAGTGGATGAGCCGAGCGGCGATCGCATTCGCACACGTTCAGTTGCGTCCTCATATCAAAAATGGATTACAATTCCCGCACTTGTGAAGATATTTAAAGTGCTCATTTCCGAATATCAGCACTTCCAAGAAGGCAAGACGGATGCGCCGCTTACAGATTCCGAGGATGAAGTCACCGAGGAAGATGATGCTGCCGGCAATGCCGCCAAGCCACGCTACATCTCCGACCTGTGTTTCGATTTCGATGAGGACAATGTAGAGGATGAGCAAGTGCTGCAGGTGCTGCTCAAGGAGTGCAACTACACGGGCGACATTGGCGAGAATTTGCAAAAGTTTCTTACTAACTTCACACAAAATGAACATTTTCCCACATTTTACGAACATCTCAATGAATCCGAGCGCCTTGTTCTGCTAGCCAAAGTGCAGCAAAAGTAATTTAAAGCGGCAGCCTCTTCGACTTTCAAATTTGATAACATGTCTCACAGCCCATTGTGTTAATCGTTTATAATTAATTGTTATCAAGCATTTAATAAATGAAAACCTTTATATTTGTAACGTACATCAGATATATTTATAATCTACCAAATTTTGTTGAACTTAGATCAAACATTTGCTTTAACTGAGAATTATGTTTATATAAAAATCTAAACTAGCTGGGCTGTTTGTCATTCTGACCTCAAAGTCATATAGACTTAGATGGCTCAGCTAGAACAAAAAGGTGGCGAAACATTTCTGTCTTTGAGTCAGGTCCAATATTGGCTTCGTTTTTGCTCGGGTCCGTAACTCGCTCACTTGATCAGATGCCAAGAGAGTTAGAGAGCCATATGCTCTGTTTGATAAAACGGCATCCCTTTTTTTTTTATTTCGCTCCCATAACAGGAAACTGCTATGGCTCAGTGCTCTCAATGCTTTTATAAATTTCTGAAGTTAATTTAAATATACACATATGTACATGTATCTGCACAGCAACAATTCGCACAAATTGATTTTTTCGCCAATTTCAGTTGCATTTCTTCCCTTTTGAAGGTACGAGTAATATGAAATATGAAAGGGTTTGCCATGTCGATGCGAAATTGTTGCTTTTTAGCGGGTTTTTGTTGGTGAGGGTACCTAAGCAATGGCATAGACACTTTGTTGTTGCATTGTATGGTTAGTGGTAAAATGCACAAGGCTGCAAAACTGGTTACAGCCCGGAAAACAAATTTATTATCTGCGTTGAGCGTGAGCTCAAAGCAACCCAGTTGTATAAAATCAGCTAAACCGTACCCCAAACCGATTTTTTATTTAATTGGTTTGGCTAAAATTAACTACCGACCACATTTATGACTTGCAGGACTGATACTTTATAAAACGTTTTCAGACAATATGATTTTCTACCAAAAACGCTGGACGATTCGCCTAAATAGGAAACAGGAAATAAAAATTGGATTATTTTTTAAAAATTATATTGTGTATTATGTATGTATATATATTCAATATTATATTTGATTTTCATATCACGACCAACTAAAGAGCCACCTCATCGCTGCATAGCTTGTGCTGCAACGGAAGTTCGACCTTGTAGACGTTCTAAAAAGTGAATATAAAATGAATTCATGCTTATAAAGATGAGTTTCTATACCCACCGTTGGCTGGTGTGAATCAAACCTAAAGTACTTTCGAATGCAAGGTGTGAGCAGTACAGGATCAACTTTGTTGGGATTGTTAGTGCCAAAGACTAGAGTGCTAAGCAGAGCAATGATTATAGTAACTGAGGCGCCCAAGGTCGTGTACCACATATATGATATCCGATACAATGGGAAAATATCCCTTAAATAAACCAAGCATAACAATTATTATGGTAATAATATCAATGAGGGCCAGGGAGGCTGCACTTACTCCGCTGATGGCCCATTCAGATGGGTGGCGTTGGTGGCGCTGGACACCAGAGCAGCTGCATCGAAGCTGTAGCTGCACTGTTCAACGTTTAATGGTTTGGTTTGATAGCGAATGGCGCCCGATGCGATGGCCCATTGTGCATTCAAGCTGACCCAAGACATGACAGCGACGCCCACGCAGCCGCCCAGCATTGCGCTCTAGGGAAATATCAAATTTCTTGAAAGGATGCTAAGACATATTGTGAAATATTTGAAACTCACATTGCCATTAATCCAGGGCATAATCAAGCCCATGGTGAAGATGCCAAAGAGTGGCCCATTTGTAATTGACTCTAGGCTCATGGTCAGCTGCAGCACAGTACCCATATGCTCCACAACATAAACTAGGGCCACGCAAAGCACTCCTATGCCCACTACAACCAGACGCATGATCCAACTGGTGGCCCGATTTGTTAGCGGCTTCTTAACATACGGCTTCACAAAGTCCTCCAATACCACAGCGGACATTGAGTTCAGACAGGTAGAGAGTGAGCTCAGGGCAGCGCTAAAGACGCCAGAAATAAATAGACCCGTCATTCCAGGCAGCTCGCCCAGCGTGTCCATGACAAAAAGCGGCAAAAGCTGATCCCGTGCCTTGGCCAGCTGTTGGTGCAGTTAAATTTTATTCAAAATAAAAACCATTCCCTGACTCGTTTCCTTCACATACCTTAGTAGTTAGTGGATCACAATTTTGATATGTAGCATAGATGAGCAGTCCATTGTAGCCACACAAGGCCATCAGGATCAAGACTCCGGTACAAAAGATGACCAAAGCCTTGCGAGCATCCGCCAACGTGGGCAGCGATAGATAGCGCTGTATCATGTTCTGGGAGACCGCATTGGTCTGTGTCCAGTAGACAATGCCTCCAAAAAACAGGCACCATAATGTGTGACGCACTGTAGGATCAACGCTGAGGCTACAAGAGCAAGCGAAATACCCTCATTGAAATTATTATATCTTGTAATGGAACTGTAACACAAAGAGGCATCAACAGCTGAGTCGGGTCTGACTTTTGCTTGACATAAGATTACTATATAGAAAAAACTAAAAAAATATTTTCGTAGGGAAAACTTGTCTGTTTTCAAGATGTCAGGACCGAACCCAGCAAGTACACGCGTAACCATACAAGCAATATTGCTTCTAGGGTATTAGCTCTTCGGGGTGCCGAAAATAGCCTTTCAACTCACTCGGGTGCCTCCAGTCTGTTCGAATGCCAAGCACGTTCCAATACCACACTGGCGCCGCCAATATCCAAGCTGCCCTTTATAGCGACCAGTGCTAGGGCGCCCAACATGGACACTGCCTGCACCACATCCGTCCACACGACGGCCTTAAGGCCGCCCATGCTTGTATAGAACACACAAATGATGCACACAATCGGCGTAATGGTGTGCACACCTACTCCCGTTACCTGGTTGAAGGCGAGTGCCGGCACATAGATCACAATGGGCAGATATGCTACCTATAGATAATAATTTAAATGAGACTTGGTGCATAATACTAGTTGAGTATTTGTAGTGCTTACATTCATAATGGCGAACATTATGGAACCAAAGAGGCGCAGTCGGCGATCAAAGCGAACCTCCAAATACTATAAGAAAAGAGTATTTTCTTTGTGATTGTATAATTAATTAATTATCCTAACTATATGTATATAAATATTTTCTTGATGTTATCCAAGCTGCTTAAAAATTCTTTATTAATTGTTAGCAAAAATTCAAACACTAGAAATACAGGGAAGCGTTCCCTAGGCAATACTGCACAGCTTGGACCTGTACTGTAACACTCATTCGTACAGACTTACTAAGCTTCTTAAAAAATGCTAAATTAATTCCGTAATCAATTGATTTAAGATACGAACTCAGGCCTACACCTGAAAATTTGTTATTTCAGTTTTGGGAGGTAGAGGGGAGGTTTTGTTTGAGGTATTTATGTTCTAAGTCGTGAATAAAGACAGGGCTTTAAATCCCTCAACATTATTAAGTTGAAATCTCTAACTTATCAAATCCATGATATCAAGATGCATTTGTATTATACTTTTACCCATGCGAAGTAGAAATATTCAAAATTGTTTTAAAAGATTTTTGCGAAGTTTATATATAAATTTATACTGCAAACTATCTTAAATTCTTTAACGCTCTTTCAGTTTAATGTGCTTACCTCATAGGTGGACGTAATGTTTAGATCATGAAAAACGGGCAAATAAAAGATTCCCATCACAATTCCCATGCCTATGACTCCGAGTGATACATATAGATACTGTATACCATACGAGTACACTTCGGTGGGCAGTCCAAGTAATGTAATGCCAGAAATAAAGCTGGCCACCAGTGAGAACGCAATGGGCACCACCAGCATTTTGCGTCCTCCCAGCATGTAATCATCCTCGGAGACGGATTTGTTCATGAATCCAAAGTAGATGCCAATGCCAATGCAGAGTAGAAACATGGCCACGAACGCAACATAGTCGGGCCATGAAAATCGCTGCAACACTCCCAGAACATCATCGATATTATTCATTTTCCAAGTTCCGATCAGGGCTTTTAGTTCTCTGCGGTCACAGCGTGGACTAAGGCACGCTGCGTTTACATCTGTCTGTGACTCACTGAATCAGTGGGATCCATTCGCTGTACTGGGCGCTAGTCGGCTCTGTGATTCAATCCAATTTCGCTCAATTGTCAATTGTCGGGCAATTTAGGTTTCGGGCGGCACACAAAATCCACACACATGGGTTTATTTTAGTTAATCAGTTCCCGTGTTTTACTTAGAGAGAATTGCGACACTTCAGCGTCCAGTTGCAACATAATCGTAGTTGTGACCTTACATATAAAGTGATTTTGGGGCCTGTCTATATCTGGATAAAATTGTTGACCCCCAAAACGCACAAGAAATTTGTGCACATAATTCTCGCATGACAAACAATGACCAACTGCTAGTACTAAATTTATATTATTTATATTAAATTATGGAAAAGTTTTCATTTAATAAAGCAAATGGATGTGTGAGATAAGATGGCATGTCGTTCTACTAGCTATTATTTTATATATCGTGTAAGAACTTGGGATGGATACCAATTTCCTACGTAATAAAAAGAAAAAAAATTATTTGGCACAAAAAATAGATAACCTCAGAGAAAAAAGGAATGCTTGGGTCAATCAATTTAATCGTAGCAAGTAAGTGTGCTCTCGTGCACAGTCCGACTAGAAGTTACCCTGTACCTAGCGCCGAGATGGCGTCACAAAATTTGAGAACTTTATTTAAAATACATCCATAACATCACACACACACCCCCACCGAAAGCTACTTTATGCAGCGGCACGGCCCCACAAAATGGGAAATGCGTTTGTAGTAAACTTTGGTGATTATAAGCCGATCTTCATATAAAATTTCAGGGTTGAATATGGAGTCCCAATATGTGTCTATACCATAGCCTTGTCTACATTCTTCTGCGTTATAGATGAGAATTCCTATCTGAAAATGGATTCTTATGATTTCAAATAAACTTATTTCTTATATTAAAAACAGATATGGCTTAATAGAATCGAATATTAATGCTGACCAAAAACTTATTTACTTTGTAAGGCCGAATATGCTTCCTTTTACCTGTTACATACATTAGCACAAAACTATTAAACCTTTATTACCCATTTGTAATGGGTACAGGGTATAAAAATCAAATTATAACCTCTTTAGTATTATTGAAAAATGAACAACAGTGCTATTAATAAATCATTTTTAATTTGAATTCGCTTAATATTTGAAAGAAGCAAAACATAATTAAGATTATATATTATTGATATTTTTAAACCAATAATGGTTTGGTAGTGTCGAGAACAATTTAATACATAATATAATTTAAACCTTACATTTTCAACCTTACAGAATCTACACAGTTAACAGAATTTACTTTCTTACTTAACGGAATTAATTTCCCAATCCCACAAAAAATATTATCGACAAATACATTCGGCATGCAATTTATCGACGACTTATCGGCTTGCCGCCACAAGCTCAACAGCGTTGCGGTGTACAAATTATAATTTGTTGTTTAAATTATTCAATCAATATATTAATTTTAAGTAATGTTAGCAAATCCTGCATCTGGCAGCGTGCCCGACAAGGCGTGGCAGCCTCCTTTCGTGACGCTGGAAACTACGTAAGTATTCGTAGACAATAAGTGTCAACATTTATGCTGCATGAATTCCTTTCCTTTCCTTTAGTATGGGCGAAATTACTGTAGAGCTGTACTGGAAACACGCACCAAATACTGTACGTACCCGATATGTGCACAACTTATTGATTAATTGTTAATGCTTTAGTGTTATAACTTTGCGGAGTTGTCCCGACGCGGCTACTATAACAACGTGGTGTTCCATCGCATTATACGAGATTTCATGATACAAGGCGGTGATCCCACAGGAACTGGCCGTGGTGGCACGTCTGTTTACGGCGGAGAGTTTGCGGACGAGCTGCATAGTGACCTAAAGCACACCGGTGCCGGTATTATGTCAATGGCCAACTCTGGCCCAGACACAAACGGCTCACAGTTCTTTATCACGCTGGCTCCCACTCAGTGGCTGGACAACAAGCACACAATTTTTGGACGCGTGTACACTGGAATGGAGGTGGTGAAACGGATTGGTATGGTGGAAACGGATAAGAATGATCGACCTGTCGATCCATTACGAATTATTAAAGCCAAAGTAGAGAAACTGTAAACACAATACAAAATTTGTAATAAATATTTAATAAGGACACTAAATAACAAAAATGTTGATAACCATAAACTAGTTATATCTATTAATGAATAGTTATTTATATTAATTTAACTGTCTTGTAGCTCATTCTTCAGTATCCATGTGGCTGCGCGTATAGCAATAGCTGTAATAACAGTGTTGGGATTGCCGGAGATGGGTCGGGGCAAAACGCTAGCATCGACAACACGCACATTTGCAAGGCCATATAATCTGTAATTGGAGTTAAACATAAATTTCCGAGGTTTTGGTTCAACAATTTTAAAAAACCTTACCTAAGTTGAGAGTCGACAACGCTACCCAAAGCACAACTACCGCCTGGATGATGTGATCCCAGACCTATGTGACGCATAAGACACTCCAGATAATTATCCGAGGGATGCTGTTTCACAAAATCTCTTTCAAATGGTCCGAAATTGGCGCATTCCTGCAGCTTGGGCCAATGAATACGGGGCCTTAATTTTGCAAAAGCGGAGGATGTGACAACCTTTAAGAATATATACACATATAAGTAGGTTTACACATTCAAAGGCTAGGAACTTTTAATCAACTTATTACCTTTACAGCGTTTCTTATGGCCGCAATGGTGCAGGCCACATCCTGCTTGTTGCTTAGATAGTTCGGATCAATAAGTGGATTTCTGCGCATAGACTTGTGCTGCAGTGAAACAAACCCTCTAGATTTGGGCTGTAAGCAGCTGGATATGAAAATAAAACCCTCCTGTGAAGCATTATGATAGCGTGGAAAAAGTGCACGAAATGCCGAACGCTTGAAATTGGAAATAGACATGAAGGCACTTTCATCTATGGCGCCGGCGCCAAAAAACGTGATACCGAATGGAGTCTGATCCTCATAGGCAGCCACATGTCCGAGCACTCCAAAGTTTCCGAAGGGTCCAGAGCCGGTACTTAAATAGTTAAACAGATTAATGGGACTGAGCAACGTGTGCTGGTTAAGAGAAGGTCCGATGGTGTCTATTGAGACAAATAGTGGCACATTAAAGTGATCGTGCAGGCCCTGACCCACCAGTGGCAAATGATGTTGCACTGGCAGACCCAGCTGGGTTAACTTTGTGCTGTCACCGATTCCGGAGGCCAAAAGCAGTTGCGGAGTTTGATAGGCGCCCGCACAGAGAATCAACTCACGTCGCACTTTAATATGGAACTCCAACTCCTTGCTGTGCTCATCTTTGACTCCTACCAGAACGGAGCTAGCTTTTGGCATGGATGTTGAAGACAGACTTATGCTTTTTACCAGTGCCTGGGGCAGTAGACGAAGATTCACGCTGTTGAGTACAGGCAACAGGAATTGCTGCAGCACAGAGTGCCGCAGTCCATTCTTAATGTTGTAAACAGAGCGCCGAAAACGCCAGGGCTTATGCGAAAATTCTGCTTCAGATTCGTCCAGCGCTTGCGATAACGTGGAGTAGCTACGTGGCACTTCAAAAAGCTCCCCTGGCTTAGGCTTGGCAGCAGCCATAAAAGGACGTATGTCAGCCCAGCTCCAATCGCTTAGGTTGTGCAACTTGTGCCAGGCGTCAAAGTCAGGACCATGCCCATCAAAATGCAACATATAGTTTAGATTAGCCGATCCACCCAGGCCCTTGCCTCGTGGCAGACACTGACGTTGCTCGATTAAACCCTTTGACGAGTGCTTCTGGGGGACCGACAGAAAAGACCAGTCATTGATGCCCTTTTGTTGAAATGTTGTCAGTAGTGGAATTCGACTAAGGTAGCCAAATGAGCCGCCAGCCTCAATCAGCAACACGCTGCCATTGCTATGTTTCGACAGTAGAGATGTAAGAGTGGAACCAGCTGTCCCGGCACCCACTAGAAAGTTCAAATTCCATATTCAATCTACTGGGCGTGTGAGACCACAACTTACCAATCACATAATCGAACTCAAACTCTCTATCCTCAAGAAACAACACATTGGATATATTTTCCCCAAGCAATTTGCAAACAAGAATCAGCAAAGTCGAGAAGCAACCAATAACAACAGCGCCAACACAGATTATCTCTATAAGAAGAGTTTATTATACACAAAAACTAAATAAAAGTATCAATTTACTTTGAAAATGCATTCCCATATCGTGGCAGCTCTGATCTGATGAAATACAACTATCTAGTTAGGAAAAAGCACACACAAAGTAAACCTTCAACGACATAATCCAATTATAGGCCCACTGGCCGCACCTGAGAGGAAAATACCAACAATTTGAATACAAGCGCGGGAATTGCACCGTGTATTGCTATATGTGCTATCGATAATTGATTGGGACACGTCCCCATCTGTTGTTATACGCTTATCGATAAGTCGGCTGCTATTTTTTTGGCGGTCAAAAAACAACAAACCTACAAGAATATTTCAAATGCGTAAGGATATGGAAAAAAATATTCAAAGTAAATATCAAAAAACATGAACTTGAAAAATTGGCCTCTGAAGAGTTGAACTATAAATAGCTCTGAAGTTAAAAAAAAATGTATCGTCAAATTGCGGCATAAGCATTTTGTGTGAATGTCAAAATGTTGCTAAAATGTGTTAATAGCAATCAAGCTGTTCAATGGTCATAATAGTTGTTGTTTTTGCTTGAATGTAATACATATTGAGCTGTTTATCGCTCGCCATTGTTATTGAGCACTCTAAGCAGCGCTTTATTGGATCTGCCCAACGCTGACTACGGTAATAATATGCAGGCGTCGCTTATCACTTGTTGTACCGCCAGTGAAATTCGCAGTTGCACCCTCAACAACAGCAGCAACAACAAGGGGACAGCTGTAAAGAAAACAAAAGTGGCTCGTCGTACAATAGGCAAGTGTAATCAGCGAATGATTCGCTGTCAGAGGCACTTAGAAGCTTAAAGTCGTCAGTCGCCAGTGTGCAATGAACTCCGCTTGACGCAAAGCCGCTAATACATTATATCAGCAAAACCAATCAACAGGTGTCCGAATCGAAAGCTCCACAATGGCAATCCAGCAGCAGCAGAAACTGGCACTGCAACAGCTTATAGACTTACTACCCAGCGAAGAGGAGAAAATTGTGCAGGTAAAAATGTACACAACAATATAAGGCTCAAGGTGAATTTTGTTAATTTTTTTATATGTAAATACTAGCTGGCATTTATTTGCCTTGCCTGGTGAAATTGAGTTTGAAGCTAATTGGATAGTATGAAAAAAGTTGCTTACGGCCAAGATCTTTTAGAAATTATGGGGTTTGGGTTGTGCGCTTGTTATCAATAAGTCAGTCAGTCAGTCAGTCATATATATGTATATATACCAACAAACTGAAATTTATAAACACCCAAAAAACCATTAAGATTTCTATATAACTATTTTATTAACCTCGTTTGTTATCGACTCTAGCATTGCAAGCGCCTCGTTGTCCCCCTTTCGAAGCCTTAAATTGCTGAATTGAAAGCATTAAGCAATGAAAAAGTACAGTTTGCATTTCAGAGTCCATTTTCTGTACTTTATTAATTTATTTTATATATTTACTCTTATTGTAGTCGTTTATACAATGTCTGGGTGGAAGCGGCGCTCAGCGCTTGCAGGCGCTGTTAATTGCCTCGCCCTATCCGACGCTGCAAATACTCCAATTGCTATATGATCAGTCCAAGTTCTACATAGGACGCATTATTAGCGGCGCACTCAAACAGATGCTTGATAATGACGCACACAACAGTGCTCCAACTGCGACACGTTTCCTCAGCGTGCTGGCAAACTTTCCACAACAAATATTGGAGACGGCAACAGTGCAGCAAAGGCTGCTTGAGCGTCTAGTGAGTGATTCATGGGGCAACAATGAGCATTTAATGCTGGCACTACTGGCTCGTCAAGACCCACAGCTGATAAACACGGTTTTGCAAAAGCAACAGCAGCAGCTGGAATTGTTGTGCGGGAACGCAGCTCCCACAAATCAGCTTGTTCTGCACCTGACCCTAAGGCAACGGGTGCACTTTATGCCCCGACTGTGTCAGCAGTTAAAGAACTTTGAGTGCATTCAGGATCGCACACTACGAAATAATTTACTTATACTGCGTCTGGCCAACGAATTTGCACTGGGTAGACAGACGCTGGACGAATTGGCTCAGCTGGACCAATTGTTGGCCGAGTTTGATATAGCTGCAGTTCCCGCCGAGCTGCAGTCTGTGCAGCAATTCTTCTTTGCCGACTTTCAGCGGCTTTGTGTGTTGCTTAAGTTTTTACAACAGCAGCGGGATGGGAATGCCTGCAAGACCATCAAAGTGGATGCACTGTTGCGTGCACCGGGTGTGCTTTCCTTGATCTATGAGCATGGCATTGAGTGTGACAAGGATCAGGTGATTCAGCTCATTGAGCAAACATACAAATGGCAACAGCAGACTCCCGCGCTTAGGTGCGTGCGCACTGAGGAGCTGGTAACATGGAGTTACTATACAGTGCTGTGTCAAGTCTATAATGTGATATTGGAGTTGCCCGATTCCACGGTTAGGGAGCAGCTGTTGTTGCTCTCCGCTCAGTTGCGTCAGCTGCATGATCTGGGAACGCTCTGCTCACTGCTAGAGGATATTTTCCAACTTGTATTTCTGCGCTGGGAGCAGCTGCAAAATCTAAAGCAATGTGCTGGAGATGCCGATAATGGCAGTGAAGATGATGAAGACGATGAGCAGTATGTGGACGATGATGCCAAGCCTCCGCGAACGAACAATGCCACTAGTGCGCCGAGACGTCGCTATGGCTTCATTTGTCGTGCTCGAGCTTTATATGCGCTCTTCAGCTGCCTGAAAAGCTTTGTCACTAAGAAGCTGCACACACAGGACTTCAAGTACGCAACCGAGGAGCAACAGCGCGCCTTTCAGCGTCTGGTAGATGCGATCAGCGAGACGCTGTGGAAGTTCAGTGTTCTGCAAAAGATTGAGCAATCGCTAACGAAGGCAACACCAGCCTCAGCTTGCCGCTTGGAGCCGGAGCAGATGCTGCAGCTTATACAAATACACAGTCATGGGCGTGAGAAGGCCTCCAGCGATGATGAGAGTCGTGAGCGCTGCTTCCAGGCATCCAGTATAACGCGACGCAAGTCACGCCGGCAACGCCGTGCGGCGAGTTTCAGTGGCGCGGTGGCTACCAGGTCAGTTGATGCGCCTACACTTGAACAGTGTCGCGCTCGGGCCCAGCAGCTGTTGCTGAGCGGCGGTGCAAGTAATAAGGAACCACAGATGACCGTGGCACAGTCCCTAGAACGATCCATCATACCCAAAATGCTAAGCACTCCCGAGCAGTTGGCCATTCTGGCGCTGGCGCTTAAGAACTTTAATGATGTCAAGTATATCATAGAGGTAAGCTCGTTGGGATACGGGTACTTCATATCCAAACAATTCTTGCTTAATTTTAGACCTTTCACCTGGAGCAAAGTCAGCTGAGTCGTGAGCTGCAATTCATGGAGCATCAGCAGTTGATCAAGCAAAAGCTGGCCAACATCTATGCCAACTATGAAACTTTGGCTGTTGAGGGCATGTCCATGAGCAGTAGCGCCACAACCACCACCACAGTAGAGCAAATCAAAAGTGTTGCTGCTAAGGGCTTTGAGCTATCCAAGATAATCAGCGTGGTGGATAACTTTGCGCAGTCGCAGAAGCTGCAACACGCCGCCGAGCTGAAGGCACTGCTGCAACGGCACAGCGCCAATGCGCAGTATGGCTTCCTGCAGCAATTCCAGGAGCGCAATCTGAATGCGCTTATTGTCTGTGATTTGATTGTAAATCTACGTTTCAATCGAGAGATTACCAGCAATCTTCTGCTGGTCATACGACGTCAACAGCAGCAGCAGCAACCACAACAGCAAACAGCGCTCGACAGTTCAAGTGAAGGTAGTCCACGTGAGATTGGCCCCATGTACCTCTTGGAGAATCTCTGCGAGTGCATGCGTCTCCTGGAGCGCGCTGGACGGCAAGCAGCGCTATGCGACATGCTGTGCCAGCACAGCTATGTTCTAAAGCCTGCACCACTGGCGCTGCAGTTGCAGCGGGAGGCCGCCTTTCAAACGCTCTACCAGAAGGTGTCCTCGGATTATGCTCATTCCAGGGAGCTGCGCGCCCATGCGGCGCTCTTTCAGCAGCTGAAATCTCGGCACAATTACTACGCCCGCTTTTGTAGCTACGTGCAGCAACTGGCCCGTCTGCTGCAGCTGCGTGATCCAAATCTAGAGTATCACAACACGCAGCTGTTGCGACACGATCCCTACCAAGTCATTGGCGAGCTGATTTACGAGTGCGACATCACGCCGTTGGAAATTGAAGCCAATGTGGCAGCATTGCATCTGAATCTGGTGCATGTTATAGCGCTCAACATATGCCCACAGCTGGCGGATAGCGCTCGCAAACAATCGACGCGTTCGGTTTCACCACAGAAGCAGGAATCCATTCACAACTATATTGCGCAGCACAACCAGCTGCTGGCCCAATTGCTGCAGGCGGTGCAACTGTGCGATCTTTCACTGATAAATGAATCCGAAACGAGCTTGAATTTTAACTGCCTGCGGCAATTGATGCAGCTGCCCGAAATAACGACGCTTGCGCTTATGCATCAAGAAAATCCAGTTATGGCTGCTCTGCATGCCTACAAACTAGATAGTGCTACGCTGGAGCATTTGGAGGTCAACAAGGAGCTACAATTACGCATTCTCCTGTTGGGTATTGGCGGACAGGGTGGTAAGTATAGAAAATGATTAGCATTTAGTTTCTACGCGTCTGCGAAGTAGTTTTGACTGCCTTTTTTATCCCCTTGCAGAGGGTAATATAATTTTGTCGTGAAATGTGTAACGCATAGGAGGAGACATATCCGACCCGTTAATGAATATATATTCTTAATCAGTATCAATAGCCGAGTCGATATAGCCATGTCCGTATATCCGCCTGTCTATTTCCATGCGAACTAGTCTCTCAGTTATAAGCTATCTTTATGAATCTTCGCAGAAGTGTCTCTTTCTGTTGCTCGCAGTACATATGTCAAAACCACCTGGATCGGACCACTATATCATATAGCTGCCAGGAACGATCGGTCAAAGAGTAGATTCTTGTATGAAAAACTTTTTTGTTTATCAAGATATCTTGACCAAACTCGGCATTTATTAGTTTTACTATACTCCTCATATATATGTAAAATCCTATCAACATCGGACCACTATATCATATAGCTGCCATAGGAACGATCGGTCGAAAATTAAGTTGTATGGAAAACATTTCTGTTTATCAAAATATCTAACCATCTCGGCATTAACTATTTTCGCTGTGCTTCCTAGATACGGGCAAAGCACTAAGAGCATTATGAAAAGGTTGGGTCTGCAAGGGTATTAAATCTTCGGCGTGCCGAAGGTTTCCATTCAGATCAAATTTGATTTGACAGACAGACAAGCGAAGTTTCATTTGCAATTGATAGAGGTGATATCAAGTCCCCACGGGCGGGAAATGTGTCAAAGAATGATATGTAAAATTAGAAGCAAAAAATTAGTATCAGATATTCAACCATGATTAATGCTTATTCTTTCTCTATGCAGAACCAGCCCAGCAGATGAAAGACCGCATCGATCGTTTGATTAGTGAGTTGATTGCGGAGGATCCTAGGCAGATACAACTGGCTGTGCACATGCATGACTTGGGCACACGAGCACAGCTGCTGCAGCAGCATATCACCAAAATATCCAGCAGTCAATTGGCAAAGGAGCTAATAGAGCGCACCTTGCAGCATCGAGCGGCGGCGCATGGCATTCCGCAAACGTTGCGCACTCAATTGGAGCACACGCTTTCGGACATTAGGATCTATGCTAGAGTTTCAGCGCTGCTAGAATTTGAAAGCTGGCCGCAGGCCTATGACTTTGGCCGTCAGACGCCAAATGTGATCTTCGAGCAGTTGTTGCTGGGGCGACACTACGAGCTGTGCTGTGAATGGTGCCGCATGGTGCAGCTTACGGATTCAGCTGGACAGCAGCGTGTTTGCCTGCTGACACTACTGGATACGCTTCTGGAGTTGCACGATGAAGATCAGGTAGATGCACACTTGTTGCACATTGCAGAGCTATTTCCAGTGACGGTCCTAGTCAACTTTTTGGACACACACAAAGATAAGATACGTTCGCTGCCGCTGCTGCAATGGCTGATTGACTATTTGGAGCGACATGCACGCGATACGCGCCCCTACCTCAATTATCAGCTGTCACTGGAGCTGTTGCGGCAACTGCCTAACGATGAGCGTCTTCATTTCTGGCCACTCTTGCGCTACCCCTTATTGATTGTGGAACAGCTAGTCATGAATACGCGCTTCGAACTGCTCGCCAAACTGCTGGAGCCGGCGCGTGCAAAGCTGGGGCAGCGTATGCCTCTGGGACCCTGTGGCTACTGTTTTGACAAGCGTGGTCATGCCTACGATCTTCAGAGCAGCAGCAGTGGCGGTTGCGGGAAAAGCTCCGGCAAGCTGCGCTTTCAGCTGGGTCAGACCAGTTCGGAAGCATTTATTCTGCTCAACTTCAATTCGTATCAACAAGATCATGTTGTCAGCAACGACTGCCTGGATTTGTTGTTGCGCATCTATGCCAGCAAGGCACTGGACTATCATATAGCCAATGTGCGCATTGGAGTCGCACAAGAGCCGGGCTCCTTGGGCACTGATGTTCAAAATTCACTGGACTCGCTGTGCGGCGCTTTTCAGGTGCCCAAACAGGCACCGACCCGCGAACAGTGGATGCCCGATGAGGAGGCCAGTCACTGCATGTGCTGTCGTCGTTCCGCCTTTACTATGCTAATGCGACGCCATCATTGTCGCCGCTGTGGTCGTGTCGTTTGCTCTGCCTGCTCTACTCAGCGAATGGTCATTCCAGAGATTTACGGCGATGTCGAGGTACGCGTCTGCAATGATTGCTGCGCACCGGTCGTAGCAGAGAAGCCCTTGAACGTCAACGAAACGCCTGCAGTCATTCCACGCTCGTCCTCGTCCTGTCCATCGGACGCCTATAAGTGGCGTCTTAGCGGCATCATTACCCATGACAAGTTGCTGCGCGAAGAATTCTGCTATGAGCATGCGCCCAGCGTGGCCCTCAGTCTATCCATATTGCGACATCATTTGGACCAGCAACAATGCGTGGACCTCTTATTATTTCACTGTCGCAAGCTGGAGAAACTGATTGTGCCTAATCCAGAAGTGGACTACGAGCTGGTTGCTAAAATGATGAATTGTCTGGCTTTGGCAGCGAAGGTAAGGTGCAGCATATTTTAATTTGAATTATTTAGTTCATGTTTCTATTGCTTTTCGAGGTACGTGGCGCGCCGGGCGAATTCGAGACCATACGTGAACATTCAGCGATTATCATGGCGGTGGTACAGCAGGGCTGCGAGTCCCTGATACCAGCCGGACCACTGAACAATCACAGTCTACGTCAGTTGGCTGATGCGCTAGTCGAGGCGGAGCACTGGAAATTAGCACTGGAGGTGCACCTTAAGTGGGGCTACGCTACTACCGGTGTGATGGCAGCCCATGGCTTGGCCTGTTTGCGCGCCGGGTGCTACGATGCAGGTGAGCATATCCAGGCAACGGTTTAGCTATATCTTTCGGTCAATCAACCCATATGCTTTGTAGCACGTGAGAAATTTGCGCATTGCATGACACGTCTTTCCACTGAGGAGCAAAACAGTTGCATATACAAGGACATTTTTGAAAAGGGAATGACGTTGACAGAAGCGCCAAATAACCCACCCATGCCCAAGAAGCGGCCGCAGCGTGGACCTGCCTTGCTGCAGGAGATACTCCAGCTGATTGCAACACTGCCACAGACACATCCACAGCCAGAAACGCTGCAGCGTGCTTCGCTCATGCGTAACTCGAATAGCTCGCTCGCCTCTCTTTTCTCGCGGCGCCGGGAGCCGTACGTGGTAAAGACGCCACTCCGGGAGCCAGCGCTTAACGTAATCAACACGCTAGCCAATCTTAAATACATCTCCAAAGGTCAGTACGGGGAGCCGACTGTGCGCAGCGGCGCTGAGGATAATCGTCAGTTACGCACCTTTGAGGAATCTCTGCATTACGTGCTAACCTATGGTAGTCATGCGGACATACTGCAGTTTCTAATGCAGCGTGACGAACTGCGCGCAGCGCTGCGTTACTGGCAGCATCAGCAACTGGTATCGGAGCTCTTTATACATCACATATTCCAGGTGTCATTGGCCGGGGGTCGTTTACCGGCGCTGATCGCGGAACTGCAGCTGCTCGATCCCGATTCGCAATTAAGTGCTTGGCGGGTGCCGCTGCTGCAAACGTGCCGATATTTGGAGCAGCACCAGCAGCTCAATTCCCTTTATCAACTCCAGCTCCTTTTGAAGGATTATGTACGCGCGAGCATGACGTGTGTCAAGTTTTATCCACTGGACTGCGACAACTTTCAGAAGTTGCATGCAAATGCTCAACATTTAATTTCAGCACATATGCATCTGCAGGGTGAATTGGACATGGCTCAGTGGGAGCATCTGCAGCGTGAACAGCAGCAGCTGGCGGGCAGTAGACGTGCCAGCGCTGTCAGCAGTAATGTGGGCATCACTTGTTTTGCTATGCAATTGGATGCACGTTCTCTGAATGGTCACATCAATACAATACGTCGCCAAATGGATCTGGCGAAGTTTTTGGCACAATGCGAACGGGAGCAGCCGCCAGTAGTTGGCGGAATGGTGTGCACTCTACAAATACTCAAACAGATTCGACTCGAGGCGCCGCGCGGCACTTTGCCAACATTGTTTGACGGCGTTGCAGACAAGATTCAGCTGTGCCTGTTGGTGTTGTTGTGCGGCAAGAATATAGACGAGGGTTTCGGCTTGGCCTACGGGTATGTTGAGAGTTTGTCGTCTATCCCATCATCGGCTGCATGCTTTGGTCTCTCTTTCACAGCATTATGCAAGACTACAAGTTGGTGCCCATGAAGGTGTTTGGCGCAACTGCAAAGTATTTGGCGAAAAATCAACGCCTCGCCGAGGTGGAGCGTCTGCTGGACTGTATAGCCAGTAACAACGGCAGCAACAGTGCTTCAGATGCGGATGAGCTCCTATCAATCGCCGTCAATGCTGCTGTGCACAGCAATGAGCCAGAGACAAAACAGATACTGGACAAGCTGGTCAAGCGTATTGGAAACGTGGAGCTCCGCATATCGTCGTACATATTCATAGGTCAACTAAAGTCCGCGTATTTGCTGGCTAACAAGCATGAGCGTCTGGCAGACATACGCAAGATCTTGCGGCAAGCGGAGATGACCAACCAAATACATATTAAGAAATTGTGTGAGAAGAAACTAAACATAAATTCAACTCCAATGTCGCCAACGCCACTGTGATAACATATTCAATCAGGCAATATATAAATTTTATTGTTGCTAGCTTTATTTAACTAATCTAGTTGTAGAACAATTGATTTTAAAACTTTCCAAAAGCCAATGCGTTGGTCAAGTATTTCTTACCCGTTGCTCAAAGACTTTCATACAAAGTACCAAATTATAATCATATATAAATATTGTCAATTTTTTGTATTTACCATCTTATTGTAATAGTGTGTAATTTTTATTGTTTATTAAATAGAAAACATTGTTATTCAAACCAAAAAAGTAAGCCGCCAACTCGTTGAACTTATTGAAATGCATGCTTTTTGTATGTATATCGATATATGCGACAGCTGAGTACCTCAGAGGTAATCGAAAAGCATAATGTTCGTATGTACATCGATAACTGAGACAGCTAAGTGCAGCTGCTTATGGGAGATAAATTCAAGTTGCTGTATTGCACTTTAGGAAAACAATAAACTTAATGCGGGCTGTAATCCAACGTGTCAGGGCCGCTAAGGTCACGGGTATACGGCAAAATTCCTTTAATGTTGTATGTTATACGTCTACTGTAATCCTTTTACAGTACTAGATGAACTAGTGTCGTCTATTGGACCTGGACTCTGTGTGCTGGTTGGCATTAAGTGTAGCGATACGACAACGGATGTAGAATACCTGTAGGTAAATATCTCATAAAGAGACATGAAGTCAATTTTTGACTGAGACTTTAGCGTGCGCAAGATTCTCGCGTTACGGCTGTTCGAGGATGAGGGAAAACGTTGGCAAAAATCTGTCAAGGATTTGCAACTGGATGTTCTGTGCGTATCCCAATTCACACTATACCATAGATTGAAGGGCAACAAGCCAGACTTCTCAGCAGCGATGAAGGGTGAAGACGCTAACCAGCTTTATAATCATTTTTTGGATCGGTTACGACAATCTTACGATGCGAGCAAAATCCAAGGTAATCTTCCTTCCAATTTCCACCGGCTTGTTATTTTAAGTTTTGTATTTTTCCAATGTCAGATGGCAAGTTTGGCGCTTACATGCAAGTGCTTATAGAGAATGATGGTCCGGTTACCATTGAATTGGAGTCGCCCCAGCCGAAGCATTCCGAGGAATGTGTGGATAAATAGAAGGTTTAGCTAACTTTTGTAATAAATGTATGTCAACAGATATGCACTACGGGTTTTTTAACATTTATTCTCCGCAGTCACCTAAAACTAAACCTAAATTAAGGTAGAATTCTTAAGATTCTAGCATCTCCAAGTCCCCCTCTCCAAGACCCTCTTCCAGCTTCTTTTCTAGTTCCCGTGCGTCGACATACGTAATCTTCTCCTCTGGCAGGTCTTCATCCATAAGTGCTGCCTCTTCGGCCTCTTCCTTGGCACGGCGCTCCTTCAAGCCTGCGGCCGGTGAACGTATAAGTGACATGTTGCGTTGCACGTCCTTAACGTCCATTTGGATCTCGACCTCGCGGCCCTTGCGTAGACGCTCCATGACAAAGTGATTCTCGCGACGCTGCTTAATCTCCGTAACCTTTTTGATAGCTCCAATGGCCTTCTGCCAAGTATCGCGATTATATTTGACGGGCACATTGCGACGTTTCTCGAACTCGAAGCTGGGATCAATGGTCAGCTCCTTGCCATGTGCCTTGCGATATGCCTTTGTCCATGCTACCTTGCGTGGGTTCTTCTTCTTTTTAAAGGCCTTGTGACATTTTCCACGACAGAACTTAAAGATCTACGAATGGCAAAAGCAAATGGTATACACATTAGTACCATGATATGTTTACGTTTACGGATTCAAATGGAAGAATTGGGCTTACCTTACAATCGTTGCGTACAAAATGTACTCCGTGCCCAGGATATATCTTGCTAGAGCAAAAATAGCACGTGTCAATGCGCATTTTTACAAATTATGAAAATAACTTGTAAAAATAAAACGCAATGCTGTCAGCACGTGTGCTGCTAAGGAGGAATAACCGTAGAGCTGCAAATCGATATTTATAATGTTCGTTTACTATCGATAACAATCTCGATTTAACATTTTGATTTTCTAAATATCCGTTAGCCTTAGCAATGCGGCGGATGCCCGATTGCATTAGTTTTCTTAAAACTCCCATTAATAGCTTAATATTTTTCTTTACAATTGGAGGCAGACCATAGACTCTTAAAATTATGGAGGACAAATCACATCAAAACGATTGTACGGCTTGTTAATTCTAAAAAACCGACATAGCTTATATTATACGCCACGCTGCTTAATTCTTTTTCATATTTAACTAAGATTTCTAAATATTTTTCTATTTCCATCTGGTTCAGGGATCCTTAGAAAATCATATACAGTATTTCAAGAAATTGTGTTGACAAAATGGAATGTTCATATTTTCCAAATTAATATACAATTTAAACTACATTCTTTTAATGTTTTCATTTTTTACATATTTTATATCAATTAATTATTTTTCTTAGAGCTAGTTAGGAAAATTCAAATCGAGATGGATTGTTCCAAACAATTTTTTAAAAATATAAATTAAAAAGTATCCATTTTTAATGATGTCAAGAAAATGTTTTGACAAATCGTTTTTAGACCTACAATATTTATGCTAATACTTTGTATGACGGCCCTTGGCAGCACATAATGCTTACAATCCTCGGTTCATAGACTTAACAAGGTTTTCATATTATGAGTTTCAGAAATCTTTATCCATTCTTCAAGAATAGCAGCTTTCAAAGCGTCACTAGATTTCAGACTAATTTTTTAGTTTTTTCCTTAAAAGTTATCAATAGCGTTCATGTCTGGACTCTGTGGTGGAGTGTCCAATACTTTTTTATAATTGTACAGCAATCACATCTTCACCATATAAGCCTTATGCTTGCGGTCATCTTTATAAAATTTGAAGTTTAATCTGTTGCCATCAAAAAACCCAAATTTATGAGCGCTACTCATTTAATATGTCTATAACATTTCCAATGATGTTCCATCATCATTTTGGTTTCGTCACAGAATATGACGTCATTCCAATACTCTGCTGGCCGTTCCAAGTGCATTTGCGCGAACGAAAGCCGTTTTTCAATCTTCATATTTGAAATCAGGGGCTTCTTTCGCGCAATGCGCGATTTATAGGCATTGCAATTGACAAGCTTTCTTATTCATGGGAAACATTGACACCACTTTCTTGATTAAGATCACTTGCAAATTTTTATTTTTAAAAATCGCTCGGACCAATCTCGATATATATTTTTCTCTTTAAGAAAAATACAAAATCGATATAAAATATGTTATAAATAAAAACATTAAAAGAATGTAGTTTAAATTGCATATTACCCTGGAAAATCTGAATTTTTCGCTTGGTCAAAACATGTTCTTGACATACTGTAGGTGTATATACATATGAATGTTAGGGGTTCTCTGCAATAATTGGTATTATAAAGCGAAACAGCCTTAGAAGATTTAATTGTTTGAAAATGTATTGATATTCATATGACTTTTCAACGAAAACTATTATGGTAAGTTATACTTATAATTAAAAGATCATCTCCTTTTACACGTGTGTATTATCGGACGCCGATTCTTGTTCCTTCAGAGCTTGCTTCATATTGGCTACTTTGTTGAGTTTAGCAAGACGTTTTAATATTTCCATCTCTTTTATAAAGGTAGCAATTGCTTCTTTGGTCGTCGACACATTTGCATCTTTCAGATCGGGCAAATTGTCTTCTTTTTCGAGTTCTGCAGATTATTTAAATAAATCAATTTAATTCAAAGTTATTGGTACTATTTATATAAAGATAATGCATACCATTAATTTCGGCTTCAATATCGTTGAGGCGATTCATCAACAGTGATTGCTGCACCTTAACGTGCTCTATTAAACGGTATTGGCACTCTTCTGGATCGATTGCAGCTTCCGGTTGCGGCACATGCGGCCAATCTGTCTGTTCGGTTTTTGGGCGCTTGACTGGTGTAGTCGAGCTGTCAGCCTGATCTTCGTCCCATTTCTTGGCCCACAGATATAGCTTTGGGTGGCAGCGATTGCGAGCAATATTGATCTTGACCAACAAAGAATGCATGGAACGTTTAGCATCTAGTAAATTGCCAGTAAGTGTGTGAGAGCGCTTCAAGAGCTCGAACTTCTTAGGTGCCTGTGTATTTGGCGTATGATAGCCAGCCACAGGCAATTTACCCTCGAAGAGCCAGTCCTGATCGTGCTTAAAACGCATTGAATCGCGCACTCGCTGCGGATTGCGGCAAATATAGCAGACATATTTATCCGGTACGTCCGACTCCTTGACAATACCATTGCAGGCGCCGTGCTGCCAGCACAGGCACAGCTCACACTGTATCATCAGACCATCCTCTTCCCCATATTCGCAAATGCAATTTATAATCTCTTCCTGCCTCATACGCACAATACGTATCAGCTCGCCATTCTCCTTGATGTATTGTGGCGTCTGGCTGGCCATTGGCGGCGGCGGTGGCGCCAGTGCTGCATTTATATCCACCTGATCGTTGGACGACGGTGTTGACACCGAATCTATATGAGCTGGCGAACTAACCGGCGTTCCTGAGACAGCTACGCGCCGCTTTTTAGCATCGTTACGAACCTCTGAAGTGGGCGTGTTAAAAGGCAGTCGTGTATCTTCAATATCTATGCCAGAGGTTGGCGAATTGTGCGTTTTGCTTGCCGCAGGCATTTTCCCGTGCGACACATTTGCATAGCGTCGCTGAGTACGTTGCCGGCTGCTCTTACGGGATCCAGACGAGCGCTTGCTAGAAGAAGGACGTGCACGTTTGGCTGAGCGATTGATTGGTGCCGGAACGACTGGTGTACTCGCTTTGGCGGGCTCCTGTAGAGTGGGAGTTGGCGCAACTTCAACTGGCGATGGCACACCTGCCGGAGCTGCAGCAGTTTCTGGAGAGCCACCCACTGCTACCTGAGGCCCAGTTTTTGGTGTCGTTGGCGTCTCTGTCTTGGGCGATAGCAATCGATTGCTGGGCGAAACAGTTGGTGATGTGTCACGATTCGTGGGGGATGTTTCGGTGCCAGCTGGTTGGCGTCGGAAGGAGCGGGATTGCTGTAAATCCTGTTGATGCAGCTTGGCAAAGAACTGCTGGTTGGGTATTTGGTTCTTAGGCGTCTGCTCGTTTTGTTCAATCGATGAGGGATGCGTACGCTTAACGGCCAGCTCCTGCATCTTTGGACAGTGGCTGACGTGCCTGTAAAATATATAATATATTTTATAATAAAAAATAAATAAAAGAACAAATATTTATGCATCTTTCTTAAACTCACTGTGCAAATTCCTTATGGTAGTGTCGTATGTGTATTTGCAGAAAATCCTCCTTGCGATAGGTTTTGCCGCATCCTTCGCGCGGACATACGAACAAATTATCGGTTATCTGTACCTTCAATCCGCCAATGAACGCTGCAATATAAAGAAAAACAAGCTTAGTTATCTAGTAAACGTTTTGTGTAGAAAAACCGACCGTAACCATCTTCCACCAGCACGGCCCCTTGCTCAACCGCGCTTAGCGCAGAGCTGGCTTCGGTCGCTTCAGCTGTGGGCGGCACCGTCTCACTGGCTTGGGCATGCGGCGATGGTGACATCAACTCGGCAGGAGGCACTAATGAGGCCACCGGTGTTTCCATATACTGACTGTCCTCGCCTGCGCCACGGCGTGTAGCCATAGCTGATATGGGAGTTGATGTGGATGTGGTAGTTGATGATAACTTGCTATTGTTTTGATCCTGCGATGTTGCTGTGGTGTCCAGAGACACATCAAGTTGCTTCGGCTTGGCCGGCTGCTGTGGACTGTAGTCGTGCGTATAGACATAGGCATTGATATCCTTGGCACGTCGGCGATGTATACTGAAGTCATATACATCTGGATTGTAGATGAGGCCCTGTGACTCCAAAAACACCTTTAGATCGGATTTGGAGCGAAAACGTTTGCCACTGGGCGAGACCAGTATGACATCCCACTTGCCTAGCACATTGGAGCGCTGATACATGTGCTTTATCCAACCAGGCGGCAGTCGCCAGTCGTGCACAATTACAGTTGGCTTCTGGTGCTCTCCCACAATCAGAAAACCTTCGGTGCCAATTGGCTGATCATTCACCCAGTGGCAGGTCCATTCTCCATCGTGAGGTATATCGGGCAGTCCCAGAGCAACTGCAAATGTGCGAAAAAAATCAAGTTTAATATTTCTACGAATATTTTTGGCGACAATTACTAGAGCAGGAGAATTCCATTTATTTCTTTTGTCGCTTATTGCCAGTGTTGCCAAAACAAAAAAAAAAGAAACTATTGTCAAGTTTCAGTGCCCACTGTCAACCGAAATGCAACCCAACAAACGCAACTGGATCTACGCACAAAGTTTACACAAATTTTAAACAAAGTTTTCGTGACCACATAGTCAAATATGTAAACAGATATTTCTCAGCTCCATTTGCCCAACATTTTATATACATATATACATGAATATAGAATCGCCTTTATAGTTAAAAATTCTACATATCAGCAAAGTAGAACTGAAAAATATTATAAAAAAAATTTTGAATGGTATATGCAGACTACATTTTAAAACAAGAACAAGCTGTTTACGTATTTAGTTTTTAAGGCGTTGTAAAGCAGCGTGACCGATCTTTTGTTTCGGTGCTATATTATAAACTAGTTTCGTATTCGTGATTTTGGATGATTTTTTTACACAAATATTAGATCTGCGACCGATTGCTCGAGTGCCCATTTAATGGTTTCGAAATATTTAAGAACTAACTATTAAATGTTGTCCAACTAACTTTGGCTTGCATGAACCGTTCCGGGTCCTCTGTTTTGATTATAATTAGCATCGCAGACTATTCTGTTCGGAGACTTCCAACAATTCCAACTATATTTTTGTCTAAAGAGATTTAATTTCCTACTTGCTGAAATATTAAACAATATACTAAATCTTTAGCCAGTGACAGGTAATATCAATCAATATATTAAATCTATAGCCAATGAGAGGTATGATCCGAAGACACATACCGCTAAATATAAATACAAATTGTGATATGCTTTTGTGTCAGGCTAGCTTTGTCAACATACCCAAGTCCAAGTTGGACATATCTAGCAGTGGCCAGTCCTTGCGTTGAGGTGTCAACTTGCTCTTTTTGTTGCTGGCTACTGCAGCGCCTGTACTTGGCCTTTTGAGTGTCAGCCCAGTTGGAGCGGTGGAATCTGTGATGGACGTTTCAGTGTCTGGCTCTGTAGTGGCTGCTGACAACTGGCGGGGCAATTTGTTCATATGCACGGCGCGCACGTTCTTTGTGTAGCCGTCGTCGAACAGAACCTCGTACGTGTCGTTTCCCAGTAGTTTCTTGATGGTGCCAGGAAATTTTCGTGGTCCAGACCACCGTGCCATGCACTTCTCCTCTAGCTCGAAAATGGGTAGCACGCGTGAACTAATGCGCTGCCGCAAGCGCTCCGATTTGAAAGCGATCCATTCCTGGTAGCTGCCGCTTGTCGACGGCGACACCTTCAGCTTGCTGTTGCGTTCGAAGCGGATTAAGAGTGTCTGCTCCGATTCGTTGACTTCGACAATGCGTGCCGGTAGCCAGGCTCCATCGACGCTCAGAGCCTCTAGGCGGGCTCCAATTGTCATGTTTGTGGGCGAACCGTATTTTGGGGGCGTGGCAGACAATGGTGAAGAGGTGCTGCTGCAAGCAGGCGGCACTGTTTCATTGGCAGAGTCTGTTGCACGGGCTGTTACCTCGGGTGCGGCATTATCTGCTGTGCTCTCAGCAGCGGGTGTAGAGACCGAGCTCGGAACGGATGCTTCCTTAGCTGCCTCTTTCTGGCCTCCTTCAGCCTCAGCTTCGGCTTTGGCGGCTGCGTCTGCTGCAGCGGCTGCTGCTGCATTACGCTCAGCCGTTTCGGCCAATATTTGAGCAACAATTTGATCAACAGTTGCCTTAATGACGTCTTCGTTATTGGAACTGTTTGCAGCACCGCTAGCCCCCGCGCCATCCATTGTCGCCTGTTGCAGGGCACGATGATCGGCTTCAATCTCGGCGGGCTCCATTTTGCCCCATGGAAACACGGTGGGAAAGACGCGCGGCTTCAGCAAGTACTTGCCATTGCGTATTGTATTAAAGTCGAGGCGTCGAAAGTGACGTGAGCACACAAGCACACTCTTTGTAATCTGGCGGTCCAAGCTTATGCGCGAGTTTTTTATCCAAATGGCACGTATTACAGCGTCCATCGGAAACGAGTGGTAAGTGACGCCATGGTGTTCCACGAGACGCGACGTGGAGGGGCAATCAGCAACGCAGCAGCGGCGCCCCATTATGCTCTCTTTTTCTTTAAACTTGGAATATGGTCGACACAATTTACGCCGATGCTGTTTCTCAGGTCGATTTCAGCGAATTTCAGCGACGCAATATTAACAGAACGTGTGCTCTAAATTATTCACTTTTGACTAGGTTACTGCGATTGTGCTCAAATGATACATACACTTTAATTTATAATTTTCGATTTGTATCAATTATGTATCATGTTAGACAAATAATTGAAAGCGTGCACCGCTTGTTTTTGCGACTCATAATTTTCGCCGTGAATAATTTAATTTAATTGAAATAAACTTCGTCGAAATAACCAAGCGAATTGAAAGCACGATTAAAACGAATAACACGGTTGCCCAACGATACTTTGTGGAGGTCGGTGGATTACAATTTGACAGTCTATGGTAAATTTTTGCCAAGAGGGGAAGTGTCATAGCGATCAGCATTCCCAAATGTTTCATTTTTACTGAACTTTCAGTTTCATGTTATTTAAGTTAAAAATACATTGAACGTGCATTATAATTTGAATAAGTTGGTTAAATGTAACCTTTAATGCTCCTGTATAGCACACAATATGTTGTTTATTAATGTTAATTTGCTGGAAAGTGCAATTAAAAGGCACTTGCATGCGGTGCAGCATACAGAGTCTCATAAATATGTCCAGCGCATAAAATATCACGTGAATCAAGGCGCATTGTGCCGCCGCAAGGTCATTGAGTACCTATTTGAAATGCAATTATAGTTCGATTTTGGACTGGTATACGTTCACGTCTGCACTGAGGCGACACCTTGCAATAATACAATTCGATAACACTCAACATAATGCCACAAAACTAAGAATATGAAAGTATTTCGTAAGAAAGCCACTTGCATAGTCCCTGATATAAAATGTTTATTGTTTAATTGGCATTTGTAATTAAATGACAACATTTTATAAATACATTAATATGCATACCACAACCAAATATACATGTATGTGTGTACAGTAACACCGCCCGCTGACGGACCCTGGTCAGGTGCCAAAAAGTTCACTAGTGTCGATGCCACACACATATAGTGTCAGCCTTGGCCTCCAAAACCAAGTGTGTTTGCGGGTAAAACATTAACTTACTTTTAGGTCTCATACATAACGAATCCAAATTAAAGAGGACAACAAATTTCACTTAAAATCTATGACTAGTGGATGAAATAGTATTAAATTTTAAGCCAACGCCTCTTTTGTAAAAATAGTGCATTGTATAGTATATTATTTTATTTTTTATATTTCTTGATTTTATAACGAACATTTCTTGATTTTATAACAGACAGTGGCATTTATATTAAATATAATTCTTAACATTGTTTTTATTTTATCAATTAAAAAAAAAAAAACAATTTTCTTTCCTCTACCTCTATAAAAAGTTGTATTCGACAAAATTTGTATTCTAATATTCTTGCTCTTGTCAATTCCCAAAATTCATGTCTAATATCAGATATATTGTAGAGTCTAAGGTCATGCGTCAACCTACATTGTGTGAGTTCCCAAAATAAAAATAAGCATATGCTCAATGAGGTTTATAGAAGAGCCAAGAATAAACATTATAAGCTCCGAATCAAGCATAAGTACTTATTTAAAGTCCAATCACGGCGGGAACATAAAGCAAACTTTAATTATTATTTCTTTATAGGCATATGCCGCTGACATAAATAATAAGTAATTGGCGTTGTTGTTTCTATGTCCCATTCCGGCCAGTCAAATATGTGACATTGAGGGGGCCACGAGTTGGCCAAAGAGACAAACTTAATTGAGGGAAATCCAATTGCAGGTTCATATTTTTACATAATAATTTCACCTGCTATGAGAAATGTTGAGCGCCTTCGCCCATTTCGTTAAACATTGACACAATCTATTCACACCTATGAAAATAGGTCGGTTGCACCTGCCATACTCACATTTTGTGCAAATATCTAGCAGATCTGGCAGCGTTCGCACTCATAATAATAAAAAACAATATGCAAACTGTGCAAAAAAAAAACATAAAAATAAAATATAAAACAACGCGACGGCATCACTTTCTCCTTTAATAAGTACATATTTACATTTACCCAACTCATTGGTAAATTGGCCAGCCCAAGTGCCCGTAAGCGCTGCCGCCGACTGTCTCGGGACACATTGCATAAATATGAGGTAATTTTTTAGTAAGCAAAGAAGATGAGCTCCAGCCTCTCAATCTGCATTGAAATATAAACACTTGGTGTCAGTTCCTTATCCCCCATTTGAGAGAGAGATTTAGATAAAAGGCCTGCTGGGAGCTATACAAAATCTAGAAATTTGACGCACCACGAGCTTATAATTTTTTTCTATTCTACTCCTCCCATTTCTTTTAGACAAAACTAGACGATTATGTGCCAGATTAAGGCGCTGAAAATGTCATAAATTTCAGAGACTTGGATGTACGCCCACTAAGGAACTGCCCATGTAACCAAATTTTAAGTTATAATAGTCAACGTTTAACTTAATTTTTATTTTTATTTTTTGTTGTATATCTAATAGCAACCACTTTACTGGCCCAACCAAGCCATTAAATGAAGATCATATAGTTAAGTTGACTGTAAGCAAACTTGAACTTGTTGTTGATCAACCCAATAGCAATAAAAAAACAAAAAATTTGAGAAAATTATAGAAAAGAGCGCTATGAAATTTGAATACCCTCATAACTGTCATGGTATAGGTTAATGTCATGTACCTAGGTCAGGCATTTTAGGTGTACTCCACATATAAATCTTTATGGTAATGTACAAAATGTCACGATGATATATAGCGCATAATGTACTACGATTTGTATAAATAACATATGCATTGCGCCCAGCACACTAACAAAGTACAAATACTGTTAGGATTATAATGTATTAAAAATATTTGACTAAAAATTCGGTCAGTTGGTTGGGAAAATACGATGTGCTGACAATGGCAGGCATTGCTTAAGATTTAGGGTAGCCCATTGCACGTACAATTTTATTATTGCAATATTTTTGCCTTTCTCAATATGAACACACAAACGTAGATAATATTTATGTGCCGAAACTTTACGAGCGTAGACTAAAAAAAACGTATTCTCTATGTAAACTACAAATAATATACAGCCATAAACTTATTAAAATTATAATAAAAAATAAGCATACAAAAAATTGAAGTTTTATGTTCTCAGGTTAAATATAATATAAATAAGTTCAATACAAATTTTAATTCTATAATTTGTTATATATACTAATCATGAAAAAAAGCAATATTCAACATATATTTAAATATTATTATAGCAATTATTTACTTTACAGTTAAAACTAATACTTTTTAGAAATTCAGTGTTTATTTTATATAAATATTTTGAATGGTTGAGAAACCATTTTTTTTGCCAATTAATTTATTAATTTCTCCAACAAATGTAATGTGAAACTGAAACTCAACAAGATGTCAAACAAAAATTCGAAATTTTTGGGATTGTCCGTTGTGCGATGCTGCGTAGTAACATTTCGAATACACTGAAACGTGTGTAAACATGGGCGTGGCATCCACAGCGCGGCATTTAGCGACGATTCCGAGATATTTGTAACGAGCACCTGCCCAACTTAAAATAACTCTGACTGGGTTGTGCAGATCTGCAATGTTGATATATGGGTTTACCATGTATACAAGGCAAATAGGGGCCAATGGGCGCCTGCATGCTTCACCGCACGTGTGCACTAAACATGTAAAAATGTCCAAAATAGGTACCAGAAAAACGTAAAAGAGCAGAAATGTAGCGTACTTTTTTTTTGTTTTACTGAAATACATGAAGTCCAAAAAGTACAACACTCTGTGCGTCGCGCCTCGGTTTGGGTCTGGGTCTGGGTCTTTAATTTGCTTTCGGCTGGTGAAATTTCGCCGTCGATGTACTCGTTGCTGTCGTTGTTTTCTTTGCCGTCACGCTGACCTTGATCTGCTGATGGAGATGGAGACGCGACTTGGGGCCACTGATGAGCCGGGGACTTGAGCTGAGAAAAAAATGCAGTTGCCTCCGTCAGATTTACTTAATTTTTTTATGCTTATGCAATATCACGTGCAAACATAAATATGTAAATCTTCTGGTTGTTTATGAACATTATGTAATGGCTGAAACACTTGTTTGCCGTTAAGTCAAATCGGTTGGGAGGTGTGCTTATTGTCATCAGTCAATGCTCAAAATCTCATAGATTGAAAGTTGAGAAGCTTATTGATGAGGGTGCCAAATATGATAACAATAGTATTTCCTTACAATAAATGACAGATTATCAGTCAAATATCAGAAACATTAAATCAGTTTAGAATTTTGTATTCTTATTTCAATTAATTTTTTTAGTTCTGTTTCTTGTTTCATTATTTATAATATTCATGCCAAATGGCAAACATTTTACTCTCTGCCTGTCTGGGTGTCATTAAAAAAAATGGGAGAATTCTGACATTATGATTTTTTATAGTCATTCTGATATTTCCCTTTTAATTGTATCTTTTCGATTACATAGATTTCGAGGTTTATATTACTGGTTAGTAAATATGATGGCAAGAATTAAAAAGCTTCTTTAGTTATATTTTAGCAAACTTTATAGGTAGCAAACTGATTTTCCAATTTGCCATACTCTCATACTCTTCCTTTGCTGATCTTAAATAATTCATTATTAAATGAATGAATGTGATAAATTCCTATAAAAAATTAACTAGATAATTGAGGAAAGGAAAATGATAAAAATTGAGATAAATAACAAAACTAAAACTATTGTAAGATTGTTTCAAAAATCGAATTAAAAAAAAAGATTGCAGCACACAATATACGATGTTGTTAAATTATAATAATAAAGCGTTAAGAAAATGTGTGTCAATATAATTATTGATTACATTAGCTACAATATACCATGAGTTCAATAAGTATATAAAAACACACTTTCTCAAGCATGTCTTCAAACCGCCTTTAATAGATATCCATAAATAAACCGACTACTTAGCAGCTGACTTCCTAATTGGAAAATGGCAAGGTCCGGGCTCTGGCGAACCTCAAGACTGGAAACAAAATGTGTCACCTGTGTCTTTCAGCAAAATAAACAATTTAGGTTATGCAATGGCCAATGGCCAAGCCCAAGACAAAAAGTACACGAGCCGAGCACAGACCCACCAAAGAGTAAATATATTTTTGAAACAAATACAAATGTAGAGCGGCTAAAGTAAAAATGCATTAAATTATGTAAAGTTAAAGCGAAATTGCCATGCGCCTGATGATTTTCAAGACGTGGTCGTGTCGAGTCGTGTCGTGTTTGTATAGCTAATTATGTAGATGGCTGGCAGTGGAGTCGAGTAAATAATAACAACAACAAAAATGGCCAAGGCGCGTATTCGCACTGCTAAGTGGTGCAAAATGATGGGCGCAGACGCATCTATTATGGCACGCACCAGCGAGTGCTAGACACACGAGTACTTACGATCCCTGGAGAGACCGAAAATGTTTGTCAATATGCAATCGATAGGTAACCGGCCACTTAAAATTCAGCATCGGCAGCGAAGCAACTCCAAAAATTCATTTTCATATGAAAAACCCAGCACAAAGTTAGGCTTAAGCCTAAAACTGCGACCGACGCCACGAGTGGAGCACAAAAAACCAAGAGCCGAAGTCGAAGCCGAACCCGCAGCCGAAAGCGCAGACACAATTATCGACCCGCTCATATATAAGGCCGGGTGTTACCAAAATATTTGTGTCATTGCAGCTTCATATACTCGTTCGGTCGGTTGTTGGTCCCCTCGTCGCGAACAAATTCGAGGCAATTTTTGAGAAAACGAAAGTGCGTGGGTGTCAGTGCAAGAGTTAAATTAACTAGAGTCAGAAAATGAAAGCGTTCATTGTCGCCAGTGTTTGTTTGTTCGGCCTGTTGAGCCTGGGCTCGGCACAGTTCCAAAATGGACGTCTGGAGCCGCCAAATCCGCAGCTATGCGCCCAGCGCATAATTCACGAGAAGACACCCGATGGCAAAGGGTGAGTTAATCACAAAGCTCGAATCTGAATAATGTCCACTTAGAGCTCCTTGCAGTGAATTAGTATTAAATCACCTTTAAACTTGTCCAACCCTCTAGTTACTTCTTCTCGTGGCGTGACCCACAATTGAAAGGCGTGGAGGAGGATTGGCTGACTGCCAGAAATTTTTGTCGTAGACGCTGCATGGACTCGGTTTCACTGGAGACCAGTCTGGAGAACGAATGGATCAAGCAACGAGTTGTAGGCGAAAATGTAAGTTTAATTAACTCATATAAAAATGACGGCTTTGCTGGCTTTATCCTTAAAAACAAAAGACTTAAGCAATAAACCTAAACGTTGTTGCAGATATTTTAAGCTTCTAAGCTTAACAGACTTAAAAAAAAAAGAAAAAAACATTTACATATGTATGCATATCATTGTTGCTTCCAATAAATATTTAGCTTACAAGCGATTCATTAAAACTGAGAGTCAAATATACATATGTATATAAACAAACTCATCTGAATATCAATAAAGCTTTGACACCTTTCTGACAAAAGAGAAAAAATAATAATAATCTAAAAAAAAAATAATAATACTAGTTTCAAATTTATAATTTGCTCCCAACAAATCTCGAAGAAATTGAAAATAATGAATGATGCTTGCCTTACGAGTTTAAATTTAATTTTAAAGTCTTTTGTTTGAATATTGTGTCACGTCTGTGTGCACAATTCGCGCGATTTCAATGTGTGCGCTAACTCTGAGGCAGACACATGCAAAACTGGCTGAAAGTGTGCCAAAGTTAACTGAGTTCCAATTAAATATATATATATATAAACAACTTAGTTCAATGTAAAGTTACATGAAAACTTTCTTAGCTTTCGCATCACAGCGATATATCTTTTTGCGGTAGTCTTCTGTGCCTGGCAGTTTTGTTGCTGCTGATGTTGATTTGTTGTTGTTGTTATTATTACACTGTGCACACGATTTGTGTCTTATGCAACACAAAGACAAACATGTGTCAAGTTAAAGAGCTGTCTGTAACTGTAGTGGCTGCTGCTGACCAGCGGCCGGCCGGCAGCGTCTAAGTCTTACGTGAGAAAAAATTGAAATTGTAATGAAAACGAAAGTGAGTGTGAGGAAACAGTCAAGGAAATACAATATAGCAACAACAAAAAATCAATATGCATATGTATAGTTAACAGCACAAAATGGTGCACAGCCATAGAAAAGAGGAAGTGCTGCGGTTTCAAGACGAATCATTGCCAATGCCAAAACGAAAGACTCAGGCAACAAACTTGCTGCTATTAGCAGCTGGCTGTGGTTAAACCATAATTAAATTTGCAATTGTAAATCGAAGCTAAACACAATAGCGAGTATTCAATGTGTTGCCTTTAACCGCAGCTATTAGGTTTATAATATCAAGATAATAAATTTCACTTTTATTTTTTTTGAGAAACTTCTTTTAACTCTGTGCAACGCATACAACTACAAAGATTTTGTTGGCTTTCATATTATGGTATTTCTTTTAAGTCAATTAACGAATGCGCTAAAAAGCTTTAGCCTCTTAAGCTAATCCATTTATAGGTTTATAATGCGCGCTCCACTTTTACTTTACATCGTATCAGATTGAAGAGGCAAACATATACCATCACAAATTCTAATTAGGCAAGTGCATGTTTTAGCTTCCGCAATGCATTGATTGATTGAACCCAAAACAATTACAATGCTGGCGAGGCCCGCAGCAACAATAGCAAACAATTCCATGTCCATTAAATTTTAGCTTTCCGCTCAATGGAGTTTTTCAAAGGGCTGCATCAAGCACTCAATAACGACAGGTGTATGTGTATAAGTATATATTGTGTGTGCACGTTAATACCATATGTATATACTATATAAAATAAACAGTTTTATGGCCATTCGGGTGAAAGTGACTGATGAACATTGCGGTTGTTGTCGCTGTCCATGGCTCTCTTGTAATGTTGACAGCCGCTCAACGAAACCCGCCGCCAACGGGTGCGGCCACAAAGGGCGCGACTTGGAATGGGTTCGCTTTCAATGGCACCATAATAGCTGCTGGCTGGCTGTCTGACTAGCTTTTGTTGCAGGCCGTGCAGGCCCAAGCCTCAAACTGGCAAAGCAGCAAATGTCGAAGCTTAAATTTCTACCAGCAACAATTTGTGCCAACGCATTTTCGTGCGTACAATAAAATAAACTAACGGAAAATTTGAATTCGAGCATGGGCAAGAGCAATGAACTTGAACTAGTCAAGTTTAGATCATGAGTTTTAAGCCTAAAACCCATTTAACCTTGCTTTGTAGCATCTTTTCTTTTTTCTTATCCCTCTTATGTCGTTTCTTTGTTCAAAATAAGTTCGAGTTTTATATTCTTCCGCTTACTTTCTCAATTAGTAATTTATGGTTTACACTTTTCTCCTTTTATTCATGCGCACGTACTTAAAGCATTTTATTTTGTTCTTGCAGGTGAAATATATCTGGACCAGCGGTCGCTTGTGCGATTTCAAGGGCTGTGAACGTCCCGATCTGCAGCCCACGAACATCAACGGTTGGTTCTGGACCGCTACTCTGCAGAAGTTGGCACCCACCACAGAGCGTTCCCAGGGCGATTGGTCGCCCACCGGCGGCATTGGCCTGCCCCAGCCCGATAACCGTGAATTCAAACAAAACGGCGCACCCGAAAACTGTTTGGCCCTGCTGAACCAGTTCTACAATGATGGTGTCAACTGGCACGACGTGGCCTGCCACCACAAGAAGTCCTTCGTCTGCGAGGAGAACGATGCTCTGCTGAAGTATGTGCGCTACACAAATCCCAATCTGCGCATCTAAATCGCTCAAACTCAGACGGAACTAGCATCTGGAATCACGTGTGGAGTTGGAGCCTCGAGCAGCGACTCCAAATAAACCAAAAATGATATTTTATGTAGCTACTACATATATGCATATATATGTTTGTGTGTATGTATGTAAATGTATGTGCTTCTGTGCGAACAGATTTGTTCTGCGCTCATATATAGTTTTTGCTAGTTACTCTTTGAGTGTCTTTTAAACTTCCGACTATCCTGAATGTCTTACGTATTTTTGTAACCATTTTTCCAATCTCTGCGCTCTTTCTCATCAATTAGATTAATTATTAATTTTGTATTAATTTATGATTCTTTAAATTATAATATAACATTCCAAACGACGTGAAAATTGAAGTGCTTTTTTATGGTTATTGCTGCTATGGATATGTGGATGATTTAAATTATGATTATGATTCGATTAATTATTATTGTGCAAATTGTTCTTTTCTTGTTCCTGAACTGATGCAATCAACTCATCCTCTAGATGACTCGTAACGCCGCAGAAAATAAAAAAAAAATTAAGTGAAATTTCGGTAGTATTGATCAAAGGCATTTGGATTTGCTTACTTTGACGAGCCTTTTATTTACTTTAAAAGTTGCGTAGTACATCAGCATCAATAAAATTAAAGTCGATTCCAAGACGCAGTTTAAAAATAAAACAACGATTCATACAACTTTGGAAGAAAAAAGTTGTTACAGGTTAACAATAATTCTTCTGAATTCCAATAAAAGCTAGTTTAACCAAATATTGTTTGGACATTGGTATCTTTTTTTGTGCGTTAAAAAACGCGCGGGTATCGCTGCTTATTAGCGTGTGATACTATCGATAGACAGCCAACGATAGTTGTGATATTTACGAAATATTTTTGGTATCGATACTTCATAGTATCGATGTCAATTGTACCACTGGCGTTGATGTTTATTGAATTTGCTGGTTGAATATGGATATTGGCGAACTGTTGGCATTTAAAGCAAGTATGTACAATGCAGGGATGCGCAGCCAATTAACAAGTCTATTATGCATGTATATAACAACAGCCCGAGCAGACACCAAAGCGACCACATGAAGACGACGATGATTTCGCGCTGCCAGAGCCGGCGACTAGTGATATTGGAAAACGGGGCGGCGGCGGCGGCGATGAAAAGGCTAAGCGAATGCGTCGCATTGCGGAGGCTAAGGAAACAGCCAACTACAAGAAGCCACATGACGGCACATCTGGATCAGGATCAGCCGCGAGCAGCTCATTTGAATTTGATCCAGAATTAACAGAGGAGGAACGTCTCAATATACTGAAATATGTGGAGAGCGAAGAGGCCGAGGGCGATGCGCTAGACGAGCAAGGCCTTAAGAAGCTAATACTCGTGTTCGAGAAGCGAAACCTGAAGAATCAAGAAATGCGCATAAAATTCTCCGATAATCCGGAAAAATTCATGGACTCGGAACTTGATCTGCACACGGTCATACAGGAGCTGAAAGCAGTGGCTACAGTGCCGGATCTTTATCCGCTGCTCGTCGAGCTGCATGGCCTGCACAGTCTGCTCGAGCTTCTGGCACATCAAAACACAGACATTGCTGTTGCGGTCGTCGATCTGCTACAAGAAGTCACAGATGTAGACATTCTGGGTGAGAGCAGCGAAGGAGCAGAGGCGTTAATCGAGGCTTTGCGTAAGGAGCAAATCTGTGCCTTGTTGGTCCAGAATCTAGACCGCCTTAACGAGCAGGTCAAGGAAGAAGCTGATGGCGTGCACAATACGCTCGCTATTGTTGAGAACTTGACCGAAATAGATAGTGAGTTTGTGCGCGAGGCGGCCACACAGGGTCTACTGGCCTGGTTACTTAAGCGGCTCAAGGGCAAATCACCCTTTGACCCAAACAAATTATACTGCAGCGAGATATTGTCCATACTGATACAGACGGAAAACGAGAATCGCCTGCTTCTAGGCACACTGGACGGTGTGGACGTACTACTGCAGCAGCTAGCCGTATACAAGCGTCACGATCCGGCCAGCAACGAGGAGCAGGAGTATATGTCTAATCTGTTCAATTGCATGTGCTCGGCGCTAATGGCACGCGAGAACCGCGATCGATTCCTCAACGGTGAGGGTCTGCAGCTCATGAATCTGATGCTACGCGAAAAGAAAATGTCGCGTAATGGTTCCCTTAAGGTGCTCGATCATGCCATGGCCGGCCAGGATGGACGAGAGAATTGCAACAAGTTTGTTGAGATTCTTGGTCTACGCACTATTTTTCCGTTATTCATGAAAACGCCCAAGCGAAATAAACAACGCCTTCTCTCCGTAGACGAGCACGAGGAGCATGTGTGCTCAGTGATTGCCTCTATGCTGCGCAACTGCAAGGGCACACAGCGTCAGCGCATGCTGGCCAAATTTACTGAGAACGATCACGAGAAGGTTGATCGCCTGCTGGAGCTACATCTCAAGTATTTGGCTAAGGTGGAGGCCATCGACAGGGAAATCGACCAGCAACCCAAGGTAAGCTCCATAAATTAATTTCGGTCTGAGCCAAATGGAAATTTTTGATATTTCAATCAGGCTGAAGGTCTTTGTCGTTCCGGCTATACTATCACTTTGTAATTTAGAAATGATTATTATTTAGTAGGAAAAATAATAATAAGACATCATTGTTTGGAAACAATTTTAAATACAGGGGGAGTTAATGTATATGTTTTCCATCTATATTTCACCCAGAGCATCGATTTTATAAAATCCACCAAGCGCACTCTACATTAATTTCACAAACATCTAAGAATTGGTTTAAAAACTATTTTATAGTTTCACCCGTTATAAATTTTTAAAATATATAATTTTCCAGTAATTATCGATTCTTAAAACGTTACTTGGAAAGGATATTAATAGATTTATTTATTAGGATGCCAGCATTGACGAAGATGAGGAGGCCGAAAACAATTACATAAAGCGTTTAACTGGCGGTCTGTTTACACTACAGCGTATCGACTACATCCTGCTGGAGGTCAGTGCCACCACGGAAACGGTTAAGCAACGCGTGCTGCAAATTCTTAACTTGCGGGGCGCCTCTATGAAGACAATTAGAAGTATAATGCGAGGTAGGCACACCCCGACATTAATACCAAGACAAAGTTAATCTTTCAAACCAATATTTGTAGAATACGCTGGCAATTTGGGGGACGGCGACACCGACTGGCGAGAACAGGAGCAGACGCATATACTTTCTCTAGTAGATCGTTTCTGAACCACCTCTCTCCCCCTACAATGACCAGCTATTTTAAAGAAATAACATAAATAAAAACGTCCGTTGGCGGTTATCACCTTATAGAATTTGCCTATAATATATTGAAAATTTTGATATGTTAATTTTGAAAAATTGAAAGAGTTAAAATTTTTAATTTGAATTTTTTGCATGTCCACGGATCCATCGGCAGATTAAAGGTATTCGTCCTTTCTAATATTCATGTTTAAACCATTCTTCTTTTGATTTAATTTGATCAGTTTCTCTTATCTTATTTCTTGTTATCCTTGCATTTGTCTTTCTTTTCTTCTTTCTGTTTTTCTTCTTTTTTGCATTTGTCCCTATAGAATTGTATATTAGTTGACGAAATTATGATATTAGACTATGATAAAAAGTTCTATGATCATTCGTTCATAATAATTACGTGAAATAAGTGCAACAATTGAGAAAAAATAAATAAATTTTGGGTTCGGTTTGTTAACGAATGAACATAACATGGGTTTTCAAGAACAGAATTTCCAAATAAAGTGCTACGGCTTTGTAAGATTATTGAATTTTAATTTAAAGCAAACTAATTTAAATTGCATAATACACGACATACTACTTTTTAAGCAGTTTGCATTTCAAATAAATTAAATGAGTTTTTTTTTGCAAAAATCACTTTTGACGTTAGGTTTATGATTCAGCTGTATTCAACTTTCGTGCAAATAACAATATATTTGTTTTTTACGCTTATTATGTTTGACAGGTGCAAAAAACTTTCAGCTCTTAGGATTATTCGAATAAAATAATATTACGACATGATTTGTTCAAAATGTCACAACAACGATCGGAGTTTATCAGATTTTTGCAAAATGATCCAATTATTTTAATTCGATTAATCGAAATCAAATATTTCTAACTACTAAGCAGTTGTAGGTAGTTTTATGTAAATTGTATCTAATTTTTTGAGTAAATGTTTGTTTTTGTGTTGATGTTGTCGTTTGTGTTAAACGTGGGCTTTATGGTTGACTTAGCCGTTTATTGGGTTGATCTACTTTTGTGCATCGGGGATCTCAAAGTTAACATCCATGTTCATTTCGCGCGCCAACGATACGATTTGCGCCAAATGCACAGCCAAATCGGCAGCCTTGTCTAAATCATCGCGAGCCAAGATCTTCAAGCCAGATGAACGTATCAGTTCGCGAGCCTCCTTCACTTTCGTGCCCTTCAAACGAATACACAAAGTGCATCAGAAAATTGAATGTCCTTTTAGAGCCAAATCGTGGCACTTACCTGCAAACGCACGACAATTGGCAAGTTCAGATTCAGATCCTTCGCGGCCGCAATGATACCCTCAGCAATGACATCGCAACGCATAATACCACCGAAAATGTTCACCAACAAACACATGACTTTCTTGTCCGATGTAATAATCTTGAATGCCGCCTTGACAGCTTCTGCTGTGGCTCCACCGCCAACATCAAGGAAATTTGCCGGCTCACCGCCGTACAACTTGATAATATCCATGGTTGCCATGGCCAAGCCAGCACCATTCACCATGCAACCGATGGTACCATCAAGTGCAATGTAATTCAAATTGTATTTGGCTGCCTCAACCTCTTTGGGATCCTCCTGGGTCCAGTCGCGCATGCTGAACAACTCTTTCTGACGGAACTCGGCATTGTCATCAAAACGCAATTTAGCATCGAGGGCGAAGACTAAAACGGGCAAAAAAGTTATTTTGATTAATCAATTTCTTATGCCGTGATAATATAAACAATACAATTTGTTTTGATACTTATTAAATATGTTTATGTTGATTATAGGTTAATATAAATGATTTGTTTGAATATTGCACGACCAGGATTGAGATCAACCAGAGATCCTTGCATAATTGGCCAGCATAATATAAGGTATATATATGGGCAAATATGTATTGTTCTTTTTGAAAAATGATGTGCATTGAAGAAAGTTATAAAATGCAATCATTCTATTTTGTAATTGTAAAACTTTGTGTATAGCCTAAGTTAGGTTGTCGATGTGTTCGAAAAACTTGGAGGCTCGTTGTTCTTAAATTGCCTTTCGTATTATATTTCACAACGTTCTCTTCAAAAGTATTCGTGACTTCAGTAAAATAGTGTAGTGTTTTTAAGATTTCAACTAGCAAGCAAATATTTAAAGTAGTACTTACAGCCTTTAGACCCACGTCATGCAGCATTAGTATGGTAATTGCAATGAAGTAATCGTAATATGGATGGTAAATGAGTTAGTTGTTAAGGAAAGGCGACAGAGGTTAAGCATGAAACATAAGACTCGTTCACGAAAATCTTAACTTACATCCAGTCATAGCATCTTCGGCATAGGGATTAATCTCAACCAAGAGCGCATCCTTCTTCACAAACAGCTTGTACAAGTTAAGAAGCATTTGGATATGTTCATCGGCAGAGCTCCCGCCCAGACCGACCTTTTCAATAATTTCGCAGGCCTGCTCCTTGGTGAGACCCTTACCAATGTCGATCGGCTCGTAAATGATGGCATCGGGATTATCTTTGGCAACTTCTTCGATGTCAACGCCACCCTCCTTGGATGCAATCAGTACAGGGCCCTAAAAAATTAGAAAATTAATTAATACATTTATTTACCAAACTATTGACTCGTTTTTGCACTTACGTTGAAGGCGCGCTCCAGCATTACAGCAAAATAGAACTCACGGCGAGGAAACTTCCTCTCGGCGACCATTACCTTTTTACAGATGCGACCCGCAGCGCCCGTTTGTTTGGTGACTAGCAGTTGATCGATCATCTTGGAGGCATATTCCTCTGCAGATTCCGGACTGGGCAAGTTACAAAAGTTAGTATGACAAACTATACTGGAGTATATTCATTTTCACCTGAAAACGACGCGAACGCCGCCCTTGAGGCCATTCTTGAATGTACCTTTGCCACGACCACCGGCAAGAACTTGTGCCTTAAGCACCAGATTATCTGTTTTCAGCTTTTGCGCAATGTCATGGGCCTCCTTACCATTCTTGGCAACGGCAAACCTGAAAAAAGCAATGAATCATATTAAATGGGGAAATATTTGGAGCTTGCCCGACTTTTATGACCAAGTATAAAAAATCCAACATATGGTTGTTGATAATGACATCTACGTCAACAGTTCTTATCAGCGCAATAATTCAAAAACATATTTGTAAAATTGGATGTGTAAATGTGGATTTAATACAAATTTCTGTAACCTCAAGGTTACTCGGACTCCTGCCAGGTACTTGGCAAAGTTCTATATATTATAATTTTTTTCCTCTGTGTTCTAATACAGTTTAAATTAAATTATAATTATAGTTGAATATTATCAACGACACATCATCTGATGATCTGTCGCTCTATTTATTTGCATTAAAGAAATGCAAATCATAATCAAGTTTTTTTTTATAAATGATTGGAGCCAAAGTCCATAAAGCGGTCGCCGCAACATTTGTTGTACTTTGAACCGAACCATTTCTTTATTTATTATTGTTGTTTGTGCACTTACCGAGGCGTTGGGATGCTACTTTCGTTGAGAAGAGTGTATGAGACATGCTCCTGCACATTAAGGTTTCTTAATTGCTGCAGCCCAATGGGGGTATAACTAAGGATCTGTAAGAGACAATTAACTCTTAAAGTAAGCAGAAAGTCACGAGGGTCTGATTGAAAAAAACCGGTTAAAGCAATGACGCATTAAATGGGCACGTATTTATGTTTGTAGGTCATATACAAAATCCCAAATTTGCAAAAAAAAATTTAGAGCGACGCGTCGCGACGTTAATCAAATCTAATTCGCGTAGATTAAATTCTTAATTAGTGGGCTCGGCATCAGTTACCCATTGCCCCCCATTGATAAAAGAGATCAATGCTGCGGCTATTTCGTGTTCAAGGTCCCAATTTTATCTCACACAGTTAAGCGTTGCGTCACACACACGTATACATTGATCGAAAAGACCGCCAGTCAGGTGGCTCTTCTGTGTTTCGCTCTCCCGCATGAGAGCCGCGTTCACCTTGTCATTTTGTTGTTGGTTCTTGTTGCTTTTTTGCAATTATGTAAATGTACCACGAAAAGTTGTGCATTTGGATACGTAGCACGAGACTCACCTTTGTAACTGACTTGGGTTTTACTGATTCGATGAGGGTACCGCCTGCACGCGCCAAAAAAGAAGCCATTTTCGACTAAAATGTATAAACTGATCTAAATTTGTTGAAACTTATTTCGACACAAATAAGCTACTCACTTCGCTCGCCTTCTAAGATGTATTTAACAAATTTGTTATCGATGTTTTTAGTATTTTTGTATGCGGGCACACTCGTCTAAACTCTCGTAAACAGCTGTTTACTCTGTTATGTCGATAGACTGACGGAATCGAATTTAACTGGGTAAAATCGAGACATTTTATTATAAGCAAATGTGATTTAAATTATATAGAATATATTTTATATAATTATATACCATTAGTATAATTAATAGTTTAAATATATTGTGTAGATCATGGGTGTTTAGGTGCTATCGCTAACCAATGCCAAATGCCATCGACTTTTGACAAAAATTGAATTTTTTGGGAATTTTTGCTTGTGCGGACACATACACACACAAACATTGAAACGGCACCTAGACATAAAGAGAGCATTGAGAGCACTGAGAGTAAGTGCGAGCGAGATAAAAATAAACAGCGATGCCGTTCTATCGCACAAATCATATGGAAGAGAGTAAGCCAAAGCAGTTTCCTGTAGTGGGAGCGATCAAAAGATGTCATATGTATATCTTACTCGCTCGTTGGACCAGATGCATATTTTTTAAAGCGACCAACAAGTTTCCACTGTTTGTCCCAACTATATGTTTTTTGGTTAGTGGTGCTATTTAGCTGTTATCGCATACTCCAGCTAATCGCTAATTACAGTAGTGACTATCGGATTTATCGATATCTATAATTATGAAATCGGTAACTGTCTTGATGCAGACGCGCGCAGTTATGGGTATAAATATAATCGCTGATAATCACTTTAAGCAATTGTGATTTAAAATAACCAATTAACTTCGAGAGAGGTAAAATAACAGTTACTGATGTCAAGTGTTTACTCTATGCTTTCTGAGAATGACCAATAACGGAATCAGAATAGCCAATACTAAGTGAAATTGCACCCTCAACTCATTTAGGCGTTTTAGGCAAAGAAATAATTTTATTATTAATATATTTTTTATTCCTTATATATAGTTTAAGTGCGCATAAAAATGGCTTATCAAAATGTTCAATGGCGCCAGGCGAATTACTATCCACTATATGCAATGCCATTACAAAATAACTCCTCTCGCAATCCAACTGTGGGCTGGTGTACATATGGCAGCCAAAGTGTGCAGTATACCCAAAGTGTACAAACAACGAATTTAAACTTAGCTGCCCAGATCAGTGGCTTGGAATGCCAACTGATATCTGAGCTGAATGCAAGAGGTAAGCAAGAAATCCAGCTGAAAACTGTATTGCAGAGGGAGGCGGATTTACTTGAAGAAAACAAAAAGCTGCTTACGGAAAAGACCAGACTGACGAATTCGCTAAAAGCTGTCAGAGATGAGCTGGAGGATTTCAAATCACAACTGAAACGGGAGTCGAATGCTAAATTGCAACAAGCAATCCAGCTGAAAATAGTTATACAGAATGAGGAGCATTTGGTTAGTGCTAACCAAAAGCTGATAGCCGCAAATGCTTTGTTGACGAATTCCCTGAATGCTATCAAAGACGACATAACAGATAGTGTTAATGCCAAACTGAAATTCTCAAAGGTAATATATGGATAACCCTTGCCTCAGCTTTATAATTCACTCGCCTCCACCCTTTTAGCTAGAAGACAAACTTGCCAAGCTCAAAAGTGAGCTGGAGCACCGCAACGCACACGTGAATGCGCTGACTGCGGTTAACGAAATGCTTTTGAATGGCAACGAGAAGCGGGACGAGACCATTGCCAAATACAAGCGAAAGCTGCAGAAATACACGAATTTCAGCTCATCATCTGATTGTGAATCGCTGCTAGAAAACAGTTCACTTGTACATGTCAGATGCAACACTCCAATCCCGAGACGCATTGGCTGTAAGGCATTGCATGCGCTCAGTTCTCTTGGAGCTGAGAACAGCATAGGTACGCAATGTACTAAAATTGACTAAAATTAAATTGCCTGAATATATATATTTTTTATATATATATTTTTTTAAGGGCCCTGGTTATGTTTGCCCTGCGGCAATAGTATATCTCCCATTAATTTTTCATCGTATGCCGAGTTTCGGCGACATTTATCTGAGGTGCACAAGGAGCCCATTGATCCGGCTCTGTGTGAGCTATGTGGTTGGCGTTCTGGCAGCGATCGGGAGCTTCATTTTCATATGTTTAAAAAACATCAAATGGAATCGCTGTTCTACACATTTTCCAGGTCAGCGATCTTGGACAAGTGACAACAGGAATAATTTTTTAAAAATACTTAAAATTTGTTCAGTTTAAATTGATAGCCTTATGCTCAAAACGTTTTTTTTGTGCTGTTTTTTCTATAATTTTTTTCCAAACGGAAGTAGGCGGCTAATATTTGATTTCTACTTTTTTTTTTTAATATTTTGAAAGAATGTGTAAACATAAAATAATTCGTTTGTTAAAAAAAAAAAATTCAAAATGGGGAAAGAATCGACATCTGTAACAGCCATTGTTATTTAGAAGTAAGGTTGATACTTAACTGTACGTATTTATAAAAAAGTTTGTGTTTCCTTTATAATATAAGGAAAATACCACAGAACATAGAACAAAAATAATGAAATGTTTAAAAAGTTTCTTTTGCCTTCAGCTTAATGCTTTTTTAAAAGTACCTCATATACGATTTATTTTAATTTGTAATCTGATCATTCAACATTACTAACAAATAGATTACTTTATTTTTAATTTTTGTTTTCGTTTATTTTTAAATTTTTTTTTTTTTGGATTTTACATAGCTTGTTATGGTTGGACATACAAAAAAAAAAGTTACATCATCACATACATTTAACATACATACAAGAAAATAAATAAGTTTATAATTATAATAGTGACGAATTTGTGTATATATCTTTGTACAACGGCAACTATTTGGGTTCTCGTTCTAGCAACGTACACTGTAAGAAAACACGCCGCCTTAGCGCGCACAGTTATGGGCGTGCTAAATATACAGTGTACAAATTTAAATAAACTTTTATGACAAAAACACGAAAATAAGGCAATTGTTTCACTTAAAATTGACCTAAACACAATTATTAAATCAACCGCGGTATTGATTTTGTGCAAGCCAGGCTAAAAGTGAAGCAAATGCATTTTCATGACACCAACCTGGCACATGGCTCAGATGTATATATATCTGATGCACAGAGAAAATCAGTTCTTATACATGAGCATGGGCAAAGCTGGCATAAGGAACAGAGAGTTGAGACACAGTCTATAACAATTTTCCTTGAGCTCTGTGCGTGCAACACTTGGAAAAATGCTAGGAAAAAATATTTGAGAAAAATACAAAAAAAAGATTTTGTTATATTTCGAATTTTGGCCAATGCTTTTGGGATAGCAGCAAAAATAATTAGTCAAAATTCGAGATATAACAAAATGTACTTTACAATAGAAAGCGATAGATAGAGTAGGGGAATCACAAAGAACACATAGCATATACAAACATATTTATCACATAGAATTACAGACTAAAGACTAACACAGAACGAAACGCACATAAAACACATTAAAAATTAACATTCCAAATTCAATTTTTGGCTTAAAAACAGAAATTAGAGCAAACAGCGTGCCGTCAATTTTGAAATAATTGTAAAACGTGTGCCTGGTGCCAGACCGGCACCACTCCTCCAGTCCAGCTCAGCTCTAATAATACTCCAAGTTTTCTTCAATCATGTGCAGCACACGCTGCCGTCCGATTTTGTTCCAGAATACATACGGCTCAGATGAGCCCGTCACACTACGTGGCCCGCTAGAAAATTTATATAGAATTATAGAAATTTTTCGCTATAAATATTTTTATCAAAGCTGCAAACCTGAACCTTAAACTGTGGCTGAACCTTAACATGTTGCTTTCAGAACCCTAACCGAACTATTATTTATATTATTAAATGGTTCGTTACATAATAATAGCTTTTGAGAGAGACCCGGCACAATTTTTGCTGCTCATAGCATTCATCTAATCATGCTTATTTTCGGGGAAAATACAATTGTTGTAACAAGCAACAGGTTCGAGTCTTGGTTCATAGATGCGAAAAACAGGATTACGAACCGAACCATAGGGGGGTGTTCGGTTCGGTTCGGTTCGGCTGTGAGCTGAGCGACTAAAAACGTTATTTTGTTGATTTGCAGCCCTGATATATACTTAGTATACCATATACCGATATAGCTAGCAACCTACTTCTGGAAGCAATCGAATCGTACGATGCCATTCTCATTGATCAGACATGAGTGTATATCAATCACTTTGAGATGTCGCCCCTCGCTGCGTATAAACTTGTTGAATCGGGACACCTTGTCGCATGTCTGCTTGTCATGGCGACAGTTGGCCAGCGGTGCCAAAGTGGTCAGCACTGGCACAAATCTACGGCTGTGCATCTCCTTCACCAGCAGACGAAAATCGTGCTCGATCTGCACCAACGACCTGCCGCGCATTATGTCCTCGGAGCCGATGTTGACAATAATTTGTGTCATCTCGGGCAGCTCCACCAGGCGCAACCGCTGCCGTGCAGCATTTATGGTTTGTCCAGAGATGCACAGACCAGACTGCAGCACCTTTTCGACTGTAGTGGAGAGAGCAGCATGAGCAGAAATCAATTCCATGACATGTCTTGTACTTACACTTTTTGAAGCGGCATTTCAGCTCCATGCGCGCCAAATACAAGAAGAAGTCATCGCCCAGCAGTGGAAAATCCAATAGATATGCATCATAGTCCGAGTTAATGGTGAACATGGAGTCATGTTGCGTTGATGGACACGACAACGTTGTTGGCGTGGGCGTATATTCATGACGCCGCTTGTGCGCATATTCCTCCAGGTGTTTGGATGGATGATACTCTGCCGGCAGTGCTGCCTGTAACTGTGCAGGATTCGAAGCGATGGAGTAGATGTTGTTCTTGGGAGCATTGAGCTGTGGGAGCTGATACTGATTGTTGCTGCAAATGAAGTACACAAAAATGATTTGATCAATTCAATATCTTTTAGAATAACTCCAACTAATCTCATGATAGCCCATACAAACTTATAAATATATTAAATTAATATTATTGTTATGTGACTCTTTTTCTTATGTTCAAACATCAATTAAATTGTATTTCTTTACGTTCTCCTGTCAGCAAAGGTTGTTCTGTATAAACGCAAAATAATAAAAGGTGGCAACGCTATTGTTTCATCCGCTTGGCAACTATTTACAAGGTACAGTGTTCTCCTATATTTGGACAATTTTTTATAGAAAATCGATAGTATATTTCAGGGGTTAGAGAAAATCATACATAGTAATAATATGGCCCAGGTAAATGGTAAAAAATTGTTGGTGTTGCCATATATGTTATTTGCGCCAAGTATTTACAAGGCAGATGAGTTGCCTGCTAAGTTTAGAATAGAATGCCGACAAAATCAAAATATTTTAAATAAAAACAAAAAAATTTAATTAATAAAGTAATTAAGGAACAATTGTATTCAACCTTACTTTTACATTATAAATTACTTAAAGCCTGACTGATAGGACTGATGAAATTGTAATTAAAGCAAACACAAAGTGTACGGAAAATGGGCGGAAAACTGTTGAATGCTAATTCATGATTTTCATCTGTCGCCTTCAAAGCTTAGATTTAAATTTTCATGCAAAATATTATTTGAGATGTGTTTCGCCGGAGGAGTTCAAGTTAGTACGGGTAAGTTTTGACGGCAAATGGGTGAATAATCTTGATGGCAAGGACGAGTGACGTCTGCTAGTATATGCTATATTTCAGGCCCAACCTCCTCGTTTTACTACTTACAGATGTTTCCAGTTGTCCTGATACACATCGTTGGGCACCAATGCAGCCGTGGCCAGGGGCTGCAGTTTGGCCATCTTGACGGCTGGAGGTTTCTCATTCGTATTTAGATTAAAGTTGAAATTTTGCGGAATTCTCCGCTTGTATTGGGCGCGCCACAAACGTGGTGGCTCCTGTGTTGGCATTGGGTTGTTCACACTGTCGCGTTGTCGCTGCTGCAGTATCATCTCGTGCAGATGGCGGGTATGCTCAGTGGGCTTGATGTTGAAGATGCGCTTCCCAGACTCACAGCACTCTGCCGTGACATGCGGTATGGTAAGCAGAAAGTCCGTGATGTTGTCGTGCAGCGGAAATGCAGTGCCCGTCAATTGTCGATATTCCTCTAGAAACATGAATTAATTTATCATTTTTGAATTAAACAAAAAACAAATAGAGATTGCCATTCCCGGTAGATGTGCGATCTAAGTGTCAGACTGCGAGTATCCCAGTTCGAATTCCGTACGAGTCTATGGATGGGAAGTATTTAGATTTCTGACAATACTGGTGATGAGAAAGTATTTAAACTCTGTTGCAGCTGTTCAGCTCGAAGGGCAACCTCCAAGAGCGGTGGATATCAGAAAGAGTATCAAATAAATTCTCACAATGATCTTTGAAAATTAGTTCCAAGTTACACATTTTCCGCCAAATTTCCTAAGTTCCGGGTCGAATTTCCAAGATCGGTGAACAGGTATACATTTAACATATAACATTTACAAACAAAACACTTCCATACGATGGTTTTCCGCCGTTATACCACTGTTGCGGGTGGAATTTCCAAAGGGATTTGAAAATAAGTTTGAAGCAAATCGGACAATACTTAAGACTTCGCCTAAAAAATCTTTGAATGTCATTTCCACCGATGGTGCTTGAATTCTACAATAGTGTGAAAAACGTCTAAAATGTTTTTTCGTAGATCTTTGGAAATGAATTTGTACGCAAAACGAAACCCAACAAATCATCGATCCCCATTTACCCTGAGGAGGAGCTTTGGGCTGTGCGTTGATCACCAATCGGTCAGTCAGTCAGGACAAACTGTTTTATATAAAGAGATTTCGGGAATTTCTTTTTCTTAGCACGCTAAGTTAAAAATTCCAATAAAAATGTAAAAAATCATATTAAACTCTCAAAAAGGCAATGAAAAACGGATAAAAAACCACATGTTAAAATTTGTAATTTCGATTAATTTAAAAGCAGGTATCGCTACCAGGTGGGCCAGGCATTTCCCTTAGATTCAGACTTACTCTTGATGCTCGATATCGTGATACCATTCTGGGCATTAGCCAGCAGTATGGAGCGTATTTCAGTATCAATATCGGGGTACTCGTCGCGCACCCCAATATAGGTGTTGTCCATGATGGTCATGCTGGAGCTGGTAAAAGTTGAACTGGAGCTGTATTTCGATATCAATGTTGATGAGAAGAGTCTTGCCACAATTTGCAGCTGCTGCTCCTCCTGGCTAATGCACCTGCCAAGCACTGGCTGTTTTGCTGATGCCGCTGTTGCTGCTGTCCGAGCACACGCCAAATTCTGGCGTGCTGTGAAAATCCTCGTGAACTTGCGCAAATAGGTAACTTTTTCGCTCAAAATAGAGCAGTCCGCGCGCACAAAAATGCTGTAGAGCTGTCCACTGCCACGTTGTTTCTGCTGTTGGTGTTGGTGTTGCTTAGGCTGCTGGTGTTGGTGAAGTTTGAGCAGCTGCTGGCGCCACTGCTGAAAACACGTGGTCAGCTTTTTCTTCAATGCCGTCAGGCGCTGGTTGTAAGTGTTCGGCACGCTGTTGAATTCACTTCTGAATGTCGCCATCGCTGTGACGAAAATGAGTTCGCCATTCGCTCTGCCATGTGCATTATCATTATTGCGCCCTCTCCATTCATCTTTCGGTGTGTGCGCGCTTTTGGAGACTTTTGCGCGCTGCAATAACTGCACTTTATCAGCCTGTGTGCTTTAACACTTTGTGGATATTGCATGCATTAGGGTAGCTCACTGTTTGAAATTGAATCTAGGTTCGTAACATAAATAAATAAGTAAATACAGGAAAAAGCGAGAGAAAGAGTGAGAAGAAGGGGATCGTGTGAGGCGAGAGCAAGTGATAATTATTAAAAACTTAATGTATCCAAAAAAAAAATATATTTATTTTATTTATTTACACTTTTGATTTTAATAAAATAAACTCAGAACCTCGTGCCAGCAAACTAAATACATTAAATATTATAGTTATTTATTTCTTTTTCATTTTGATTTTCTTTAGATATCAAATATTTTAATATATTTTTTTGAGTTTGAGAATCCTTGTATTATTTTTTAAAATCTCACTATTGCCGCTTAGATACATTTTGAAATTAATATTCCATTCACAATATAATTTTTTTTTTACAAAACAAAATCTATTAGTTTTTATTGATAGTAAATCATTTTTAAATATTTTCTTCTGTCAATTTTTTTAACTAACGATGAGTTCTTAAATAATCTGATTTTAATTTTAATTTAATACTTTCATAGAATATTTTCTGGGGAAAAAAACAATAAATAACTAGACGAATACGAAACAAAAAGGCCGTAAGGCAAAATACAAAGCGTAGGCCCAACACGATTTCTTTTTTTCTTTTATTGCGCGGTAGATAATATTTTTAAGCATTTTATGCGCTATAATTAAAAACAAGTGCCACCTTTAAGCCTATAATGTAATGGAATCAATCAGCTGCGTGTTGAATTTTACGAGTTTTCTTCACAGCAAGATAGGCGCTTGGCAGCTGGTTTTTCGTTTTCCCGACAGATAAGCAATGCACGCGTATTAAGTAATTACGAAATAATAAATAAGAGAAAAATAACCACGTGCTGCGGCAATTTTGAAATTGACTACCGGATAATAAGATGCCTCACAACTCCCCAGATGATTATCGAACAACATTTCACCTGGTGGAAGTGGGCTGCAGACACAAGACGACTCGCTTGAGGGTAAGCCGACAGCATTGATGTATGACCAGGACACCCCCTATGCCCCCGCCCTTCCTTCCTCCGCTCGCTCACGAATCAGGAAAAAGAAAGGAAACGCAGCAGACACAGCAGTCGGACGGGGCGTGTGTGGAAGCGCTTTAAGCCCTGGACCAAATCTCCTAATTGCTGAGGAAGCTGCAGAGACGTGACGAGGAATACCATAACGGCATGTGGCCCATTTGATAACACTTGCCTCATGTTTGCTCTTTGAGTTTTACCAGCAAATAAAACCGATTTGTATTTGCAAACATAATCCCACTGAGCCCACATGGAATGGGGGGATGTCTGACGATGTCGGAGGTTCGACAGTTCGATTGGAGTGTTTTTAAAGGGCGGATTCTGTTTGTCATGTTCGACACTTTTACTTCAATTACTGATTGCATTACATAACAAAAACCTTGTTTTCTGGAATAATTTGTATGCCAAATTGTCAAATGCTTATCTAAAGCATACATATGTATATCAAGCTAAATACCCGCTATTTCAAATTTCTCTGAGCGCTATGAAAAGTTCCCCCAGCTGGGATGGAAACTTAGGCGGTTATGAAATACATTCATCAATTTATCATACATCAATTTTTATGGAAAAATCTCTGTTTTAAGTCTTTGTTAGAATTAACTTGTTTTATCAGTTTTGAAGTTAATTTATGGTTTTAATTCTACATTATAAATTATAGAACAGGCCTTTGTATAATTTTTTTGTATAAGATAAATTGGTTACATATTTAAAGAATATAAGAGTAGGTATCTAAAACATACAAGCACAATTACATCAATTATTGATCTGATTTTTAAATACAGCAATGGTTAAATTACATAACTATAAGATTTTGACACATTTAAGCCAACTTCTAGTGTTGCTTGACTTTCGAGCTTAAAAGAAGCTACTGTAAGCATAAATGAGTCTTAATCAATCAATCAATCAACTATTTGAAAAAGTGCCTAGGCAAGAAGATTTTAAAAAATAGTTTTGAATATAAAAAAAACAACGAAGACTGTAGCTTAATCGAAAAATACACTTTTAAAGATTGCACTCAATATAATATAATATTTACAGGCGTTCTATCATGTGATTGTCACGTTCGAATCTATTGAGCAAACCGTTTATTCAAATTTGGCACGTTCTCAGCGTATCGAATAGGCGTATTATCTAATTACAAACGAAAAGATACAGAAAACATAGGAAAACGGTGTTTGGGCATATTTAAAAAGAAACCGATTTGCTGCGCAAGACTTTAATACCGCATTTCCCGAATATTTTGAATATTTTCCCAAACATCTAGCGACAATCGGCAAACTAGCAGGTGGCGGCCACCCACAATACGGCCAAACAAATTTGAATTCAGTTGCATAAATTCCATAAGGAATTTGCACTTGCCACAAGCAATGCGATCAACTTGATGTTGCAATTGAAAATATTTGTACATTTATGTGGCTGTAACTTGCCGCCCTCTCCGAACAGGTCTGCTTCATAATTTATGCGAAAATGCGGCCTAGTGCAAAGTGTCGCCCATATGTCGAGGCGGTTAATTTTCTGAGTCTCCACGCACTCCCGCAAATCTGTCAGTCAAGCCCAACGTAGACAATGTGCAAAACATTTTCCACGAGTCTTCAATCAGACCTAAAGCAGATGCCGGATTAAAGGCAAAGTGAGTGATTGACAGGCTGCCTGATTGATTGACAGGCTGACAGATTGGTTGACTGAATGGTTGACTGATTGATTGACTCATTGACTTAGTGACTGGACTGACTGATAGGCTAACTAACTGGTTGACTGACTGGTTGATTGACAGATTGACCGTCAGTGACAAGCTTAGTGATTGACTGATTGAACTAACTGAGTAATTGACTGACTGACTGAGTGATTGACTGAGTAATTGATTGATTCAGTGACTAGCTGGTTGACTGACTAATTGAATGACTAACTAGTTGGCTGACTGATTGACCTTCTGATTGATAGACTAACTGATTGACTTGACGATTTCCTGACTTGCTGATTGAATGACTGACTGATTAAAATACTGGTTGACTGAGTGACCAAATTTTTTAAATCACTGATTGAATGACTATCTGGCTGATTGACTGATTCAATGACTAACTGATGGACTGTCTGAGTGAATAGCTCACTGATCGACTGAGTGACTAACTGATTGGTATCTGACTGGTTGGCTGACTGATTGATAATTAATTGACTGACTGTAGCTATATAATTTTAATTTATTTTTACCTGCAAGTCACTAAAAAATATCGGAAAGTTGCATTTCTTTACGACCACTTGACCACCTTGACTTTACAATTTCAGAAAGTTTCCGGCTTTCAAATTTTGCCAATCACTTGTTTCCTTTAATCATAATAAGGATAATTATCCTCATCTATTTATTTGACTGACTTGGCTGAGCCAACATCTGTTACAATTCTCTGTTACGGAGACTGGCAATGGACCTAATCAGGCCAAAAGTGAACACAAATATGTACGTGTAATTAGAGTCCTTTGTGTTCTTAGGCTCCGTTTAACAAATTATGCTTGCGTATATATTTGGAAACGCCAAAGGACTCGCGATAAATCCTTAAGCATGTTTACTGTGTGTGTTTTGCAATTGACACGGTTCTTCCTTACTCTGCCTGGGAAGATATTGCTGTTAGTTATTTTTATTATTGTATTTAAATATTATTAAACAACAATATGGGAATTTTTAATTTTACCACTATTGTAAAAAGTATTTTCTAAACATTTTACATTGTAGTTATACGATTTCCCTATGTTATGCCCGTTTTCAGTTTACATTTTGATTACGATATACGAAAGACATGCAGTTTAACAGTGCAAAGGCAAATTCTGTTTTTTCCCAAAGACAGAGAGTGAGAGAAGCAAAACAAATGCAATTATGTTTTGTTTGACTTTGTTATTTCACACTCGCGCGCACATGGACACGCACACACACATGGCTAACACATACAACAAAAATATTACACTGTTATCGCTTGCAATTGCAGCTGCAAGGCAATGCAAGAGAAACCAACCACATTTACAAGCAGCGAACAGTGGTTCCGGAAAGCAAGACAAAATCAAATGAATATTTCTCATTACATACATATGTTTCCGCATTCCGAATATTTTTGAATTTTCATCCTTCTTAACAAATTTAATTACTTATTTCTATGACTAGTCTTAATCGAAAAAAAAAGTTAGAAGAATTTATTAAAGGTTTGAATTTGTCAACAGTACACACATAATGTGACACTGTTCGTCGCGCTCTCTGTACTGTGCGGGCGTTTTACTCTCTCTCTCTTCTCTCTCTCTCTCAGGTTAGGACTGTGTGAGACACTTCGTCGCTGTTTAAAGCCAGGCCGGTTTTTCAGTTACTTTCTGACTTTGTTGAACGAACGTTGTGTGAGCGGAGCAACGAATTAAACGGCGTAAGCGCCAGGAAATGGCGCGCGTTTGTGTTTTTTGCGTTTCGAATAACAACAATCAATATATGTACATAAAAATATATAAATTTAAATAATAATAATACGAATATGCATGTTATTTAACAACAACAACTACAATAGTGAGAGAGTGTGTATGTGTGTAAAAGTGTTAAAGTGCAATACAGAAAAGTGCATTGTAAACAAAAGCAACAGAAGATAAAGAAGCAAATCAAATAAAACGTCAAAATGACGCGCGAAGAAGAGGAAGAAGTGCGCTTGTTGCTGTCGCGTCACCAGGAACGCATTATGCTAGATCTGGGCAGCACAGATCTGCTAGCGGTGCTCGTCAAGAACTCGGTGCTCAGCCAGTCCGAGGAGGATCTGCTGCTCAAGCCGTATGCGGTAGCAGCTGCCACCACAGTAGCAGCGGCCGCTGCAGAGCCGGGCAGCGCACCCTCCAGCGTAGGTGCACTGACAAAGCGCAAACTGAGCGCTGTCGCCAGCAGCAGCAGCGGCAGCGGTAGCGGCGGCAGCGCCAGCGTCAGCGGCGTGGGCGGCGATTATAGTTCCAGCTTAGCCGGCTCCTCGCGCAGTGCAAGTGTCAATGGTGATCACGCTCAGAGCGACAATCGCTCACTAACGCCCTCTGTCGGTGGCGGCGTCGGCGGCAATGGCGGCGCAGCTACGGAAGCTCTCAACGACGCCGAAATTCTGCGGCTGCAGTGCGCCAACCTCATAGAGATCATCGCCAAAAGCGGATTCGACAAGTTCAAGCAGTTCTGTTACGCGATCGAGTGCGAGTGCCCGCAGCTGATTGAGGATTTAATTAACGATCGTCTCAAGAGCGGTAAGTGACTAAATTTCTAATAAATTGCAGACCCCACTCCACAGCCCCCCCTCCGACCACTTGGGCCAAACATAGAACCTGTTCGTTCGGCAATCGCGTTGGCAGCTTCGGCATCGCGATATCGCCTCTAAATTATGCGCGTAATTGTGCTCAATCGGTTCTTAACTTTTTCCCGTCTTGGCTAATTGGTTAGTTTTTTTTAAATTATTTTTTATGCGCACACGGAATGCTGAATTGTAGGCGTGGGCGTATTAATTGATATTATCTAACATTATAAGACTTATAATTTTTGCTCTATGCTAATTTTGTTTATGAAGTGGGACAGGTGACATTTGACAACATTCTGTAGAGATCGTAGACTACCTGAGTTTTTATGGCATTTCAATCGACAGATAATAAATATGGAGATTAAACATTAGGTAACAGAAGTTAAATGTAGTTGGCTTTTAAAAATAAAAAACTTTAGAAGAAGAATTTATTGATTTTTATTGATTTTTTGTAAAATATTTAAAATGACAAGAAATAGCCAATTATGTCTTCAAAAATGTTTTCAACAGCCTCATTAAACCGTCCTAATTAAATAAATATAATAATGTCTATATGTATTTAGTTAAATGAAATCTACGATATTAGTGATAAGTAAATCTTTATTTCATTTCTTGTGCGCACGTTGAAAAAGACAATTAAAACTGTTTGAAAACAATTTTTCAAGTAAAATCTTGAATACGTGGGAGTCGTGGGTGTCAGTAATAAAAACTTTTCGTTAGAGATTATATAATTTCTGGTTTAGGCAAATATTTATTAATGTAATATTAACTAATGTTTGTTCAACTAAAGACGTTTTCGACTTGCAGCTCAACAATTTCAATATATTAAATTAAACATTTATTGAGAAAGTAACTGCAACATGTGGTTTATAGACAAATTCTAGAAAACTGTTATCAGTATATGTTTGTTTAGGGGTAATCAAGCAAACAAAAAAAAAACCAAATCAAAACAAATGTCATCTTCTGCTTTTCTGTATGATAGCACTTGGGAACACTTTCTTTGGGAAATGATAAGGACCCCGAGGGCTTTCTTGTTTGACTTAAAAAACGTGCCGCTTTGCGATAACTGAGTTACTGTCTTGCAAAGGGTTTTATAATTTTGTCACTAAATGTGAATCGTTTTAAAAAGAACATCCCTGATCCTCTAAATGTCCGGATCGGTTATAACATATGTATGCATTAGAAAAAGGTATTTCATTACAACTTTTTTTCTTCTAAATAGAAAATATTGAATAAAAATTGAGTTGTTAGTATCAAGTATATAATCTTTTGCATTCCGAAGACAACTAAGCGATCTTTCTTGTTTCTTTTATTAAGTCAAGCGTTGAATCCAGAAAGAGGGTCTACTGTCAAAAGCTTTTACATTAATTGACTTTGATTCAATGTGTTTTATAGTTTGGTTTATTAATAATCACATCTGCAGCTAATAGATAATGTTAAATAAAATGATTATTTTATAAACATTTAAAGAGCATGCAAAGAATTTAAAGATCATCATTACGTTGCACTTAACTGTAGGTTATATTATCTTTGTGGAAGGGCGTCAAAACATGCAACGATACAAATTTTTACCTAACCCAAAAGAATTCAAAGAATCAAATGAATTAGTAGCATGCAAAATTGTGAATATTACCGGATCGCTGTTAGCTGATATATGTACATACATATGTTTCCAGTGCTTTATCTAGTTCTTAGACATATGTTTCATTTGTCGTTCTCGTCCCGCAATGTTCTTCTTTATGTTCATCAAAAATTCGCACAGCTGTTAAAATGGAAATCCATGAATCCACGCGCTGATTCATTGATTCATTGACCCACAACTTACAGTCGAGGCAACCCAACAATTCTGCCAGACCCCAAACATGTCCGTCTGCATGTAAATTTCTCTCTGCACAGACTTGTAAATTATCCCAAACGTTGACAGAGGGAACAAAGACGTCAGGCGGAAGGGACAACAGAATTGAGACTGAATCGCGCAGCTAGAAAAACTAAAACAAAAAAAAAACAAAAACAACATTCTGCTAGTTGTAGCCAGGCAAAATATAAACTATTGTTGTGTTTCTCATTGTTCTTGTTCGTGTTGTTGTTGTAGTTGTGCATGTGTATTTCCCTAATGAAAAAGCTGTTGGCTCGAACGGAAAACAAAAATAATCAGACTACATACTACGCGATACGTGTTCAAAAAAAAAGAAATAAACAAAACAAGATCAAAAATGAACTCTACAGGATGAAATGCTGGACATAAAGTTACCCTAGACGCATTCGAAGAGAAGAAGTAAACTCTGTTCTTTATTCTTTATAATCTGAATAATAATCTTTTATAAGCTCTTATAATCGTATACAAAATATTCTCGCATCTTTTATATTCTTATATATATGTTATTTATCTACTTGATATATATATTTTATCTATTTTATTCAACTGCATACTATGACTAATAAAAAAGAAAGCCCGAGACTAATTTTTAAAATATAAGGTTCTTCATATCAGCTGTTTTTTGGATGGAAAATTGATATAATCTTAAAAGATACAAAATTTCAATAATATGCGACTTACAGGCGTCGAATCTAATTTTTACTCACTTCGTAGAGCTTATAATGCCTACTTCATCCATTTTCTTGAATTTATGATACTCTTCTCTGTTTGTAGTCTTTACTTTTTGCACAAAATAAAAATATACCCCTGCTTTATCCCATTTTCTGTGTACTGAGTATTAAAAGTGGCAACAACTACAACAACAACAACAACAACTACAATTTCTGCTAAAGCCCATGGCCAATATATTGTACATAAGGCACTCGATCACGTTTTACGATTCTGGCCACGATTACAAGAAACGCGTTACGCGTGGTCCAATGTCCATGGGGCCAACGTGTATGTGTGTGTCTGTGTAACTCTACGTTTGTACAACTGCCACAGGGTTTCTTTTTTTCGGTTTTTGTTTTTCATCTATGCATATATACGCTACACGTCTGGCTGGCTGCCGGCCATTCATCATTATGATCAGCCGCCTAGCTTCATAATCATAATACTTGTGCCAGGGAGTTGTGTGCGCGCGGGGTTGGCGATTCGCTTTTACTTCTCTTTTCTGTTTGCTAATTTCTTGTACGTGCTCTTCTTGTTTGCTATTGCGCTGCTCTTGCTGCTGATGCTTCTTCTTTAGCTCGTTGCCTCTGCCGCTCGTTCAGGTAGATGGTGCAGAGCCAGTTCCCTGTTCGTAAATTACAATTATTTACAGCGCGTAATGTTTGCCTGAACCTCTGATGTTTTCTCTCTCTTTCTTTCTCCCTCTCTCTTTCTTTCTTATGCTCTCTGATCGCTTCATCTGTCTGCGCTCATCTGCGGCGCTCCCTTTTGGCACAGTCTTTTGCATTTGATAATTTATGCAGCATAATCTGCCCGATGACGTTTATCGTTTGCCATTTCCCCGTTCCCCCTGCTGCTGTTGCTCACCCCCCCTTACCGTCTAGTCGATCCGTTTAACGTTTCTCCTCGCTTTGTGCGCCATTCTTATCGCTCGTGTACCTTGCTGCTTTGTGTGCATGAATGTGTGTGAGTGTGCTCTGAGAATCGTTTCCTTTTATGTTTATTTGTTCATTTCTTTGATTTCGCTTTTTTATGTGTATTTATTCTACCTCCATTCAACTTCATCATGATGTTCACGTTCACGTTCACCTTTTGCTTTCTGTTTTCTGCTGCGCATGCGCATCCTGTTTTTGTGACCGCCATCGTTATTGTTGTTGTCGGAGTCCTACTTACTATTGCTTGCTCCCTCTCTCTCTCTCTCTCTCTCCCTCTACTTTGCGCTTCACCCGATTTAAGTGGGTTTTCATGACGCGTTTTCTCCTCCGTTTGATTTCGCTACGCTGTTAGCTTGGATTTTCCGATCGGCTCTTTCGTTCCAGTTCCGAACTCAGGATGTGTCTGGCGCCATTAAAGTATTGGCTTTATGTTTACTGGCCAGGCCAAAGAGTAGGTCGACGTGTTGACCACTTGCTAGTTGTTGTTGTTGTTTTTGTTGTAGCTGTTGTTGTCTTGAACTTCATTCGACATCTTCGCTTCAGCTGTTTCTTGCTCCTCTTTCTTAATAGTTTTGCAACAAAGTTGATTGGATTGTCTCGTAAACAGTACAAAACGGGTTATGTTTTTTTTTTTGTTATTTTTTGTTTTTATGGAAATGTGCTTGACTCTTGCTGATTGCTCGAATTTAATGGGGCTCTTGCGATATGACAATTTTTTCTTTCTTTTTTTATAGTTCTTATCCGTTTACAACAAAATATCTTTAAACTGTTGTGTTTGCAGATTAGATGCGAGTAGTACAAATGTTGCATGATAATAACTTATCTGTTGTATACTGCACACTAGTATTAAAATTTATTCGAATTATGTTTCCAACTCTGTTTGTTTCTGGGTGGTAAGTAGATCATTTTAACTTAAATGGACAATTCTTCTGATTACAACTCAACTTCATTAGGAATTTTTTGTAAAATCTATATTCATTTTCGGTAGCCGTCAAAGTTAAAGCCTTTTTGCTTATTCCTTTGACACGAATTGTGGGCCGTAACTTTCAACTTACAACTTCTGACGATCTGGTAAGCCGCTTACCCACACAACTGTCACGCCATCGGCGGTCCCCTTGGCTCACCAGGTAACTTGTTTGCGTCTCTTTTACTGAATGCTGGTTTCTACGCTCTTTCTTTACAACAAATCCCCCGGAAAGGTGTGACTCATGCAAAGCAACGATTCGGTTCTGTTGTTGTAAGCCCGTTCCCCAATACAGACTCACCGCTCACTTGATCCCAGACTGGCGTCTGTTCCATGCAACAACTGTTCTGTGGTTGTTTTCATTATACTTTAAAGCAAAAGGGTTAATGGGCATATTTGTTTTTCCTTATTCTGAAATTTATAAATAAAAAAGGCTAGATATCTACAGACTCCGATTAAATATTTTTAATCTTTACTTCGCTTAGAGTAAAGTATCTTACATATGTAGGTTAAACGAAAGAAAACCTTGAAGCAGAAAATAGACATTGCTGCATAGGAATAAAAATATAACTGTGCGGCATACCATTCTTAACTACGAAGACAATTTGTATTACAATACGAAAATGTTGTTTAACATCTAGCTAAAGTAAGGTATTTATTAATAATTCAATTTGTAATAAATTGAAATGCTCTATTCGAAATTGTAAATAAATGTAAGCACAAGGTTCGAGCCAAATCCGTGGCTCATACATTTGGTTCACGAACTGACTTTGATGCGAGGCATTGGTTGAACGGAATATTTATGTTGGGTTAGGAGGTTCGTTCAATGCACGGTATCTAGTGGTCGATCATCAGTTGGTTGCAGCATTCTGGACTTGTTAAATTGGTTGTTTTGCTGCCTGCTGCTGGTGCAGCTGATAAACTTGGCGCAGTCGTTAGCCTTTTGCCAGTTGGCTGAAGCTGCACACCCGTCAGATGCAGACTTGCAGCCGTTTTAACTGTTTCGGTTTCCACCGAATAACAGCAACAACAACAACAACTAGAGAACAACAGCAACAACAACAATTCCGTTGTGTTTACTGCAGTTTGACCTGTGTAGAAAGAGAGAGAGAGAGAAAGAGAGAATGCAGAAAAACTCATCTGGGTTCGCCGCATGGCGTGTAAATTCATCTTCCTGACGACATGAAATGTTATCTGTGTTTTTTTTTTTAATTTTGATTTTTTACATGACTTCTCTGTTATTTTTACAAGTCATTAGCTTTAATTTACACACACACACACACACAGTGTAAACATTTCATTCATAGTTTTGATGACGGCGTTCTGCCTCGTAAAGTGCAGCTGGCAGAACTTGAAGGTGCATATAAAAAACGTTTTCTTCTTCTTCTACTTCTTCGGTCAGATACCTACATACTTGGTCTCAGTTTGCCCACGGTAACTGATCGATCGATTGGTCGCTTTCCGTTACGGCTGTTCAACTCCACGACAGACCCTCTCAGTTTTGGGCATTATTATAATTCGCTTAGCGTTGCCATTCGGTTAGCTTTTTCAAGCTTGGTGGCATTGCCACAAGTTGACTTTGTTTGAGATCTTGATGTCTCTCTCTTGTTGAAAATTATGATTGATTGGTTTGATCAAATGTGGACCCCAAATGTGTACGTCTATGTATTTGTATATTTTTTTTTCTTGGGGGCATGTTGGGCAAATGTTTGATTTAACGCTTCGTTAATGTTGTTCAGGAAAAACTAAAAGAGGTTTCTAGAGTTTTCCACAAGCTGTGAGACCTACTTGAAGTCAAGAGAATCGCATAGAACGGCCCAAAATAAAAAAGTTGTAGCGCAGTTGCCCGTAGTAAACTCTTATAAAAATCTGTTTAAATTTAAACATAACTTTTTCACAAATTTACCGCCAGATGCAACATTCTATAACCTATATTTTCCACATTGCGGATTGAATTTTCGATTTGTTAACCTTCCGTTTGGTGTATTTAAAGGAATTATAACAAAAACTAGAATAATTTATTCACTTTAAATTTTATAATTAACCTTTGGCCTATGCATTTTTAGAATGTCTACATTGTAAACTTTGTATAATATTCACACAAAATTCTTTATAACCCCAAAATTACAGTCTTCAGTTTCATTTGTGATATTTTCTCTTTTTCACGTAAATAAGTTGTTTTTGTTATGCAGGTTCAACTTTTGCTTTGCCAAATTAATATTTTTTGATGTTTGGGCGTTTAATTGGCTTGGCCTTGTTTTAATAAAATATTCAAATGAATGCTGCACTTCATCTGGCTTACAGTAGCCGTAACCAAATTATGTTTTGACTGGTAATTTAAGCTAGCCAACACGCAAACCCCGCTCTTGCCGTTCACTTGATTCGATTTTCGCTACAGTTTTCGCCATTTAGTTGGCGTTGATCGCCTTTCAGTAATTTCATCTTGAGTTTGGGGGTTTCAAAGGCCACCAGCACAACAATGCCAGCATTTTTATATTGTTTTTCGGCTGTAATTGAAAAAAGAAAGTTTGCAGCGAAAAATTAGACTTTGTTTGAAATTGTTAAAAACGAGCAACATTGCGCTCATTGCTGGGGTCCGAGCACCGTCTTTTAATGCGTGTTTTACATGGTCAAACGTAGCTCCGTTTGCGACGGTCATCAATGTAGGAAAATGGCCTAATAATGATTGTGAGTCGGCGGGGGAAAAGTGCATGTAATTTGAAAATAATTGGACTGTTTCAAGATGGAAATGGGGGCGACTTGGATTCATGCTCAGGCATTTTCAACAATTATTGCAAAGTTAAAGTTGTATTTATCAGATATTTAAAAGCAACATGTGAAAGTTAAATAAACAGGTACAGGAGGTTGAACGAGTGTTAGAAAATAAATTATTTTTTAAAATAAATTCTAATTATATAAGTCATTTCGGCTCTACATATAGTAATCTTTGACGTTGACATTTTTTAAATAATTTTGAATATTATTTGTAGTGAACTTTTAAAATGCATAAAAAACGTAGTCATCAGTGAATAGCTTACAGCTATATAAATATTTTTTTAAGAAAACATAAAAAAAATCGAATCAAAAAAGCAAACAAAATGCTTTTAATAATCAATTAAACTCTTGATTGAAAGCCATAAAATTCTTTAAAAGCGACTGCCAAACGGTTCGACCGCCCATGAAAGTATCACGATCTAGTTATCAGAAAATTTATTTACTTTTAATGAAATCAAAACACAAACTGAACATGGCTTTTGCTGTGTTAGGTTAGTTAGACAAACATAGGGCGCCAGCGGGCACCATTTTTATAGGGAGCGAAATGAAGCATCGGACACACAGCTCTGGCTGAAAGTGTGTGTGGTCATTGTGATTTTGTGATACCCTAAACTCATTGAATGGCTAAAAAGGGTATGATGGGTTTGTGCAAATGCATTTGACTGGAGACGAGGAAGGAGACGATTCGAGCCCCGTAATGCATGCATTCTTGATAAGGAGGACGGGCTTAGGCGTTAAGCAGAACGAGCATATAAATTTTGTATTCTCCCATTACCAAAATAACGAAAAATTTCTTTCAAATTAATTTTTAAGCATAACTCGAAGCTTAATGCAGCAAACTTCGTATTAAAAACTTTTTGGATACGTTCCTCGTTTCTTAAAAAGTATTCATTTTCATTCGTAGCTCCTAGTACTTTGGATTATAAAAACTTTTGAATACCATATTTAAGCCCTACAATTTTTATAAAGATCGCGCCAACAACATCGAAGTTAGCTAAAAATGCATTTCCCATACATGGTATGAGGCGAAGGGAAGAAGAAGCAGCAAAGCCTAAAGCGCACAGATTGCGTGAATTTGTGTGTATATGTGTGTTTTTGTGTGTGTCTGCATGAGATTAAGCTATAATTTCCATAAGGGTGGCTTGATGCTGGTTGCAGGGTATCTGCGCGTCGGTCATTCCCACCGCTTGTTTTCTTGTATATTTTTTTGTTTTTGATCTAAGATTCTGTTTGACTAGGAGTGACACGACAGCTGCCGCCTCGAGCTAGTTGTCAAACGTATTCGATAGTGTATTTGTGGATGTGGATGTGGATGGCATCGTGCCGCACAGTGGGTCGGCCCACATTTCTTGAAGCATCTTTGACAGCTACCACAATATTTGCTAATCTTAACCAACTGCTCTGTTGTAGTTTTTGTTTTTGTTTTGTCCAACTGGGTAAACAAATAAACAGAACTAAAGAAAAAATGTGCTGAGTAGTATAGTCTCCAGTTGTGCGAAATGTGTGCAATCTGGCAATTCAATTGAAAGGCTTCATTTTAAGATCGAGTTGATTTCTTTATCTCAACATTAGCCGACTTTTGTGGAATCAGTTGTTCAAACAAATAATTCCCTTAGAATTCAGCTAAGAGTATTTCGAATGAAGTTATGTTATATAAAGGCACCATGATTCAATTCCTTTCCAAAGTATCTCGATTTTATAATTATTTCTGCGAAGATCTATAAATTGGACGTAATAAAAATTCTATAAATCCGGCATGAGAGATAAATGATAAATGATAATTATAATCAAGAAATTTGAGAAAAGCTTATATTAAATAAACCTTCTTTTTTTTATATTATTAATACCGTTAGCTATTAAAACTAAAATAATATGATAAAATAAATCGCTCTTTTTCCGTTTTAGGAAATATTATAAATAACTTTCCACCCTTTTGGTACTCTTTTTTATAAGTGCTTAAATTAATTTTAGTTTAACCTTACCAATCGATTAAGTGTCTGGCCATAAATCAGCCCTTGTAAGCCGTGATTATCAATCAATATAAACTGAAAATCAGTTCAATTGACTTTGCTAGCAAACTACTTAATTTTGCGCTAGTAATCGGAATGCACGATCTAAGAACATTCATCTTACACCCAAGGAAGGCGTCTCAACAACTAGGGTCATAAATTTCTTTAATATGCGGCGATTTAAAATTTATAGAAAATTTAAATTATGCCCATGAATACTCCTCATGAACACTTCATATTGGGGCGGGACATGTAGAGGGCGCCAGAGTGCGCGCAGCTTCCGGCAAATCGCTGGCTCCTGCTCTATTTATATGGGTCTGTATGTTTGTGTATGTGTGTCCAAGCATATGTGCGACCTGCACTGTTTATCTCAATCATCGACAGCAATTCCAGCATGTCCATGGCAATCAGCGGACCACTGGACACTGGAGACTGGAGGGGCCTCACCGAGTCTTGCACTCTCTCTTTCTGCCGCTCCATCAGTCTCTCTCTCTCTCTCTTTCTGCTGGTCTGGTCTTCTGACTTTTAATGAAATTTCTTAATTGAAGCTGCCGTTCAGTTGCCGTCAGACGCCGGGTGGACGGTAAAAATATCAGCAGACATCTTTTATGCCTTTTGTTCTGCCTGTTGTTGTGGTTGTTGTTGTTGTTGCTGCTGCTGCTGTTGTTCTTGATTTGATCTATATTAATCAAGATCAGACGTCTTATGTAGTATGCGAGTAGAGTATTTGGAATTGGCCTGCAGAAAGCGAATGATTCGTCTCAGCCGTTTTTCGTTTGTCGTTTGTCTCGGTTGATGTTGATTAAATTACTGAGATTTTTTATTGTTATTTTTGTGCACTGCGATTTATTTTGGTCATGCATGGACTAAAAAAAGTTGACACTCTCTATTTAAGAAATAAATAAATATTTATCGCACTTTAAGCAAATAACTTTGAGAACATTTTATTAGCAGCACAAACAAAACCATCTGGAATTTAATAAATAATGTCCAAAATAAAAATTGATTCTGTTAAAAACAAAAGTCTTAAAATTTGATGTGCATATATTTAGTTGTTCTCATTTCCCGATATTTTATTTACTAATTATTTTAGGGCTGATAAATTGACGGGTTTAGAGAGCCAGACAGCTGCCTTAAACATTATAGATTTTTAATTATACAAATGCTATTTATCATAAATATATTCTCTACATTCCACAACTGAAATCGAAATTATCATTTTTTTTTGTGTATTTAATAACATTTATATATTTCATGAAGGCTTCTTATTTATAAAATTGTTAGTGCTCGCGTATTGATTAATATTATTATTATTATTTATGACTAATAAATAAAAACAGATTTTTTTATTTGTATAATTGGAGCGAAATATTATAGGAGAAGGCTTTGCATATATTTTGCGCGAATAAATTTTCCAGTACCGCTTGCATTTTCAATATTATTCATTTTACCCGGGCAACGCCGAGTAATTTCTTCCTGTATGCAAATAAGCCCCATAGTTAATTCTCAAATGTAGTTTATCTACATTCTTTGAACTAAATTAGCTTGTAAACGTTGCCCCCTCTCTTCCTCTCATCTCATCGCTTTGTTGCGTCAGTTACAATTATCCAACCGCTACGCATGTTACCTGTCTGTTATTGTGCACCTGTGCCGGCCGCAAAGGTCAGTTAACAACAACGCGTTGATTGGTTGCCATTTGCCAATGTGGGTTCGTGTATGTACATATACATTGATACCACGTGAATATGTACATTGCTCTGAATTGAGTTCAATTCGATTCAATTTAAAATCGAAAACTCAACACAATGTCAAATTAGATCTCGTATTGTCTTTTAGATGTAGAGGCGTGGCATTTGCATTGGCTTTGTCGTTGTCATTTGACGTTATAATAGACCAGTTCGCAGCCAGCCACCGGCTGCACCTATTGAAAATGGGTGTAAAGGGTATAATGGGCTTGACGGCAATATTAGCTGAGGCTATCTAGACATTTGCGTTCGACCCTCTGTATGAACATATTGACCTCGTCAGCTATAAATACTAAAGAGTCGAAAGTATGTTTCAAATCAACGATAATTAACTCCGTTTCCATACAATTGAGAAAACTCCATACCTTAATATGTCACCTATTTAATCCCTGCCACCATTTCCCCTAAAATTGAAAAATAAACATTTGTAAAGTTAAGTCTTGCGCTTTGGTATGTACACACACTTGGCTCCCATACTAAGGCCCTGCAAATTTCATAAAGATCGGATAATAAGCACCGAATTTATTATAGCATGCATTTTTTTATAAGCAGGGACCAAGGGAAGAAGAAACACAGCTTGAATGTATATGTGGGTATAGAAGAAGGAATATTTGTAGTGTCATCTCGGCACTGGCTACTGGGTATCTCCCGGTTTGGCATTCCCAACTAGAACACTCATACTTGTTGTTGAATGAAATATGCCATTGATATCCGCTGACTTAGCTCTGGGGCACCCATCATCTCATCCATCTGTGTGATTTTCACAGCCTGCACGCATGCACGCCCTACCGGGAGGGATGGGGAGGAGGCAGGGTGAGAAAGGCCGCCTGTGACTTCTGCGGCTGTGCAAATATTTTCTTTGCACGTGCCGGCCAGCGGAAATGCACAAACACAAATGCAGTCGCAGGCAAACTTCCTCCCATCCGCTCGATATACATACATACATATGTGCATTTTAGGCGGATGCCGCTGGCTGTGCAATTATTGATGCAATTTTATCCGAAAACGGACACTGCCACGGGACGGGAGGGCCGGGGAGGGGTGGGCGGGTGATCTCTAGTTACCCTCAACTTTCGAATCCTGTGGGAAAATGCAATTTCTCGCAGTTCACACAATTCCCGGCGAATAACAATAATAATTTATTTATTGCGTGTCGCCTGACGTCTGCAATTGATAATTTAATATCGCACAATTATTATAAATTATTTTGTCTGCTGACGACCGCTGCTCCTCATTGTTATTGCCAATTGACCACAGCTGAGGTCGTCTGCAGAGTCCATGGAGGCGAGAATTTATTGCCATTATCGGGCCAATTTATATAGTGTATATAGTGGCTTTGTTGACAATTGTTGGACAAATAGCCATTCACCTTCAATTAAGTGTTTATTTATGAATGCCACCAGCAATCAGGACGACAACAAATAATTTCAAAGTTTAAAGTTCAGCCAACAATCAGATAAAATATTTGTGAAATGATTTTATTTTCAGATTAACTAAAGGCAAATTTAATATTTTGCCGAGTGTTTTTGAAACCATATAAAAGTACGGCTTAAGGTGCTTAAGATATTTGTTAAAATAAAAAAACAATTTTAAATATTTCGATAATTATTTAAAACAATAAAATACAAGACAAAAATAAAAAATAAATAAATATTTTTAACAAGAATGTGGCGTATATTTTATAAAAATTTATTAAGAATATGATTTTATTTTGGTACTTAAACGTATTACAAAAATTAAGAAATATTAAACCAAACACATTTTTTAAAATGTACACGAATTTAATCCGCAACCACCCTAACGTCCTGGCAAGGAACCAAGTCGATGGACACATTTAGTGTAGCATGCTGACCCCCAGCCAAACCAAATAGAGTCTAGTCTAAACAAAATAAACATATATATAAACCACATACTTAATGTAAATATGTGAACTATGCTACATTTAAATCAAGGCTATTGTAAACTGTGAACCCCCCGATCCTCACTCTGATAAAAGTTGCTAGACTACGGTAACAGCATATCAGATAATAATAATAGTAATAATAAAACGAATTTAAGAGGATTTAAAGTTTATTTTTTTTATTAATTATTTATTTATAAAGCAGCATATTCCTATAATAATATAATAAAATATATAAAAAAATTAGCTTTAAATATTATATTGAATTTCAGTTCATCCTGAACTGCATTTTTTTGTAAAAGTCCAATTTGTATTGTTATCATAACATTTAATAAGCCAAATGTTGCTAAGCTTATAAAAAATGCATTAAGCTCATGTTTGGAAACTCCAGCCTTTATGGCACCATAAACTTAAAGCGCCCAATTATGTTCGTCTTACAACTAGCGCCTACTCGCAGCTCCATCCATAAGTCAAGTGTTTCCTCTATAAACCAGCCAACATCTTCTCAACCTACGACCCAAACGCCAGACAGAGTGTGTCCCGTGTCAACGGCCAATTTGCAGGGCAGCTGCTATATGCGAGGGAAGCAAAAGAGTTACATTTCACGCCTCCTACGTGAATATCAGTTTTGAAAATGTTATGAAAATTAACTCCATTTGTAGTGCCGCCGTCGTTGGGGCTCTGCTTCCATATTTGTGTTAACTACTGGCCATATTTTTCATTGGCCACATTGTGATTGGCAGCTGTAAAGAGGTTCATTAAGGCGCTAATAACAAGATATGCAACTAGCCCCGAATTACTTATGAGCCCCGCCAAGCAAAATGGAAATGCGCGCTTGTTGCGTGTGCCGCAGGAAACGCCCACGCCCACATCTCCTCCCCTCTAAGCTCGAGTGCAGTGCAGTGGTTCGGCTAACAAGCTGAGTATTTAAGTCATCAATTCTGTGTAAAAATGCAAGCAATTAGAGTATAATAACAACAAAAACAACGCAGAGTGATCGACTGAATGATACTCTGTATTCAGATTCGGCAGCTCGTTTGCTGCTTCTTACTCGACACTTTGGAAATTTGTTTCTCAAATAACTCGTGTGTTTATGGTCTGATTTGAAGTGCCTATAAACGAGATACGTAAAATACGTACTGCCTACCCCTTCTATGTTGGGGCAGGGTATAACAACATTTTGACTGCAGTTGCTGCTAATTGCCTCATAGCTAGGTATATGTTACTTTACAAATAAGTCTCATGGAAGCTAATAATATAAATTACCACATAAATGTAACAGCGACGAGAGCTATATAAATTATTTCCCCCTCTCTCCAACTCTCGCCAAGCAAATGTAGCGTGAAATCACAGAACAAGCAAAAACAACAACAATAAATATAAGCTCAAGTGTTGCATAAATTAATAAATTTTTATTTTACCCAAGAGACAGATGAGGGGAGCTAGCGGCTACCCTCAGCTAAATTTGCATATCAGCGGGCGTGGAATTCAAAATAACAAGAACAACAACAACAACGGCAATAAACAACAACAACGGCAATAAAAAGTGCAGCCAAAGCAAGAAGGAAATTGCTATAAATTACATGCACCGCATTTTCATGGCTGAGTTGATTTGTAAAATAAAAATACTCGCCAAACTATAAAATTGATGAGCATGCTGGAAAGGCCCGACAAGGGGAAAAATACGAGCAACACGATGTATAAGACTGATAAATATTGTTAATGTGCCTTAAAAACGAAATGAATACATAACTCGTGGGCAACATTTTGTCAGGGTAGTTTCTTTTTTGGGTAGACTTAAATCGATTACAGTTAAGTTGGTTAGTACTTAGTAGAGCTCAAAAATGCATATTTTGAATGGAATGGATTTCGGAATGTGAGAGATTACAAGAGAGTTGCATAGATATAGCTGATGATGTCCAAGATTGAAAAGAACAGCTAGAAATGTTTATACTACAGTGTATTCTTTTTCAATTTCTGATCATGTATCACTAGTTCTGTTGATGCCTCGATATTCGAAGCTTTACTATATAAAATAAGTAATTATTTTAAAATGTAATTATAATTATTACTTCAAAGAATAATCCATACCATCCGGTTGAACATTCTAGTCAGGTAAATAGCCTTAAACACCCAACGATTTCCCTAAATCTTACAAGATTTTCTCGAATGATTCATATCAAGCTCGAACTATTATATCTTTTGGATCTATGTAACTCAGCAATTACGAACTTCCCTATTCCCCTAACACATCTGAAAAATTGTATTGAATCGGGAAACTGTATTGTGGGTTTGATACTTGATGATTGCAAGGCTCTCATGTTTTTTTTTGCCAACCTTAAGCATGTCACTCTATTTTTATACTAGCTTAACCGACTAATGTGTGCTTTTCAGCTCCAACTTGGAAATAATTTTTCCCTCTGCACCCCATGCAAATTATATGTAACAGAGGAATTTCGCTCCGCCCTCTCATGTGACTGCTGTCACGAGGCTGCGAGCAACAGATGTTCAGCTGATTGAGCGTCATCTTTGTGGCTGTGGGGCACGCCTTGTAGGCCTCATCAGCGAGTCGGACAGACGGGCAACAATAACAGCAGCAGCAGCAGCAGCAGCAGCAGCAGCTCGAGAAGTTTTTATCGCCACAGCGCAGAGCCGCAGTTGACGGGGCCAGCTACTTGACTACCACCTTCCGCCGTGTGGCACCTTCGTTTAACATAATTTGTGGCCGCCAGTCATGTTTTTACGACACCCGCTTTAAGTGGCAGGCACCACTCTGCTTTGATTTTCAATACAAAAGCGAGCGACTGGTCAACACAGCGCTCCTTCAGCCTACTCTCTGCTGGCTGCTCGTCAAAGTCCTCCTCCCTTTCTAGAGACATGTGTATGCATGTGTATCTACATACATAGATATTAACGCGAGTCCAATCAAACACATGTCAAATATTGTTGTTGCTGTTGCTGTTGCTCAGATGTTGCTGATGTTGCCTGTCGCCGATGTTGCTGTTGCTGTCGTTGTCTGGAGCAGCCTGCATAATCATGGCTTCGATTCACTTTCGCTGCGTCATGTAAATGCACTCACCGACCACGCGGCACAATACATGTGCACATAAATACATATACATATATATATTTATCTAGAAATGTAGATTTGTGTATTTAACAACGTCAGCTGGTGCTGCCCAAACAGCCAGTGGCCATTTCCATGTCCTCATATGGGCGCACGTTGTTTGCCAGTGTTGCCGTGTGGGCGCCGCTCGCCAATTCAGCCACACAAAACAGTCGTAACACACACACACACCCAAACAATCACACACACATTTAAACATGAGCGCAAGCCAACGCCAAAAGCCAAAACATTCAAGCAGGCATTCATCCATTCCATCGACATCGTTTGCGTTGTCATCGTGGACATACACATGTAGTTTGGCACCCACACTCGCTTTGCATATTCGATATCGAATCACGCTGTCGATGTCGAATGGCAACTGCCAGAGCCCACAGAGTCAGGCAACAAGCCGCTTTCAGCGTCATCGGCAGGTCAGCGGTGCTTGTTTTGCGTGGTTTGATAAATTGTGCACAGTGGTATAAGTGTTAGCGAAATATGATTCAAATTTAATAATTTGTAGATATAAAATTTATGAGTTTGCAATTGGTGAAGATATTTTGAAAATCAGAAAATATGTTCGAAAAGAAATTCATTTTTCGACCTGTAATACTAGTCAGATATTGATAAGAATTGTCTTTGAGCTCGTAAATGAAAAATGTAGTCAATATAACTTGAAGAACAAAAAGTTTTTCATACAAGATATTCGCTTTCGACCTATTGTTCATATGCCAGCTATATCATACAGTGGTATAAAGTTGATAAGAATTTGCAGATAGATATTGTTTATTAGAAAAACTGATATGTGGCCAGTTTTGTCAAGTTATCTTCAAAAACAAAAATGTTTTTCCTACAAGCGATTAATTCCTATGGCAGCTATATGATATGTTTGTCCGATTGGGTCGATGTCTTCATTAATGAGTAACAAATTTTATGGCAATATTTTGTTAATTTTATTTTTTATTTCCGAATCGAATTATATACATCAACTGAAAAGAAATGTGATGTACATCAAAAATATATGTTTCTTACTTAATTTAATTCATATCTAGTTAATATGGGCTTAAGAAAATATTATTTTATTTTGACTCGTATTTTATTTCTAATCTGTGTTAGGACAATAAACAAATTGCTTAACAAGTAATGATATTATATTATAACAGGATTGTTTGATCTCCAATTTTATTTTATTTTATTACATTATAGTTTGTGTATTTCACCCAATTTATGTGTGGAGGATGCAGTACGTGTAATCTTTTTAATCGTCGTGTGTCCATACTACTGTCTAAGAGATCCAGAGCCAAGTTATTTTTAAGAAAATATTAAATATTTTTATTATGACTTCAAAATTAAATTTTCATTTAACAAATTCTGTTTACTACTTAGCTTCGATATGAACGAAAAATATGTACCCTCTTGCCACTTTAAATTGAGTAATTAAATTTCAAACACTTTTGTCCAGCACTCAGGCCAGAGTGCAGCCTGCGGCCGTAGACTTATTAAAAGTCCATATTTTTTGCAACATTGAAGTTAACTGACGGAAATTCAGTTATTAAAAAGTTGAGCAAAAATGATAGATGAGTTTGAAAACTCAATTTGCGGCAAGTGGATGCTCACTTAAATGGCACTTAAATGCATGGTGCACTCATTTCTGATATATAGAAGGTATAGCTGAGTGCTTGAAGATATATTCTCTCCCAGAGCTGACAGGCCACAAATTAAGCGCCATCACAATGGGAACTGGCAGCTTTCCAGCTGCAGCTACAGCAAGCGGCTGAGAGGCAACAAAACGGAAACGGAAATGTGCTAACGCCCGCAACTTTTGCCGCCCTTAACACAACATTTTGTTAAGTTAGCATTTGTTCAGGTCTCGGCTGCTCGTCTTTGTCCTGCTCTTGGTAGGAGTCGCACGTGAGAGATAAAAATCCGGTTCATGTGGCTGAAATGAATTAACATTTTGCATGTTGGCGAGAAAGTATGGACCTGGTCCTGGCCCTGTTGCCAGGATAAGCGCACATTGTACAGCGCACATCCTGTGCATTGTCTCCCGACTTTTGGGCCAAAATGTTTTAGAGCCTTTTTGTGTCTGTCTCTTTATTGCGGCGCTTGCCGCCGTTACCAAGGAGTGCGGAAGAAGCAACCGAGTAGTGCATAAAACATTCGCTGGCATTCTACACTCTGTTCCAGCCCCGCCCCTTACTGGCAGCTGGTTCATCTGGCGGGTTAACGCCTTTTTAGCTTTAATGGTGCAACTTTAGCGCTTAAGTGGTATAAATTGCAATGCGCTGCAGTTCACTCGCTTAAAAGATGCATATCTCATTTTTTTTTTGGTGGTGCAGAGGAGTCAGTGCTGGCCTTGCGGCTTAATGCTGCTAAGAAGTCGCTTCAGATTTCCACATGCTACTTGCCTGTTCTATAATTAATGACCAAACGAACAACCGTATATATACATATAGCGGGTATTACCCTGCTTTGCCTATTCAAAACTTAGACATTGCGTTGCAATCATTCTTCGCCCGTAAGAAACTGAGACTGGTGAAGTTTGCGAATAGTGTGAAACACCAGTCAAATAAATTTGCACAAAGTTCCTTGCGGGTGGTTCTCTAAAAACCCCTTCTTAGCGCGCACTTTCAAAATATAAGAACAACATAAATTAAAAATTGAAGCTTTATATATTACTAGCGGGTATAGCCCGGCCTTGCCCGTGGCACGTATGTTATAAAATCAATGTTCTCAAAAAGCTTTGAAACTGATCGGACCGTAAACAAACAACTTTCATACAAACGTTTTCCGCCAATTTACCACTGTTGCGAGTGGAATTTCGCAAATCGCTGAAACTCGTAATCATTATATTCTTATGTAAAGATTTGAAAATGAGTTTAATGCATTTCGGACAAAACTTAAAATTCACCAAAAAAATCTGTGAAATGCCGTTTAGATTTAGCGAAACATTTTTTCAACCACAAATATTTGACCCCCATTTTCACCAAGGAGAGATTTAAAAAAAAGTGCCTAACACCCCTCAAATGAATTTGAACAAATTTCTTTGAAAATGAGTTTGACGCATCGAATGGTAAACAAAAAAGTTTCTTACAAACATTTTTCGCGATTTTTCCACGCTTGCGGGTGAAATTTCCCGAAACCTCGTCTTAACGTCTTAACGCACCTTCATCACATAAGGTGACTACAGTGAAAACTTCAGCCTCCTACAGATCTTACGGTTTGGGCTGCGCGTTGATCACCAATCAGTCAGTCAATAAGTCAGTCAGGACAAACAGTTTTCTATATAGATATTAAAGAGAGTCAAAAAATGTGACAAGGGTATCGCTGAATCTATATAAAAAATAGAAAATAAATTTGATAATAGAGATTCAATGAATTTGTGTAATCAAATCTATAACTATATTTGACTAAAACATATTTAGAATAAATATTAGACTCTATTTTTTGCTTAATTATATGTTAGATTTACAAATGCAAATGGAAAGAAAAGTTTAACAGTTTAACATTAACATTTTAAAGCTCTTCTGCAGATAAACTTTGCAACAAGATACAGTCTAGCCACAACTTTTGGGTGATATTTATGGTAGGAGGCTAAATTGTTTAAGGTACAATTGATGTTATGAATATGATATGATGGCTAAACCTCGTGCATATACCCATCATGCATTTCAATTACCTAAGCTTTAACTAATGGAAAATTTCTCTGCTCGTGAGAAAATGTTGCCTCACGAGTCTCACAAATATATTACTTAGCTTGCAGCGTTTCACATAAATCAAGCAAATGTATACGAAATCAATCAAAATTAACTTCAAAGTGCTTAAAAACTCCACACCCGACCGACAGATCCAGCCTTGTGTAACATTAGACACAAATTTGTAGGGAATGAGGGAATACCCCCACAGAATGCACTCACTAAAAGCACACACAAACACACACAGGGGAGCGTAATTATTATTAATTTGTCAAGTATGTAAAACAGATGCCCTATGCACCAATGTGCCCAATGGGTCGCCGGTTGCGAGCGCTGTGCTACGATAAGGGAGGGAAGGGAAGGGAAGGAGAGGCGAGAGACAACAGTTGCACTTACATATAGTCCAGATGCGGGCGCAGCATGAAATGTTGCTTTTTTATACCCTGTACCCATTGAAAATGGGTAAAATAAGGGTATATTCATTTTGTGCAAATGTAACAGACAGTAGAAAGTATCTCCGACCCCAAAAAGTATATAAATTCTTGCTCAGGAGGACGTAATGTACTGATCTCGCGAACTGTATACTTTCTTGTATATCATACACAGAAAAAAATATTCATTTTTAGACGATAAATTTTCCTTTTGCTATAATATCACGAATTTTTTAAACAAGAATATTTTATAAAATCTCGAGGATAATAAATACCGACTTTGGTAACTAGGGAAATTGGAAATATCGAATTTTCAAAGCTCGAACTTTATTTTTTTTATTTATTTATTAATGGTCGACAAGACGGGTGTCTTACTGATTATTTAAAACATCATACATACATTGTAAGAATTAAATGTTAAAAGCCTTGTTAGAATACACAATTTTCTAATAGCATCACCGACCGATGGAGGTGTTTTATTTGCGCGTCCGGCCAATTTTATAGAGTATCTCATAGTTGAGCACATAGAGGAAAGTGTGTTTGTATTTTGGTTAGGCTGGAAATGGTTGTTGTTACTGTGGCAGCCACGCGCCAGTTGGCGGGGGAGCTGCAGTCTGGCGAAGGGCTCGGGGCAAGTGCGCGGCAGCCAGCAGCCCAGACAATTTTCAATGCAAATCAAAAATCGGCTCTGCCAAGGCATCTGTGTCTCGTGTGCAGCGGCAGAGACAAGTGCAGACAGCAACAACAGCAATTCCCGGTCTGTCGGGAATGTATATAAATATATGTGTATAAATATATATATACATATATCCATCCGAACCAAATTTGTCGGCGGTCTGCCTTTGGCTCTGCATTTGCCGCTGTCTCTATCTATTTTTATATCCATTAAATGCATTTGTGCACATTTCGAAATCGTGGCACATTTACATTTCTGCTTCGATCTTGTTGGCTTTTTATACTCTTTTTGAGGGTATTATAATTTCGTGATGAAATGTGTAATGCATGGATGGAGACATCTTCGACTCCTTGCAGTCGATATAGCTATGCTCATCTGCCTATTGTCATGAAACGTTTCATAGTACATATTTCCGATTCGGCTGGATGGAACTACTTTATCATGTTGCTCTCAGAGGAACCAACGCTTAAAAAATAAAGTTCTTGTATGAAAAGTTAACACAAGGGTATTTAAACTTCGGCGTGCCACTCCTTCTGTTTTGTTATTTATTTATTTTTGGCCTGCTTTCGCTTCTGGCTTGAAGTCCAATCCAATTGTTTTTCGTTTTCGTTTTGCCATTTGGCATGAACAGACAGTTTTTGAATGACAGCACAGAAATCTAGATGAAAAGTTTGAGTCGATTTAGCAAGAGTTCAGTTGCATTTGCCAGACTCTAAAGATGAAGGCTATATATGTGAATACGTATATAGTGCAATTACTTCAGATGTACAGCTTTGTATGCATTTCTGTGAGCAAAGGTAGAACTGAAGTAGAACACCTTACTTATGCAATCTAATCTTGAACATAAAATGAATGCATTGAAACTAGTTCTTATAAGAACTTTATTTCAATATTGCATCTAAATATTAGTAAAATTTTCACTAATCCCAATTATTTAAAAATAAAAACATATTGTTCATTATCGTTGGACTGTCTGATGACTAATTTAATAAGAGATATGTAAAGCAGTAAATTCTTAAATGTGAATTTTAAAAAGCTAGTCCGGCTCACTCATTAGCATCGCTTAATTCTATTTATTTAAAATTATAGGTCGTTCCTTAAAGCTGTGGGACCATTAATATTAGACTTGCTAAGCGGTTCCGTTTCCTTCGCAATAAAATATATTATAGGCCTGTAAAAACATTAGCACTAATAAGGAGCTCTTTAATGAATGAATTCAATAAAATGGACCTCAGTTTTTAAAAACAATTATTTTTATTTTTTAATAAGGGATGTATTTTGGCTGTTTAAGCAGAAAATTCGCAAGAATGATAAAAAACTGCTTTGAGAGTGTATGAAGGCTTCAATCTAATGAAGTAATAAATGCAGCTTTAATTGGTAACAAATCGTTGCAGTTAACGATAACTATGTCTTTAAGTTTTCATTAAAAACAGTTGAATATTTAATAGTTTTATTGATGGTTTTATCTTAATTGTTAATAGTTGCAAAATAGCTAACAATATTTGCTTATCATTAATTGGCTCAGAGAAATCTTCAAGTCGACGCCAATTACATGAACTGAAATCGTTGTCAATCTGATCTCCTTGTAGGCTTATCTTGTGATTAAATTCAGAGTTATTTTTATGCGCTGGACTTTTAAACCAATTGTGCTGCATCCTTTATGCATTTCAATTGTGCAATTGGTGCCATTGTCCTTGTGCAACTTGGCGTGCTATTTGCCAAGTTGCCAAGTTTGTTTTGGCCAGAAACAGAAGCGAACGCCCTATGCCGCACACGTTGCCTTTGTTTCAAGCCATATTATATACAAAATATATGTAAGGTGCATATATTTTTAGCACGAAAAGTAAATAAATTTGCATAGCGTTAACGCTGTCGCCTCGAATGGGGAGCAGCCCCCCATAGGATTAAAGGATTGCGAGACCTGCTGCTTAAGTGCTGAAGCCTGGAGGCCAACAATGGTTGCACATAATCCTGTTAGTTTATTTTCTGAGCAGAGCCAGAGCAATGTCAAGTGGGTACAAACAATATGGTAAACAGACAGAAGTATAGACAATGCCAAACAATCCTATGTACACAATGCCCTGCCTTGACTGCTGCCAGCTGCAAAATGCTAATGAAGATGAAGTCATACGAACGTCCGTGTGAGGTGTCCAAGTGTCTATGCATGCAACTAGCTAAGGACAAGTGACAAGTCATGTTTTAGGCCCACAGTGAAAACTCATTATAAATGTAAAAGTATGACAACAATTTTAGACAATTTACACAGCTCCAGTTAAGCCACAATCATGAATTTTCAAATGCAGCAGCAAAACAAAACGCCAGCAAAAGGCGTATCCTGTGCCACAGCCAGAATCATTAATCTTGGCCATTGTTTGAACAGTTTCTAGTGTCATAGTTATAAATTATGCTGAAGCTGCAGCGGTTGCTGCCGCTGGTGACTACTTTAAAATCGATGCCATGCATATCGAGTAACCAGCTGGCACCACCAATGTCTGCGGGCTAGAGTGCTCTAATCGGGAATGCCCAGCTGGGCGATACCCTGAGGTCAGCGCCAAGATACCTTTGCTCATATTCTAGCTTCCTTTTATGCATACACAATAATACTGACGGAGTAGCTTCGGTGCTTATAGTCCGAGCTTTAGGATATTTTCAATATGGCTACAAAATATGTATATCCCAAATCTTAATCTTAAATCTTACGGGAAATAGAGGTAGGTATCAGGCTTTTCTAAGTTTGCAAGATAGGATTAAAAAACCGTGTCTCAAAATCAATATTTATCGATATTATTAAAATGATTGCTTGCTCTGCGAATGTGGTAGGAAAAAATATATTTTTACTTTCTTAAGTCTGTAGCCTTTGAAGCTTCCGCGACGGATATTGGTGGGTTGGTTTAGCCTATTGTCTTGATCAAGAAATTATATACCTTATTTCGAAGTCGGGTTGGATATGCTTATTTCTGCTTGTTTCATATATTTGCACAAAATAACATACCCTCTTTGCCCATTTTCAATGGGTATAACTGGTACTTACTCCAGCGGGCGACGAGACGAGTGCATAAATGCAACCAAGCGGAAAATCAAATAAAACGTCAACGTTGCCGTCAAACTGAGTGTCACCGAGTGAGTAGGGCCAAAAAGGGCAAAGCCGCCAGTTTGCCCAGTTGCCCATTCTGCCCATTCTGCCCGTTCTGCCCGTTTGCCTGTTTACCAGCTTGTGCCGTCTGTCAGGCCCACCCGGTTGTGCGTTGGTGGTTTTGCTCAGCAACGTCTATTGCTGGCCGCTGCCCTTGGCCCTGCCACAGCCCACGTTGCACGTTCAAGTGTCAATTGGTTTACTCCGTGGCCACTTTGTTGAGTGCTTACTGTGGCAGACGGCGCGGCGTGTGCTGCGCGTGAAGTGCGCTTTAAAGTGCCTGCATTTGAGCTATCCTGATGGCTGAGTGTGCTGCACTCCATTGCATCGGGCCAAGCACTTTGAACAGTCGCTTTTAATATGCATAATAATGCATGAATATGATGCCGACTTTTTTCACTGAGGTTTTGCGGCTGTTGGGGGCTCCTTCATGTTGTAATCTGATAAGTGGGAAAAGTATTAAATGTTTAGCCAGCCAGAAAATAAAGTACATATAGATATATAAATAAATGTTAACGAATTGGATAACAATATTGGTTACGTTCAAAAAGCTTCCCATTTATTGTTTTCAGAAAAAGTTGTCTAGAATTTGGAAAGTTTTCAATTTAATGGTGATTACTTTTTTGTGTGGACAATTTATCTGTTTTTAAGATATCACGACTGTATTAGTATAACTAATATCAACTAAGATATCTAATAACCTATATATTATATTCTGCTCCTATATCAGATGTGTATAGAAAAAATCAGCCAGATATAAAGCTTTGTATTAAATCAGATGAATACGGTGTATCTACAAGTGTATTTTAACTTAAAGTATGTGAATTCTCTTGTAACAGATTTCCAACCTCAGTTCAGCTGTACTCATGTTTTAATCCTAATATTATTAATTTCATGAGCTATTTTAGAATAGTAAAAAAGAGTAAATGAAAAGTGTGTTATTAAGACAATTAGAATACGTTATTATTTTCTAAAGTTTAGGTTAAAATATATTCAGTTTGTCTTCTCAAACCGTTCTTCAAACAATTTACAACAATAGACTTTATGTATTTTTAAAAGTATATTGGAAGTTTGCCCCATTTTCTGCCTTGTTTATAAAATAAACTCAAGTGGCTTGAAGTAGTTTATGGTATTTAGATGCAGCTGAATTGCATTATTTTCCACTTCAGCGAGTTCTTTTTGGGTGCAAAGTGACGCCAAGTGCTGAAAAGCCACTTAATCGCTTCTAGAAATCGTGTATCGTTTAGCCAAACTGGGTCAATTGCCCTTTGGGAAAAACAATTTTATGGAAACAAAAAGTTATGTTTATGTTTCCAAAGAACCTTAAAAAATCAAAGCAATGCTAGGTAAATGTTGAATGATAACATACACAGACAGCTCCAGCTCGAATCCGACACTCGATTCTGTTTAGAATAGAATGCGTTAACCCAATTTTCATAGCTCGCCCAGTTTACGTGTATGTGTGGTGCACACATATATACAGTGGCAGACAAAACTGTTCGGACAGCTGAACAGATATTTTTTGCTTACTGAACAATTCACTTAGAGATTATAAGCCGATCCTTGACATGGGCAGGATTAATACTGTGGTCTTCTTTTCCAGATATTTTCAACTTTATTGATTCGGCCACATCAAATCTTTTAAGAGTACGGTTTTGTAACTCTTTTGTTAGTTTTCTGTTTAAGGATTTTTAAGAATTACGAACTTTTTAATGTGTCTTATAAAATATACACCTTCTTATTAAGATATGAAATGTCGATCATACTTCGTCTTAAACAAAGTCCTTCCCCTAGTCTTGATATTTTTGACCGCCACTGTGAATACAAACATTCTAATGCATTTTTTTTTTGTTTATTTTCAGGTATGTATATTTTTGCTCTCCGATGGGTGGGTGTGTGTGAGTAAGTAAAAATGTTGGCATTCAATTAGCATAAACTTCTGGCGGCCGCAAAATGTCAACAACTCTATCAAAACGATCAACACGACATCTACGCTTCGAGCTCCTAAGTTATGTGATTCTCTCAGCCCGCAAATTGGCAGCTCAAATCTGGCGAGTCCACCAAAGCTATGCAACGGGGTTCACCTGTTGCCAGTTGTTCGGGCTTAACAAGTTTTCAATTTGTAAACGCGCGTGCTTTGAATACTGCCACTGCCGCAGAAAATAAAAACAAAAACAATCCAGCCAAGTGGCCGGGGGCAAAACGCCCCAAACCCAATCCCGTATTCAAGTCGAGCTGGAGTCGACTCCAGGCCAACTGAGGCACGCGCGCATGCGCTTTCGTACAAATATGGTGGCAGGCGGCTAACCGCAAGACAGGCAACATTTTTTCATGACGCACATGATCCGGGCCCGGCCAACAATACTTATGCTGGACCTGGACCTGGACCTGTTTCTGCTGACTCCACTTTCGAGTATTTAGTGGCCACAGATACTCTCAATTATGCTGCGGCTGACGTGGTTGGGAATTCATTTACCATTTACTGCCAGATTGTTTTTATATCAAACGATTTGCTCATTTGCATGAATTGCATGTCTTAACAAAATATTTATTTAATGCTCGGCTTTAATTTGATGCTCATCCGACAATCGCGCCGATGTAATAAAATTGTGAATGTGCCATATAAATTACTTGAGCTACCTATTTGTATTTCTTCGGCGTCGAGGATAGTAAATTGTTGACTCACAGGTTCGCATTTTATGGTAGCATAAATCGTTCAATTCAATGAAGCCTATCAGCAAGCGGACCTCGTGTTCTCCTATGGGTATCCATAACTTAGACGTCCATTTAGGAGGCCGTCCAATTAGTTGCACAATATTTTACTATTCTGTTGATTTTAACGTCTAACGAATTATTGTTGTAAACTTCACTATCTGTATGTGTAGAATTCGCGTCATATATATCAGGATATTTATACCATTTAAAGTTCTTCTTGAATGTAAATTAAATTAAAGTACAAAAGATAAGTTGAAGAATTATAAACTAAAACAAGTTCATTTTGGCTTTATTTATTCAATAATGAGGTGATAATGATATCTGAAAAAAAATATGTAACCGACTGTCTAATATAAAAAATAATTCAAAACATCTTCTTAAAATATAAATGTTAACTTGGCCTTTATTTATTTTAGTATATGCCCTTTATGATTTCGTGAAAATTAATTTTGATATTTTGAATCAAATTCACTTCACTTCAAATAATTGTTAACATGAGTTAAACAAAGTTTATATCAGATAATCATATCAAAGGTATCAATTGCTGTGGGTTTTTTTATTGGCCGGGTGAGCCTTCCTTTACGAGGTCTAGTCTATACGAGTCTAGTTAATAAAACCATAAAATGATTAATTTATGCAAGAGGCATTTCAAATTTATATCGCCAAACAGAAGTCAATTCAACTGCCTTAAATGTTTTCATTTATTTATAGATACTTTATCTGTAAGTTTGTTCTGGCACCTTGTATTGTAAATGCCGGCAGCACGAGAGGCCAAGTCTGAAACCTCTAACAATATACACATTTTTTATCATACAATTTCAGTTGCTATTGTTATTATTGTTACGTATAATTTGCATAGTTTGTAGAGTGGAGTGGAGCTATTGCCATTTTTAATTCAAAATTTTATTTACGACTTGATTTATTGTTGTTGTTTTTGGGGCCGTTGTTGCTGCTGCTGTTGCTGTTGTGTAGCTTCTATTATTTAATGATTATTATTGTTGTTCTGGCTTTGTTTTCTTCATTACCAGCTTCGTGTTTTGCTGCACGTGTTCGGCTTGAATAAAATTGTTTAAGGCGAGTTAAATATTTTGAGTTGTGGGTTGGCAAATGGCCAATTTGGCGCTATTTCTCTGAAGTCAAGCTATGATGGCTCAAAAGTAAACACTGACCATAGCTCAAGGGTTGAGATGTACATATATACCCAAAATTGTTCAAAGGGAGTTCTTTTACGCAGCTCCACCGAACTTCCATTCAACTCAATGTAATAATACGCAACGAAAATAACATAATTACTTAATAAACCTAATTAAAGTAATTTTCGGCAAAATATTTTCAGTTTTATTTTTGCTGGCAATGCACACACTCTCATGATAATTCTTTATAAAAATAAGAATTTGTATGGGAAAACTTCCTTCCCTGTGGTATTGGATTGGGCGCAGAATTGAGTGCCCAGTTCTTTAAGACAAAATGTAGTAACATTTTCCCATTATTGGATCCAAAAAGTGATGCACTTTTAAATGTGAAAATTTGATAAAGTTTTGATTTATATTTCCTAATACAACCCTAAATATTGCAGAAAATGTGGGCTGACAAGATATCAGCCAATTAAACAGAAACTTTGGGTTAGCATTGTTATTTAGAGATGCATGCAATATACATAATCCAAATAAACAGATGTAATCAGACTTCTTTAAAAAAAAAACATATTTTGAAAACTGATATTTGTAGCTTAAGGTTTACGTTTTTGTTTAACTAAAATTAAATATTTTTATTTAAATGAATACAAAGCTCTGCATGTTGGAGCCCAACTAAAAATTAAAGCTAACATAGTTAGTTTTATAAAGATATATACTTTTATAATATATAGGAGTCGCTTGTAAATAAGTAACTTAATAAAGATTTATTGCTGTTTTTCAATTTTTTTTTAGCGAAATTCCGTCAAAACTTGCCCCTAACTAATAACTATATCAAAATGCATACCAAACAGCCATGGAATGTCGCATTACATATACAATATTAAGTGGGGTATAAAATTACACGGATCGTTTACAAATTGTTAAATAACAAATTGCATTGGCCAAAGGCAGTCAGCCAAGTCGACATAAACAACTGAGCACGTTAATAAATCATTTTTTACCAAAATGAGCCACCCTTTTCCTCAATGAGCTGCGCGTGCGACCATTTTTGGCCAAAACCAATCGATCAATAGGCCAAGTAGGGGGCTGCCAATTGGTCAAGTTGCCAACTAGTCAAAACTGCCAAATATGCCAAAATGCAGGTGGCAAAATTAGACACAAAACACAACGCCAAACCAACATAAAAAAAGTAAAAAGTTTTGAAAAATAAAATATTGTGAAAATTGCGCAAAATGCAATAACTTTTTTTGGCAAGCCACAAAACTGACAACGTCAGCGATTTGTTTTCTGCGTATGCGACGCAATTTTTTATCACATATATTTACACAGTACGCGAATTCGCATTGTGTGCCAGATTTTGTTTGTCGTATTGCTGGCAAAAATAATTGAAAAGCCGGCGCCACGGAGTCTTGCCAAAAAAATGTATTGGAAACATGCAATTATGGTCAATGTACCCTGCAATATTTTTTGTTTTATTTTTTTATTATCTAGTCAACCACATGGAAAAACAAGCAAAGAGCTCAGGAATTAAAAGACGATAATAAAATCATGAATTCACGAAATCGCAAATTCGTATTTATTTATTAGCTTTTGATGCGTAATTTTGTTTGTTTTTGTTATTCGCTTTTTTTTATTGTATGTAAAACAAAGCGAATAAACAAATCAAATTCGTCTTCATTATGTCTAATGACTTCAGCAAATGACATCATCAAAGCTTTTTTGCTGATAGTTATTTGGTTTGATGTGGAAAACAATTTCGCCGTCCATTCCCATATTAATCACCAGCCTGTAACAATTGACGTCGGCTCGAATGCAGCAATGCAAAGCATTTCATACCATATAACACCATACGAGCGTTCCGTTCCATTATATTCCAATTTTTTAAATTTATCGCACCCGCGCCGGCGTGTGATTCGAATAATTGCTTTACAATTTGCCGTAGCTGTTGAGATGTTAATAAAAGAAAAAAATAAATAAAAAAAATTAAATATTACTGTGCCTTTGGCATACAAATTGTTTGATGTATTTATATATTACACGCTCAGATATGTTGGCAAGATATCAGGTGTGGCTACGAGTATTTTGTTATACATATCAATCTGAGATTCTGAGTTGTCGATATGAAATATTCTGGACCCTGAGGCTCCGAGTTACCAAATAATATATGATTCATTCAATATGCTGTAACATAGAGAATGTTTTAATTTCCAATCACGTTCTCAATTTTTCGGCAATTTTGGTGTGATCATTCTTTATCTGTTTATTTGCAGCATTTAATTGCGTTATGCTATATCGAAAGACTTTATAAATAATAATAAATGGAAATAAAATAAACGCTTTATAATATGCATGTCCCATATTTACATATTTATATATTACATATTACATATTTGCTCCTGCCTCTATTTAATTTTCCTGGATATGTAAACTAAATTCTTTTTTGATGTTGTTTTTCTTGGGTTTTTAGATCAAAAATGAAAACATTATAAAATTATAAAAATAATAACTCATGTAACACTGTATTTGTATTCATATTTTTTTAATCTGTTTGATTATTATTTTATGCAATATTATTAAAAGATATTTAAAATGTATGTCCGTGTGCACACACTCTTTTGTTGACACTCCTCATATCACATTCGAGTATGGGCTCGTCACCTACTGTACGGTGAGCCAATGTGCAACGGCGGCTTAAGATTGCTTCAGCGTTTGGGGAAGTCTCAAGCTTATCGTTAAATTTCAAAATTTATTGTAATTTTTGTGAAGGGCATACAAAATTTGACACTTTCGCGTCAAAGCTCTATGGCGCTGGCCGCGGCTGCAGAAGAGCCGCAAAATGTTGTTTGTAAACTCAAGCGAAATTTAAAACTTGTCAATCCTGTTCAACGCTGCCGGGTCATTACGTTGTTTCTCAGAGAATCGGTTGAGCTAAGCATTAGCTGAGATCCGTTTGGAATACATCGATCATATAATTTGTTAAACTCCCCTTAATTAGTCGTCATTCGAATATACACAAACATATGTTCATATGTATATATATTGTCTTACCAGAATACGAGTATTATTTTATGTATTTGGGCACGCGCAAATCGCATTCTGGGACTTCGACCCTGTATCTGTATGTAAAAATCTTAACACTTAACAAAACACCTCATAAATTTTATGGGCCAACAGAGCAAGACGCTTTGAGCTTAACTCAAAGCTCTACGTGAAGAGCTCCACTCATTAGTGGCGCAACAAAATAAAGAATCAAATTCAAGAATCAGAACCAAAACCAAAACCAAACCCAGCCAAGCCTCTAAAATTTGAGTCGTCGACTTTAACAGCCACTTTGTGAGCGCTTGGCTTGGCACCGTCCGTTCTTTGGCTCTGCTGTGACTTTATTTCTCTCGTAAGGCCATACATATGAGACCATAAATGTGAGCATTTTTATATGCCTTAGTATTCTTCTATATATTTTTCAACTCTTGCGACACGCTATACACCATATATATGAGCCGGTCGCCAAGTCATTGAGTCGACGGGCCGCCGCTGGAAGGCAATATTTAAAAATCACTTTTGGTCTGCCTCAGGCAGCAAACAACAAGCAAAAACCCAAAACACAAAGCGGCCACTGTGGCCGGCGATTGTCATAGAACTTCACCCACATAAATAACTGCAGGTTTTCTTGCCTTGATTTCCTTAGAGAACTGAGGTAGTTTAGCATTGTGGAGGTACCCTGAACCCAGCGGCAAGCCGACAACAAACACACATACACTCACAAAAACATGCGCAAGCTGCGGACTTTACGCAGCGGTTGTAGTTCTTCTTCTTCAAATTGCCCCACTCTATGTATGAGAAATGCATTCTAAATTAACTTCGTTGTTTACAGTCCGATCTTTATGAAATCTTCAGTGCTTAAATATAGCATAGAAAAGAGTGTATATAATATAGAATAAGGCTCTACCTTTCAAAACGAGAGGAAGCTATCCAAAAATTGAAACAATTTTAATCCTTATATACTATACGAGAACTTTCTTATATACTTTTGTGTCAGAGAAACTTACAAGGGTAAATATTTTGGGTCTTATGGCAAAAAAAACGGCATGAACTCTGCGAAAGCAAATTTGAGGCTTATTCTTGAAGCTTATATTCGTATCGGTAAGTGCTCCATAAATAAGTGTAGTATTTGGCGTGTTTCTCTACTTAGTATTTATATTGTTTTTGGCTCTGTTAACGCAGTTTTTTTAGTTTCCCGCACTACTCGTCATAGTCGAGTTGTTTGAACTGTTGGCTCAAGCGCACCTTTCGGACCAACTCACATACAGTTTATACTAGATACAATGTACACACGAGTCGTTAGATACATTCGCTGTGCTAAACTCGGTAGCTGCCTATTCGGGCGAGTGGGCTGCGTGTCGAGATTAAATATGTTTAAATATTTATCAAATGTGGGAGTGTGCGAGACAAGTTTGTGAGTCAGCCAAGAACAGCGATTGTTACCCGGTTGAGAATGTTGGTCAGGGGTCGCTACGGCGCGGGGACGGGGTCGCTCATAACGCTCGTTTTTCGAGTGTTAAATGAATGCTAAATATTTACGCTGATTTATTTGGTGCATTAGAACCGGGCACTAAGTGGTATATAAATATTAAGAATGTGGCTATATTTCAGTTGGGTTTTTTTTTCTACATAGCTTAGAGATTGGTTTTTGTTTTCTTTGCCTTTTTAATGACACAGTAGCTGCATATGGAGATGTTTATCTCATTGAGTTTTCTCTTCACTGCATATAGGCCATAAGATCACCACAATAACCGCACCGGAAATGCGATATCCAGTGTGTGTTTGTGAGGCTGATGGAATCGGAGCTTTCTCAGGCCATGAGACCGCACAAACTGTAAAGTGAGATCAGCCACCGTGTTGACATCCATTTCAGTCAGTCAGTCAATCAATCAGTCTCGTACAGCGCTCAAGCACACACTCATCATATTGACAGGCATGCTTCCTTATGGCCGTGGCAGCCTCTCTAATTGCAAGAGCGCAACAGCTACTACTACTACTACTACTACTACTACTACTACTGCTACCACTATGAAACTACTATGCTACACTTTTCCCAAACCCAACTGTACAGGATGTGCGCGCCAATCTTGGCTGGCAAGCACAGCACAGACCAGATACATAGACGCTACACCTTGACGTCGTCATAGAGCTGTCATTCCAAGTAGTTGTTGTCCATGTTGCTGCTGCTGCTGTTGCCTTTGGTCTCTTGTGGAACGCTTTCTGCTGATTTTTTAATTATTTATGCTTAAGACACGTTAATGATTTTCCCTGGAACTGCACAGATGCGGTTGCGGCTACCGCCTGCCTGCTCCTGTTGCAGTAGATGTCTTGGCTACTTCAAGAAATCTTTGCTAGTTACTTGCCCCACGCACACAGACTCACACACTCACACAGACACAAACACACACACACACACGCACGATGTGCCACGATACGCAATTATTGCTTTGGTTTTATTGTACTATTCGCCACAGTTTGACCTGTAAACCGATTTGTCGGGTCTGCCAACTGTCAATTGCTCAACTGACCCCGTTCAAATTGGAAAAACAAGTTCTTCTGTTTGACAAGTTGTGCTTGTTGTTGACAAGTGTCTGAAACTGAAGATTTTTATCGATTTGATTGGAATGGAATGCTGTCAATGAAATGCCAGCGTTATAATTGAGAGTTAATGATCGCACAGTTATGGTGTTTACGGCTCAGATTGAGATTTCAAATGAAGATGTCGCGTGTGCTAATTAAAATAGATCAGCAGTCTGCTCATTAAATTCAAAATTTTTTGTTCAACCAGCTATTAATACAGTTGAATATATTTAGCTTTTATAAGCTAGTTTTTTCTTTGTGATAAATTACAGATATTTAAATTACTTTCAAAATATTTTCACACAATTCAAGCAATGCGCATACGGATAGAGTATGGCACAAAATAGAGTATTTAATAATTCCTTTGAGCAATTCAATACATTTTATTTAAATATTAAAAGTAACAAAATAATTTTTGTTTTTAATTTTTCAATATACAACCTACTTCAAGAATCCATAAATAGGCCTTCCGTGAATTTTAGTCTCTATTACATGGAATTTTTCCTTACAATGTATTAGCACAAAAAGTCGGTTGATCAGTTTTGAATGCCTTTTTAAACTGGTAAATATGTTTCGGTCTACTTCCGAAATATGAGTATGAAATAAATATGAGAAGTTCAAATGATTTATATTTGGAATTATTTAGACACCCTGTATTTTGTGAAGATGTGCAAATCTAACAGGAAGAAGACCCCAGTATTAGAACAAAATGTTTAGATATTTATATATTTTTAGTCTGGACGACCTACTGAATAGATCTAGCCATTTCCTTTGTCTCGATCTCGGAGACTGAGAGCTTGGTTCAAATTCTAAATTGTAGGTTTTCATATATCAAGCGCTGAACCCACCTATATCTTTACGAATCATTGTCATATTTTTCTAAAATCGATAAATATCGAGATATATGTATGTGTATTTTGTGAATGTTTGCAATCACTTTATGCATTTTGCAGGGCTAATACGTCTCCTAGTCATGCACCCTCCACTAGAGCACTCTTTATTTAAATAAAATTTTTAAGGTAGTAAAATCATATGATACAGTTTAGATGAAACTCACACGAAATAAAACAGTGTCAAAAGTATAAAGGCAAAGTTCATATAGGAACACGGCTATAAATCATATTAATATGATCCAATAAACTGAATGTCAGGTAACAATTTCTCGTAACGTTACTAAATTAAAATATGAAATAGACTTCTGATCCATTTTAGCGAGTCATAAAAGTACCATTGAATTTCGAATTTATTAGATTGAAACTTGTTCCTTGCCTTTCGGAATGCATTTTGTATATAAATAAATATAGTTCATTTATCTGGCATAAGTCGCAAGCATTTTTAATTGTTGTTGCTAATTGAACAATGAAAATTGTACTGAAAATTAGCGGCGTGATTAAGTAAACATTTGCGGCGCATAAATTCAATAACAATCCGAAAGCTATTCAATCAACATGCCTGATGTCAATGGTATGAAATATAGTATAATATATTGAATGCATAAATTGTAATGCACACTCACAAGTTGCTGCAGCTTGTTGATGCGCTTATGTAACCCATTTTTATTTTATTTTTTTTTCATTCTCAAATAACTTGCACTCGAACACGACTCATCATTTGGACAGACAACGGCACACGAAGCAGATGTTGTTGTTGTTGTCAACATGTTGGCAGTTGTTGCAAGTTGTTTGCAACCTTGATGGGCCGCATCTTAGCTGTAACGACACGACACTTGGTCTTGGCATGACAATTGAAATGCAATTAACCGGCCAAGCGCAATTAAGTCGACAATTAACGAGTCACCAAACAGTCACCCAGTCAGCTCTCATAATTGTTATTAAATGCTTTGAGGTTTGTTTCGTTGGTTTTGGTCACACTGGTCATACACTGTACTCTTCCAAAAATAAAAAACAAAACTAAGAAACTTGGGCAACACTGGCGGCGGCACGCCTTACAAGTTGATTTAATTACAATCAGAAGCGGGCCAAGCTCTCGGCTTCGCAACGACTTGAACCCAAGTTCAATGGAGCTGTCAATGTGCCCGCCTCGACAGACCCTAACCCCATTGCAATTGCAACTGCAATGGTATTTGTAGTTGTTGTTGTTTTTGTCAGTTCTCTCTGTTCTCGGTTCCTCAGCTTTTTTCTGATTATGTTCTAGGAGCTTCATTTGAAAATTAGCCTAATGGTTTATGCCCCTGCTCGGACGCCGTTTGTCCGGGCTATCTTCGCACGTTCCAGTTTTTAAGATGTCTGCGGTTGTGTCTCCCATTTTCCGGTTGCAGTGCGTCGAGAAATGCAACTGGGAATGGGCAAAATTAGCCTACATGCAATTAAGTTGGAGGAAAAAGCGCAGATTTTTCTTCTTATTTTTTTAGGTTGTTGTGCAAATTGCGTAAAAATATTTTTGCTGGCTTTTAAAAGTAGGTTAAGAATTATTATAATTGGTTTGCACTTTTCAATTGCCATAATAGAGAGATTGTAATTGCTGTGCAGCAGTTAGGGAATTTTCTAAAAGGCAAAGTACTGGAAAAAACTGTACGGAATGGGTTAAAATTGCTTAAGAAGTAAGGTTAATGATTACTTTATCTAATAGCTAAGAAAATTGATTACCTTATTAGCAGTTTTTGTGTGTTACATAAAACTTATATTATCTACTTATCTATATAGGCAATGATCGCAGGAAAAATTATTTGTAGTATACAATTATTTTTGGAGTATTTATATCTCTTGACTTAAGTATCATATTTAAAAAAAAAATGTGTTAAAATTTAATAAAGATGACTATATATATATGAACATGGGATATACAAAAGCCGAAATTTTTATAAGTGTATATGTTAAAATAAAATTAAATAAATTCAAAATTAAATGATAGTAAAAAACCATTTAATAAATAAAACAGATATGATAGTTGCATAGAAATGTTTTTATTATCAATATGATAAGGACTACCTCTATGCTATAACAGTATTATTAGAATGACTTTCGCATAGAGGGATATACCCTATTAGTCAATTATTAAAACGTTTCTAAGCATTTCTAGAATAAAATAACTATTTTACAAATGCCTTTCACAGAAATCGATCAAAACAGACACGAATTATATGCATGAGTTACTTTTTGTGTGATTCGGAAAGCTTAAGCTATATTTATAGGTAGAATTCAGTGGAAGCAATGAATAACTGCTAGAACGCAATTATCGCATACGAGCAATAAAATTGATAAATAAAATTTGTTTATAGCCACGCTGTCGAACTTACATTTTTTCAATAAAGCGTCCGGCAGGTCACGTTTGCCGCTGTCCACTTGCACTTGCAGCAAATTTAATGCCTTCCGTTCGCATTTCAATTGAAGCGCAAGAGTAAAAACGAACATGTGTTATATACTCATGCATGCCTGTATATTTATCAGAAAAAACACGCGCACGAGCAAATAGGCTAGAAGTCGAGCAGAATTAAATTTAAACAGAAATCGAAAAATTATAGCATCAGCAATTTATTTAATTTTTGTCGTCGTCTTCGGCGCCCTTGCGTTGGCTGTTTATGCGGAATGAAATTTGAATGAGGCCACGACCGGAGACGGGGCCTTTGCCGGGTCCCATGACCACGGGCTGGATGCACTGAAGCGTGTGGGGCGACAGCTGCAGCTAACGAATTTCTGTCATAGAATATGAATATAATTTTTTGTATTTTTTGGTAGAATTGCAAATTTTTAGCGAAAAGCTATACGAAAAGGGATTATTTTGAGTCACATGTGAAAGGAGTTACGTGCAACATGGCTTGGGTTGGTTAACGAAAAACGGAAGGTGGGTGCAGAAGGGTTGCTGGAAACACATGTGCTATCAGCTCAAAGGGGTGTATCAAATTTCCTCAAAATCATTATGAAAACGGTATTTACCAAAGACAGGGGCGCACGCGACTTTACGAGCTGATTGTAGACTATGAAGAGCAGGAAGAGCTGCATATGTATGTACATATCATATATGAGTCCTGTGTGGATGGCCATGTGGCCCCGAGCCTTGTCGGGGTTGAAATTCAAGCCGAATAAAGCAATTACAAGTACAAACACTTGTTGTAATGTCAGCTGTCAATAGCACGAGTCTGTTGCGAATTGTTGGGGTTATTCCTGAATTGACAAAAGCAGAATTTCGTTTGCCAAAAAGGTCGAAGGTAAAATATAAATAAGAGTATTAAAGGGAAAGGAGAGCTGTCAAATCAAATAGGGTTAATTTAATGTTGAATTTGTAATCAAAATAGAAGAATACAAACTATTATTACCGATCCCTTGATCAGAATAGCTTAAATATATTTCATATTTCATGCTCTTAAAGAAATCATGAGTGGTCATAATTATTTATTTCAATTGCGAAAAAATTTAAAGAAATTCATCAAAATATTTCTTCATAGGAACGATCGGTCGAAAAGTAAGTTACTGTATGGAAAAATTATTTGTTTTTCAGGATATCTTGGCCATACTCGGCATTAACTATTTTCCCTGTGCTTCTTAGATATGGGCAAAGCACTAAGAGAATCATGAAAAGGTTGGGTCTGCAAGGGTTGTAAATCTTTGGCGTGCCGAAGATATCCCTTCTTTCTCGTTTTATTTTGGAAATAAAATTAAAGAAGTTAATATTGATGTAGGAGATGTTGTCCATATTGAAATGCGTAAAAGGAATATAAATTTAAGAGTTTAATTTACATTTTTTTTAATTTCACAATGTAGACATCCAATTCTAACTTAACTTGTGCTCTCAAAACTAACATAAAAAGCAGTGAAAAGTGAAAATGATTTGTCATGATGGAATATTTGTAAGTGAGCTTGATCACTTAGGAAATTTGTAACTAGTCAAAGCCAGAAAGATCTACAATCTGTACAATTTGTATAATCACAAACAACTACAAATTTGAATTTGTTGTTGCTCAAAGATTTATGCATACATTCAATTTTGAGAATAATTAATTATAAGTTGTTGTTTCTAAATTTATTTCCATTTATTTGGAGCTCTTCCTCGTGAGTTCATGACAACAACAATAATTTGAGGCCCCTTCAAATTTATATGCCTACAAATAGAAGTGCCATTGAATTAATCGCCACTTTGCGTTTTCGGTTTCGTTTTTGAGCTGCTCATCAAATCGAGGCCTATAATGGTTTCTAGGCCCACAGCCGACCTTCCAAAAACATAAACGTAATCGTTGGCAGACAAATGGAAAAATCAACTAAAAATAGCAAAAACCATTTGCAGAAAAAATCAGCGTCGTCATTCATGCGGCCATCGAGTAGAAGATGCTGATTTAAACGCTGCCAGCTCATTCATAATTCGACAATTTTGTTTCTTTACATTTCTATTTTTTATTTTTTCCTATCGTCTGAGCTTTGATGAGTTGCCGCACTTGAGAGCTGACTTTTGATGTTTGAAATTGTACTTGAAAAAGTGCTACAACACTCGTACTTACTTGTGTCCGTCAGTTGAAGGCGGAACAAAATTAAAATTCAAAGAAAAAAAAAAAAAAATCTTTAAAAAAAAACGAGGTATATAATGCTAATAAAATTGATTAACATGGGGCGCAGTTGCAAACGGTTGATGACTGTCAGAGCCAGAGCACGCCCGCGCGCTCAATTTAATACATATCAGCGACAACATCAATTGGCTTAGACAATGCTGCTGCCTGCGTTAATCCCTCAGATACTTTTGGGGGGCACGACAGCTGCCGTTGCGACACTCTTGACAGAACGACATTCGCTAAGCCTCGTTTAATCTATGTGACATTTTGTTTGGCGCTGCATTGCGACAAATTGTGGCTCATTTGTACTTCTCTGCATATTGTTTTCTGTTTTTTCTGTTATTTGGGCCTTTAAAAATGATATTTGACGGCCGCGAAAGCCGCTCATTATGGCTGTGATAAATGGTTAAGGCGTGCGGCCTGCATGGCCTGCACTTAATCCGTTCGAATTACACAGTCTGCTGCCCGGCTGCATGGCTAAGCAAAAAAGCGGAATATAGAATTCATAAATACTTTATATGATCTGCGTGATACTTGACTTCGACCCTAAAGTTCAGTTCACATTGCAGTTTTATTAATTATGCGCATAGTTCGAAAAGTTACCGTATTATAAATTTAAATACCTTTAATTATATAGGAGAATTGATTTTAACATTGCGTGCTTACGGATTGCGCCACATTTTAAGTATTTAGAGATAATATTGTATATGAGTTATGTATACGGAAATAAATTGAAACAATCAGTTTTAACTTTCAATATGATTTTAAAAATATTTTGATTAGCTGATTTTGATCTTTGTTTTATTATCTGCAGCTCAAGAATTGATAAGCTCTAAATGTTAATAAATTATTGGATTGGCCCCGAAATTGATCAGAATTGAGCTCTTATTAAATATTTATATATAGTATACATTTATAATTCATTATTTTCTGAATTATAAAACAATCTGTATATTTAGAAGAATTAATAATATTATTGGGCTAAAATTATTATAATTTTGTTAAAATATTTATTCAACTATAAAATAATCAATGTTTGCATTTTTTCAATAAATTTTACTCTCGTCATTTGATTTTTTTAAATATACATTTAACAGTACGTTCCAATCAACAATCCAGCCAACTATTTTTTGTTGTTGATGCGTATCGCATATCAAACTTCATATCATATATCTCATAGAGTTTATCTTTCTGAATGGTGGAGCTTATTCAACTCTCATAAGTCGTCTCTTTCACTAAATTGCACAATTCTTCTCTAATTGAAAAAAATTCATTTTTTTATATGCGAGTATACCAAGTAGATGCGAGTACTTGCCGCATGGTTTGGGCTTTTCATTTCTCTGGGGTGTCTGGGTCTGCCTGTGCAAATCGCCTTAGTCTCTTAAAATTATGTCACTTGCGACATTTTAGATACCATTGTTGCTGCTGTCGCAGTGCTTACAGTAATTGTTGCAAAGTATATTATTTTCATTCGATTTTATTTTTCTTCTGTTTTCTGTTACTGTGGCGGCTTTCGGCCGACAGCGTTGTCTGGCGTAACTTGACACTCTAGTAGTTAAATTGGCGCGACAATTTCTGTCTGTGGGTCTGTCCGTCTGTCTGGCTGTCTGTCTGCCCATTTCGAGTGGGTCGCTGTGGGCCTGAACTCCGGTTAGCCTAAGTGGTATCATATTTGGACCCGACTGTTGTCATATGTTTGTGGTCTTTTGTACGTTTTTTTGACATTTTTATTTACCCTTTGCATTTGTGTTTCAATTTTAAATTTATATATAAGTCTAGCTGTGTTTTTCCTTCATTATCTCATTGTTGTACCGCATTGTGTAAAGTGTTTGCACAGTTTAATTTGTTAAATAAGATTTATGACAATTGAAATATATGCCTTTCGCTCACTCGTTACTCGTGTGTTGTCAACAATAACAAATAAGCGTATTTAATTATATATATTTGCCAACAAGCTATTTTCTCACGCTGATTATTTTATAATCAAAAAGTTTTTTTCTCCTTTATTGCAATTTTTTGTCCTGACTTTTTATAGTAATTGTAAACTTGACCCATCCCTTGCCAGTGCAAACCGCAACAGTTGGCTGCATTTTCTAAAAAATCATTTGCATATTTTTGCAGACTCGTCTTCGGTCTGGGAAAGGCATTTTGCCAAGCGTATTTATATATTTTTGCTCTCATCTCTCGCTTCTAGATATATGTGGTGTGTCTAGTTACATGTACAACTCTTAAATAAAGCATCATAAGACTGTTTATACTTATATGCTGGCCGCCCTGAGGGCCTAAGAACTTTTTGGGCATTAACGCTATTAAAACCACAAATTGCCGTAACTTGGCTCAGATATTTCCGCTTCCGTTTGTCTCTCTCTCTCTCTTCTCTCTCTCTGTGTCATTCGTGCTGCGGATAATTTATCTTTTTGCCTGTGCTCCATAGTTCTGATGTTAAGCATTTTGGCTGAGGCATTAAACTTTTGTGGTTTTATTTGCATTCAACTCATGATCGCCAATCAAGTTTGCCTCTATTCATATTTTCATCTGACTCAATCATTAAAAAAAAAATAATAAAAGTGATGTATTATATCTACATAGCAAAAGCCTAAAATCCATATACATATGTGTAACTGTTACCGGTAATGTCTAGTCATTTACTTGCTTTCAAACATTTTTACGAGTAGTATCAACAATTTAAGACATCTAACATAGATGGAGTGAGGGTATGCAGAAATAAAACTTATTTATTAATGATAATCAAAGTATCATAATCTAAACGTCTTAATTAAATATATGAGAATCGCATAGGAGGTCAAAATATTATTTTTTTTAGTTTGCTGCGTTCTTATTTTAATGCATGGTTGCTTAAGGGCAAAAAATAAGCGACACGCTAAATCATCGATCACTAAATTTTAAACTTAACTTGTCAAATGCGACAATATGCATAAAATAATTTGAAATTTAAGGAGATGTCTGCATTTAGATTTATTTATATTTATTGGGAATTATAATTGGAAATTAATATTCGCCATGATGACATTATAAGCAGTCGGCTATTCCGAAGCAGTTCAACTACATAATCAGATAAGAGTAGTTCTGGTTAGTTGTAAAGCTTAAACAAAACGAGACTGAAATTCTTAGTTTCAGCTCCACAGAGAGAAAGAGCAACAGCCTTTAAATGTGCTGACGACGCCTTCGGTTACATTTGGTGGCAGAACATGCAAAGTTTTCGTTACATATTCCACACCATCCAGACGAGGTAATCCAACCTGGCAAGCACTTAACTATGCTAGTGCCGATGTGTGTGCAGTGTGTAATTTAAGCATGTTATATACCTTTGTATGTTGTTATGTTTAAACATTGCACGGTACAAGCTCAAAATCAGCATGCCTACTGCCAACTGCCAACTGCTGCCTACAGCCAACTCCCAACTAGCAACTGCAAAAAGCGAACTGGCCCTGCGCCCGTTTGCCTTTCGACAACTGCTGCAGGTTGCTGGCGGCGCATAAATTTGTTGCATGTAACAACGACAACAACGCGGCCATAGTTGGGTGGGTTGCTCATCTCCCTGCTCGGCTGGGTAAAGCGTGTGTATCCGTGAGAAATTCTATGTTGATATTCTCACGCATGTCTCTAGGATATGCACGAGTGAGTTTCAGTTGAGGCAACCTACCAGATCTACTCGGGCCCAATAATTGGTGCACTATTTTCCATGAGTTTATTTTAGTTTAGTGATTTTTGCGCGCTACACTTCAAACTCAATTAGCATGCAACATGGGAATACAACAGAGCAGCCCGGCTGCAGTTTGTCCCATGTTAATAGCGTGGTCCGTGCCCGCTTGTAGCTGCCACTTCAGGGTGCCGTTAACACTGGCAGCGGTACAACAACAAATTGCAACAGGTTCAAAAACTAATTTGCATGCATGAAATCGCTAAGTGAGCCGAGACACGACCGAGACACATCGACCACCCCCCTCCCTGGCAGTCACTTCATCCAGTCATATGCTTCAAAAGCAAAAAAAAAAGATTAAAAAACCCGTCCAAAACTATACCAACTACCAACAGCTGGGGCCCAGCCCCGACAGTCATCCGTCGCAGACCTCCATTGTCTGTCTGGCCATGTGCGGTTGGTCTGTTGCTCTCCGCTCATTTGATCTTTGGCCAGACAGCCGCTTTTCAATTGAACTTGAAGTGTTTGCCGCAGCTATAGATCAGAATACACGGCGATCCAGGTACACTACATATAATCGTACACTGCCATAGATATTTACATTCTGTTGCTTGTGCCACTTGCCAGTTGCCAGCTTGTCTCTGCCATAAGTTCTTAGGTGTCTGCTGTTTCGATTCGAGCTCTAATCCATATGTGTTTTTACTTATTGCTCTACCTTGTCATTCACCTAGCCAGACATTAGAACTATGACATTGCGTTGGTTATAACTCTTGTACCACAACAAAAGTACTAATCTAATAAACTTAACTGTACATTACTAACACCAAAGAAAATGTATTTAATAGTTGAAATTTTGTTTTTAAGACTCTTAGACACTTAGACTCTTTTTTAATAATTATAATCTTATTGAAGTTGTTGTTGACAAAAGAGACTAACTTTGTATTATTATTTATATTATTTATATTTTCTTATCTATGTGCTATTCCATTTTTTTTAGTCCTTAGAGTTTTAATTTATATGTTATGCCCCTTAACAAAGCTACAAAATTATGCTGTATGTTGTTTATATAACTATTGTTTATTTTTAGTTAACATTTTGTTTAATTATCTAACAATGCCGTAAATGTGCTTCTCCAAATTTGTTGTTTTAAAAATAATTCTCCGTTGATATACATTTATAAGAATTGATTTTGCATAATGCAAATCAAAAATAGCTACTCCGGTCTTATGTAGGAACATATAACAGTTCTAGTTTCATGCACCTGAATTAAAAAAAAAATTATTTTAAGGACAACTTGCTTTTGAAAAACTCGTAGAGCCAAACAAATTATTTAAGTGTTTTCATTCTCTAATAAATTATTACCTATACCAAATTGTGAATAGAACTAGAATTATAGGATCCCAATATATGTATTTCAGTATTTTCAAGTATTTAGTACTTTTTTGTCTTATATTGTTTTATTAGAGTATTAACCTTTGTCTATTTTATGGTTTTCTATTAAATGATTTCAATCATATCAATCAGTTCACATATATGTATGTATGTATTTCTGCTCATACATATATATATTGAAGTGTCTCTCGTGGCCCTTGTTCGTTTGGTATCTGCGCTGATTGACATTTGTCGGCATATTGACTGCTCCATTTAAATGTGAATACATACAGATATGTGCATATGTGTGTATACGTAAGTGAGTATATGTATATGTAAAAGTTGATACAATTGCGTTGGTTGTTCGACCGAATGTTGTGTCATAAATCAAGCCATATACAACGATTTATATACCTTGCTTGTAAGGTTAAACATTATTGTGGCCGGGCAGAATTTTATTATTATTGTCGTCGATGGGTGCGTAAGATTCAATGTTTATATATCCAACTGATTTGCAATTCCAATTGATGTGAGTGTGTCTGTGTGTGTATGAGAGTGCGTCTGTCTAAGCTGCTCTACTAATTATGATTTATAAGCAACGATATGGCTAATTTATGTAAGTCTTGGCTAAGTGGCAAGTGTGTTTACCATTTTCAAAAAGCATTCGTGTAACTATTACACTTTTATCATGTTTTGGTGTAAGCAAAGACCAGAGATAATATAAGTTATAAATTGTGGTATGCTAATGAGCTTATTGTGAATGTTATTAATGCTGTGTGATTTGTTTTGAGTCAAGAACTTACTCATATGCGCATTTTTTAAATAATTCTTTATATCTTATATTTTACAGATGCTGCCAATAGCGAGCACAGCCCGGGCGAGGAGAAAATTCAAAAGGAAATCGAAACGATCGACTACATTGACAAGTGAGTACATGCAAAAAAAAAGTATACATACAACAAAAAGCTCAAATAGAACTAGTAATTATAGAGACAAATACGGAACCCAAATAGGTGTCAATACAATTTAATTCGAATCAAAACCAAATCAATTCAATCGCAACTTTGACAGCCAATTTAAGTTGCAGTTGAAAATTACCAACTGCCAAACGAGTGCTGTAATTTTCAATTGCGCTTTTTTACATTTTTATTTCTATTTTTTTTCGCTCTGGTAAACGCCCTTAAAAAAACACACGAATTAAATTAGACAGTCGCCAGAGTTGCCACCAATTACAAGTGGAATTAACTTGTAGCAATTTCAAAACCATAATTGTTTACTAATCTTGGCGTTGCAGTTACCGTTTGGCCGTTTGGCCATTGCCGGAACGTTGTGCAAATGGTGTATACGCCACGTTTGACCAATCCTCAAATTGACAACGCTGAGTGCTGGGTGTTGCTGCTTTGATTACTGTGGTTGTTGTTGAGTTGCTGGTACATGAACTACAATTACAATTTGTTAGTTGTTCGATTGTCGTTCCTTTTTTTTTTGTTCTCTTTTAAGTGGGTGACCACAGTTTTTTTTATAGGATAGGACAAATGGGGGTTTTAAATTATGAGACAGTATAGTCTTAATTCCTATGCAAAATATGTAAATGGCTGCGTTTTTTTGAGTTTTGAAGTCAACGAAAGTTTCACACTTGGGTGAGAATAAGTGACCAATTTATTTCGGAAATAAAACATATTAATTTGTAAAAAATTCATCGTCTTACTCTTGCAGCAAAAGGTTTAAAAAATGAACCATAAAAATGTATAAAATAGATCAATTTATAATAGTCCATAATTGATCAACATCGGTATACTATATCATATAGGTCGGTAGAAAGAATCGCACTAAAAATAAGCTTGACTAACCGAGGCAATTACGTGCCATTTCTTCAAGCCCGTAAACCCTGTGTCAAGTGTCAACACACAGAAGGATTTCCTCTTCACATTGATTACTTGAAGCACAAATTTATTCAAATTTACAAGTCAATACAATTACATGTTAATGGAAACTAAATGCTGCAAACTTCCGCTCTTGTGTGGCAACACACAATAAATGGTTATCTAGAAAGTCGCACTCGCTCTCTTTTTCCTCGCCTTGTGCACTTAACCCAAAGAATTAGCCTGATTGCACAGGCTTTAGGCGTTACCTCTTTCATGTTAGCCATGGAACCCGTTCGGCCTGAAGTGTGAATTATGCAGCAATTTTTTTTAATTATTTTATTACTTGCGGTCATGAGCACATTTAAGCCATTTGTGGACGCCAATTGGACAACAACAACAAGCGTCTCAATGATCGCCACAGTTGTTACCATTTATATGGCCAATGAACACGGGCGAGTTTCGGCTCAAACACAGATACACACACACAACATCAGATTGCGCAATATTTAATTCAGTTAAACAGCCGCCAAAATCGGCTGGTGTGGCAGATTTTGCAGTTTTTGCTGACACCGGCAACTTGTTAAGTTTTTTCCAACATTAAATGGTAATTTTTTTCCGTCGTTCGTTCGACTTTTTCTTGATCATGTAGCCCGTCCAATCGTTCATGTGTTTAATACATAATTTCCTTATCGTTGCGGTCATATTTGCTTTATTTTTGGATTTAAACATTTTTTTTGTATAATTTTTTGTTACCCGTTCAGCGTATAGGCATGGCTAGCTTATTGATATGTGGTAGAGATTTTGCTTCTTAAAGTTTAATGACTCCAAAATAATTATGACATTCAAGTTGTAGTTGCAATTGTTGTTTTTGTTGCACTTGTTTCAGTTGTTGCTTTGGCTGTTGTCTGCCTGTTGCATGTATGTACAACACTTTTTTGGTTTCTTGGGTTGTGTTGGAAACTCGTTTTCGAGCTGCAGACATCACTTCTTGCATGAAAAATATTGCAATATTATAGCCAGGCAACGACATTTAATTAACTTCCCATAAGATATTAATTACCCATGGGATAACATTGAAACGTATACGGGATACAACCATATAATTTCTTTGGCAGAACAAAAGACTAAGACAACGAACTAGTGAGCCTTTGGCATAACCGAGAATAGACAGATAAATAAACATGAGTTCATTGGATTTGTATGCTTTTATCATTTCTTATTCTGGTTTTTACAACCGAAAAGTATTTAATTAAATATATTTAGATGGCAAAAATAACAACAAATCGGATTATTATTGATTTAAATATCAAATATGTTTTTTGTATATCACTATTTTATCTATGAGTTCAATCTTTTCTCATCTTAAGAATACACCAACAAATAAAATAATAACGCCTAACAATTGATATAAACCAATAAATATTTACTTAAAAGTATTAAGAAGCATATTTAATCATTTGATAGTTATGTATATTATTTACTTTTTAGCCACCTTAATGGAAATGTAGATAATTTTCAATGCCTTACAAATTGCCAAGCTTTCAGATCTTGAAAGTAAAAATATACATATCTTACTCTATACCACCCGCATGCATACACAAATTTGAGAAACATACAACTTTCTATAAGTTATCACAGATTCAGTTTCACTATTAGTTTTGCAAACAAATTAAATACAAATGCGTCCAATTTATAATATATACTCATATTTTTTTTTATTGATTAATGATATTGCACCCACAATTTCGGACTGTTGAGTTAATTAACATTTGAACACTAACAAACGCTAAATCCCAGCCAGGTGCTAGGTTTCTCTTATAAATTTATTTGAGTTCATTCAACTAGCACAACTGGCACTATAAAGAAACTGATCAATCCGGGCATACGTATATTTCTCAGCTTAAATGCGATGTAAGCTTTTAATGCCGACTATAAAAATGAGGCAAACAACTTTATTTAGTATTATCCCACTAAATGTGATGACAGCACTTCTTCGCCCACACATACTCAGGCTGCATGCAAAACAACATTCGCATGCGCGCTGACAGGTTAAAAGTCAACCAACTACTTAGCTTAGACTTGGTTATAAATTAAAGCATCATCATTATACTCAATTGCATGCGCATAATTAGAATGTCAACGACGGCTTTATCAAATCCAGACGTACAAATTGAATAAACTAATTTGAACTCCTACAACTTAATGAGGCAAATGAATCGCTTTCTTTTGGACAGCCTCAAGATTTCACTTTCGAAGGCGCCATATCAAAATCAAGGCTTGTTTTTGTACGTGTTCACATTTTATTAACTGAAAGTGGGTAAAAGGTATACTGTTTTTGTGCAAATGAATGTAACAGGCAGAAGAAAGCATTTTAACCCTTTTAAATTCCCATAAATTATTTATATTCTTGATCAGGCTTACGAGCAGAGTCGATCTAGCCATGTCTCATAGCCTGTCTGTTTGTTTGTCTGTCCTGGCAATCCCAAATTTGAAAAATATATTCATAATTTCGATTTTGTGGCTGGTTGTTTGAGACACTACTCGAAAGTAATTAATGCTGTTTACACTCGGAATCCCAAATCCTCAATAAATTGTAAAAATTAATTTTGTACAAGTAAAGCATTGCAATATGGTATATACATATATAGGATTGAATGTCATATTTAAGCCCGGAAAGTTGCATATAGTTCGCACCATAAGCACAATCGTTAATAAAGACCTCGTACGAGGAAATTAAAAGGTGTGTAGCTGCAGGTGCGTGCTGGGTTCAGGGTATTTCCCAGTCGGGCGCACCCGACTACAGCAGTCTCACTTGCTTTTCAAGCGTCATCTTTGCTTTGGGCTAATCGGTAAAAAACTGGCTCTGAGAGAAGTGGCTCACGTATGCAAATGAAGCCGAAGAGTCAACAAACGCACGAATTGATGGCAATTTGTCGCATGGCTGCCGTGGCTCTCGTTTTTGTTGTTTTCCCTATCCGTAACGCATTTATATTAGCATATACACGCAGGCACACACGAACATATAAAGTGTGTGAATATTGAACAGTTTTTTGGTGTCTTAATGTGCAATTTATTACGACATTTCCTACGCAAAATTCATGTGCGAAAAGACTTTCACTGAAGTGAGTTTTTAATTGCTGATATTTTAAAGATTTCGTTGCACTCTCAGGATTGCAGTTGTTGTTGCTGCTGCTGAGGCTTTTCGGTTCATGGTAAAAGCAAAAGAAATCAAATGTTATTCGTTTTTTGGCCTGGCCTGTACGAGTATTGGCACTCATCAGTCGGCCAGCCAAACATCAAAAGCCTTGCAAATAATAAGTAGTTAGACACCAACTCGTAGTTGCAGTTGCAGTTGCAGTTGTCGACTGTGCCCCCTGCTGCTGTTGCATGCCTTTGCGTTTGATGAACTTTTGGTAAGAGGAAACATCTAACTGTACGGGCGTTGTGTGTGCGCGCTGGTGGCATATCATTACACGATGTTACAGCGATCAGCGCGACGAAAAACAGGTGTAACCAGTGATGGCGATTACGTGACGTTCGACCTGCCAGCCGATTATAATAACAATAAAAAGACAACTATTAAAATATATAAAGAGGGGCTTTATTTGCTTGAGTTAGGTTATTTTTTCCCCCTTTTGTTATTGTTTGCTTTTGGCAACTTCATTTGGTAACTGGCTAAGCTGCTGGTGCGGCGTTAACTGAAAATATCAAACGGTCTTCTGCTTATGGATTTAACATAATAACAACAACAAAAAAACTATCAAATGACGAACCAATAAATACAGTTTATAAATAGCTTTAGGCCAAACTACTAAAGAGTAAAGTCGTTGCGCATTCTCAAGCCAAAAGAAATATTTTAACCATCCAACTAAAAAACAGAAAATATGCTGGGAAAGCTTATAAAGCGTTATACGAAACAAAGGCGAACTTTTGTAAACGAAAATAATTGAGTAATTCGAGGCGTAGCTTGAAAATTATTTATGAACAACACCTATAATTGAAGTCAAATTTTAACGTTATTAGCCAAATTTTAAGCGATGCTTACTTTGGCTGGATATTAGTTATGCATGCAAATAGCCAACAAGTAAGGCGCAATCTCGGTTGTATCGATAGGTATTTTAATAAGCTCCCAATACCAGCATCAGCCAAATTTGGTATCGCCGCTAGATTTGCAAACTCCTTATCAGTAGTTCGAAGCTTGAATTCGTTTTGAATTATAATGCGGCAAAACACGAAAATTACATTTGAGACAGTGTATCAAATTTGTCAAATTTATCAAATTTTGAATAGCTTGTCTGGTCTTTAAATTGAATTTAAATTTTCGAAACTCCTCATTTAAGCTTATTCACACTTGCAAAACTTAATTTAATTAAGAAATTTTTTTAAGAAATATATCAACCGATCATTAATCACTGCAAAGCCTTGCAAATGCGAACTGAATCGCTTTCAATGCATTGAAGCAAAACAAAAGATTTTCTTTCATGAAAATTCATAGAGTAGCAGCAGTCAATAAAAAAAAAACTAAACAAAAACCAATTCGAACAAAGAAACAAGTTTGTCGCCTAAGTCTTTTGTTTTTGTTTTGTTTTGTCAGCGGTGCGCGTTGACAAACTGAACGCAAGAGCTAAACAATAAATACTGCACAATGATAAATTAATATGTGAAAAAGGCAATAAAAATTTATTATCTTTGGTTTATGAGTATTAAAAAATGCAGTTAGTGCTCTAATTAAACGTTTATGCTTATCAGATAGGCGTTGCAACACCGAAACGCCTCGAATGAATGGGGATAAAACCCAAGCAAAAGCTGTAGGAGACGCAAATATTTCAGCGCGTTTTTAATGTGAACAAGAGACTTGCTCAATTTGTGGGCGTTACGTCCGTGCCCACTTTTTTGTTATATTTTTTTCGGGTTTTTTGTTTCTTATACTCTTAAAGAGGGTATTCTAGTTTTCCTAGGGAATTTGGTATGCATTGAAGGAGCTCCGCGTAGATAGTTTTAAGTAAATATATTAATAATAAGCATATATAGTCGCGTCGTTATAGCCACGTTTCTTTGGAAAAATACAAGACAAAGAAGAAGAGTATTAACAGACATATATACGTCATTCATATCTCAATGTCCTGTGAAAGATATTAGTGCTTAATAATGAAATCCTTATCAAAGAAAGCAAAAAAGAGTTACTATTAAATCATTTAGCTCCCATATATAACGATATAAAATACCATTTTACAGCTAAGATCAAATATATATAACATATATATTGAAAGGGTTATTAACTTTCGGCCTGCCAAAGATAACTGTTTTGTTTAGTTTTTTTTCGTTCTTGGTGGGCCACCTGCAGTCATTATGATCCATTAATAAATGCATTTTGTGCCGTTTTATTGGCACGAGCCGCTGCTGCCAGCTGAGTTCTGGTTGGGCTTTCACAACCACAAAGCGTCGCCCGCCTGCGGGGGCACAAGCCATAGCCATGGCCAACTTGATTTGAAATGCAAAATAGCCAAAATATGGGCGTCGACTTTGCTCACAGACTATAGACGCAGTCTGAAATTGGTTAGTTCACTTGACACATAAATTACCGCAATTCCATTACTCAAATTGGGAGCAAGGCAAAGGGGGCGCCCATTGACCCCAAAAAACTGGGCCTAGAATGGGCAAGCAGTTACAGAAATACGTTAATAAGGCAATGTCTTTAATAATGAACCCAAGGATTTGGTCTTTCGTCCACAAATTGTTAGTTGCAGCCAAAATGCTGGCGGTTAAAATTCAGAAAGCGTTTGTGCCATGTGTGAAATTAGCATATGAGTAGGAAATGCACGTGAAGCATTTTAAAAAGCAGTCATGAAATCTGACCAGGCATAAACATTTTCATCGGAGACTCACAAATATATGGAATCATAATAGACGGCGAAGGGGACAACTATAACTATAAACCTCTGGCAGGCAGGCAGCTTCAACCTGGGGACTATATGCATGGAAATTAGCCGACATGCGATGCAGCAGCGTTGGGGAAAATTACAGCACTGCTTGGGCCCCCGTTCACCCATTGCAACACATGAAAGTAAGCAAATGCGAGTGAGTAAGGGGTTACACGATAGAGACTAACTGGCACGACAGCTGTTGGCGCTGCCTGTCAAGCGTTTTTGGGGAACGGACAGGACTTGCAACGGCACCGGGACAAAGACAGCGTCTGAAACAGGGGCAGGTACAGGCATAGGGAGAGGGAGACGCTGCCTGTCAGACAGCTGAAAAGACAGATAAACAAGTTGTGTGTGTACTGCGCAGGTCTTACTTTTTCTTCTTTTTTTTTTTTATTTATATATGCCAAAGACGTGCCAACTTTGAACCAGTTATAAACAAAGCAACTTGGCCAGGCAGGCAAACAAAGCTTGCGAGCTGTTTGTCTTTGTCTTTGAGTTATGGCGAAATTTGTATGCCTTCCACAAATTACAAATTGGATGGGCGCTACTGAAAATTACATATCCATCGACACTCTATAGAGAAAGGGTATTGAAATTCAGTGTCGTTTAAGTTTATATGCAAATTTAAAATTAAGAGTGTGTGTGATTATTTATACAAAATTGTGAAATTATTTAAATCTACTTACACAAAGGTTTAAGAAAATAAAAAATTAAGCTAAATATTCAATGTGATTTTTGACAAATCGTTAGATGAAATTTAAATTAGATAAGCTACTTTTTGGTAATTGTCGCTGGTCTAAAATTCAAACCAACAAAATGAATAAGTAAAAAATGACATTTAACGTTCACAATCAAAGGGCTTACCGGAAATTTACTTTATTCATTAATAATTAATTTAAAGTAGTTCTATAGAGAACTCGACAAATATTGTGTTTAAGAGTCAAAAGTGTTTGGCTTTAGCTATAAGCTAAACGCTCCACCAATTGTCAAATATAGATATTAACAGCAAAAAAGTAATTTAATTTTCATAAGCAGAAGCACACTTTAGATACCTCCAAGAAATTAATAGTATATAGAATCGAAAATCAATTTCAATTTAAAAAAAAAAACTATTATATGAATTTCATTTTAACTTTCCAGTTTTAAGAATATTTTGGAAAAAAACTAAGCAAACATATACAGATTTTTTTAATTGTTTTATTTCTACTTTTTTTTGTAATCATTGTTTTATGAGGTATATTTGTCAGTCTTGGAGTTTTCAGAATCGGATACTTTCAATGCCTCTATTTACCTTAGTTTATATCTGATATACCTTACCTGAGCGAAGGCAGCGCACTGGGCGATAAGTCAAGCTGGCACAGAAAAACAGGATTAACTCCATAAGGCAGTGAGTCAGAGCGGCAGCTGAACTACAAATCTGCAACTTGGCGGGGCACTCGCTCAAGATAAATTGGCAACACGCGCCGCAGATGCCGCTGTAATAGTCACCCGCATACCCCGCGTACCCCTCTTTCTGGGGTAGCTGCTCCGTCTGCAATCGAGACTTGACTGCGTTCGCTAATTGCGTTGGCCTCTTGCCCGGGCATCAGAGCTCAAAATGTTGCGGTTAATTGTCTGGCAATTGATTAACTCTGAACTTTTGCCTCATTAGACTAGAAAATCGGCAAATAAGAAAGAAGCAAAATGAGACTACAACAACGAAAAAGAAAATACAAAATAAGTATAAAGAGAGTCCGAAGCCGCACCCAGAGCCAGAGCTATGCCCAAATAGTCATCATACCCTAAAGCAGTAGCTAATTAGTTGAAACGGTTGACGAACCAAAGAGCCATAAGCTCTGAAATAATTACGATCCATTCGCTGCGCAAATTAAATTGCCACTGGTTTTATATAGTGTGTGTGTTGGGTAAGGGGAGTGTGTACGGGTGGACGGATACCTTCTAGCCTGTCTGGCCAGCGGCAGCTTTTGGCAATTTCGTGATGGCCAAATCAAAAAACTGGGAACACTGATTGCTCCCATTGGAGTCAGAGCCAAACTTGAATCATAACTTTATGACTCAATCTCACTGCGCTGTGCTGTGCTATGTTGGCTCCAATTTGTCTATTTCCTGGTAGATACACCCAAGAGCAATCGCTAGTTGTAAAGCACAGCATTTGCAATTGGGGCCAATTTTGCCTGCAAGCTCCACAAGATCTCTTGCATTTGAGCCACAAGATTTTGATTTAGTAGTGTGGGCCCCCATTCGGTTTGTGTCTTGGGTAATTTCTTAGAATTCGCCTTTATTTCATATTTTACGTTAGCTTGCAATTATTGTTTTATTTTTTTCATCCCCAAGCAGCGATTTTTTTGAGGTACTCGCTTTGAACTGTCTTCATTTATATATGAAATTGTTCAAAACATGGGAAGCTTATTTTTCGACCAATTATTCTATTTTACAATTATTTAAATAAGGCTACACAATTATCAAAGTCAAAATATCAAAAGCAAATAAACTTGTTGGTGGTCCACCGAGTGTAGAGTAAACAGTTTAAGCATATAGTTTATATCAGGAAAATAGAGTACTTAAAGCACAAAAGAAGGCGGCAAATAAAATCTTTGCATATATATTTTTACGGGGCAAATACAATATATTCTATTCTTCTTAGCTTGCTACTGTCGTTCTCTCTCATTCTGTCTCGGTCTTTCTCTCTCACTCTCTCTCTCTCTCTCTCTCTCTTTCCACATTTCTTCCTCTCTGTATATATTTTCTATGAAGTACTAAGCATTATAGAGTATAAAACACAAATGTAAAGAGTAAATAATACATATAGTTAAATAATAGTATTATAGTCGGCATAGAGTATTAAGTCTTAATTACAGGACATATAATATGGTATATAATCTACTTTTTTCAGATGGCTACTATTGCCGTCGCTCTCTCTTTCTCTCGCTTGTTCGCATTGTACATATATATATATACATCGATATACATTGAGTCTTATATATAGGTTATATTCACCTAGTCTTTATACATCGAGTATTCGACTTAAATTAGAGAGCATCTAAAATATATAATACTCTTTTAGCAATATTGCCCCGCTTTCTGTCTCACTCTCTTTCTCTGTCTTTTTCTTACTTGAACCTATAACCTCTCGTTTTCCTGTTCCTTAGCTTATATCTCACCATCTGTCTTGGAATAGAAAAGTGTAGAATATTTTTCATAAAGTTTTATCAATAACCATGTTTTACCATATACACCAAGACAGCATAGCAACCTTTAGTTAACAAGTTCAAAAGTCGTCTCTGAAAAGAGACTCATATTTTCATGTTGTTTCTATTTCAATTTTTATTTTTATTTTTGTAGTATAACTCGACATAATACTTTTGACGCTTGCGTGTCCAACGCAGCACAAAGGTTTCGGCACCTCAATTCTCAACTCCATTCCGTTTGGTCTCTCTTGTGCACTAACACGTTTTAACAGCTTTTTGCTTGAATGCTGTTCATCATAAAAGCATTTAAATATTTTGTGTAAAAAAAATGTTCAATTATATATGAAAAAATATGCATATGGTAAAAACACGTTAGGAACTTGCTTAAGTTACAAATTGTCTATGAAATATCTGATGGTGCATTCAAAATGTAAACTTTAAACCTAACCTTGAGTCTTACGAGCAAGTAAGGTGCTGTTCTTAATGAATACGGGTATGTCTGATTGCCACATAATAAAAGTTGATGTCTACATTAACCAAATCATGCTTTTTATTTTGCAATAGTATGACACCATCAAGACAAGCTACAAATTTGTTAAGCTTAGCTTACTCAGTGAGCTACTTTCAAAAAATTAATTTCAAAGTATTTGAATTCAGTACCAATCGCTCTCACTTAAATCATTTAAGGTACTCGTACAATTATCGCACCCTATTATAGGCTGATACCAGACAAAGACGCTGCGGGGCCTCCTACATGCTGAAACCTTTCATCAAAAGCCTTTTCAAGTTTGTAATTTCAGCGCCCTCGGCAATGGAGCCCTTGAAAATTTTCTCATTATGTGAAATCAATACCAGCATTAATATATGTATTTATTTGCGTAGCACTCATTCATTTATGGGTAAGAGCAATTGTTCAAAGATGATGGGAAATTCGATAACAGAGTAATCATTGCGTTGATGGGTTTCATTAGATGTGAGAAAATACTCTTTTGTATCGTTACTTTTCAAAAGTTAGACTATCACATATCCTTTCTCTTTCACACCGTATTTCTTCATCGACGCATAAACCGTTCGTGAATTATAAACTGCTAAGAGCACAAGTCTTAGCAAACGCACGACTAATTCAACCGTTGATAATAGTTTTTCACAAACAGAATTGTATTCTTAAATTAGAAAGTGCTGCCAAAAATAGTTTTAAATTGCATTTGGCAGTTGCAACGTTTCTGAAAACAGCGTTTTTTGTGTTAAGTTTGAGTTGTCTTCAGCACCTGCAGCATAAAGCTGCCAATTAAAAACTTATTCGTTTAAGTTGATTCACTCAGCTGATAAATAAATTAAACTCTAGACAAAGGCACATCGCGCTACAGGAATGCAGCATAATTATAATGCACGATGTCAAATGATTTTAACCTCTTAACACGAATTTGCGAGAGAAAGAGACAGCAGACATAGAGCAGCATCTGCTGATGCATTCGCAGTTTGCAATTTGCAGTTGACTTTTATGAGGCAATGAACCAAATGACATGGAACTGTGGAGCAGACGATGCAAATTTCATAAAAAGAAAAAAGAAGAGGGAAACACGAACAAAATTTTTTTAATAATTTAGCAAGCAGAGATGCAGATGCAATCGTGTGCGTTTCTCAGACTCCCAGGCTGACTAAAAACAGAAAAAAACTGGGAACCCAGATCTCAGAGATAGTATTACAGTTCATTTAGTTTGTTGACATCGGTTGATACTTGCTGCTGGCACGTGGCCCAATTGACATGTGCAATTGTGGACATGGTACAATTATGATTAATTGTGCAAAGTGTTTGCAGCATTAAATATAAAACAGGTCTCTGCTAAGTGCTTTAAAGAACCGGATTTCAATAATTATAAATGTAAGGGATATGCTGAACCATTGAAAATACCTGGATACCCTCACCACATATTATTAATGCTTTTAAAAACTAAGCGACTCGCCCTCAAACACTTCCCCTCACATAATTCATGTCTATAACAGCAATAAATCAACTGTATACAACACTTATGAAACTAAAATGTTCCAGAAAACAATTTTTATATATACATATGTATATAAGAATATATTTTGGAAATGTGTTTAAATAATGCGGCCAACGCTGGTGCGCTTGTCTGTTTTGAGAAGCATCACTAAAAGTCTCTGGCTATTAAAAATGCTCAGGCAGCCAAAACATTGTGTAGGTATTTGTGGGGACCAGCTCCCCTCTTAAAACACATTGCCCTGCATCTGTCACTATAAATAACAGCAACGACCAAAATTAATAAACATAAAATAAACAAGAACAACAACAGCAATAACTAAGTACTACTCTTTATTATTAGCAACCCTTTCACAGCTGCCAAAACGAACAGCTGAGTTTGAAAATTCTCGTCGCTGCACGAGAAAACGTAAGCCCGACTACGAGATACCCTAAACTCAGTGGCAAGCTGTACACTTTATGAAGCGGCTGAGCTTCTCTCTTCTCTTAGCTCCCACTTTATGTGAAATGCATTCTAAATTAACTTCGGTGCTTATAGTCCGATCCATATGAAGCATTCAAGGCTTTAATGCCGCATCCAAAAGTGTGTCTATATTTCGAAATTATATTTTTACAGTTTTTTAGGGATATCGAAAAAAAGATAAACCTAAACTTCGTGTGGTATAGGGAAATATATATATTCCGATTTTAAACCTATAGCTTGTGGAATTTCCAAAATCGACGCTTTCAGTCGGACTCAGCTCGCCTACATATGTATATAAACTTAATGGTCTCGAAGATGCCAGCAGCTATCTATTACATACATTCGCTCAAACACATTATACCCTTTGAGCCCATTTACTATGGCTTTAGGGTATACAAAAAATCACACGCAGTGGAAAATCCGCCAGACAATGACACACAGTCGAAGCAAACGCTAAGCTGCGGCTATAATTATGGTGACAAGCTGTTGGTGCCACAATAATAATAAATTTACCGTCGTGAGGCAAAATGTACGACGGCATATTGTCTCTTGCCGCTACTTGGGAGTTTTTGCCGGCACGAGCCTAGGCCAAGTAGGCTTTTTGCTCTACTCTTTGGGATGCCATTTAATTTTAGACCCGGGGACAATTAATCACGACCTGCCGAAGGTAGCGACTATGAAAAAGCTATCGAAACGCTTGATATATCAGCAAAATGTAACAAAAACAGATGAGCCCACGATAGGTATGGATCAGCAAGAAAATTAAACGACAATTAAAATTTATTTATGTGAATATTTTATTTTTTCTGTTCGGTTTTTTATAAACAATTTGTAAGTCGGCTAGCTTTACATCAGTCACATGGCTACGACCTCCTTAAGTAAACCAGCCCGTCTTCAAGCTAAAGAAATTAAAAACATTGAAACCGGTTCTATAATATTTTAATATGATGTAATTTGGCCTTGTCTATTAAACTCACATCACTAGTCTATAAACTATATTCTTATTTAAAAATGGTTCATTTTGTCCTGCATTTATTATTACAATTATTTTTAAATGCTTTACAAACTTGAATAATGTTAGCTGTACTGAAGAATTTTCTTATAATCAACGCATTTATATCATTGGCATTTTTTTAAGCTTCGAAAGACTCTTAAAATGTTCATTTTTTATTTGCTTTTCGTCTATATAGTACTTAGCTATTTATGGTTAACAAAAAATTGATTAATTTCTAAAGCCGAGCTTATTACAGGGTATCGCATTAGCGTGTACACGCAATTCTAGCGTGTCCACTTGTTCCCTCTGAGTCCACCATATCTATTCATGCCCATGTATATATGTATGTACGATACATACCTACCGCCGCACGGCATAATCTTGAAGTTCTCTTCCCATCGCTTCAATTAATTTTTATGGTATTCGCAGCCCATATAAGCGCCACGCCTGCCGTTAAGTCGCCTGGCAGCCAGCATGGGCTGCGAATATAATAAAAAAGAGCAACAACTACTGCAGTTGGCTTCAGTGAACGCCCGTTTGGAACTGATTTAATTGCAATTGTGCACCAGCATTCCCAACATGCAATTGTTATCAAATACACATCGTCACCCTCTCGGGCAAATGCGGACAGAATGGCTTGGATGTCCAAGATGCGGGTTAATCCATGGCCAACCGTGCCGCATCGAGCCGTTAATTAACAAGTGTAATTGATAAAACAACCGCAGCAGCAGAGGCGCTTGAATGGCTTTGGCAGTTGGTTGCACTTCTGATTAATCACACCAATTCCAACTGGCTGCAGGCAAACAGATGTCAATAAACCATGCCACACTATGGCACACATTCGTGGACAGCCCACAAATTGTGGGGTTGCGGGGAAAATAGGCAAATGGATGCGTGACAAGTGAAAATTGTTGCGTTTCCTTGGCCAGCTGAACTGAGCAGGCGCGAGGGGTGCGTGTTTATTTTTAAAAAACATATTTTTAAAGAGTCACGGTAATTTCAAGCAACCTAGACAAAGAGAAAGAAAAAGAGAGAGTTGAGTGAGAGAAAATTACACGTTTGACATTTATTTCGCACGACATTTCACACATGCACACACTCACACACAAAACACTCATGCGCCTAGTTATCCAGTAAAAATGTCTGAAATGTCTTTTGCAATTTGGCTTCTTATTTTTGTCCGAAATTTTTCAACAATTTCGACAACTATGTTTGTTCTCATTCGGTCGCAAGAACCCACCCCCTGTCCCCGCATCTTGAGGCATGAGTCTGTCGCGCATGTTGTCTCCCGCTCTTCAGCTCTGCAGCTCTTCCGTCTCTAAACGCTCTCATCTCCCCGGCTACAGCATTTCTGTCTGTCGCAGCACTCGGAAAATCAGTTTGGAAATTGCCGGCGGTCAGCGCATTTATTCGGTCGAGCCGCTCGAAAGAATACAACGTGAATAATTTGAAAAATTCGTTTCACGTTTTTCCGGCTATTTTTGGGTTTGTTTTTAATGGACAAGTTGTAATGAACCTATCGTTGGTGGAAAATGTGCGAAAAAGAAAATAATTACAAATACACATATATTATTACGTGTGGCATTTCATGAATAACGACAACGAATGAAAATTCGCAATTAAATAATTAGTGAGCAATCGCTAAATTTAAAACGAGCCAAAATACACATATAAATATTCATAAAGTGGCAAAGTGAATTGTTAACAAAGTGATTTGAAAGCCAACCATTAGCGAAGCAAATTGTGTTGGAAAAAAAAAAACAGTTTTTAGAATTTCTTTGCAGGAGAACATATTTTTCATTTTCCAATTGAAATTTATTAGATAAATATTAGATAGATTGATCTTTATATGTATGTAAGATCATCTTTTGATATGGTGCTCAATTTCGTCTATCTCAACAAAATGAATTTTTAAAATAACTAACTAACAAGTTGCTTTCCATTTTTTAATATGTAAACTAAGTTTTTAACTATTATTCTAAGATTGATTTGAACTCATCAGTAGTTGTCAATCTAAATTTAGTTACTCTAGCTCTAAAACTATGGAAGGTATATATTTGGACATATTGTGTTGGCATTTGCGGGCGCTTCAAATATCGAATCTTAGAGGATGTTATAATGGTTTTAAAAATTTGGAGCATGTAGATTTTTGCGGTTTGCCCGGTTTCCCCAATACTTTCTCTAACGTGGAGTATACGTATAATTCAAATTATACATCAAAAGGTTGGAATGACAGCACCAACATACTATACTCTATTTGTGGACGAGGAAAAAAAATCGTGTTGTATAAATCTTTATCCTGGCAATTCCAACTAGTTTTATGTCCACTTTCTTTGGCTTCCCTTACAGCCAGAGTTTATTACACTCATCCATTACGCGTACATACTGTATTCAATGGAGCTGAATTACTTTACTAATGGAATTGAACTCCCAAGCTTTACATAATCGTTTGACTGTGTCATTAATGCGGTTCCATCGCCCAACTCTTTTCCGGCCTGGGACTGTTTCCCTTTTTTTTCCTGCATTAATCAAGCCCATTTGCCAATATGCAATTCAATTCATTTGCGCAAATTCTAAAATAATTGCAACAATAAAATCACCATAAACACATAACCCAACACACACTCGCACATGCACAGAATAGAGCAACAACAATCCCTTGTAATCTTTGCCATATCCGGCTTGCTGCGTGTCTACCATGTCGCCTGTCTGCCAACACCATCTGTCTCTATCTTTGTGCCAGCTCTCCAATGGTTTTAATTCTGATGCTGTGCCTCACTGTCACTGGCGGCGCTTTTTGCATCATCATTATTATGAAAAACTCTTTGCAATGTTGACACGATGGCAAACCCGCTCACTCCTAATGGGGGGCCGGAGCCGGAGCCGTAGCCGTAGCTGGAGCTGGAGCTGTTGAATGTGCTTGAAGCGTGTTCCTCGTTTTGCCGTTTGACATCTTAATTGCTTTGTTGATGGATTTCCCTGTTGACACTTTTGCTTTCTTATAAATTCTTAATGAACTCTTTTTGAGTTCAAATGCACTTTTCAGTTTACATTTCACCCGTCGTTGGCCAACGTTGGAACTTTAAGCGGTTACTGGTTCGGGCTTAATGATTGTCTTACTGCTTACTTCTAAGCAAAAACAAATTAAATTTTTTGTTTTTCGAAAAACAGCGAGGAGTTTACAAGTTTTTTTTACCTTTGGGTGGTTAACTTCCATCAAGTTGAGCACTAAAACATTTACGATGTAGCATAAGTTGAATTAAAGGACTTTCTTCTTGCAAAATAAAATACGAAAAGTACCAGTAAATTAAACAACACTTTATTTGTTTTTTGATAAAACTGATTTTTTGTTGATACATTTTCTGTAACCAAGGATTGTTTTCCAAATTTTAAAAGTTTGGAATAGTACTTTAGAAGGCCAATACACATCCCAACAATTAAGTCCCTTACCCTTGTTAAAAAACTAGAAGTTATTAAATTTTAGTTTAAAAATTTACAAAAAGTAAACAAATCCGATTGACTAAATAACACATGAATTATAAAAAAAAAAATTAATGCGTTTCAGTTAAAATATTGCTTGTTTATATCTATGGATGAACAACAAAGTTATAGTCTTTCATGCTAAAATGCCAAAATTCGATTTTTTTTTCTAATTTTCCCATACAAATCTCCATAGTGATTGCAATCAATGAATTTGGGCTTTTGCCTGTAACCACATTCATTTCTTTTTAAATTGGAGCCAAGTGTTTCAAACGGTCTTAGCTGGGGTATATATATTCCTTATACATATATATATATATATATATATATATTATAGAGTATGTATTGATGCTTGGGCATCTTGCCAAAAAATGCTATTATCATAAAAGGCATATTTACGTATATACATTTTTTTATTTTCATGCCATTTCTAGATTTGCAAATGTCTTTAAAATAGACCCCCATTTTAAATTTTAGTAAATAGAGTATAATAAGAATACATTTGTCATACTTAGCTGATAAAATTGGGGATATCTTTTGTATTATTGGCTAAACAAAAAACATTTTGTAAGGAGATATTTTTTAGTTTTACTTCAATTTAAATATTTCCACGTCTGACAACTATTTATATCTTAAGATTCATTTTAATTAATCTTGTTAATAGATTAGATTGAATATAGATCAAATAAGTTTGTGGAATTCAACTCAGAATCAGGGTTAATTATTTTAGATGCTTTAGCTGTGTGGACAATTAACTTTTTGTTGAAAAACTAAAAGGAGATGTTCTGAAGAACATATAATAGTGCATTCCTCAACAGAATGGTTTCAAACATACAAAAAAAAAAACCTAATAGATTTTTCAATTTCTTAGAAATTTTCTATTTCCACATACATCTTTATAGTTAACCTCATGCTTGGCAAATTAAGCTAATTTTCTGCCCCATCTAACGAAGGGTCCACCCTTTTCAAAAAGTTAAACATCTAAACTAGGCAACTAGACAATTGCTGTCGTCTTCCGCTCGGCACCTCATTAAGGCAACTTTCCGAGCACAAAACTACTTTTAATTGCGCCCACTGGACACAGCTTTTGAGCTAGAAAGCAGAGCTGGGTCTGTGCCAGCTGGGTAGCTGAGTTCTCTGTTCCAGGGGGTAGCAGACTTGACACATGATAAATGCGTGGGCCAGTCCAATGCTCTCTCAGAAGTTTGAAGTCAGCCGAGCACGAAATGTGTCGGAACAAACTTGTAGAGTAATTACATGTGTACCAAACACAACGTGAAATTGTCATTTAACATTTGTCAAAGGCAGCGCCAACAAATACGAAAATTAAAATAAAATAAAATAAAAAAGTCGTGAACTAATTAAAAATCTCAAAACACAATAAGATATAAAAATGTTAACGTGAGAAACGGTCGCTGACAGTGAAGAAACGTGCGATAAAACTGCCAAAAAAAATATATATAGTAAACTCTTTAAGGAACAATGTCACAGATCGATTATAGCTGCTACACGGTGCCCGAGTGCTCCAGCGATGATGATGATGATGATGATGTGTTGCATCCAAATGGTAATGGTAATTGTAATGGTAATGACAGAGATGACTCCAGCGATGGCACGCTCGAGAATGTTTTGCAGTCTGATTGCACGCTGGATTCGGATGCCACAACCACATCCTCCATAGAGCACCACCTATATCGCAAGCACCACCAACAGCATCAGCGGCACAAACGCTATGCACCACAGCGTGTCTCGTTGCCAGTTCTGCGTGCCGGCAGCCACTCCAGGGAGCTAACGCCGCAGCTGGGCGTCTATCATGATGGGCCGGAGGCGGCACCACAGTGGGGCTATTTTGTGCCATTGGTGCCCAACTGTTTCTTCAGTCCACCCATGCAACGTCGACGTTTTAGGTGGGCCGTGTATCCTTAGACTAAAACTCAAAATTCTCTCCCTGTCTCTCTCTTTTCTAATCTAATAAAAATTGTTCTTTTCTTGTATTGCAGAGAAAAGGAGAACGATCGCAACCGTCGTGCTGTTAGCTATGGCGGCGGCGTCTCACCGACTCACTGTGCCACCATACCGCGTGCTGCACCGCGTCGTGTGGCGCTCATGAAGGAGCCACCCCCGCCGCCACCGCCCAAGCCGCAGCTAACATCGAAGGCATCGCTACAGTCCACAGATTCCTCGCATGCATCCAGCATCATGGACAGCAAATATCCACAGTCGGAGTATAATCTCATACAGAAGATCGACTCGAACAGCACGCTGACTGCACCGGCTCAGTACCAGCCACAGAATTTCTATGCCAACACCGGCACCATATCCTCCACCAATGGCTACTCGTCCCTGCTGTGCCATGCCAGCTCCTCGGCCAGTCCGCTCGCAGTGCGCAAGCGCGACAAGCTGTTGCATCGTTTCAGCGATGCTGCCACATTGGGACGCAAGCTCAAGAAAAAGAAGAACACGAATCGCACCTGCCGCTCCATGACAGAGGCCATTGAGATGCTCGCCGATCCGGTCATCGAGGATGAGTTTTTTGTAAGTAAAACGAAACTATTTCTTATCAATTTATAGATACACATACATATGTAACTACATACATATATGTATATAAGTTAGTAAGTATGTTCGAATAGATCGGATCCATGTGTGTGCTTTATTTTCTCAAGTTTAATTAATGGAAATAACATTTACTCTCGTGATAATCAACGGTCTGCTTTCGAATACGTGGAAATTACACGCAAGTGAAATTGCTTTTTCATTTCCATAGAAATATGTCTTTAATCAGGGATGAGGAATTTACCTAATATTCCAACATAAAAATGCTGGTTGACTATTTTTTTATAAAGGAATAAAAATATTTCTTAAATATCGGAGCTAAATCTATCAATGGTACTTTAAAGGCATATGGCAATCCTTTTTGTCAAACGTCATACAATAATTTTAAGTTTTGTACAGTTTTTTTTTTTATTATAAAACAATACTGTTCATGAAACTTTTAGCTGCATTCCGCCTCAATACCAATGCAATTTACGTTGACCACCAACCGATTTCACTATTGCGTACATTAATATTCTTTAAAGAACATTTTGTTTCAAATAAAATTAATTTTTTTTTTATTTCAAAAAGATTGGGGTTAAAAAAAGGGGTGTATTTTTTCCTAAAGAAGAACATTTTCTGAAACATAAAATTTGTTTTTTTTTTTCTAATATGCACAAAAAGATATTTTTTTGAGTGTAGACACCTCCATTGATCAATTTTCCACTATATTATCATATGGTATAACATATCACAGTATAGCTTTTCGGTCTCTCTTTCAATCTATCGTCTCTTCGCTTTCATCCGCTTTCAATAAAAGGGGGTGTATCTTCATCGAAGCTCACGTTCTTTACAAGAACAAAATAATAGTTATCGCAATCGGTTTGTTCTCTCTTTGTGGCTTTTGTGACTGGAAATTATCTCTCGGTTTATCTTTGTACTGAATGACCATTGGAACTACATTTGCCCGTAGATTGCTCCTCAAATTTATGCATTCAGTACTCATTTGTTTCTCGTCGCGTTTCGAACAAGAATTCTATTTGGAATTTCTTTATTGCGTGGGGCGGAAGTCTAAAGCTGACAGAAGTTACTTATAAGGTGATAAGGTTGCATAAAAAAGAATAGAGAAAATAGAAAGAGAAAAGCTGAACAGAGCCAACAAGGTTTTAAGATTGTATACTAAATGTGTTTAGTAATACTGAGTGTATATGTACATATGTATATATTTATATCTATGCCATTGTATATTGCGAAAATTTTAAGGCTAGAATTCGATATTCGAATCGTTAATCATTCCGATACCAAAATTAACCTTGAAAATGCTTTGGTTAAACCACAAAGAAAATAAACTGAACTCAATTCTAGTTATCTTTATCCAAATAGGGGGCGTCAAATTGAATTACGTGTATTTCGATTACTGGTCCGCGCATTGTTTCATTTAATCGCTGAAATTCGCGCGGGGGCTTTTAATATTGAATTGGGGCCACGAGTGGTCACTGGCACTAAGCCAATAACTTGCAAATCTAGCTTATTTAGCTAACTCAAGCTGACAGATTAGCACAGAATTTGACCAGGCTCAGTTCTTGGCATCGTTATCGCTCACATGATGGACAATGTTCAGGAAGACAAAAAAAGCAAACCAACTAACTAAACGGAGGTAACAACTGTGCCAATTCTTTGGTCAGCTACCCGGCTCTCGGATTCTCAGGTCTGCGACGACGGGCTCACTAATTGGATTAGCTGGGTACCTACCTTTTCTAGCAAATAATAGAAAAAGTTGTTGCAATAAAATTCAAACAATTGCAGTGAAAAATCGAACGTGAAATGTGTTGAACGTCTCGTGCGCGTCGCTCGGCCAGAAAGTTGCCAGAAAATCACAATTCCGCTTGCTGCGTCGGGTAATTCGAATTTCCCCAAATCTTAAATAAGGAATATTCGCTTAACAACATGACTTAAACTCAAGGTGCTCGTAATTCAAGTTCCCTAAATACCAAGTTAATCTGGGTTTTCTTAAACAATACGAATTTCCTTTGAATAAATATTTATGTATTTTTATATCTTTGCTCAAGTGCAAAGTACAAGTACTAAGAGCAAATGGGCATTTCGAATTTCCCTACGCAAGCAAACATTTGGGGACATTTGCCTATCATAATGTTAAGGCACTAACTATTTCTACATCGAAATTTAAATTTCCTTAAGTGTATCGGGAATTTTTAAAACGTGTAATGTGCGACGCGCGCTATAAGCTTAAAAGATTTTCATTTTTGTAATTTTGTTTCAAAGAATTTGTTTTTTACTCTGCGTTTCCTGGGCATTTTGTTGTTAATGCAAGCACTGACAAGAACGCATGCTGCGATTCGTATTTTCCCTTAAAATTAAATTCCTCTAGAATTTTTATATACATGGCTCATAAGAGTATGCAATAGTTCATGTGGATCTCCTAGTCAATTGTTAGAGAAATAGCCGTAACCAGTACATACTTTTTTGCGCATCATTGTTATTCGAAATCCATTGCATACTTTTGGGCAGCTGGCAAAATGAAACCTTCGACACGACGTCGCAGCTTTAAAACGAAACAACTGCAACCAAAAGCAAATATCTACAATCCCCTCGTACGTCATCGACCCACCGCCTTTGTTAGAAATGGCATCATCGGCGGCGGCAGCGGCCCCGGCGCCGATGGCCTCTATCAGATCGACGATCGCGTCTATACGACCAACAAAATGTTCCTGCGCGATGGCTACATGTATCCGCGTCAGCCTGGCCAGCCGATGGACCCGCGTTTTCCACTGGAGCTGCATGAATTTCCCCAGCAGCTAGGCGCCACCGGACTGCAGTTGGTCAGCACGCCCAAGGTGCACATTGCGGGCGAGTATCTGGGCAGCGAGCAGGCGCAGGTACAGCAGCAGCAGGAGCAGCAGGCCACAGCCGCACGCCGTTGCGCTAGCCAGGCCGCTGCCGCCGACATCAATCTGGCGAATCAAGTCTATTGGCTGGGCAAGCAGCGCTCGCGTTCCCGTTCGCGCTCCCGCAGCAACAGTGTGGGCAACAAGAGCATTAGCAGCTGCATAGGCGGCGTTGGCAGCTCGACCGTAGGAGAGCGGAATCGAGAGCGGGAACGACCCTTTATACGCAACGTGGACGATCTGCTGCATGCGCTGGGTAAACGCGACCCCAGCGCCGACAACCAGCTCGAGACGGCCTCAGTGCACTCCTCCTCACAGCAACAGCAGCGGCGGCGCTTCAAAAAGGTGAGTTGACCAGGTGATCAATCAAATGGCGTTCAGAATTTGTCAAGCCAACATTTTTCCATTTACCTTAATTGCGAGCCGAGACGCCGAGACCCATTGCAATTCCTGCCCATCACTCACACCCATGTCCAGAACGCAGCGAAGCTTGCAACGACCCGCAGCCCCCCTGTAGGGCCCCGGGGGCTTGTCTGCGCAAAAATTAATATTAATGATGTTCCAAATTTTGCTTGCGGGCCAGCAAATGGAAAAGCAGCCGCAGACGCGACGTTGGCCTGACTCCACAGTAGCTGCTAATTTGACGCTGACTTTGGCAAGCAAACACACACACACACACACACACGCACGCACACATACATACACTGGCATACCTGCCAGGTGAACTGCTTGAGCCTATCCGGCTATCCGTTTGCTGTGGTTCCTTTGAGGCCTTCCATTGCGGTTTCCATCAGCTCCCTCCAAAAATCCGCCTTTTTTTGGGCTTTACTCATTTATGCAGTCACTACAGCCACATCGCAAACGGACTCTTGGTCTTGGTCAGTTCTTTCAGCCATTTGTAGGCATTTTTGTTTCGTTTTTTATTTTATACACGTAGCGTCATTAGTGAACCCATTTGCGCCATTTTTTATGCGCTGTGGGCAGTATTTATGCGCTTCTGTTTTGGACTTTGAAGAGCATTTAAGTTTGAGAAATTAGTTTCCATGATTGTTTTTTTTAATAACAGTGTGCGCTGACTCCATTTTTTCATTTATATAATTTATTAACATATAGATTGAATATCAACGGTCTAAATCAATATGCTAAAAACAATTTTATTTAAAAACAGTTTTAGAACTTATCATATTTCAAGTTGCTCAAACTTCAAATCGATCGAAATTGTGACTCCTGTGCTTTTTAAGTAAATAAAGAAGATAAAAAATAAAAGTGCACATCAATTTTCCGCACATTAAGGCCACTGTGCAAAATGACTCAACTTCCGCTGTGTAAAATTCCATTTGGAGTTATGCTCGAATCAACTCAAATCAAATAAATAAAAACGAATCAAGAAAACTTGCCAACTCATTCAATTCCAGTGACCAGGGGAGGCTTGAGGGGACTGAAGCGACACAGCCTGTAAAACCCTTGAAATACGAGCAATGTGTTGGAATTTAAGCCAACATGTAAAATAAATTTCTTGGCAGCACGCAAAATGCTGCATAGATAAAATGCCATTGCCCGGTCTTGCCAGAGGAGGAGGGAGGGAAAAACTGTGGGCAGACAACGACACTTTTCCCTGTGTTATGCAAAACTGGCCATGCAGTTTCAGCGGTGGGTCTGGACGGTTCCAGGAGTTAGTCAGCGCGAACACCTTTTCGCTGCAGTTGGCCGTAAATTGAATAAGCACGCAGGGCTCCTCCTCGCTGGCGTGTGTTATGCCGTATTGTTGGCTTTAAGACACCCGACGAAAGAAGAAAGTTGGTAACAAAATTTCACATATTTGTATACCCTGTACCGATTGAAAATATGTGTGTTTTTTTTGTTTTTTTTTTTGTGCAAATGCATGTAATAGACAGACGGAAGCTTGCCTGTATGTCAAGCCACGTTCGTCTGTCTATCTGTTCGTCAATAGGGGAAACTCCAAACACCATTTTTTAAATATAGATAAAAATTGATTTGGAGACTTGGTTTTTAAGCTTAACTCGCAATGATATGAGCTAGATTCAGAATATTTAACTCTCCATATTGCCCAAACTCTAAAATACAAACTAATGTTTAAAAGTACAGCGTTGCACTTGGTATATATGTATGTACATACTTTTATATACCATATTTAAGCCGTGAGTGACCGTTTTGTGGAAACACATACATGGAAATTCGAATACTTATGACTGCAATTCGCTACTGTCTACAGGGTAATTATCAGTCGTTCACTCCCGACCAGAGCACTCTTACTCGTTTCTGCTTTTCTCATACTTGTTGTTGCATTTACACGCAGTCACGTGCCAACACAAAATCTGCAGTGCTTTTTATTTCTTCAGACACAAAATACGCGTTTTTTAAGGTCTTGCGGTAGCTTATTGTGAATGCAGTGCAGGAATTCCTGTTTTTTGGATCAATCAGCGAAATAACATACATTGCAACATAATTGGAATTCTGAATTGGATTGAAGTTGAGGAAAAAACTGCGGAAGATAGAACAGACAGATAAGTGGACAGCTTGAAGAATATCAACAATCAGTTACAAATAAATTCTGAAAAATATACAATAATAATATATATAAATATTATAATATATTTTATGATTTGTTAATGCAACAAACTTAACCATCATGTATATATTATTTTCTTATAAATCTGTATATGTATCTAAACCAATCTTTTAATATCAACACATTTATGTCTTTTAAAGAAATGACTTTTTTCATTCGAGTTGGCATTTAAGGACCTTGCATTTAAAAAAAATGTCGCATCCGATCATTTTTCTAAAATTATATTTAGCTGGGCTGCTTTTTATAGAAAAACATTTTATTCGCCAAATATGCGAATGGTAATTACCAACTAGTTCCTAAATTATGTCTTGTATGTTTTGTTTCTTTTATCAATGCTTTTCAGATAGTAATATTGTGTGCACATAACATAATTTTGCTGCTTCTGATGCTACTTAAAAATCGCGAAAATGTAATACTCCTATAGACGTATGGCTAAGTTTTCTGACCGATTGTTCCTTTAGGTGACACCTCATATAGTATTCGGATTTGATAATTTTATTTTTTTTAAAAATTAACTATTAAATGGTCGACAAAAACGAGTGTCTTCCTAATTATTCAATATATCAAATTATAAAAATTATGTGCTTAAAGCCTAATTAGAATACATAAATTTCTAAAAGCGTCACCTGATGAAGATGTTTTATTTGCCCGTCCGGCCAGCTATGCCCCTTTTCGCAGCTATATTTGTCAGTGAACTACAGCTAAGAAGAAGGGTGTTAGTAGAGAAAATAGTGTATGTGGTATGATAAAAATGAAGCTTGCTGAATTTAAGTCAAGATATTGGGTTGTTCATGCAACAACTCGTTTTAAGAGCGATAGTTTCTGTAAAGCTATATGATATAGTAGCATGGTAGTATATACCAAGTTTGGTTCAGATAACTTAAAAACAAAAAAAAATGGTTTTAGTAAAAGAAGTCTTCTTCTTATACTCTTTATGAGGGTATGAAAACCCGGCGTGGCTCATACTTACGGCTCATAAAGTTGTGCGCCTGCAATATTCGTGTACAAATCAAATTACCCAACTGGCCCCCGACGACCAAAAACTTGTAGGCTAATGATCGGCAGCTGGTTCTGTCTGTGTCATATCGTAAATACCCTGCCTGCCGCTACCCTTTCAAAGCAATAATTGTGTCAAAAACGAATTGCCGCCAGTTTGAAAGGTTGCACGTGCTCATTGTTGTTGTTGTTGTGGGCAATCATAAAAAGAAACACGTTAGATAAAACTATTGTTGTAGGTACAAAAAAAGTGCATTAGGTGTTCATAGCAATTGCATTGCTCCCATTTAAAAGCGGTTCGATAAGCAGCGCATTGCCCATTTGGCTTTAAATATATTGCCATATAATTAAATTTAATACTTTTATTACTTTTAACCCAAGTTCGAATTACTCTGTACTGTAGTCTGCGATAGCAGCTGAGTTTTTAATTGAAAAATCCCGCAGCGGACGCACACGTTCCAATTGCCCAGCAGAAAATCAATAGCAGAGGGCAAATAACCTGGGTTAATGCTTAAAATATACCCCCAAAGCAATAGCAAACTTGGTAAATGTTTTATGTTTTTCTTTTTTTCTGCTGTCTGCACACTCATGCACTTGAGCTGCAGGCAATTTCTTGAAGCACTCGAAATGTCTTAACTATTATTGGGTAAGGCGAGTCTGTTAAAATAGTTTGAATATCTGGATCATTTTTATGCCCTAGCAGAGAGTATTTTAATTATGACATAAAATTTGTAAAAGTAAGGCATCTCCGAGTTAGTAGCTACATCCGAATCGATAAACCCAAGTCTTTCTGTCTGTCTGTTTTTACAGTACACATGTAGATACCGGGCAGAACAGATCACTATATCATACAGCTGGCAATTATCGGTCAAGAAAAAAGTATTAAAAACATATTTGTTTTTTTTAGAATATCTTAAACAATCTCGGCATTTATTAGTTTTACTACGCTCCTGCCTTATGAGCAAAATTTTATCAACATCGCACTACTATTTCAAATTGCTTTATTGGAATAATCGGCCTAAGAACAAGAACTTATCTCTTTTTAAAGGTATCTTCGCATAACTACTTAACTATTTCTAACTTCACAAATCTCTTCAAGATCTAAAAAAAACGAGAAGGAAAGGCTATCTTCGGCACGCCGAAGATTTAATACCCTTGCAGACCCAACCATTTCATAATGCTCATAGTGCTTTGCACGTATCTAAGAAGCACAGGGAAAATAGTCAATTACAGTTAATTAACCGAGTATGGTTAAGATATCTTGAAAAACAAAAATGTTTTCCATACAACTTTATTTCGACCGATCGTTCCTATGGCAGCTATATGATATAGTTGTCCGATCTTAATAGGATTTTGCATATATGTGGAGAGCGTAGTAAAACTAATAAATACCGAGTTTGGTCAAGATATCTTGAAAAACATAAAAATTTTCCATACAAAAACTTAATTTTCGACCGATTGTTCCTATGGCAGCTATATGATATAGTTGCCCGATCCGAAAAGAATTTTGCATATATATGGGGAGCTTAGTAAAACTAATAAGTACCGAGTTTGGTCAAGATATCTTGAAAAACATAAAAATTTTCCATACAAAAACTTAATTTTCGACCGATCGTTCCTATGGCAGCTACATATATGATATAGTTGTCCGATCTTAATAGGATTTTGCATATATATGGGGAACGTAGTAAAACTAATAAATACCAAGTTTAGTAAAGATAACTTTATAAACAAAAATGTTTTTCATACAAGAACCTACTTTTCGACCGATCGTTCCTATGGCAGCTATATGATATAGTGGTCCGATCCAGCTGGTTTTGACATATGAGCTGCGTGCAACAGAAAGAGAGACTTCTGCAAAGTTTCATAAAGATAGCTTTAAAACTGAGAGACTAGTTCGCATAGAAACAGACAGGCGGACAGACGGACAGACGGACATGGCTATATCAACTCGGCTGTTGATACTGATCAAGAATATATATACTTTATGGGGTCGGAGATGTCTCCTTCTATGCGTTACACATTTCACGACAAAATTATAATACCCTCTGCAAGGGTATAATGACAACTATGTTATATTGCGATCGGAAATAAATAACTACAAACAAATGAATTTTTAGCACTTTTAAGTTTCCAAGAGTATTTAATACTCGGCAACCCGTTGACGAAAACCTTGCATTTAAAATCTAGCGGCAAACAAGTGAGTCAAAAAGTATAGGTAAACATTTCAGCCAACATACTGGCATATAGAGCTGTGTAAGAAACGTAAAATGAAAAACTATTTCCAAACTGAAATTGAGCAAGCGTTAATTGTGCAGACTGTGCCGTAGCTTAAGGTATTTAAAATATCTAAAGTATTGTCGCTGGCACACAGCAAATTCAATTGCGATAGGTTATTCCGACAGACAAACGTTGAGCGCTTAACGCCCTTGCGAGCGACCACTTGACCAGCCAACTGACTCATGGCAATACCAACTACCACAGCATGTATGTACATGTGCATGTGCATACTTGGCTGTTTTGCTTGGCGCAGCAGTCGCTCATTGGAAATGCACAACGGCAGCCAGCAACAAAAGGGAGCCACATTCCTATAAATACCACTTCACACTGCCAACGTTGGCAAGTTTTTCTTTTATCTTTGATTGCAAACTTGAACACGCCACAGAGAGTCGGCAACAAACACTCCTTCAACAATTCCTGGCAAGCGGCGCGCAAAGGAGCCAAAGCCCAAGCTAACAGCAGCAAATTTTTAAATCAAAATCGAAAACCCGTTTCCAGTGCTGCCCATTTGTTTGCTGTCGCTTTGTCGCTCAGCAGCAAACTCTACAAAAGAGGCATACGTTTATGTTTCGAGTGTGTGTGTGTGTGTGTGCATATGTGTATATGTGTAGAGGCGGCCGCCAAACCGGGTCTCCGTTTGGCCCATGTTTCAAAAAGTTGCTTGGCAACATTTTTGCCAGCATCGCGCGCGCATGTTGCCAGCAACAAGTTTGTCGTCTACCTGACACATGTGTCAGTATGTGTGTGTGTGAGAAGGTCTGCGTCTGTGTGAAAGGTGCGCGCTGCTTACCTGCGCCTGTGTGTGCGCATTGGGCATTTTTGAGCATATTTTACGTTTTCCACGTACGACAACGGCAACGGCGGCTTTTGCTTTCTTGAGCGCTCGGCGTCCATTTCAAAAGTCGACAACGTTTGCTGGCGAATGGACGCGATTAACGGATGAATTTCGCCCGTTTCGGTTTATTTTCGGCTCAAATCTAGACGTCGTCGTGCGCTTTGATTTTCGCTGTACTGCTGCGGCGGCGCCTGTACTTTTCCAGCATACTGCAGCCCGCACTCGTCTCTCCCCCTAAAAAACCAACAGTGGGCCATTTGCGAACGTGCCCCGTTAGCAGTTGTTGTCGCTGTGTGTTTTCGTGTTCAAATTGTTTGTCGCGCGCGTGTCTCGCGACTTTTTTGTACCACACCGCAAAGCCGTCCACCCCGTGCCGACCAAACCCATTTAAAGTGCAGCCTAATTTATGAAGAGAAAAAGTATAAAGTGCAGTGCAGCCTAGCAAAAAAATATGTGCATTTCGCTAAAATTGTTTAACTAATTAACCGAAGCACAACCAAAATTTTGTGACACACACACGCACAGTATAATTGTAAAATTATTGAGAAAATTTGTGCATTTTTTTGGTTTTTGTGTAAATTTGACAGCGAATGCGCGCAACGCCTGCATTTAGTTTGTGCAACATGTTGCGACAGCAACAGCAACAGCCCGCAAACCTGCCACACTAAGCAAAAAAAATAAATAAATAAATAGTGGAAAGAAAAAAAACCAAATCAGCAACAACCTCTCTCAATATTATTTTCGGCTGTTAACATGGATATTGTAGGAACGGCAACGGGCAATCAGCACGTTCTGCAAAACAATCATTATCGCCATGAATCACTGTTGCAACAGGTAAATACGATAATTATTGTAAAGAGAGTGTCGATTGCCGAGTATAGAAAGTTGAAACCTGTTCGATTGAATGTATTGAACCCCATTCAGACGGGGCAAGCTTAGCATGGCAAACATTTATTTCAATTACACAATAAAAGATATAGAATATATTTAAAGACACAATACATCTCCCAACTGAGTTTTCAAAGCTGCAAGAGCTGTAAATGAATTTATATTTAAATTATAAAAACTTTCGTATCTCTATTGAGACTGTGGTATTCCCTATTTTTTTTGCCAAATTTAATATTTATTTGCATCATTATCATTTGGATAAATGATTACTTATTGCTGGAGGCTTTTGTTTTCTGTTCAAATTATTATTTATTAATTCTTTTGCGTTACTTCTTATCCAAAATAAATCTAAATCTCAACACTAAATTGGTTGATATTTTATAATTAAAATTAAAAATTAATTTAATTTGCATACTAAAGAGAAATGGAAAGTAATTAATCCTCCGCTTTATAACCTGCTAATTCAATAGCCAAACAATTATAGCCAAACATATTAAAGTACATATGTTTATACTTAAAGTCCAATTATTTTATTATATTACAAACTTTAAATGAGCTTTGTGTGTTTACACAATGAAATGAAAGAAAGCCCATTTATTATAATATAAGTTATGATTATTGCAGCTATACCTTAAATGTCAAAACTAAAAGACTATGCCAAGCTATTATTATGATTATTTATTTAAAATGAATTGAAAACATGGAAAATTCCTACTTTTTTTTTAATTGTGCTCAGATTGGATTTGATGCCATCAGATTAAATTTATTACTAGAGAAAAAGCAATATAAATTAACTGTTAATTCAATATATTTAGAGATATAAAACTTAATTTATGGCTGAACTAAACAGTATATATCTAAGATAATTTATTATAAGAATACAACGAAATACTGGAATTAAAAGCTATAAAATTTGATTAACTTACGTTAATCACTTACTTAACTTGTACGTTGTACTACCTGATATTTGTAATTATTTAGTGCAATCAACTACGGCGTAAAAAAATGGATTAATATTTTATTTATTTTATTTATTAGTTCTTATTTAAAAGGTAGGACCCAAAGAGTAATGCTGAGGCTGACTACCTCTAAACAGGTTCACGTTACTTCTGGTGTTCCTCAAGGTAGTCATCTTGGACCTTTACTCTTTACTCTTTTTATAAATGATCTTCCCTCTGTTATATCCCATGCCCGAGTACTCATGTATGCGGACGACGTGAAACTTATTCTATCATACACCAATCCCCTACATTATTCTCGTCTTCAAGACGATTTGAACGCTATGCAACTTTGGTGCTCGGCCAATCAATTGCATCTGAATTGTTCAAAGTGTATGTTTATGACATTTAATCGTACTACACCTTATCTTGTCAGTTATACCATCGACAATACCCCATTGCAACGTATACTAACAGTTAAGGATCTAGGCGTTCTTTTTGATTCTAAACTCTGTTTCAATCTTCACATAGATACCATCGTTAATGAGGCAAAAGGTGTACTTGGTTTCATTAAACGATGGTCTAAAGAGTTTAACGATCCTTTTATAACGAAACTTCTGTACATCTCTCTTGTTCGCCCTATCCTTGAATACTGCTCTTGCATCTGGTCTCCGCAGTATAACAATAGCCAGGATCGTATTGAATCTGTTCAGAAGCAATTTCTGCTTTTTGCCTTACGAGGTTTAAATTGGGACCCTAATCTTCGGTTGCCATCCTATTCCAGCAGGCTGCTTCTTCTTAATCTTCCGTCGTTAACCAACCGTAGGACAATTCTCGGTGTTGTCTTTCTACATAAGTTGGTTATTGGCGATATCGATTCTCCTTTTCTGTTAGGGCGTCTTCAATTCTCTGTTCCGGCTAGACCAACCAGAAATTACCGCCCCTTATTCCTATCGACGTGCACAACAGACTACGCTATGCACAATTCTTTTCGCGTGCTATGTAAAAATTACAATAGTTTGCATCACGTTTTCTCTACCGAACTTTCTCTACCCCTAATAAAATCGTTGCTTTCAGGATACCTTCGGGAAGTCACTGACCATTCCCAGCTATGAGCAGGGGCATGGCTAGCCGGGCTGGCTGAAAATTTTCCCCCACCGGGTCAGTGATTTCCCATTACTCCCAATACTATCTCTTTATTCTATCTAATTAACACTCTGCATATCTAGCATACAGTTCTATACTTTATTAACAATCTTCCTCCTTTCTTTTCTCCTATTTATGCTATATTCTTAAATAATATAGCAAATTAACATTATTTTTAATTTTACGTAAGAACACTTTTTCCTACTTACACCCTTCTTTTTAGATGTAGGCTCTAATAGCGTCACTGACAAAATTAGCTGTGAAAAGGGGCACAGCTGGCCGGACTGGCAAATAAAACACCTCCATCGGTCGGTGATGCTATTTGAAATTTGTGTTCTCTATCTAGGCTTTTAGCATTTAATTTTTCTAATTGTATTTATAATGTGTTGAATAATTGGAAGACACTCGTTTTGTCGACCACATATAAATAAATAAATAAATAAAAATAAATAAATAAAAATAACGAATCTGTTGCTGATAGTTAAATAGACTCTATGAATTGTATATAAATAATGGGGAATTTCGACAAGGTAAAATAATCATTAACCGACCAGCTTAATTTCCTTTAAAGAGTAAAGCCTATAGTGAAGCCTATGAAGTATTCACAATTTCATTTGTATGCAATTTCAATTGCAAAACTCTCACCTCTTGGCTAAATGCTGAGCATTAAGCAAGGCTTATTTGGCAAAAGTGCAAAAAGATGAACATAACAACATGGACACGCGTTGCATGACAAAAATGTCATGCAGCTGTTTGCATTTAAGAGAAAATGCAGTTTAAAATAAAAAAAACGGACTTTTATGGTAGCTGCAAATGGCCATTCAAGGTAGGCAAAAGCCAGTGCAATTAAAACACAAGAAAACCACTAATTTAATTTAATGCGACAAATTGTTGACTGGGGTTAGACAAATGGGACAGAGCCCAAAGACATGATTAGGTAGATATCGATGTGTAGCTATCAATTTAACAAGAATTTGACAAGCACCAGCACTAGCCCGATGCCAAAGGTTTGATAGCCCCCTAAAAACAAAAAAAAAAAACGAAAACAAAAAAAGCTTGTCTAGGCAAGTTTTCCTCAGCTTGTGCCAGGCATCAATCACAATTTCACTGATAACATCGTAAACAAGCACGAAAAGCCATAAAAAATGGAAAGAAAAGAAAACCAACCACTTGGGAGCGCTGCCAATTAACATAAAGTGTATAATTTAACAAATATGCCCAGCACATGCGCCAACTGGAAAGTAATCAAAAACAACAACAAAAAACAACTAAAATTATATAAAAAGCCATTGCATCTAGGCGCATGTGCAGCTGGACTGTCATTAAAATTTGGCGTTACGTCTTGGCTCTTACACGGACCTGCTACTGCAGTCGTGCCCCTTGACAGTCCCCTCTCCACACTGACCTACTACTATCTGTGCAAAAAGTTGGCATTGAGTTAAAAACAACTTGTATCCATAAAATTAATGAATTTCCGAAAGTGAAACTTTTTAACGTTGACGTTTTCTGAAATGAATACCTAATAATAATCAGTTGCGATCTTGTGATTTGTTACTATTTATTAAAGGAAACTCCATAATTGTGTTGACAAATATGAAGATCTTTCTTATATATTAGTTTACTAGAAAAAATATATCGGAAATTTAATATTGATAGGTAAACATACATACAAGAAAAAGAATGGAAAATTGATTAATTTAGATGTATAGGAGATACTTACCTTGAGCCCATCTCCAAATATTGTAGTTTCCTTTCATGCTTAAAGAAACATGAAAAATCTATATTTTTCGATACATAATATTTATCGATCGGTATAGCAAAATAAATATATCAAATTCCAAGTCTCTTGGCAGTTTTTCAAATAGTCCTGAACAAGAATATATATATACCTGTCTCGAGCTTTCAATGGGTTTAGGGTATGAAAATCGTTAAATTAAATTCTCTTAAGAATTTCCATTTACACAATTAGCGATTGCAAAGATTCTTAAGTACAGCACTTTACAAGACAATTGCTTACACGTTCCCATAGATAAATAGTAGAAGGGGGGAAATCTGGTTTGTCCAATAGCTCCCTTGCCAACACTATTAACTCGAGAAACTTGACATTGCTTGACCAAACTTGGCGCTACTTGTCAAATCTGGCATTCACTTTTTATCGCGCTAGTGAGAGACTTGAGCGCCAGTTAATCGATAAAAAAAGCAACAACAACAATCTTTATGTCACATTTTAAATAATTCATATGACTAATAATTAAATGGCCATAAATTCTGTGATCATCAGTTAAATACCATTTTATTATTCCACTTTGAGTTGTTTTATGGGTATACTAAAAATATTGCGAATACATAAGAACGAGGTTTTTATTTGACAGTATAGAATAGAACACTTTAAGTGTACTTTTAGTAAACATATAGAAAAGTATAATGAGAACTCCGAATTGTGAGTAGGAGAGTTCTTATGAGAGCTTGAGTCACGAGGATGTTAGCATTAAAGGCAAACATTTGCCTTGACTAGATCAGGTCAAATATTCGATGTGTGTCATACTTAAAGTTTATACTTTTGTCATATTTATGAAGACATTTTGAAGCACCTTAAGTCGCAACTTATGCGCGCAAATGCGCAACGCAAATCCTTTAAACCGATTTCTGGAAAGGCAGATGAAAAAGAAAAAAAAACAGAAATAAAGCAACAATTTAAAGCAAATACAATCGCAGAGTCACCATAAAGAATCTCTACACAGACAAATAAAAAAAAAGAAACTGGTTTCACATGCTGCAAGCCATAAAAGAAGGTTCGATCCGCTCGAGGAGCAGCACAAAGCTACACAAATATAACACACAAACACGAATTGTGTGTGCCTTAATGTCGCCCTAAAAAAGGAGATAAAAAACTGCAGAGCTCCTCCAACTGAGGCTCCATCAGTTGAGTTGCACTCAAAGATAAACGATTTCGAAGAGAGAGAGAGCCAAACGAAAACAAAACGAAAAGAAAAGAAACCCACTCACTTTGGAAAGAAAGAAAAAGTCTTTAGAATCAAGTCAAGTTGTTCAACTGGTTTTTTTTTCCAGGGTATAGACGTTTGTGTAAACCGGCCCCAGGCTTGGCGGCTCGGCCTTTGCGCCGCACCGCTCTTTGGAGACTACCGCCCCTCCGCCCTGACATTTGTGTACTCTTCTTGTGCTCGCAGATGCGGGTGTGGGTTTCAAAATTGTTGTGTGTATGTGTGTGTGTGTGTATGGCTCACAAGTTCGCTTAACACATTGATTTATATTGGTAATTTAACGCCATTATTTTGCAGCTGGGCTCCAGCTCTCGATTCGAATGTTATCTAACAGGCCGTGAACTCGAACGATCAAACAATTGAACAATCCCCAACTCTTTATCGATGGGTTATAGGAATAGAGTCAGCACCACAGACATGCATTGGGCCCAGCCCAGTTGCACCATTCAGGCAATCATGGCTGGGCCTGGCCATGAAAGGGAGCTCGACCCGAGCTGCCGTTCCACGCGCTGGTTGCCATGTTAATCTTCATAATTGTTTGGCATGCCAGCGGAACCCTTTGGAAAATGCTGGCATTGCTCGATTGAGCCGTAAAATTGTTAATTTAGCTACTGTATTGTACTGGTCACGTGATCTTAAATTGCTTCGCTCTTTTCCTCTTTAATGCATTTGGGGTTTCTTACACTAATTTGCTAGTCGGGTAATTAAGTCCATGATTGTTTATGGATTCTAAGTGTAAAACAGACAATAAACTGTGATTAACTTTTTGATAGAAATCTTGTTTATGCAAACGTCACATAGGTTTCCTTAAATTTTGCGAAGGCCTATTATTATTATTATTATATTAACTAAAATGAAATGTCAGAACCTTACAAAATTAATAATTAAATTAGTATTATTTTAAACAGAAAATTAAATTTGTTCAGTTTTAAAATCTTAGGAAATTGATGTTTCATATCAAAATTCAGAACAATTTGTTTCTTCAGCTAATTGAACGACACGACAAATTTGAATACATGTTACATAAGTACTAACAATTTTCCATATTTATTACCATACTTATAATAAATATCAATAACAAAAGTTTGTTTTAGCAAAATTAAATATTCCCTATAAGAGTTTTTGAACTGAAAATTCAAAATTAAATTTTAAAAAATAACAGAAAATTTAAAGCATACAATATTTTACAAATATGGGTAAATTTGCATACAGAATATTATAACCTTTTTACTCGTATAATATTCTGCAATTTCTTTATATAAAAATTCGATCGAACTATTCGAGTTTATCAATTTCAATTAATGTTTATTTTTAATAATAAATGTTCTTCTTTATTGCCAAACACTCATCGAAAATATAAACAATGGAAGTTTTTAGTTATAAGAAACTCGAAGCACCTGCATTTACTTACAATACAAGTGATAAACACAAGATTTCACCTTCAAATATCACTTAGGAAAAATGTCGTTCGACTTGAGCCACTTCTCAGGCCTAAAAGACATTTATCGAGCTGCCGCCACCATTCACAAAATTCACACAATAAGTATTTACTGAAACGAGCTTATTTACAGCGATTTATTAGCATTTTGAAATGGAAATCGAAATCTAAAGCGACAATCTCGATTATCTCGAACTGGAACTGAAACTGAAATAGAAACTGGGCCTTGCTAAACAGTTAAAACAAAAGCTGAGCTGTCTATGAGTTAAGCTCCATTCAGCAAGTTTTCAATTGCTGGTGCATAGTTTAGCTACATTTACAAGATACAAGATACGAAAACGTGTAAACTGCGTTCAAGCTACGTTTGCTTGCTGTTTATTATTATTTTTAAATACTCTTGCAGAGCGGGGCATTACGATATTGTCACAAAATTTGTAACGTACTGCAGAAATTTATATACATTTTTTCTTATCAGACGTTTAGCTATACGTCTTTTTATATCCTGAATCCACTTAAAATATATAAATCGGTATAAAGTGTATGTTAGCAAAAGAATCACATTTTAAAGTGGAACCTTTCCCTCTGGTATATACACACGTTTGTAAATTTAATTATAAACATTGTATTTAATAATGAACGCCAAACATAGAATGTTTGTAATAATGGCAGTTCGACACTCGGTGCAGGCAATCTCCTAGTCGGGTACTCCGAACTAGAAACAAGACAAGGACTAGATGTTTCTAGTCTTTACTTTAGATAAACAACAAATTTTGTGGAATCTAAAACAATATATATTTTCGCATAAATCATTACACATTCCTGCTAGAGACTTTACATGAATGAAGATCTGTCTTGGCATAGTATATATTTTTTTTACTGTAGACAGTGCAGGGCTGGTCGGACACTTTATCATGACATAGCTGACATCGCTATTGTCGGATCTTTAGTGCACAACTTTTTTTTTAGGAATATTTAAAATATTGCTTATTTTTCGCTCCCAACCTTGGGGCCGAGGCTCTCCAGCGATAGACTAGCCAAAATCGTTTAAGAATTTCGAAATAACTATATTCAGCTACAAGTGTATTCAATCTTCGGCACTACACAGATTCCTCTTCTGCCTTCTTGTTTCCTCTACTGTCCAAGAAAAATGTGGTTGCCGAATGTGACGGCATTTTTGTGTGTGGCTCCTGAGCCGCTAAAAGCAAGACTCGTTTGCTTACGAAACCATCGACAAACCACCGGACAAACTACCGCACAAACCCAAGTTACTGGCACAACAGACACATAAAGATAGACAGACAACAACAACAACTAACAACGCGCTCTTAAGTAGCAACAACAATATTTTGAATGCAATTGATTAGGAAATGAGCTGCAACACATTCGAAATCATGTGTGGACCCATAAACGAGTATCTTTAAGATACACGACTCCATCAGCATACCGCACCCAGTTAATAAAGACGCAAATTCCAGACAATTGATTCATAATGCAGCGAATAAAAAACTAAACAGGTTTCTTCATGCCCCCCACAAATATTTGCATAAGACTACAAAAATTCTCATCTCTTTGGCAATATCAATGTAGCCCTCAGTTCACATCCGATCAAGCAGAACCATCAAGCACATTCCTAAGTTCTCTTTTTTTTATATCGTATAATTTTCAGGTATTCGTTTATTGCCATATTAAACACCTGCCAGCGCATTTGAGTGGCATTTGTGTCACGCTGCGGTTTCTGCGTCTTTTGCTTTAACTACTTTGTTTATATTTTTTTTTCATTTGCATTCATTTAATACGCCCTTTGTCTTGCTAGGTGTAACAATGAATGCTGCTATGATTCATTTTAGCAAATCAAATGAAGTTGGCTTTTTCTTTCATTTCATTTGTATTTACTTGAAATGCATTCTTTGTTGACACCATATTTAATTACAATTTTTTCGTGTGCTGTGATTTTTTTACAATTATTTGTTTACGCTTTTATATAAATTCATTGAAATTGAAAGCTGTTAAATTTCACTGTCCAGCCAAGACAGATATTGATAATTTGTTGTTGCCATTGTGTGAAATGTTTACTCAGTGAAAAGAAATTTCATTATAGAATTTCATTTCCAGTAAGTGAAAAATCACAAAAAAATCAATTGAATTGTTTTTAAGTGGCACAATTATTTCAGAAAGTTTCTGGCTTTTCCACTTTAAAATAAAATAGAAATTTGTAATTTGTGTAAATGTCATCTATGTCATCTATATGATTAAGAACATTGAGACAGTGAAAGTTGCAAAGAGAAAGAGTCTGTTGCTTATATTTTATTGATTATAATCAGAAGCATAGCTTGGAAATACTTTAGTAATGATTATGAGTTTCCAATTAGAGTAATTGCATTATAATTTTAGATAAATATAATATTTTAACATGTTGCAATTTTATATGATTTTTCCGTTACTCGCTTCATATAGCCCGCCAATTAGGCGCCATTGTTTTTCTATCGCTTCATTAGAAAATCTCGTTTTTCACACCTCCAAATTTGTTTAAACCTCAATTGTATGTGTTTTGCGTGGGCTGTTTGCCGCCTTCGATAAATTTAGTGACACACTTTTCCACTCAAATGTCAAAGTTAAATTTGTAGATTCTTTGGAGCCACAAAACATTTAACTACGCTTAAAGAGCCACACACACACGGGCATTAAATGCATTTGATATCAACTTTATGCATACAATATTCAAAATGTAAAATAAATCGATAGTTGGAGGTTAAAGTTTTCAAGCTTTCACTCTCGCCGCACGTGAAAGTTTTTGGGGATCCCATTTAATTCGTTAGCCCAACTCGAAACCAGCTAACAAGCAATTTGATATGCAAATCAAACAGAGTCTGAATAAAAGATTAGCCAGTCATCTGAACAGAACAGACCTTTACAGCAATTTAGACCAAAATGATTGCGTTCGTTCTGCGAATTCAAAATGTAGTATGTTCCCTTATTAAGTTCGCTCTTTTCTCGCATACTAATTGCGACTCTTGTGAATTTCGTTCAACATATGAGTTTATGCTGATTTCTTGCTGACCCTCTCTTGAACAACCACATTTGAATACAATGATTGAATGCTAAAGCTGTTCATGATTCATCGTCGTAGGAACACAAAAGGTTTAAATAAAAAATTAAAACCTGACATTCAACAATGTGCTCGAGTTGAATTTCGAGCTGAAAATATAAACACGAATAAAGACTGAATGGTAAAGGCAAAGTATTATTATACCCTTGCTCAGGGTATTATTAATATAACATATATATATTTATATATATAACTTTATATATAGATTTATTTTTGTATTAACTTAGACAATTGTTTCCCCATTTTGTAATAAGTTATATATAGCTGGCATAGAATCCATTAGCAGATAATAACATAATTTTACAAATTACGTTACGCTAAGTATGCATAGGGTATCTTCAAGGGTATTCAATCTTCGTCAAGCCGCAGATAATTACTCTTTCTTCATTTTTTACGAATTAATTACATTTGATATGGCATACCGCGACCGCATTCTTTGGCATTTTTTTAACTATTTATAAACTGTGGATTTTAATGTTTATTATTATTACCATAAATATTTTTCATAATAATGTAATTATTTAAATTTTGCTTCTGTTTCTTTGCAGGTGAGTTAAATGTTCAATTTAAACAAATCGCATGCCCCTGGGGCAGATTCGTGAGTATAAAATCTCCATTCGAGCAGCGCCTAATTGGCCTGGCCCAAAGTGCCAGCCATCGCTTGGACATGTGCCCCATTAGGGAGCTGTAATAGTTGGGCAAAAACAATTTTGAGCGACAGCGACAACGACAGCTCTACTAGGGCTTCATATGCGAGCGTAGTCTATCTATCTGTCTATCTATCTTTAGTTTAGCCGCCACTCTTTTTGGTTCTCGCGCTGTTGCGCTTTTTATGGTAGTTTTTCATTTTCCAGTCGAATGGATGCCAACTTTTATGTAACATGGCACTTGATTGCATGTGTTACAGGTACATATCTATATAAATATACATATTATAGGTTAATATGTGCCCCGTAGCCACGGAATCATTGAAGCGTCTAAAAACAACAAGTTAACTCTCTCTCCTTCTGTGTCTTGCTCGCTCTTACTCTCAATATCTAATCACATAATGACAGTCATATTGCCATCAACACGTTGTTAAGCTCCAGGGCCTCTGGCAAGGCATAAGACTTATGCATACTACTACTTGGGTATTATAATATCTGTCAAATATTTGCGCTACGCATTATTCCAATCGATATCAATTATTTGTTTTACCTAAGTAACACTGCATTCATGTAAATTGCTCTTAAATCGACGTGTGGGCTTTTAATAAAGTTGCCGTCGTTTTTATACTCTAAACCTATTGAAAATGGGTAAAAATGGGTATGATGATTTTATGCAAATTTATGTAACAGACATAGGACTGTAACTCTGACCTCATCGTAAATAAACCCTTGATCAGAATGACGAACTGAGTCTATAGAGCCTCGTGCTTTAGTATATGCTTATATATCACACCATAAATACTGAAGTTGCTCAAGAATGAATTTCGCATAATGTGGCGCTAAGGGAGGAAAAGGCTCGACTGATTCGCAAAGTGTATGTGAGTGTGTGTTAAAGTGTGATTTTTGTCTATGCACGTATAGAAGTCAGAATGTTTTTATCAGCAGCTAGGCGCTGGGTTCAGGGTATCTCCCAGTCGACCACTCCTGACTTGAGCACTCTTTCTTATTGCAATTGTCGCTGTCGTTGCCACATAGTTTGCATTACAATTCAGAAAATAAAACCATAATCATAAATGCATTTTGTAAACATTCTTTATACTTACTATTATTGATCGAGTGCCACAATGATAATCGCAAGCGCAAGCGTGGGTTTCTCTAGTATTCAAAACCACTTTGTTTTTGCTCGGCTTAAAAACTTGTCTCACTGTAATTAAATGCTTGATCAATGCAAAATTGTCAGGTCTTTAAATGAAATTATTTTTGTAATAAATTAAATGTCAAAAGTAACCCAGATAAACTCTGCTGCCTCTGATTGTCTATAGAATATAGTTTTAATTTTTTGTTGTGTTAATCGGAACATACGGAAAGCTAGATTCGTGCTTTGAAAGAAACAGTTTTTTCTGTAATTTCCAGATTCGTTTCTTTCTATTCACTAAATAGTTAATAGAAAGCATTCGTTTTGCGTTCATATGTCTCGTCTTGGCAAATCTCTAAGCTCTTAAGCCCAAAATTTGAAAAGCATACTTTTAAGCCTATTAAAAATACACTTCAAACTAAATTTACGCGTAAAATAATGTTTTATAAAGAAGAATTAGTAAAACATTAGCCTTATTAACCAGAATTACAATTCAATTGATTGGAATAATAGTATATTATTTATTATTTATGTTAATTATTATTATATACTCAATTATTAATTAATTCGTCACCTATGAGCGTTTTTATTATTTCAAATCTAATATATTTTTATTTCACTGGATTCCCGATGTTATAAATGTTTATTGCTTCAAATCGTAAACAATTTTCAAGCTTTGTAGAAATTATTTTTTTTGCCATTTTCTTGTTCAGCATCTTTGTTCCACATTCCCAACAGAAATCAGTGCAGTCAGTAATTGGAAAAAGTAAAATTATTTGGATACGGGCACTTCGTACTTGGCATTTTGCATGTTTCTTTGTTATTGCACTTCACAAGCTGCTTGTCATGTGCCCATTTTGCTTCATTTTTGTAGTCCTTTTGCTGGTGCTCTTGTTTGCCTTGGAAAATTACACACACTCATTTGAAAATGTTTACTTTTGCATACGAGTACGCCACTAGAAACGTGTTCCGTATCCCGAAGCCTGTTTCCCGTTTCCTGTTTACATTTCCTACTCTAGTATCAGGTCGCACAAAAATTGAGTATGAGATGTTTGCTAAGGGCGATGGGTGGATTGTATGTGTGTGTGTGTGTGTGTGTGTAAGTGTATATCTTGCACAATACACCGGGACAAGCGAAAGGACCTGTGACGTATAAGTTTTTCATTTTTCATTTCTCCTGTCAACGTCCGAGAATACCACTCAGCTAACTTCTTATGGCCAACGCCTGAGAAAGTTGTTGACATAGGTTTAAAGAGCTTAAAGTACTGCTACAATAGGTTATTAGAAGAACTTGTGTCTATATTAACAGCTAAATTAGCCAGCATAGGATGGTATAGGATTTGAAAAGTCAACTAGAATGCTCTAAAATTAAACGTTCCTTCTCTTGAATTCTTTCTATCATTTGAATTAATATCTTATAAACCAGTTATAAAGCAAAAAATTCATTTCTTGTATGAAAAAGTTTGGTTATATTCCAACATATCATGACCAAACATCGGGGCGTAATTCTATATCATATATCTCTATAGGAGGAAACGGCAAATATTTAAGAACTTCTGTAAACAACCGTTTTTGTTTTCATTAAATCTTAACCAAAGTCGCATTTACGAATATCAGTTATTTCATTAAATTCGAGCAAAAGCCCATTAAGCCAACGGACTTGTAAATCATATATCCGCAAGAATATTTAATTGTTGGCATACAGAAGATAGCTACCTTATTTCCATTTTTTTATAATTTTACAATATCAAAAATCTCTTCCAATCGCAATGAAGCACTATTCTGCCCATTTTGTGAGATTTGATTACTCATCGTTTTTCAAAAGAAAACACAATCTGGAGTCTGCCCAGCGTAATCCTAGCTTAACTACTATCACATTGACCCTAGGAATGATAAGTTGAAAAACGTTACCTACTTGCACTTGAGGCCAGTCCATTGTCGCTCTTTGCGCCTCTCTGCGTGCTCAAGAAATGGAACTGCGTAGATAGACAGAGACCCGCCACAAGCGACTCGAAGCACTTGAGGTACTTTCCCCGTGCCGTTGCACGCATGCGCACCATAACTCAAACACATGAACCCGACAACCGGCCCGACTTCAGGCTTTTCAATTTTCACTCGACTGCACTTGGAAATGTGACCCAGCGGCGTCGGCGTCGATAGCCCCTAGACGCATGCCTCAGTGCTCAGTGCGGTATTTTTGTTTTTTAATTTTTTTGTGCCTTCCTCTTTACCTAATTTATGAAATCTGAAAATCTAGAGTTTTGTAGTTCAAGCACGTACCACGCACGAAACGAAAAATATGCTCAACACAGAAATGGGCATAGAAATTCTTTTCAAATGGCAACAAATGACCAAAACATTATCAACCTACTCGTATCTGCCAGATACACATATTTGACATTGAAAGCTCCCCGATTTATGCATATTGCAAGGACCTCTTGGGCATGGCATAACATTAACACGTCGCGCCGGCATAAAACTCGTTAAATGCTCCCAAATGGGACCTGCAACAGCAGACACTCTAGACACAACATGCAACATACATCGCAACACTTGCCACGCCCCAGGCCTGATGGGCGTCCGAGGGACGTGCCAATCGACAATATGCAAATGCTATTATTGAAATGCTCTACCAAATAGCCGCGTCAACACCATTCCCCAATGTCAGTTTAACTCCATTGCTTCCGTATCCTCGCTCCCGCTGCTTCCGGGCTGTTAATCGCCGCAGACGGTCGTTTGTCATACGTTAGCGGCAGGAGAGCAAAAACTCAACCCGTTGTCACTATTCCCAAAACAACTAGCATTCTTTCCTACTCCGGTATGTGCAGCCAGAGCTGTATCCTTGCTGCTGCTGTTAATGCCATCGAGAAGGCAGACACACGTGAAAACTTCTGGTTGCTCTCAATCTTACTTGCATGCATATTTATCAGCAATTTTCAAATCTAACATTAGGGGATATCCCCCCTTTTTTTACATATACAAAAGCCAATGTTGGTCTCTGATCATTTTATGTATTAATTATAATATTATTATGAGAAAATATTACATTGTGTCTCCTTGTGTCATAAATATTTTTGATCTGACTAGAAACAAATATAGTAAATAAGTAAGTTTTCTTTTAGTTATGCTAAATTCAAGAACTATATAATATCATGCAGCACAAATTCGCGATTAAAAGACATATTTTCAAAATGTTAAAAAGTATTACCTAAAAATACATTTCTTGTAGGGTCTTTTTGTAAGTAAAACCTTTTTTTTATTTTAACAAAAAAATTAATAAAGATCATTTTAAGTTTCACATTGAAAAACATCTTTTAGCGCATATGCACAAATAAATTGTACACAAAATTTAAGGATATGAATATGCCCTTTATTAAAACGATATCTTTAAAAGTTGTTTACTTTTGCACTTTGACAACGAATAAATATCAGTGAGAACTTTTGGCATTCAGAACGCACAGTTTTGCCAACTTTGTATACGCTGTTTCCAAACAGAAAACGGGTGTATATAGCTCTAACAAATTTAAGATGTGTTTTTTCTATGCCTAATATCACCTAATATTCAAAAGCTGTTGAATAAATAATAATGAAAGAAAAGATGAAAAAGAGAATAAACGAGAAAGAAGGGCTATCTTCGGCACGCCGAAGATTTAATACCCTTGCAGTTTGGTCAAGATATCTTGAAAAACATAAAAATTTTCCATACAAAAACTTAATTTTCGACCGATTGTTCCTATGGCAGCTATATGATATAGTTGCCCGATCCGAAAACAATTTTGCATATATATGGGGAGCTTAGTAAAACTAATAAATACCGAGTTTGGTCAAGATATCTTGAAAAACATAAACATTTTCCATACAAAAACTTAATTTTCGACCGATCGTTCCTATGGCAGCTATATGATATAGTGGTCCGATCCAGCTGGTTTTGACATATGAGCTGCGTGCAACAGAAAGAGGGACTTCTGCAAAGTTTCATAAAGATAGCTTTAAAACTGAGAGACAAGTTCGCATAGAAACAGACAGACGGACAGACGGACATGGCTATATCAACTCGGCTGTTGATACTGATCAAGAATATATATACTTTATGGGGTCGGAGATGTCTCCTTCTATGCGTTACACATTTCACGACAAAATTATAATACCCTCTGCAAGGGTATAAAAATAGGTATATAGCAGCCTAAATGAATAGGTAGTTAACTAACTACAGATATTTTTCTTGATAGTTAGCAACAGGCGTACCCTACTCTGGTCGTTTTAAAACAGAGTATCTCGCAGTTGCGGCTAGTTTCTGCAACATGTTTGCTGTTTAATAGCCAGACCCGTTTAAACATCCCTTGAGAGAGAGGGAGAGAGAGAGAGAGCTCTGCAGCATTTGCACACAAATGTTAACGGTTGATTGCATTTTAGTGTTGTGCACCAAAGTCAATTGTTTATCAATTGCGTCTGCATGGAAACAAAACACTTCCCCAGAGGCCATTCGAAATGGTGTGGAACGTGTTGCGCTGATTGTAATCCACTGTTTTGCCTGTCTAGACATGTTCATGTTCGTCTGTGTGTTGTCTACCTGCTAGGGTAGCCCAGGGTTGCCCCAGGGCTCAAAGACCCTTTTGAGGATTGCTGCAACTACCTAAGGCGTCGCCCTGTAAATGCCTGAGAAAAGTGTACAGCACCCAAAACGAAATAGATTAAAAAATCATTAGAATGTTGAAAAACTGCATTGCGCTGGGAAAAATACCAATGCAAGAAGGGAAAAGGTTAAATCACTGCAGGAGGTGTCGAATGAATTAAAGAGATCATTTAGAATGCGATTCTATCTTGGATGCGATGTATCTATGATTGAGCATTCCTTGTGAAGACCTGACCCTCACACTATTTGAAATAGTAAGGCTAATACAATTTTAAACTCATGCAGCCTAAATGTGTATACCGTTTGAAATGGGTAGAAAAGGGTATATATGTACAACTACAAGAAGTCCAATAATAATGAAAAATTTTGAAATTAAAACGTCATGATAAAAGACTTTTCAGACTGTAATGTTTTCTGGGAAGTTTGGCAAATAATTTATACAATTTATGGTTTAGGTTAATTTTTTCTAAGTATCTAAATAATATAGAATTTTGTTATTTGTGGTCTATTTTTATTCGAGGGTAACATTTCGTCAAGTCTTTCAGCTTTCTTTTTAGTGAATGAATCTTGTAGTTGTCTAAACGAACAGCAAATTCAATATACATTAATGCAATTCAATATTCAGAATTCCAACAATATTTTCCATTGTTTTAGCATACCGGGCCAGGACTGACTGTCAAAGAGTGTGTGTGTGTGTGTCGAGTTACTATCGGTTGGGCATTGTTTTTTCATTTTTGGCACGAAAACAAACGCTCTTGTGAACCCTCACTTCACACCAGAATAGAGCAACAACAACTACAATAATATGAATTTCTACTTTATAGAAATTCCAGACAGTCTCGGTATAGTCAGCATTGTTAGCATAATAGTTGGTATTGGCATAGGAAATGGCATCGGCTCGACATCGGCATCGACTACGGAGTCGTTTACAATTTACATGAAAAACGGTCGACATCGTTGTCGTTGTGTTGATGGAGTGGATCCATTTAGGAGTGGCAACTGCCTTCACGATTTGCTTTTCATTTTGCATAAATATGCGCGACTGTCAGTTGCAGTCGCAGTCGCAGTCGCTGTCAGCGAGCCCCCATTGATGATGGTGATGATGACGATGATGCGGTGACGACTGTCAAGAGCTAGTAAATGAATATCTCTGCATACTTGATACATACATACATGCATACCAAACATACATACATATGTATATATTTAAACATATACCACATACTAGTTCTCACCATGACACTTATAAAGCTTTGTCTTTAATTCATGAAAGTTTTGCATAGCTTGCACATTTTCATTTGGCGTCTAAAATTTAATTCATGGAATTTTCGCTGCTTACTTCAGATGCATAGATATATAGATACAGATACATACAAATATACAGCTAATGCCCTTGCAAGTGCGGTTCTCTTATTTCGTAATGGAGATCTTTTGCATTGTCTGTTTGTCACTTAAAGCGTTTAATAAGCACTCGCTTGATTGAATTAATATGTCAAGAAGTTGTCATTGTGTCGCTGATCCGGGCTCGGATCGGTGCGGGCGTTTAATTGAATTGAAGTTGCCATTTAGTGCGCATCAAGCTGTGAACTTTTCAACTTTTGCTTTTCCATTCACCATTGAAGCTCAGAAATTGCATTTGTTCAGATGCATCCGCTGTAATGTATGTGTCTTGAAGGATTTCAATATGGTATCCATATCATTTATGAGTAGTAAAAATCAACATTAACATTATCTTCAGAATGTTAATCGAAAATCTTCAATTGTATGGAAATCTTATTTTGAATAGTAAAAAAGTTTTGTATACAATTTTCGATAATTGATGATATTTAATTATTATTATTATTTTTCGTAGTAAAATTTGGGTATACATTGTTTCCTTAGATATAAAATATAATTTCATTGATCTGCATTTCAGTTTATGATGAAATTCCATATTCCATTTTCATCAGTTCAAAGAGAAATCACAAAAGACAGGCTGTTCTTTTTTTCCACCAATTTCACAAGGAACCTCTTGTTAAAAGCATTCCTTATGAATTCCAAGCTCGTAGCTACATATATGTGTGTAGGTTCCACAGCGTTAGGTTCCACGGCACGACACGGCAACCATCTGAAAATCTCTTTTATACACTGCTTTATCAAATATTGCTCTGTTTACTTTCGTCGCTTTGTTTACATTTTTGTGTTCGCTGCCGCTTTCCGGCCTCAATGAACAAGCGGGCTGAACACACACACATGCATTGGCTTCCACACACACACGCACACACACACCGATACAAATGCATCTAACAGATAGGGCAGTACAACTTCACAGATACGTGTCGAGTCTGTCGAGCAGCAGCAGCTACTGCACACCGCACGCTTTGTCTGGCCTTTATTCGCCTGTTTGTTTTGTGCTTCGCCTTTATCAGCGTCGCCTGCTGCTTCGCTTCGCTCTCCGGTTTTGGATCTTGTGACTGGTGGACGGCGACTGCCATCCACAATTGTAAAATAGTTTCGAAGCGTGTTTCAAGCCGTCAACGTCAACGGTTGCCGCGAGCGGACTGCGACGGCGCAAGCGACAACGACGCGAAGTATCTGTAAGATACTTGTACGAGCACAAATACCTAGCTAGTAGAGCTACATCTGTGACATGTAAATGTTAATTAGTTGGCCAGCTGCCCAAATAGCAACTCCGAACCATTCAAAATACAATTCAAATGCTAATCGAATGTTAAAGCTTATGTGAACCCAGCGGATTACTCACTGCAGCACTGCAGCGGTGTCCAGTGAAGCGCAGCTGCAAGGCGCGAGCATTTCACTTTCGGTGCATCCAACAGATACTTGCAACTGCGCTCCAAATTTGCAAAGCTATGCGGTCATTCGCTTTTCGTACTGTTGTGTGTATACCGTCAAAATGTACCTTAGAAGACAATGCAGTTGCTTTCATCAAAAGTAGAGGCGATCACATTCGAGATGCTTGTCGTAAAAAGTATCCTAAAGTGCGTGCGAGCAGCAATTAGCATGTAAATTCGTGCGTCTGTGTTAATTAAAGCCACCTTGGCTGACCACAGCCAACACCCCTAAACGCAAATTACCAAAAAAAAAAATATATATATAATAACAAAAATATATGTTAAACAGCCGAAAAAAATAACAACAACTCTTTTCGTATCTGTGCGCTACCGGATGACGCGTATTGAGATATTTGCCATAAAATAATATGCAAATACAAGTCGCCGGTCGCCATATGCTGTTAAAAATTCCTGAATATATTTACTGCTTCGTCTGGAAGTTAGTTGTGAGCTGCAGCTAGTCTAAAGTTTATTTATAAATCATTAGCTCAGCGCCAAAGTGCAATTAATTATGCAATATCTTGTGCCCGTACTCCATGTAAAAAACAATTGAAAGTGACATCAGCTTTGGCTGCGGTTGTACACTCTCGATTTTGAATCAACTCGATTTCGGTTTTTATTTACCTGTTGAAATTTTTATTTTATTTATTATTTATTTACCTAAATCTCGTCGCGCGTCTGGTTCGATGTATTCATTTGTTATGCATGCAATATTTTGTTTTGGTTTCGTTTCTTCAAGTGCCTAATTGCGTGTATTCATATCTGGTCTTTTATCGCTAAGAAAATAAGTGAAACATAAGTAAAAGCCAAATAAATATGTCGCACAATTAAATATTAAATGCTTCAGTTAATTACTTTGACTGGCTCAAAGTGCGTAAATTGTATGAAAAACATTTTCATTTTCAACAAAAACATTATCACAAATTTACAATGAAGTTTCCGGATTATGTGCCAAACAACATGTTGGTAAGCAACAACAACAAAAACAAGTGTTTAGACCAAAATCCAACCCATGTATGTGTCTATGTGTGTGTGTGTGTGTGTGTGTAGTTTTTCCTTATAATTATAATCGTTAGACAGAGTTAAATGCTCTATAAATCAAGTTGCTGCGTCCGAAATTATGAATAAAACCCAGCCATGCCCAGTTAAACCATCAGAGTTATTTTTATGAAGGTTGAGTTACATAAAAGTTGGCGCTTGGAATTTTTAAAGAGCTTAAACAGGTAGAACTCCCTCGTATGGGAAACCAAAAGCAGTTTATTACTTGTTTACATAGTGGGAGACCGATGTGAACTAAAGATGGGACTGGTATTTCAGATTAAATATTAGGTCATTTTGCAGGCAGAAGAAAGAAATAGAGATCGGTAAATTTAATATTAACTGTCATTTAGAAATTCAAGGTATTTTCATGCTCGCTCCAATATCTTTGTATTGTAGAATCAAACTATTGTAAAGTTTAAAAGAAATATATAAATTTATTTTTGCGCCCACAAATGTTTAGATTAAATAAATATTCTGAATATTTCTTGTTTTCTATTTTCCTTCGTAATGGTTGCACTTCCTTTTGTGTAAATTGAATGGAGTTCTTTTGCCAAGCTCCTAATTATTGCCTTGTTTTCTATATTCTTTAAAATTTGTTGAAATTCCTTTTTATCGATGTGAAAAGCGAATTGAGTTTTATAGCTTATTTTTTTGATTTGTAACGCACAGAGTCCAGATTTTATGGAAATATTGCGAATTTAATTTTTTATGCGCACATGATAAGTCATAAATCTTAGCTGTCTCATTAGAGCTATGCTCTCACTCAACACGCGTACCATATGAATAATAAATTACATTCAAAATACTTGAATGAAATGCGCTGATCCCCAATAAAACGCTCACATGAACAAAACTACAAAGAAAGTATAATTTCTGCCGCCGCCCCCCAAACCAGTCGAGTTTTCCGCACGCCTTCATTTTAGAGCACATCATTAAACTTCAGGCTAATTTCACTTGCAATTAAGTTAATTATAATTTTATCGCCCCGCTCCGCTTGAAGCGGAACTCGGTCACCATATGAGAGTACCTGCCATATGTGTGCATGTATAAATCTATATAAATCTTTACTTATTTTTTGTTTATCAGACAAGCCAAGCATAACATTTGAATGCAGAAAAAAAAGAAACTCAAAGACAGATGAAAAAACTAAAAACTTAACTAGCTTAATACACTGTTCAAACAAATGCGTTTAATGCTAATTTAAGGATGGGTCCCGTAACAAGGGAGCGGGGAGGGCACATTGCATCTAAAATCTACACCTGCAAACGTAAGAAAAAATAAATATTTATAACGTTGCAGGTGCCCACGCGACCGCTTGGCTGAGCCCAACAAATTCTTTTTTAGTTAATTTTTGTTATGCCATCAAGTTTTTTATATTTATTTTTATTTAGGCACACGTCTAGCGCAGCCCACGTGAAATTATAATTTTTTTTGGTTTTTTGTTTCTTGGCAACTGGTTGCAAATGGGGTTTCGAAATTGGATGCGACTACTCGTAACGCTATTTATTTATTTCAAATTTTTTTGTTTTTTTCTTGGCGCCCACCTCTGAGTCTAGTGCATGGCTTTCGCTTGATTCGGAATGAGGGATTGGCCCTCCGACTGAGAGGCTTCAAATTAATTGCAGTGAATCAGAGTAAATGCAAGCGAACGATTGCCATTGGGCAGCTAAACAACAACTCAATGGGACTTATTTTTAATTGATTTATTTTCGTATTATTGGATTTGTGTACTGATTGAGATCTAATTGACTTGCCAGGCCAACTCCGACAAAAAGCTTTCTGATGGATTTCAGGGTTGAGATTCGCATGTTGAATCGACAAAAAAAGGACGCCACCCTTTGCGAGTGTAAATGGAATTTACCAGTCGTTAAGTCAAAATCAATTAATTCTTAATGGCAGGTGTTGCTGTAATATTTTTTGTAAAATACTAAGCTAATTTTGTGTTGAAATGAGTATTATAAATGTGTGCATGAGTCCATTAAAAATAACATTTTTATTGGACAGACACAATCAAGTTTTAACAAAGAGAAAGTCAAGAATTCTATATATTAGAGTGTCAATGAATACGAACGGCGAAGTCATGGGAGCAATTTTTGTTAAAATTCTCCATTTTAATATATATTTTGTATGTTATATAACTTGGTATATATTTCACTTAAAGCAAACAAGATTTTAATTTTCTTTGCTAGAATTTATCTAACCTGAGTTAATCATGAAAGTTTTTAAAACATACTCCCTTGACTATTCAGAACATAAGCCTATAATAACCACTAGACAGTACCTTTTTTTAGGAATTTTTCTATTAGCCATAAAATCTTCCGGGGCTGAAAATTGAATTTAACATATTCTTGCTCATGTATGGGCTGTGTAAATTGTAAAACGGAAGTCACATGTGTGCACTTCCGCCTCGTAAGCATATTTCGTTGCAACGCTCGGCGCCCATCCTTAACAAATTTCAATTAAAGTTTATTTAAATAAATTGAAGAAAAAACTGAGAGAAAGAAAGAGAGAGAGCGAATGAGAGTTGTGAGGGTAGAAGCAAATCGCCGTATTCCTCATTTCTCTTTTGCATTCACACATTTTTTTATTTATTTTTTTTATTACAATACCTTTTCAATTCCCTATGTTTTCTTGTTTTACTATTGCAGGGCGATCGCACCACATGGGAGTATCACACAGTTTCGGTGACTCGAGTGCCCGGCTACGGGTTTGGCATTGCCGTTTCCGGTGGACGTGATAATCCCCACTTTGCCAACGGGGATCCCTCGATTGCAGTCAGCGATGTGCTCAAAGGTGGACCAGCCGAGGATCGTTTGCAGTAAGTACATAAATCGTAATATGTATATCTATGTAACTACACCAACCCAAAGAAGCGACTCACTAGAACCCAAAATGACTTGGCAAATATCATATGGGAGTATTCGAGCCCGCCAGCTGCTGATAATTACGTACTTACAAGTCCGATTCTGATGTGTCAGCTGTTGTCGCTGTTGGGGCAGGAAATTAATTGTTGTGTTTGAAATGTTTAACATGCTGTTTCTTTGCTTTTAATGAGCCCCCATATAATGCACCCCGACTTTAAGTCAATTTTAGTCTTTATTTTGAATAAACAACTAAACGCAAACTTTGCATTTCCTATTCATCGAGTGCTCATGTAAGATTCTAAATAGGCAACAGATAATGATTTTTAGTTTTCCATTGAAATTTTAAGATAATTTTGAAAGAGATCGATATTAAGTATCGAAGATTAAAGATATTCTATTCTGCAAGTACAAAAAGAGTACTGAAAGTCTCCTCAGTTCTCAGTAGATGATGATTTTATTGGTAAATCATCGAGTTGAATAAAATTTAAAGGTTTTCGGCCATCACTTGTATTGCAAACAAATTTACGCCACAAAATATATTTATATATATTATATATTATATATTTATTTAAAATCGGATTAAATTTCTGATCGTTCTTAACATCCTTAGGTTCAAGCAACCCTCTTTAAATATTGAAGTATCTAATATAAAATGCTCAGCACGCCGCGACAGCTTGAGTTCATAAGTCCAGCAATTGACAGAGCACCTCACAGCTGACATCGTTAATCTTGTGCTTAGAACTTTAAATAAAACCCAACAAATACCAAAAATCGTACACGCTTCAAAACTTCAGATCACGTAGCAAGAGCCTTCGTATAATTAAACCAAATGCGTTTTTAGCCACAGCTCCTCTGGCTCTCTTTTCCGCGGTGTGTGCTGATAATAAAAATTCCAAAGCGTTTTTCAATAGAGGTGACGCGCCGGGAGGAGCGGAGCAGAACGACCTGCCCAATGTCGTTTCGTGCTTGTGTGATTAAAAACTTGTCATAATCTTTTTTCCAACGAAACTATTTACACTGCGCAGAACAATTTGAGTTTGTCTACCTGGCAACCAGCCAGCCAACCAGCCTGGATTGCAGCAATTGTAAAAGAAAAACGAAAAATCCCGAGAATAGAGCTCGAAAATATTTGTGCGGCGGCGACAAGTGTAAATTAGCTGCAACATAAAAGGCCACAGCGGACTTTGCCGGCCGGCTGGCTAGCTGACAGGCGGACCAGCTCTGGCCCGGCCTCAGCTGCCAAAACATGTGAGCTGCTCGCTTAGATAGATGTGAGCTCAAGCTAAAGTTTCACTGTTATTTCAGCTGAAATGTTTGCCCAGCACATACTTTAGCTGCGCTTCATCTATCTACTTGCAAACAGCTTTTTGCTGCTGCCGCTGCTGCTCCTTCCTCTTCCTCTTCTATTTTGCCGCATTTTTGAGCAGCTTAATTGCTTAGCTGCAGTCTTTTGGCCTGTCAACGGAAAGTAAAACGCGGCACAGATCCTCCAGCGCGGCTATGGACGCTTCATGCGCTCTTAGACATGTTAATTATGTCGGCACAGACATGCAATTTTCATCATTATCATTATCATTTTTCTGCTCACACACACACACAATTACATATATATATTAAAATATATATTTATCTATAGTCATGTACTATTTACTCTACGATACCCTTGTCGAAGGTATTATAACTTTGCAATAAAATATGTAACGCTTAGATGGAATCCTCCTCATCAACAGCCGAATCTCATAAAGCTGCCTTAGGAACGATCCATCGCAAACTAAGTTCTCTTATGAACAAATTTTTATTAATCGAGATTTCTTTACCTATGCTGCTCCTATGCTCCTTGCATGTGACTCAAATCTTATCAATATCGGACTACTATATCATATAGTTATATAAAAAGAGTTTGTGGAAAATGATTTTTGTATGGAAAACTATTCTGTTTTCTAAGTTATCTTACACCAAACATGGCAATGTTGAGCCTGATTATTCTTCGCACATATTCGTAATCCGTGTCAGCGTATTTAATCATCGGTGCGCCAAATATAGACCCACTTTCTTGTTTTTACTTTTTTTTTTTCGTGTCATCCTCTTAGGTTCCGTTCCAAGAACAGTTTGCAATTGTTAATATAGAACTGAAGTACCATATACTTATATATAAAGTAGGCACAGATATGCTTGTATTGTTCCCTCGAAATACGCAATCTGCTTAGACGCCCCTATATCACGCTCATTCCCTCTCTCTCTCTCTATCTCTCTCTCTCTCGCTCTCTTTGCCGTTCTTGTGCCCGTTTCGCCCAGACGCACCGGCTCATTTGACGATATATTCTATCCGTGTATAAGCCGTGTGTCTAGTCATGTTAGGCACGGACAATTGTCTGTTTATTAGCGTATGACTCCGATCCGTGCATAACCTGATTTCTCTATAACAAAACATGTAACCAGATATTGAAGTATTCACCATTGACGTTCGCTATACTCTACACACTTGGCCAGCCTCGTATTCGCCAGCAATTTATGCCTTTAAGCGTTCTTTTTATCGTTTGCTACCGTAGATTTCGTTAATTATAGCTGCTAGACTAATGACTGTATAAAGATCCGATTCCGATTGGCTGCTGCCACGACAAGGCTGCCTCCCAATGACCCGCAACTGGTAGTAGCACAAATCCATATCGAAAGCCAGTCACGACTTGGACTTATGTTGGTCCAAAGGTTCGACACATGTTTCAAGTACAATCATGGTAGCTTTAACTACGATTCTTAAAACATTTGCTTATATGTGATTTTTTTCTATTGATTTCTTGAAAATAGCATAGATATTGAGGCGAACGAATGAAATATGACCATGTACATTTAAGATCTATGAAAGAAGGCTTTGCTACTATTCTAACCTTTATATTAATCTTTCGTTGGGGTTTGCTTGTAAAAGAGAAGCTGCCTCTAAGCTTTTAAATAAAGTTGTTGGAAAAAGAGAGCTTTAAAATAATAAATATTATAAATATAATTAGTGCTGTAATAAAATAGAAAATTTTCTTTATCATAAACTTTATTCAGGTTGCTCAGTTAAGTCTGTTGAATTTGAATGCTTTTAGTTGTTGGTAATAAACTTAAGATATTAAAAAATAATGTAAAATTAAAATCGTTTTAGGATACGTTAGGTTATGCAGGCTGCCCAACCGGAATCTGATTAACATTCCATGACTTTTTTAGAGAATAATAACAAATTCAATAAACAGACAAAAAAACTAAATATTTCTGCCGGAGTTGAATCGGAGACCTTTAGCTTGTGTGGCTGCGCACTGTATAATGTTTATCATTCAAATTGTGAACACCACTTTCCCCCACTAGCAGAATTTTCAAAATTCTTTCTGCTCACTTTCGACCCAAAAGAAAGCTACAGGAAAAACTCAGCACCGTAGCAGCTTAGATTTTGGGCTTTAGTCACCGTCATTCACAGTCACGCACAAACTCATTTGTATATATAGATTGAGGGTATATATGTATGTATATAGCTGTATGTTTTCGATGTTAGCTATGTTATCTGTACCTAATGTGATATCGTAAAATTGGCAAATTTCTTATGTATTATAATTCACATTTTGTTCTATTTTATTTTACGCTACCTTAACTTCTCTAAATTTCATACTCTCTCTTTTGAACTTTCAGTGTAAACGATCGCATTATCACTGTGAATGGCGTCTCGCTGGAGAATGTGGAATATGCCACCGCAGTGCAGGTGTTGCGCGACAGTGGCAATACGGTCACTCTGGTCGTGAAGCGTCGCGTTCCACTGAATGTGGCCGCAACGAATCCCGCACAGCATCAGCACTCGCACAGCATGAGCTCTGTGGGCCTAGGACTGACCAACGGCAGTGGCATGGCCAGCAGTCAGGCGCCCAGCGCCGCCATGTCCAGCATGAGCCAGCCGAACTCGTTGAACTCCTCGCTGGTACAGAACGCGGGCAGCGGTGGCCAGCCCATCAAGGTGACACTGACCAAGGGCAGCAAGAAGGACGACTACGGCATTGTGCTGGGTTGTCGGCTGTTCGTCAAGGAGATCTCGACGAAGGCGCGCGATCAGCTGACTGCCAATGGCTATTCGCTGCAGGAGGGCGACATCATAACACGCATACACAACACAAACTGTGCGGATAACATGAGCCTCAAGGAGGCCAAGAAGATCATCGACGGCTGCAAGGAGCGTCTCAATCTGGTTGTGCTGCGCGACATCACTAACCAGGCGGCGGCAGTCAATCAGCTGAACAACTCGAGCCATCAGCAGGCAAATGCGAATCTGTATGCTACACATCAGGCACAGGTTTCCAGCTGCAGTAATAATCTGGATGATGCATATCTGCCCGGTGGCGCCAGCTACTCCTCACAGAATCTTTACGTGCAGCCACCAACGCGCACCTCCAACGGGCCCAGCATCAATGGCAATGGACTCAGTGAGGAGAAGAGCAACCTGACGCCACGCGGACGCTCGCGTGGTCCGCTCATGGACGGTGTCTCGCTGCAGCAACTTGACAGGCCCGTCACGCCCACCAATGGAGGGCGTGGGCGTGTCGATGAGCCGCCTAGGCCGCCACCACCGCGCGCCGCCCAAGAGGACTTTTACAGCTCGCGACGACAACTGTACGAGGAGCGGCAGAGCGCCGAGCCGCGTTTCATCTCATTCCAGAAGGAGGGCAGCGTTGGCATTCGGCTGACGGGCGGCAATGAGGCGGGCATCTTTGTGACCGCCGTGCAGCCCGGCTCACCAGCCTCGCTGCAAGGCCTCATGCCTGGCGACAAGATACTCAAAGTGAACGACATGGACATGCACGGCGTGACGCGCGAAGAGGCGGTGCTATTTCTGCTTAGTCTGCAGGATCGCATCGATCTGATTGTGCAGTACTGCAAGGAGGAGTACGACGAAGTGGTGACCAATCAGCGCGGTGACTCGTTCCACATCAAGACCCATTTCCACTGCGACAACCCCTCCAAGGGCGAGATGGCCTTCAAGGCGGGCGACGTGTTTCGTGTCATCGACACGCTGCACAACGGTGTCGTCGGCTCGTGGCAGGTGCTTAAGATCGGACGCGGCCACCAGGAAATGCAGCGTGGCGTAATACCCAACAAATCCCGTGCCGAAGAGCTGGCTACAGCTCAATTTAATGCCACCAAAAAGGAAATGAATGCCAATGAATCACGCGGCAATTTCTTTAGACGTCGCCGGTAAGTCCTGCTCTGCTCTGCTGTCCAGAGACATGTTTTACTTATACCATATCCCGACTCTCTTAACAGCTCCACACATCGCCGCTCCAAGAGCCTCTCCCGCGAGAACTGGGACGATGTCGTCTTCTCGGACAGCATTTCCAAGTTTCCTGCCTACGAGCGCGTCGTTCTGCGTCATCCCGGCTTCGTGCGTCCCCTCGTGCTCTTCGGTCCCGTCTCTGACCTGGCCAGGGAAAAACTTGCCAAAGACTTCCCGGACAAATTCTGTACACCACTGCAGGATGATGACAAGACTAGCAGCAACAATAATGGCAGCGGCAGCGGCAACGGCAAATGCCGAATTGTCCGCCTGTCCCACATACGCGACATTATGGATCGTGGCAAGCACGCGCTGCTGGACATAACGCCCAACGCCGTGGACCGGCTCAACTATGCACAATTCTATCCCATTGTTATATTCCTCAAGACGGACAGCAAGCACGTGATCAAACAGCTACGCCATGGCCTGCCCAAGGCGGCGCACAAGAGCTCCAAGAAACTGCTCGAGCAGTGCCAGAAACTGGATCGCGTCTGGTCGCACATCTTCAGCACACAGATTGTGCTGAACGATGAGGAGTCCTGGTACCGCAAGCTCCGTGACTCGATTGATCTGCAGCAGAGCGGCGCCGTCTGGATGTCCGAGTCTAAGGTGAGTTCAACCTGCAACCACCTCTCTATCTCATCACAGGAACAACTTGTTGTTGTCTAGTGCCTTGTGTAGTCTAGTCCTAAGTTTCTGCAAGCATCTCAATTAGCTTTCATAGTGTCGATGTCGATGTCGTGTTGTCGTGAATCTCTAATCATAACATCATACGTAACATGATAATTGAAACTTAATTACGCTCTTTTCGATGTGTGCATAATTGTTTGGTGATGGGGCTGATCGAAAATAATCTATGCTGGACTACTCTGATGAGCTTCAAAATCTTTTATATTTCACCAAAACTTTTTTTAAAGTTACAATTTATGTTAGCACTAGATCGGACAAAATATAAAGTAGACTGGCACTATTCGAAGCTCTTATAGCCAGAAATATTTCATATGATATTGATATTGTTTATTATATATTATCTTACTTTTAATTAAATTTATAAAAATAACCGGCTAAAGCCAGCCTATATATTGCCCTAAATATACAGAGCAATGGACTTGATTTAAGGTCCCATATTATCTAAATTATTTATATTACGAAGTCTAATTTTCCTCGGTCGTAAATATTGAAAATATTACCTGATAATACTTTTCCTGTATTGGGCCATATTTTCTGTGTGTACCTATGGCTAAAAGCCGTTCAAGATCTATAAATTCATTTTCTTTTAATATTGGCGTTATCAAAAATGAATTAACAAAGTATTAACCGCGTGTTAGGGCTGTATTGAAAACATCTTTGCGGTACTTTCTAATAAAAGCTATTCACGTTGAAGTAGGCATAAAGTGGTCCCATTTTAAGTTAGTACAGTAAACAGAACAGTGATCTATCGGAAATGAAAGAAGTTCAGTTGCATGGATTCTCTTAAAGGGAAAAACAATCAAACTGTTGGAAATTTAATTTTTCTAAATAGTCCTTAGACTTATATACGTTATGCAAACTTCAACATCATGAATATTAGTTTCTAGAAATGTTGACAATATTTTTTTCGAATAATCACTGTAATTTTGACAACTCCCACACACGACCTGAGCTAACTTAAACTTGACTTTAACTAATTTTAATTTAATTGATAATTCTTTAATTCTTTTTATCTACAACTGGTTATGGTCAATATTCTAATTTTTATTTTCTAACAATTTTTTCCCTGTCTGAAACACACACCAACACATCACAACACACATACCACCCTAAAAAAAAACACACACACATACATGCATTAATTCAATAATAACTCAATGGGAGCAGCTTCCCGAATCCCCAACCGAAATGCTATTCCCACCCTATATAGCACAGCCTTGCAAGTTCGCCTGCTGTCGCCCCACATCAATCTCGGTGCCGCGCTATAATGGAACGCGGCTCAGGCGCAACTCCTTTTCGCTAATGCCACTTAACGATTGCACGCTAACACCGCCGCCACGCCCACCGCCCATTGGCTATGATCGAGGTCCATATATACACGCCAGCTTAGCCTCGGCAGACAACCAAAAGCAGCAGCAACTGCAGCCGCGTAGCCGCCAGTCATTTACCATGGTACCCATTCTAAAGCCCGCCTCCTCCATGCCGGGCAGCAAAGGTCACCTGCTGGACGGAGGCGGAGGCATTGAGACCGCCTCTGTCAATGAGGATGCCAGCTCACAGTACCACAGCTCGCAGCCCAATTTACTGAGCAGCAGCAGCAGCTATCTCTATTTGAACAGCGCCCTCCATGGTGAGCGGAGCCGTCAACGTGCGCCGGCAGCTGCCGCCTGCTTGGGTCGTCGTGCTGTCTCAATAGAACGCCGCACCACGCCCTACTACTACCACGAGCTGCTGCAGAAGAACGTATTCGATTCGAGTCTGAATCTGTTGCAGGACAGGGAGAAGAACAGCAATTTAAAACTGGAAGCGGCCGGCTCAGCCACCAAGGCGCCAACTGGCGCCAGCAGCGCCGCTGTGGGTGGCAAGCAGGCAATACCCGTGGCCAAGCCACAGCAGCGGCTGCCCGGCGGCAGCAGCAGCAGCAGCGCTAAATTGACCGCTGCCTATGGCAGTTATGCATCCAGTAGCGATTTGCTGTGCAATGGCAACAGCAGCAGCGCCGGCACCTTGGTCGATGATGGGGCGGACGAGGCGAACTTTGGGGTGCCGACGGCCGCTAGATCTTTGAACCTGGCCTTTAATAATCTATCTAATCAGATTGCCAATTTAAATAACTTGAGTAGCAACAACCACAACAACAACAACAACAACAACAGCAACAACAACAATCATAACAACAACAATAACATTGCGGATTCCAACACAAATGTGGGCCGCAGCAACGAGTGCATTGCATGAGATTCGTTGTTAATTTAGTTTCCTGTAAAACTGCATGTAATTGCTTTAACTAAATCTAAATTATATCTAAGTGTTCATTTAATGTGTGTTTGTGTCTGTACATATTTGTGTGTAGTTAACGCATGCAGAAATCATTAACAACAATTCGCTACTCGTTGCATTTACTCGCTTCAAAGTAAATGCTAATCGTAGCTCAAAAAATTAGCTAAATCCAATATTAATAATTTAAATAACTTTTACAAATAGCCGATTAAGCTTTCTGAGCAAAAATTGGAAATAAATAGGATTCAAATCCTAAAAGAGCAAAATCATTTTAAAATATCAGCTGTTTTCGGCTGGAAAATAGCTGAATTGGCAACCTTTATTTTAAAGCTAAACGCAACGAGTGGCCCTCAGAAACCCATACACATCAACATCCATACATACCTAACTTAACTACATTTATACAAATATTAATAACTCATATCTACTCGTATCTTCATAATATTAGCTTAAGTCTACGCAAAAGAATCGCTCGCTTTATAGCTAGAGTGATGTATTTTTTTGCTATTGCCATATACCAAAAATATTTTATATCAAGTTGCTAACTAAATGTTTATCGTTTTCATTTGTTTCTTTTATTTACATACAACAAAACCCAAAATCAAAAACAAAAAAATACAATACATCATCATGGTCATTTCCTGCTTAATCATCCCGTTAAACACGACGCATAATAATCAACAATTATCAAAAAAATCCTCAATACAACACCAACAATTATCAACAAATAACGAAATACTCAAAAAATGTCCTCGTCCAAAACTAAAAAAAAAAACAATTATCTTGTGTTCGTCCAAAAAAAAACTATTATTATATATTCAATATGCTTGGCAATTCAAATGAATATCAATCGAACGTATCAATCAAACAATCAATCATACTATTTGCTATGTTTCATTCACGTTCCTTGTTGCTGTTTTACAATTAAAACAAAAAAATACAAAACGTTGGTTGCTATTTCCCGATAATCGCTAACCAATAACAATTAAAATTGCTCCCGCGTTAATTTTTTGCAAAACTCTTGAACATCGCTAATTAAACCAATTCAAAATTAAATTAACTTGACTCCGCTCCGCTCCGCTCCTAACGTGCCTTCATTTAACAAACTACAAAACCCCAGCCCGTCGAATCCCTCTCCGATGATTTCCTATTCCCCATGACCACATCCCGTTTATCGTATGCATCAAGTCCCGAATCTGATTTGGAGCTAAGTCCCGGGCCATCCGCATCATTGTCGCTTGGCAATTTGCCGCAATTGGTTAAAGCGAGCTCAGATCCATCGATTGCCACTAACCAGGATAACTTGGATAGGGATAGAGACATAATTGGTGAAGGACTACCACCTCCATATACGGTAAGAGGTCCAAACAAGCCCAACTCAATTCTAAACATTTTGAGCATGCGCCCCACTTAACACCACTCAAGTGCCCCGATGCGCCCAGCTCAGGCGCTCTAATATATCATACATAAATCCATCGTATCCATGTTGATCACAGTGTGTGCTAATCTATTTCGCTGCCCTTCACTCCTCACCTGCTATGCACCGACACAGGTACCCTACGATCATGGCGTGCAGCCGCCAGCGAATCGACGCCAGACCCTCGACTCCAGCAAGTACAGCATCTACGGCACCCATATGCCCCAGCAGCAACAACAGCCACAACAGCAGCAGCAGCAGCCAGTTGATCCCACAGTGGGCGTCACACGTCCACAGTCCCTGTATGGCATTAATGCACCGGATCTTCCGCCGCGCGTCGATCGTCAGTCCAAGCCGGGTGATCTGCCCCTGAACACCTCTAGCAGTTCATCACGCAACGGTAGCTCCGGCGGCACCATGGGCCGTAGCGCTCAGGAACGTCTCTTCGGCAAGGCCGTGCTCCAGGACGATGTTCAGGCCGAGTATGTGACGCGCAATGCGTTGGTCGGCGCCGGCGGCGATACCATTGAACGTCAGCAGCAACAGGCCTCTCTAGAGCGACAGGCGCGTATGAATGCGGCCATAGGCAGCCCAGCACAGCACAAGACTAACGGTAATGGAGGTCCTGCCTCCACCTACGACAGTGTCTCCAGCTACGACTCCTACAATAACACACAATTTGCCATGCAGAATCTCGGCCGACTGGGGCCCAATGCGCCCGATGATCTCAAATCAGTGCCAAATGCAAGGTAAGATATAGAAATAAATATAAATGTAAAAAAAGGAGATTCAAGCCCGAATATTCAATTTATTATTTTTTAATATCACTCGAACATTAAACCAAACCAGATTCTGAAAAAACAACTGAACTGTAGCCGTTTTTTTCTTCCAATTGGTATGGTTTAAAATGTAAAGCACTCGGGGATATAATTAGCCTAGACCCCAACTATTTCATTTAAATTAATAATTTCGAAAGTTCATTATATTTTTAAATATACATATATGACAAACTAAGGTTGGAACGGGTTTGTAAATGTTTAAAATAAGGTTCACTAACGGAACCTAAGCGAGTTTGTTTGAACTGTGAACCGAACCACCGAAAATTTTTTTTGGTGTAAAACCCTATTTATAAACCATGTTCTACATTCCAATTTCAAAGCTTTTTAACAAAAAATATATATGCTTGAGCGGAATAGTATTAGTATGGAAATCCACATTCTATTGCTCTAAACTACTTTAGTGATGATAACTATCAATTTTAAACTCACCTTAACAAACTCAAAAGTCAAGTACTATGTACAAAATGTTGCGCCTTGGACTATTTTTTTTTTATCAATATGATCCCACATATATTAAGGATTAGAGATATAAATAAATATACAACGGTTTACAGAATAAAATCCAAAGAAAATATCATATTTTTGAAAAAAGAGCAAATTATGACTGAACAAATTTTAGTAGATTCAGATGAAGAATTCGCGACATTTAGAATTTATTTATTTTATTTAGAAACTGATTAGCTTTAAGTTATGAATGCCTGACATTACAGCTAATCAAATAACAATATTTACAGTGGTCGTCCTTTGCCGCCTGTGGGTCAGCCCCATGACTATGGTCGCTCCGCACCACACGATCATCGTGCTTTTGGGGCGGCCAATGATCTGAATCGCCAAAGTAGTCCCGGCAGACCACTCTATCATGAGCTGAATGCGTCCCGTAATATTGGTAAGTCTCCGAGCAGTTGATTTCTCACCAAAACATTTACTGAATTCAATCCTTCCGCAGATCCACGCAATGGCACACCGCAGCGTCCATCGAATCTGGGCCTGGACAGCAGTCCGCGCAAACCGTTAGTGGAAACCAAAACCGATTACGGCAAATATAGGTATGTTCATTAGGAATAAATATAGTCTTATACACCAAGGACTCCGTATAATCGTGTGTGAAATCATAAAGAAACCTATTACTCTCTCTCTCTCTCTTTCTCTAATGTTGGCATTTAAATCGCATGCATTTTCAAAACGTTTCGTAAATATACAATAATATTGTACCTTTTTTGTTGTCGTCCATGTAGACGCTACCATTTGCCTAGTCCCATGCATTTCAAATACACATCACATCGTTCACAGCCGCCCACGGCCTTGCAGCTGAACAGCCTGGTGCGTCTCGGCGCCATGGATGCAACTGCAACTGGCCTGGGCTACTGGAGCCGTAGACCCATTGCTGCGCCCCGCCTCAAAATGTCGCCCAATTTTCCAATTGTCTCAGCTTACGATACGCTCGTTTAGTGAAGCCACAACGAAATCTTTTTTAAACGATATTGCACCACAGCTCAAGAATTAACTGATATGGACTATACAAAAAAAAAAATATATAAATATATAAAAAAATATATACATATATATCTATACATAAAGTTTTATTCATCATTATCGTAAATAGTTAATTCACAAAGAAAGTTTTTATGTATATGTATGTATCTGTGGATCTTGCCAACTGCCTGCATTTAAATGTTATTTTCCATACAAGTCATAATTTTTTTTAGTTATTAACAATTCTTTTATCGCAATAGTTATTTTAATGACCCCTAAAATCCCTTGCATCTCATCAAGTCCAACTGTGTATATAGACTATGCCAAAATATTCGAAATGTCTACTGTGCAATAAACGACGACTGTATTAAAAGTATCGAATTGTGTTGTGTTTTGCCCAATTCATTAAATATATTTATATAGACATCAGCTGAGTACATAGTTTATCACACATGTCCTATAATTATGTCAAATATTTTTCTCTTTCTCGCTTCTGTTTGTGCCCATCGACACGTATCATACAATTTGTTTATGCGCTCTCACAACCACACACCACTCGAATACAACTACCACAACACCAACACACACACACATAAACTGTATGTGCCAACACCATGTTCCACCACGCCCCAAAAATGCAACCACAATCACAAAAATCCTAGCCGCAACAACTCTGTATCGGCAGCCGACTACAGCAAGCTTCCAAAAAATCCGCACGGTGTTGTGCAGCCCACCAATGTGAGCAATGGTGGGCAAATGGCAAATGGCAGTGCCACGCCCAGCAGCAATGGCAGCGGACCATTTAAGCCCGTGCCACCACCCAAGCCCAAAAACTATCGACCGCCCGTGCAGAGCGGCGGCAGCAGTGGCAGCGGTGGCACCACGCCCTGGGAGAATGGCGTAAGTAACTAATCAAAAACTCTTTTGGAGCCATTTCGCTCAGTGGTTTGCTCTTGCAGGACTCTGGTTCACCCCGTTCGCCCAATGGATTCTACTATCCCCCAACGCCTTCGCATCATCATTACGGGCAACAAACGCCGGCACCCGGTTCACCGCATCAGGGCCAGCCCAGCAATGGCCACATGCAGCAGCCCACCTACGGCGCAAGCACTGGCAACTACGGGCAAGCACCGCCGACCCAGCAGCAACAGCAGCAGCAATATCCCCAGGCCAATGGCTACAATGGCAACAGTCATCACTACAATGGTGGCAGTGGCACCGGACCGTACATTGCTCCACATCGGGGCATGCCACCGCCAATAGGTAAGTCCCTACTGAGAGTCTTAAGCGTACAAGTACAAGTATGTGTGCCCTACTCGGGAGTGCCCGTATGGGAGATACCCAGCAAATCTGTATATACTATACTAGAATCTGCACACCTAGTTTGCTGCAGCTAGCTCTTATACTCTTCGTGTTATGCCTGAAAAAACATCATAAAATTGTAATTTATTATAATGGAAAATGAATAAATACTGCTTATGCTATAGGAGATGATATATGTATTTCAAATTTCATAATTCTAGCTCTTATTTGACTCTGAGGTAGATTAGATCTAAGGATTTCGATTTCAAATTTAATTTAAATAATTAAGAAGGGGGATTAAGGATAGATTAGACTTGAAAAGTATTTCTTTGAAAAATAAAAATTATATAGCTCAAGATAATCAATATTACTTACCTGTTTATTAAAATCAAAATGAAATAAGTATGAATCTTTCGCATTTTAAAGTAAACTACTTTCCAAACAATAAAATTTATAACAATTCAAACAATATGATTTCTCGAAAAATACAAAAATGTAATTGCCTAAGATCTCCAATATAGGGCTTTTTCAATTCCACTAAAGTTGCTGAGGTATTCAAGATTTGAGCAGCAACATACTTAGATGTTGATCTTGTCAACATCCTGTAAATTTAGCTGTTGAGTATTTTTCCCCTAATAACCGAACATTTTTGTAAATTTTTAATTTCCTAGGCAATCTACCACCACATACACCCGAACGTCACGCACTGGATTTAGCTGGGAGTCGGGAACAGCGTGGTTCCGCCTTTGAATTATATCGTAAGCCGCAGATCGGCGCCGCTGTTGGGCACCATCACAACATGAGGTAAGTGCACAAATCCACCTACAAGCCAATGTACACTGAATTATCCCCATCCCAAAGAAACTGAACCACAAACAGATTGAGAATTTCTACAGCTTCGGCAAGCTGTATGTGGGTGTGCGTGTGTGTGTGCGTGTTTGTTTGCGTGTCTGGAGACTTCTTAAAACCTAGGCCAACACAAAGCTCTACACACCTCGTACTCCGTACTCTGTACACTGTCCCAAGCTCCACAATCTGTTAACGAAAAATGTTTTTATTTTTGTTATATGTCATTTTGTGATTTACAATTTACAACAACAAAAAATCAATCAATCAGTCAATCAGTCGATCAATCAAAGTTCTCATACTGCCAATATATAATATATTCATAATCATGCGGTTGCTGGTCATTATAATGTTTAAATACATAAAAACGATTGGAAATTTGTCGCAATTTTTTCACAAACGCACAAAAAACTCGCATAAAACCGAAAGATAAATTCTTGTTTGATTTACTTTAGAGACGCATAAATAATTATTGTATTTTGCAATAACCAAAATTATTAACCAAAATGCTTAATAAATTTGCAAGCTGAATGAACCAAAAAAAAAATATAGCTCGACTCGCTTAGCGCACAGTTTTTGCTGATTAAAAATTAAAATATAAAAAAAAATTGAAAATAAAAAATAACGAAAATAAAACATTTTTCGGGTTAACTTTTTGCCACACACAGTTCTACTAGTATACACTCACTTATTTTAGAATTTCTCTACACACACTTTACATATGCTCATGCTGCGAGCATATTTCTATTTCTGAACTATTTCCTTTAATTAGAGTTCAACACATTTGTGTATTTGAATCGTTGGTTTTGGGTTTATAAAAAATACAATATAATTATGATTACGCTTAAAACTAACACCCAAAAACGACTAATTGACTTCTAGTACTCTCATAAATGTTGCTTTTACTGAATATACTTAAACATGGTAAATGGTTACAATTTTTGTCTTTGTATTACATATCTACAATTTGGTTATTTTTGCAAAATCTAATAAGTATTTATTTTACTTATTTATAAAATAAGAAATACAACTTTGGCTATGCGCTTGTGTGTTTTTGCGAAAGATTTGCAGAAAGTCGCGAAACAGAAACTAATTTTGGCAAGCAGGAATTTTTGTATAATTTTTGAATGAAATGCATATTCTTTTCGTAAACAAATCAACTTCACTTTTCTTTCGAAATGGCAATAGTTTAAAGAAGAATTCATTTTCGGACCGATTGCTCCCTGGTAGTATTTCCTAGTCCCTAATTGCTGGCAAGATTATCTTTTCAAGTCACTTTCCCATATCGCGTTGCCGCACCAAAGCTTCATCCCGTCTAAAAAACAAAACCGAAAAATCTTTTTGCTAATCTGCACAAAAAATAAAAAACAAAAAAAAATAAAATAAATTCAACACTTTAGCGAAATGGAGCCATACGATGCGCGTTATGATGATAATTATTATGCCATGCCGCCACCAGCGGCGGCAACAGCAGGAGCAGCGGCTCATCCACACCCAGCACATCCATATACGCATCAAATGCAACGTTCCCGATCCGCGCCCCGTTATCCCAACGAGCGGCCGCCGCACACGCAAGATCCCAACTACTACAGCCACTACGGCACAGGCAGTCGTGGATACAGAGGCCAGGAAATGCAATACTATGATGAGCATGGCATGGAGGTGGCGCCACCACCGCTGCCGCCGCACAAGAAGAAGAAATCGGTGCTAAAGAGTCCACTCGCGGCGCTGAAAAATGCGCTTATCAAATCGACGCGACCGCTGCGTCGCATGAACAGCATGGTGGAGCCGGAGCGCAAACCGAAGGGCTTGCGACGCCAGCAATCGATGCTGGAGCGTGGCGTCCAGCGGCCCTACTATCCGGACGAGTATCCTACCTACCCGGCGACTGGCTACGAAGAGCGCCCGCCGCTGCCGCCACCAGCGGATCCGTATTACCCAGCGCCTCATTATCCCCAGCAGGAGCTGATGAACAGCACCTATCAGAATCTGGAGAGTGAAGATATCTATGGCAATATTGCGGGCACAGTACCACGGCACATGGCACGGCCACCACCCGACACAGGCTACGCCGGCTATGATCAGTACGATCTATATGCGAATCGCGCTTGCATCGATCTGGAGCGGCGTCAAGCCGAGGCGGCTGTCAGCGGCCGCAGTGGAAAACGCATTGTGCGTCGACACAGCACCACAACGGCGGATCGTGGGGGTGGTGGTGGTGCAGCCGCACCACCTGGCAGACGACACATGCACCTGCCCCATGTCGCGAATGGCTATGAGCAGCAAGGGCAGCCGCCGGACATTTACCAGACACGGCAGGGCGCCTATATGTTGCCCGACCAGCGGCGTGCTCCCAACTCAGAGGTGATGACACGACGGCGCTTCTATCCCGGCGCCGCCAATGAACAGGGCGAGGATGCCGAACCCATGTATCAGACGCGTCGCGAAATGCAGCGCGAAATGCAGCGCAATCATCTGTATCAGTCGAAGCGGGAAATGCAGGAGCGCATTATACAAGGCAAACGCGACATGGAACGCGAACTGAGCGCGCAAAGCAGCAGTCAATCCGAGCGCAGCGACGACCGCTCCGAGCGCTCCAACTCCGATAGCAACTATCAGTCGCGGCGAGAGGGTACGCGCAGCCAGCTTCGCGAACAAATCTATCAGACGCGGCGCGAGGCGCTGGACAGCATGGCGGAACCGATCTATGTAACCAAGCGAGACATGGGCCGGCCGGCGCCCATCTATGAGACGCGCGAGGAAAGCATCCTTCAATCACGCGAGAACGAAACCGACGAGAAAAAGGAGAAAGAGTGCAAAACGGAGCAGGTGCAGGTGGAAATAAATGCACAGCCCGAGGATGCCCAGGACAGCACGCTGAGCCGCTCAGACCTGCAAAAGTCCTCGGACACGGTCGTTGAGAACACATTGGCCCCCGTCGTCGTCCGTCAAGCGCCGTTGGTCCAGGACGAGATCGATGCGGATGAGAATGAGGATGCGGATGCGGATGCGGCTGAAGATGAGCAGCTCAATGAGGCTGACAGCAGCACGGTGCCCGCGGAGCAACCCACAGCTATTGAGCACAATCAGCACAATGTAGCCATGTTGGTCAGCGAGACGCAGAACATGTCGGACGATGTTTTTGAGGCCACCGATCAGGTTACCCCACTCCCCCATGCCACAGAGCCGATTTCCGCCTCGAAACAGCCGTTGTCGCCTCGCGCACTTCGCGCGCCCTTTCACATTTCCAACATACTGAAGCGCACAGCCCCGCCGCCGCCCAGTTCTTCGCTGATGGCCGACAGCTGCACCTCGATTGAGACGCAGTACACATCACAGGCCAGCCTGCCGGTAGGACCGCCCAATGCGACCAGCACACCTTTCAGCAGCAGCATGTCCCTGCCCATTGCTGGTCCAGTGCCGGCCAATGGTGCCGCCGCATTTCCCAGCCTGCCGCGTGAGCCAAGCACCATGCGCGGCATCTTTGATGCCAGCGGTGGCACGCTGGCTGACAAGTTGTGGCACGTCTCGCTGCAGATACCGCCGGGCGCCATTCCGGCTGGTGTGCGTCAGGAGATCTACTTTACCGTCAGCGATCCGCGCATGGGACAGGCCGTTGGCGGTCCGCCGCTCGACATGGAAAATGGTTGGTCTATCTAACTTTCTACACACACACTCTCTCTCTTTCTCTTACTCTCGTATTGCTCGTATTGTGTTGTACCTCAACTACCACCTATTGCAACCACAGCAACCACAGCAACAATAGCAACAAAAGCAACAACAACAACAATTAAAATTACAAGCAACAACAATTATTACTAAAGCAAATTCAAAAGTTTCTCTATTTTAATTGAATTTTGTTTGCGATATTTTGAATGCAAATCATTTTAATTATTTAATTAATGTGTATATAGGTATAATGTATATAAAGATATTACCCTTTCGGAACTCGGTTTATTTTGAATCGTTTTGTAAATAACTTTGCAAATTTTTTTATATAATTGAGCTCTGGAAGTGGCATGTCTTTTATTATTAACGTACTATATTATATCGCATTATACTATGTGTACTTAGGTCTAACTCTGCATTTGGGTTTTTCTTATAATTTAGTTTAACCTGCATGTTCTTAATTCTGCTTGATTTGTATTTACTAATTGGCGGAATGGAATTGATAAAAATATTTAATATAACACTCATAATTTAAAATGCACTAACTTATTAAATATATATACATTTTTTTTCATTCCACTCAAAATTCACAACATCGAAACAAAAACTTTTTAGCAAATAATTTTTTTTAAGACGATAAATATTTTAGAATGAGGAAGATAAGTCGTCTATCTTTTCAGCTTGGCCGGCACATGATCCTGATTTTTATGTCTTTCAATTGAAACACAATTAATCTCTTTTTTCTAATATAAGTAGCTCGATGCTCCTCGAGAAATATTTTCATGTAGGAACACAGAATTCACTTCGTTAGCTGTGAGGCCTAAATCTAAGATCCTAAAAGAGGAAAGGATCACCAACTATTACCATTTATGTCGTCTGAGCTTAAACATATTTTGGACCATGTAAATATCGAGCATATTTTGCTATCCTGTGTTTCAAAGTATAGTATAGGTATTATCTCTCAATAATGATTTAAAAACACGATAATTACTAATCACTGAGGTTTATAGTATCAAACTACGCTTTTCTATTTGTTTATAAAATGTTATCAAATACATACATGTGTTTTATGAATTTAAATAATCTTGTATAGCTAGCGAAAGTTATGCCGTATAATAGTTTGTTTAACAAATTTAAACCAGATTATAGTTTCTATAGAATTTTTAATTTATTTTTGGCTATTATGTATAAAATGTATATACTCCAAAATATATAAATTAACTTATGTGAGCTATCCTTTCATACTTACTTAAAAAAAAAACGTTTGTAGACAACAATTTTTGTTTTTTATAACCCTATCAAACACATCCATTCCTTTAAATGTTATGCTATATACTTTATTTTCTATTACTTCACACACCAAACAACACCAAACTTGTATTATTTCGCTATTCCTAAAACAATTACACCCAAAAACACAAGCATATACTTGCAATTATTATTTATAAAATAAAAAACAACTTCTAATTAAAATATTATAATCTCCTAACCAGGTGAAACGATGCTATCGCCACTTGTCATGTGCGGGCCGCAGGGCCTTGAGTTTCTGGTGCCCGTTACACTCAATATACCCCATTGTGCCGGACGTACCGCATCACTGGGCCTGGCGCTCAAGGCCACCGACAGTGAGAAGAACCTCCATACCGAATGGGACAACATTGATCTGCCTAGCAATGCGGCTGCCCACACAGTGTCTGTCAAGGTGGATCACTTCTAGGCCGTAGAGCACTACAGTTACATAGTTTTAGAACGTTACTTAGCCCCATATATCCCCACCCCCAACCCCCCACAATCACACACACTCACATTGTAGGAACCGAATTATATTCATTTAAACAATTGTAAATAACATCATCAAGTTACATTTAAGCCACGATTCCACGACAAGAGAAATAACAGAACTTAGAAATTGATTTTGAAAAAATTGAGTTAATTGCATATTTTTTGGTAATTGTGCCTTTAACTGATCGATTTGCTATTGAACCAAGTGTCGTATAAATTATATAAGCGAACGAATTAAATTAACGAAGCGAAAGCTAAAAATGGAAAATCTGTATAAATAATGTAGCGTATAGTTTGATAACAAAAAACTGTATATTTTAAAGAAATTTATTTACCTTTATTGCTATGTATGTATTTTACAACTTTACATTATATTAATCAAATTTTAATATTTCGTTCTATGCAATTTGCAAATTGTTTTTATCTATGATCTATTTTATTGCATTAAAAATGTTCATCGTTTGCAAATGTTGTATACAAAAGTTATACATATATAAACCATATAGCTGCATTAGACTAAGAAAGCGTCTATATAGCCAACAAAATTAATATATATATACTTATACGAATTACACATAATTACTTTTTTGTATGAAAAAGATTTAAACACTAAGAAAGCTTGGGTATTAATAAAGGAGCAACAAGTATATAAATATAAATAATAGTGGGTTAAATACTTTTCATATTTTTAAAAAGTCAGCTAGGTACATAAATTTTATTTGAATTTCCAGATGAATATTGATCGATTAGGGTGAACATCTTGAAGAACTTTCTATATAAAATATCAGCTTTTGTTTTATCCAGAAAATTAATCAACAATAACCCCAATTGGTAGTAAACCAGAACAATCCCAAAATTTTAAAACACAATTATTGAAAATGTAGACAAATATGCGAAATATATTTAAAATACATTTATAATGATAAATAGTAGCGATAGCCATATACGTATAATTTTTCACATATATAATTATGTATATTTATATTTATGTATAAGTGCACTGCTCGAAAACGAAAGGTAACAAAAGCTCGCAAAAGCACTTTTAATCTTATAGATTACATCGAGTGTATGCTTCCAGAGATTGAATAATTAAGGATACAATTATATAACTAAACGTCAGAAAGCAATTTTAACAGTCTTGGGAGTCAGTGGGCTCCTACGTGGATGGCGCCGGTGTCGTCGGTGATGAGGCGGTAACTGTTGCTAGTAACACCTCCTGCTCGGGTATAATGGACACAGCCTCCTTAACATAGCCGTAGATGTGTTTCCGCGTATCATTGACCACATCACGGACCATGGCCTGAAAGAAACTGCTGTGCAGCGGTGCTTCAGCATATCGTTCGTACTGATCCAGCGAGTCCTGCAGCTTTAGTGTAAGGTCATAATTCTTGCGTACAACATCAAGTATTTGCTCCTCCGTCGGTGTGGACAGACCCTGCTCGGCCAGCCATTCCTTGATTTTGTTTTGAAAGTGCTTCACAATGGCGAGTATGTTGACAAGAGAATTTAATAGCTTGATAACATCGTCCTTATATTCGCATTCCGGCATAGTTGTGTAGCGCAAAACTAGAAAGAATCTTTTTAAAATGGGTTTTAAATCAATTTTCCTTCGTTCGCTTACCCATGGCGTGTATTTCCGTAAATACTTTTTCCTCGCGATTCAGCTCGTAATAGAGCTCATCGTAGCTGTTTGTTGTGGCTAGGAATGTGTCGCCGTACGTAATGAAAAGATTGAAAATGTTGACCACCTGCAGCGACAAGTGGAATATATTGCACTTTTTCACTAGTGTCTGCTCCTGATTGACCAGGAAGCGCAACAGACCAATCAAGGCCGACCACAGCTCCTTCCAAGGATAATTGAGGCGAACGCGACATCGTTTCTGATAGCACAGAATGCGATGTATGACGCCAATGCACAACAGATACAGCTCCATTGGAAATTTCTTCATTAAATGCGAGACAATGAACTCCACCAGCAAATCGAGCAATGTGGCCGCCAAAGGCTGCGACTTCCCCACACGATCCACATTGAGTTTGCGATGACGCATTTGGGCGCGATGCAACATCACCTTGAAAGTCAAATTGCTGTCATGCATCATTGAGTTGGCATACTGATCCTCCGATATGCAGGTGAGTATCAGAAAGCACAGCTTTAAATTGGCAATGCTGGACTCATTCTTGTTGTCCTGCATAACAATGGAGCTGCGGGAACACAAGAATTAATCACACAAGAATCAATCGACAAGAATTGTCACAGTTTTACCAATATTGAAAAACTGCTACGAGCAGATTTGTGGGATACTGTGTCATATCTATGATGGGCGCATTGGCTAGATCAGGCACCGGCTGTGTCAGACTCAATGTGTTGCTGGGCGATGGCGGTGCACTCGACTCTGCCTGTGGATGCGCCAGGGTCGTAATAAAATTGCGATTAAGATGCACTGCCTCATACAGGGCCAGCAATAGACCATTGTTGGCCTTGATCTGCTGCACACGCTCACAGCCCTCATCGGAGACGAACATGTTGCCCACCATGCTTGAGAGCGACGAGAACCACGAAGAGGATTGCACATTATTTAAGCTTTGCATATACTGGCGGCAAAAATCAATGAGTGACTGCGAGATCATTTGGCCATAGCTACAAAACCGATAAAGGCGCATTATTAGACATTCTTTATCAAACATGCTTAACTAATTATCTATAATTGTATGCAGTGATTCATATTACCCATTCAACGCTAGCTCGTCGGCCAGAATGGAGAGCTGCACTACATACGGATTGGTTGCCTCGTGCTTCCGATAGTTTACCAGAATGGTGAGCAGTATGACAATGTCGTGGCCATGCTGGGCACGAAATGTGGGATCGCTCAGCAGGCGGACAAAAGCGTCGAACAGACTATGCATCATCAGGTATTCGAAGAGAACGTTCTGGCTGACATCCGTGCCTGTCACCAGCACCAGCAGCAGTTTCAGGCACATGAAGCGCGCGTTTTCGGTAACATCGCCAAGTAGAATCCGGTTGCAATGCTGCATCAGAAGCTTCAGCCACTCATCCATTGTCTCGTGGCCGAAGATCTCGTTCAGTATGTTTGAGCTGGCATCCGTGTTGCACTTCCTGAATATACCATAGAAGAGCGAGCATAATGTCTGCAGGCTGTTGCACAGCCGCTTGGGGTGATCCTCTACGCGTGAAAGGAGGTTTAGATATGTGTGTGTGTCAAATATATGGCGTCTTACCCCGTAATGTGTCCAGCATTTCTATACATTTTTGGAATAGTGTATTCAAATTCGGCTTAACCACATGCAGCTGTTCGTTGTTTAGTTTGCTGATTTGGTCCTCCAGGGACTCAAAGTTGGGTTGCAGCAGAAAGAACTCGTGCCAGAACTCGGGGCTATCCGCGCTGGGATCCTCCCCACGACACAGTAACTCATATATGTAAACAACCTAAAAAATATCAAAATAATGCCCGAAATTAAAGTCAAGCTGGGTTAATTGAGGTGCACTCCAAACCTTTTCCTTGGGGCGTTTTGTGGAACCACTGCCGCTCCGTTTTCTTGACGTCATGGTAGTCAACTTGTAAAACGGTTTGTGTTAATTAAACAAATTTGTTGGGTGTCTTCGAGTGGAAGATAGCCTTTTGTTGCTATTCTTGCTGGCAGTTTGACATCGGCACCGTCGCCTAATACACGTTCATGCCAACAAACGAGATATTTTTAGTTGAATCGTGTACGCAATGTATATTGTTACACACTTACCAACACTGCTCAGCAGCTGTTGTGCAAATTTATTCCATTTTTTGAACTAGTTTTTTCTGTTCAAGTTTGAGGGACACAGGCTAGTTTGCTTTTATAAAACGCTCGATCAAACTATAAATAATAGTTTTACAGCTCGTCATTGTAGTAGTCCTATGTCCATCTCAATTATACGAAGCTAGACAGGTGCAGATCAGTTAACTTTTGGCGGAACAGACCAAAAAGAGATTTTACTTTTGTCATTCTTAAGTTGCGTGAAATTAGCAACAGAAGCACCAACAACAACTGGGACAAAAAAGAAGGTTAAAACATGTCCAGTCTGCCACGTCGCATTATAAAGGAGACGCAGCGCTTGATGCAGGAGCCGGTGCCCGGAATTAATGCAATTCCCGATGAAAACAATGCGCGCTATTTTCATGTAGTAGTTGCCGGTCCAAATGACTCGCCGTTTGAGGGCGGAGTCTTCAAGCTGGAGCTGTTTCTACCTGAGGATTATCCAATGTCGGCGCCCAAGGTGCGTTTCATCACAAAGATATACCATCCGAATATCGATCGTCTTGGGCGCATTTGTCTGGATGTGCTGAAGGATAAGTGGAGTCCGGCCCTGCAAATTCGTACCATTCTGTTGTCCATTCAAGCGCTGCTCAGTGCGCCCAATCCCGATGACCCGCTAGCCAACGATGTGGCCGAGCTGTGGAAGGTTAATGAGGCCGAGGCCATACGCAATGCACGTGAATGGACCCAGAAATATGCTGTCGAAGACTGAAGTGTCACCCGCTGCGTGCTCTAATATCTCCTCACAAGGTGGGTGCCGGTAAAACGGGGTAACAGCCAATTTCTTGGATGGACATTCGTCCTTCGACCCACAAGCAAAGCAAGCAACCAACAACAAAACCGATAAAAGATTAAACCATTTTTATAACACACAATTTTTTGTATATTTAAATAAGTCGATGTCGAGGATATGTAGATGGAATATAACAGTGAAGATATAATTATAATGCTATAATAAACGAATAAAAACAAAATTCTATGTAAAAGAGTGCATTGTTATTTAATTATTTTACTTTTTCATTAATTACTTGCATAAATAATATTAAATAACTATTGTATGTTCTCTTCAACTGATTTACATATTCGTAAATGGAGCTGTTGTTTTCGAGACACACTACCGCATGTCCCTATTTAGAGCAAAACTAATGTATTTGTAAACAAAAGTTGTCCTAAACAGAACATTAAAAGAATATGCTGACAAGAAATCATTATGCATCAATTGTCTTGCATACATACATATGTGTATACATACATATAAAAGAAAGAATATTCCATGAGAACAAATGAACGAACAAAGCTTCTTTGCACCAGTTCAATTTGGAACCCTAGTTCCAGTCATTGAGCTGGTTCGATAAAAACTACGCAGTATCCAGTGTGTTTAATTTCGACTCTTCTCGTGCTACTATTTCACAACCATTTAATTTATAATCAGTTGACTTGAAGCAAGTACATTTTCGAAATAAATATGTCTTTTATCCAAAAATCATCTCGACTTCTACAAGTCCAGCTGCGTCGAGTTCAGAGCGTACCAGTGGCACTATACCATGAAAATGTATGTATTAAACTAAACTTTTTGCCTCACGCAAATTTCTTTCGTAACATATTCTATACTAAATATTTACATGTTTTGTCTGTTTTTATTGTACTGTACAACATTTAGTTCTTGGCACGCTTTAAGAAAACAATTACGTGTTAATAAATGACTATTTCTTTCAGGTAGTCGAGCACTACGAGAACCCCCGCAACGTGGGTTCGCTGGACAAGAAGGATGTTAGCGTTGGCACCGGCCTGGTTGGCGCACCAGCATGCGGAGACGTTATGAAATTGCAAATAAAAGTGGACGAGAATGGAAAAATCGTTGATGCCAAGTTCAAGACATTTGGCTGCGGCTCAGCCATCGCCAGCAGCTCCTTGGCCACGGAGTGGGTTAAGGGTAAATCTATTGATGAGGCAGGTAAATTGAGGAATACGGATATTGCCAAGGAACTGCGTCTGCCGCCCGTCAAGCTGCATTGCTCCATGCTCGCCGAGGATGCGATTAAAGCTGCCCTAGCCGACTATAAGGTCAAGCAGCAAAAGAAGGAGGCGAATTAAAGTTACATACATAAATACTCCAGTTAAATACAAACAAACATGATAACAGCTATAAGTTATCAATTAGAAAACAACAATATGCGTACATATATTATTTGCATTGGATTTTATAGTATAGAAATGTGTAAGTAGTAGTATAATACACTATAAAAAATGTATTTTAAGGGTTTTCTCTTTTATAGATAGACACCGAGTGATTTCCAGACGGTGCAGTAGTGTGTGCGTGGAATACAAACAATGGGAAATAGCTGGAACTGAACTTATCTAAGCGATGTGTGAATGTTAATGCGAAGATGTGTGTTTTAAGGGCTAGCTAACTATTAGTTACCCTTTTTGTGAATAGGCAATATGTTGTGTGGAAGCCATTTATAATTTTAGTTGTGCAAATTTAAGCCTGTAGAATGTACATGTGTATGAATAATCAATAAACTGTTAACAAATCTGAATATAGTATGTAAACTGTTTTATTGATTGTGCCATAAGATTTTAAATATTGATTTTTTCAGTTGTAAAGGTTCACAATTGCTCGCAATTTTTATGATAGACGCACGCTGACACCGCCGCCACACTCGCCCTTTGACTTGACCTCAAATGCTGCAAGTGAAAATTACATTTAATGCCAATTTACGATTGATCAAAATAAACTTACGATCGTCAGCGTGTTGGCAGTTGTAATTGGCCATGACGCATGGGCTTCCGAACGTTAAGAGGCGCTCCTTGTTGCCGTTCTTAGTCCTGGCGCACACGGGTTCATAGTCGTCGCCGCAAGCGCGTGCGCAGCTGTTTGCCGGTTTCTTAGAGTCCTTGGCTGGACTGGCAAAGACGAGCGCCAACAGGCACAGCGCTAATCAGTGAAAAGAAGTAGTTTTGGATTTACTCGCCATATAAATTAATGTGTATATACTAACTAAACTATTTTTACCTTATCTCAAAAGATGTTAGAAAGGTCAGTTTGCTCTACCTCTACGCTACAAGGTATTCTATGAGCCATACATGAGAAGTTATAGATTGTACTTGCTTACAAGCCAGTATGATATTGGGAATTAAAAATCGATGTATTCGTATATATATACGTACATGTATATCACAAGAGATCTTTAAAAAGGACGTAAAACATCATATTAACGCTTATGTATAATTTTTATTATTAGAGTGAACTGCACGACCAGCTATGCGCTACAACATTGCAAATTTCATTGCAGTAGAATTTAGTTTTTATTACATTAAGTTTTACATGTCCGCTAATCCACTATACTTACCCAGAATGGTAAACAGAGCAAAACGCATTATAATATTCCAGAAGCTCTCGAGCAAAAAACGAAAACCGGCTTTGAGTCGAGTTGGAATTGAACTGAATTTCAGACTGTGAGATTTATCACCTTTATATACAAGTCCAGCTCAGAACGTACATAGCTGATGACAATAGCCGGTGGCACACAGACTCACGTGTATATGTATTTATGTGTATGTACATACCGATAGACATGAATATACATATGTATATGTATCATTTAGTCTATATTGTGCCGATGGGAATCACTGATCCCACACTTAAATTACTATGTATTAAAAAGTAGACAAGCTTGAAATGCATTCATTTGTATTGGTAGGTAAAAATGGCAATGACGGGGACAACGACAGCGACCGGGTCGAGTAGACACGGGTTTGGAAATGGACGGCATTTGAGAGACACGCGTCGGGTGGTGTCATTTAGTCTATAGCGGTTTAAGTGACATTTGCCCCCACTCTTGGGGTCTGCTATAGAGACATACTTCAAAAATATGTGGGCGATTTGTATGTATTTATTATCAAATTAGCGACTTTGGCAAAATGCGGAACGGCGTTTAATTAAAATGTTATGTAATTGTTAATAGAGTATAAATAGTTAAACTTATATAAAACAATTGAAAGATTAAAAAACATTCTCCTAAAAAGAGAAATTAAAGATAAAATAAAAATAAACAAAAATTGTTTACTTTTGTAAGCACCTGGGCCAGATTTATATGCAGGGTAACATTCCAAACTAAAATCATAGTCTCCCGTTACACTTTTGGCTCAATCCAATTTACGCACATTTGCATGCCTCTCGTGTGAAATGAACGGGAACATGCCCCCCAAATCGAGTTCACGTGATGCTTCAACGTTCTACAAGTCTTTTCATCCGCTGGAATTTAACCGACTTGTTTATCCAAAAAACAGTGATTGCCATAAAGATCAGTTTGAATTCAGTGATGTCATGCCAGTCATTAAACCTTAAAACGACAATATGAGTTAAATCGTTATACATAATGTATAAAGTGCATAGCTTCCTTATTTTTATTGTTTTTTTATATGAACGTATTTACCAAATATATGGTTATGTAAGTACTCATTCAGGTGACTGAGTAAATAATGCGTTTAAAGAAAAACAGAACAACAATAAAATACAAGCGCAGAAAAAATAAAACAAATAAACTTGACTTAGCTAGGTCGCACATTTAAGATTAACGAATAAGCATATGAAAAGTAACTATAAAATATTTTCAAAAGCTGCTTGCATTCAAATAAAGAAGTCAGCCTGCAAGGGAACCTGTAAATCAAGCTATCGTTGTTAAATATCGATATAAATATGCTTGGTATATCGGTTCGCATTGTGTTATCACATCACTAGATTTCTAAAATACGATGCGTCATTTTTCGCTCTAAACGTTTGCAATTTCACAATAGAAAAAGTATATTTCGTTGAATATAATTTGTAGATATAATAAAATAAAAGGTAAAGTACAAGACAAGGATCTATCGTGAAATAGAGCACATAATAGTAAACATTTTACCTGCTTGCAAAACCCAAAAATAATGGAGGAATTAAAGAAATTGGTCGCACAATACCAATGTAATGCGTATGTTGATGTAAGTAGCTCCGATAGCGACAGTGACTCTTACATATCGACTGGACGGCCAGCACACAGAAAATCCGTTAATGAAGCTAAAGATGCTGAAGGGGAGAGCGGCAAACGTAAAACCGGAACAGCACGGCTGCCGACAAGACGTCCAGATCCCAATGTATACAACAGAAATGCGTTGCTTGCGCGCGAAAATCGCCGCAAAAAGAAGGCGTACATGGAATCAGTCGAAAAGGAGCTTGACGAAACTCGCAGCACCAACAGATCTTTGCTGAAAGCTCTTAAGAAACAGTTCAAATTAACACAAAAGCTCGAAAAAGAGTGTCAATATCTGAAGGACGTATTGGGTAATTGCAAAAATAACAAAACTGTTACCACAGTACTAAATGTGGACATTTCATCGCCGGATAACCGGGCTGCTTCACCGGATGGCTCCCTCATATCAACTTATTCAAGCAGCAGCTATGAGCTGCCCATGGAGACGAAGTGCTTTCCAGGCGTGCTGAAGAACGACAATGGTAGTGTAGCCGCAGAACAATATATAAATGAGCCGCCATCAAGTTCATGGAATGATTTTATCGATGATTTATTAACAGATTATCAGCATCAGGTTGCGCCCGCGTACGGTGCTGAGAGCTGCACCCGATTTCTGGAGGAAAATAGCTTTGGCCTACCAGAATGCCAGCAACCGCTTAAACCACTGACAATTATTGATGAGCACAGCTATTTCAATAAATTTTCGGAAATTGGTTTTATTCCAAGCTGCGATTGGAGCCCCAGTCGCACTCCGCCCACGCAGTTGCTGCAAGATGACGAGTTCTTGATCAACACAGACAGCGGATGCATTGCAAGTCTATAGATATATTATTTTTTAAAGTATTTTGTTAAGGAGTTTTAAGCATTCTTAGATTAAGCAATTCGGACGCGTTCTTTTTGTGAATCGATATAATTCTTTCCATTATGACAATTTTAAAATTTGATCAGCTTAGCCCGTGGAGTTTATGATAGAACACCAGCCCACTGAACCGGTCCTTTGGCTTTGATGTTAAAAATTTGTTTCATAATTTCAGGCCTGTGTGGAGGCGCGTTGGATAATTTTTCATCCAGCACGCAAATTAAAAATTTAAAGGTGGGTTTCCTAAACCAGATCCAAGCTGCAAAAATACCAAATGAGACTATGATCTATATTTTTGTGCCACTTTTTCAGTTGCGGCCAGAATTTAGGACGAATCTCGATATCTAACGGATTTCCAAGTTATATTGGAAGGAGATGAGTTACAGGCGTCGAGTGTATTAAATGAAAAAAAGGCCTTTTTTTTTTAAATCATATATAAAGAGTAAAAAATTTACTAATTTATTTGGATTCTGACATGTTTCAGATGTGTTAATCACACAATCGATGTATACTCTTACATTGATTTTAGTGGACAGTGAGGCTTGAAACACCGGTATGTACTTCTATCATAACTCCTGAAAAGCCCATCTCGTATTACTTGAATTATTATTTGTTGATTTTGGAAAGAATAATCGATACAATTTCATTAATATGCATTTGTTATTGAGCCCAAATAAAAATACAACTACACAATATTCGTGATTAATATAGTGTTTTAATATTATTTTTACTGAGGTCAAAGTATACGAAAAATACGTTAGGTCTTAAACTTTACGTTGCCAAGATGTTTAAAAAAATTGTAAATAAATAGACAAGTGTAAATAAGCAAATTAATGCGTGTTTTTTCATAAGTGCAGTTGTATGTACTGAGTTTATTTGTCAATACAATTTTTTACAAACAAAACTCAAGCATTTTAGTTTTCCCTTATGCCCTTAACAACTTTGCATGGTATTCAATATGCTCGGCTATAAAAGTTGCTATATAGAAGTAGCTGTGGTCATATCCCTCGCGTTGCTTGAATATGGTCTGGATGTGGTCGTTAGTGGCAGCTGCAGCAAGCAATTTTTCTGGCAGCAGTTGTTTGCCAATAAGAAAGTTATCAGCCGATCCTTGATCTATGAATAGTTCCTGCGGTGTACTGACATACTTTGAGACTAGGCTAGTGGCATCCCACTGCTTCCAGTTGTCTACGTTTGCTCCCAAGTAACCGGTAAATGCCTTCTGGCCCCATGGGCATTCCGATGGGTTCGAAATTGGTGCAAATGCAGAGACTGATTGGTACAGACCGGGATTTTTTAAGGCGCAAATCAATGCGCCATGTCCGCCCATGCTGTGACCAGAAATGCCCTTTTTGCCAGGCAACGTCGGGAAATTCTCATTGACTACTTCAGGCAACTCCTGCGTAACATAACTGTACATTTTGTAGTGTTTTGACCATGGTGCTTCAGTAGCGTCTACATAAAAGCCCGCGCCACTGCCAAAGTCATAAGCATCATCCTGGCCGGGCAGGTCCACTCCACGTGGCGAAGTATCAGGATTAACCACGATAAGGCCATGCTTAGCTGCAGTCTCTTGGAAGCCACTCTTCTGCACAAAATTCTCGTGCGTGCAGGTCAAGCCGCTCAAAAAGTATAGCACCGGGCATTGGGTTTTATCTTCAACTGCCGCAGGTGGCAAGAAGACACCAAAGGTCATATCGCAATCCAATATGTTAGAGTGATGTTTATAGACACGCTGCTCGCCCTCGAAGCATTTTGTGGTCGACACCAGTTCCAGCTTCATGTTCTAAAATTTTAATTATTATAGTATCTAAACAATAAGTGAAGCAAAATATTTACTTATGTAGATTTTTTTAAATAAAAATTTTGTTCGTGATAGGAATCAGAATGAATATTTTTATATCGGCACCAGGGCTCATTACTGGTTCCATAACGAAGTGCAGCCCTGAAATAAGGTTTTGTGTCGCAGCTGTGTTGTAAAATACTCCGGTTGCAAATATGTGCAACACTAAACTGTAGCAAAACGCCAGATAAGTAAATAAACCGGCATCACTTTACTTATCGCAAATATATAATACAATGTCCGAAGAGGCGCCAACTACTTCTACATTTGGCTTCAAGAAGCGTAATTTGAACAAAGGTGCGGGTATGCGGCGGAAGAAAGTCAGCAGCACCAGCAGCAACGATTCGGGTAAGCCCAATATTGGCGCAAAAAACAATGATAAAACACAGTTCTATATAATATATTACCACAGCAAAAAATAGCGACGAGGAGCTGCAAAGTAAAACAAGTGCCTCAGCCCGTGCTGAAAATCGTCGAAAACGTACTAATCCAAACTTCCAAAGCACTAAATCGTTAGCTAAACGTAAGGCGGAAATAGGCTCCAGAGGATTCAACTCATCAGGTAGCGACGCTGACGCGGCGGGCGATAGCAATGCTGTGGGTGTGGCTTATAAATCGAAGCGCGAAGCTATTTCTAGTGGACCTCAGGATCAGGGCGCCACTGCCGTTAATGAAATGGACACGGAACTGGATCGCGATGCCCAGGCGATACACGCGCGCTCGCTCAAAATCAATGAAGAACTCGAGGGAAAAGTGGACGATAAGATCTATCGAGGCATCAATAATTATGCTCAATATTACAAAAAGAAGGACACGGCGGCGGGCAATGCTAGTTCGGGCATGGTGCGCAGTGGGCCCATACGGGCCCCTGCGCATTTGCGTGCGACTGTACGTTGGGATTATCAGCCAGATATTTGTAAAGATTTTAAAGAGACAGGCTACTGTGGGTTTGGCGATAGTTGCAAGTTTTTACACGATCGCAGCGACTATAAAGCCGGCTGGCAGCTAGAAATGGATCACGAGGCGCAACGGCGCGGAGATTGTGACTCGGATGGGGATGAGCATAAATATGAGATTCACTCGGACGAGGAATCCCTGCCATTCAAGTGTCACATATGCAGGCAAAGCTTTGTTAATCCTGTGGTCACCAAGTAAGTTTGCTTAATATACAGCTTATAAAAATATGCTATCAAATCTATAATTACATTTCAGGTGCAAGCATTACTTCTGCGAGAAATGTGCGCTGGCCCAGTACAAGAAGTCGCAGCGTTGCATAATTTGTTCACAGCAAACCAATGGCATATTTAATCCTGCCAAGGAGCTGATAGCTCGCCTGAAAACAGCACCTACGGACGAGTTAGATGATGATGATGACGATGACAACGGTCATCATGACAATAATATAGAGCAAGCGTTGCCAGTTTCCTCAAATAGCGAAAGTGAATAAGTAAGCCAGGTTTTTAGCGCTGGGTACTGCGCTTTTAAAAATGTGTTCTTAAAAGTTCTATAATTAAAAAAAAAAGGTTTATTTTTGTAGACTAGTGAATTTATTAGTTCCTCTAAGAATAATCACTTAGTAGCTCCTGAACCATAAAAGCTTTATTAAAAACACAAACTGTTATAAAATTAAGAAGTTAACTATCTTTATATATACAACTGTTTGTCCGGACGGTCCGACTGACTGATTTGTGATTAACGCACAGTCGTAAGAGCTTATATGTAGTTACCTTATATGATGGAGGTGCACGCTAAGACGAGGTTTTGGGGTTCCACCCGCAAGTTTGGAAAATCCTCGAAAAATGTTAATATAAAACTTTTTTTACCATCCGATCGGAATTAAACTCATTTAAAGGTCTTTTTTCAAATTAATTTAAGGGGTTTCTAACACTTTGCAAAATCCATCCCTCCTTGGTGGAAATCGGGGTCAAGAGTTGATGAGTGAAGTTTTGAATTGATTTCATTTAGTAAGTCTTCTTAAAAATTCATTTGAGACATGGTTCACACTTTTTGCAGAATCCAGGCTTCCTCGGTGGACAATGTGATTCAAAGATTTTTGAGCAAAGCTTTAGCGATTTTAAAAATTCCGTTCGCAACTATGGTAAATTGGCGGAAAACGATTGAATGAACGATTATTACCATCAGATCGGCTTCAAAATCATTTTCAATGATATTTTTAAAAATTAATCTGATATGGGCTTCACAGTTTTTGCAAAATCCAACCGACTTGGATGGTAAATGCGGGTTAAAAGTTGAATGACCGATAAGCGCATTTGCAAAGTTCTTTGAGAACATTCATATGAGACATGTTTTACAGCATTCGTAAAATGCAGGTAGCCTCGATGAGAAATACGGACTGTAAGTTTTTTTCCGATCGGTCTCAAACTTATTTTCAAACCACTTCATAAAAACTTAATGAATACGTGTTTCATATATTTTATAAATTCCGCAACTGCGTCAATTTGGCGGAACATTTTTAAATTTTTTGTTTATTTTCGAATTGGCTTTAAACTTACTATCAAAGATCTTTGTGAAAATGTATCTAATGTTTCCTCGCCAAATCTACCGCTCTTTCATGGAAGATGCGGGTCAATAGTTTATTTAACGAAAGTTTATTTTTCAACCTTAAGATTCTCACCACAAGACTAACATGGGTGGAACCACTAACCAAATAACATATAAATAATATAATAATATATAAATAATATATGTTATTTGGTTAGTGGTGGAACCGTTGATTCCAACATTTGGTTCTTTATCCGATGGACTTTAAACATATTGTCAAATAAAAGTGGAGATCAAAATGGTTCGGGTAGATTAAAATCATCAAAAACTTTGAACCACAAAACTTTCCACGGGCAAATCCCGGCAGGACCTGCTAGTACATTTATATATTTTTTTAAAATTTTCAGAAGTATGACATTGATATTCACTAAATACTAAACTAAGCATATGGTATATAAAATACATTAAGACCATTTTTACTTTATAACGAAGGTTGAACTTCCAGACGGATTCCTAGGCTGCTATAAGTTTGAAACACGTCTGAAAAAAATTTGCTTAAAGATTCATAGAAATTAATTTCAAATGCAAGGTTTCCAAAACCTCACCCACTAAATCTTTGATTCCCATTTCCACCAAGGAGGGATGGATTTTCAAGTGTGAGACACCCCTCAAATGAGTTTTAACAAAGATCTTTGAAAATGCCTATAAGGCCGATCTGATGGCAAACAGGTGGAATTTTGCAAAACTAAAAATTTCAGTTTTCTAGTTAGTTCTAGCGAAGAGTCGGAATACGAAATCTAGGTTGTCTTCGTTGCTTTTAACACCAAATAAAATGAAAAATCAAACGAGTGGAACAAAATGAGACAAGTAGTTATTTGCTTTCCATTGCAAGAAAATTAATAGTTTCCCTGTTTTGAACATAGTTGATACTCTTTTGTCAAGGTGCTTTGAAATTTAAACTCGCTGAGCTGATAGGCGCTTTTTTTAGACTTTGAACATTCTTGGTTACTTTGTTTTATTCGCGCACCGTTGACACTTGTAAGTACCGGTATGTATTATAATGTTTAAGCATGCGTTCGGTCCTAGTAAATGAGCACATTGTTCTTGCTTAGTTATTTTCATTTAAGCAAGTATATTGACGTACCGGTCAAAACGAATTTATGAATATCTCGTTTGACACTTAAATTAGACTTATGCAAGACACTAGTTCATACTTCATCTAAATACCACGTCTGTGCAATTCCGTTCCTATATATATATAACTGCTTGGACATTGTGTCAGTGGGGAAGATCGAAATGTAAATAATAAGCAACATATTGAACATGTTAAAATGGCCAATTTTGTGCTTAACGACGCACATTTCTGTTGGAAATCGGTATCTCTTCCTCTTTGTTTGCCTGTCTTTTAAGAATACAGCACGAAAAAAATGTATTTGGAAGGAATTTCTTGCCCGACGCAAGCAACAAATGACCTCATAAGTCTCAGAAAACAAAGCCGACAAGGGCAAATCCATACTTTGGACCCTGCTCGATGCACACAAATCACTTGGAGCTTCTCCAATGCAGGCATCAACATCAAGCGAAAGGAGCTCGACCAAGTGATAGTTCAATGAATTTGCAAACAATGTTTGAGGTCTTGTGAATAGTTAATTGCCAAGTCTTGTGGAAGCCTTGCATCAGAAGGAGATGAAAATGGGCAATAACTAAGAGACCATAAGAGTAGGTACCAGGCTCAATAAATATATCCTATGTTGTTGATTAAAAACCCTGCGAAATGCAGTTTTCTGTGGCGTTTCACGATAATTAATCGGTGCAGCGCAAAATAGTATAAAACGTTTTGTGCTAAGCATTTTAGATATTACCTTTCCATTAACTACACGCCCGTGGAAAATAGAAATCTACTTGACCACCATTTCTATTTATAAATATGTTTAAAGTGCATCGAATAAAGAACCAAATGTTTCAATAAGGGGTTTCGTCTTGTGGTAAGAATGTTGAGGCCGAATAAAAAACGTGCGTTTACAGACTAACGGTACGGGCTGTGCGTTGATCAGTCTGGACAAACAGTTTTATATGTAGAGATTTAATCTTTAAATCATTATGGGATCATCTTAACAGGGATTCGATCCCTAATCTACGTGCACGGTGTACTTGTTACTATGACATACCTCTATCCGGACGTAATTAATAAAATTTAAAATCTGAGTATTTTAATCCGAGCTGACATCCATAGCCACAAAGCCCACAACACGTACTCTCATTCCTAGACATTCAATTGCCCCTAGGTATCGTTTTATTGAATGACAAAGTCGTGCATGCCGAACGAAAATAAATTGAGCGGGCGAAACATTTCTTGGCGTTCGCTGCTCCACATATTTTACCACAAATCAGTTTTCATTATATTAATAAACTCCAATGCGACAGACACGTGCTAACTAGCATTTTATATAGTTTCTAGAGAATTTGATATCATTAAACGCCGCGTACACGGAGCTTACAATTCAACAATAATAGCAACTGAGGCTGCTTTGATTAACAGAGCGCTTTAAGGGGCACTGAAATTAGCACGCTCCCGTTAAATGCTGTCCAATTAACAAACGAAAATTGGTCTTTCTCCCACTTCCTCTTTTTAAACTTCAATTGCCTTCTAGAGTAATTGAACGTTAAGGAGCCTATTTCCGCTAGAGTTTAAACATGTTCATTCCATTTTTAAATCCCTTGTACTAATTGGTTACGACCATAGAAATCAGAAATGAGAAAATTAATCATTATACATAATTTGAATGATTTAATTAATCGAAATTCGCTATTGAAGAATCTCTAATGTTTGCTGTTTCGGCTGTACGTTGGTCACCGGTTAGTCACTCATTCACTCTCTCTTTTATATATGTAGACCAGCGGGTATAGACCGGCCTTGCCCGTGGCAGGTATTAAATAAATGTTCTTAAAAAAGCTTTGAAAATGATTTTGAAACGGATCAGATGGTAATCAAACAATTTTCATACAAACGTTTACCGTCGATTTTGCCCTGTTGCGGGTGGAATTTTCCAAATCTCTGAAAAACGTATTCAATAAACTCTAATGTAGAACTTTGAAAATAAGTTTGAAGCAAATCGGACAAAACTTGAACCAAAAAATCTTTGAGTCGCATTTCTACCGAGGAAGCTTGGATTCTGGGAAAACGTGAAACACGTCGCAAATGATTTTTCATATAGATCTTTGTAAATTAATTTGAGCGCGAAACGTCACCCACCAAATCTTTGACCCCAATTTCCACCAAGGAGAAATGGATTTTTCGAAAAGTGTGAAACACCCCTAAAATTGATTTGAATGGAGGTCTTTGAAAATGAATTTGAGGCTGATCGGATGGTAAACAAAAAAGTTTCATACAAACGTTTTTCGCAATTTTTCCACTCTTGCGGGTGGAATTTCCCGGAACCCCGTCATAACGTGCACCTTCATCACATAAGGTAACTACAGTGAAAATTGCAGCTTCCTAGCTTTTACGGGCTGTGCGTTGATCACCAATCGGTCAGTCAGGACAAACAGTTTTATATATAGAGATAATATAAAAATATATTGTACATATGCTACATATATACAGTATAAATTGCTTAGCTGCCTCGATAGTTGGCTGCATCGGTAAGATAGCTGCCTGAAATTTTCTTTTCGCTGCAATAAGAGCTAATTTTGAATGCAATTAATTATGTTAAGTCCATCTAACTTAACAGCCTTTTGCAATTAAGCGCTTCCGATCGGCAGTAATGTTCTGCCAATTTCTATGAATATCATGTAAGTTAACTGCGCCATGCATGATCAGGTGTGTTGATTTTTGATTTGTTTTATTTATGTATACAATAAACTGTATTGAAATTGAATTAAATGTAATTTGAATACATAAAATAAATAAAAACTATTAAACTTAGCACTGTTAAATAGAATGCAACTTTAAAAAAATAGAGATTACTATGAAATCGATTCACTTTTAGGAAAAAAATAAATTAAGTTAACTGCCTTTTTAGGATAGCTGCCTCTAATGTCTGTGCAAAGTACTCGAGGTAGCTAAGCAAATTATACTGTATCTTAAATGTTATTTAAGCATATGTCAATAATACTTATTCATTTTTGATTACATTAGTTCGGTTTCGTTGTGAAATTTTGATCAATACTATTTAGTCTATGCCGAATAATTTGAAAGCGCACCTCGTACATTCATATATAATACCAGCTGCTGAAACGCTTGCGTTCGTGTTGCGCATACGCCGCGTTGTCCGTACGTTTCGCATGGTACGTAGTATTTGTGTTCGTTCCCTTATTTATTGGCTTCTAATGTCAGTGGCTATTATCCGTTGGTCAATGTCCGATGGCGTTGCCAGCTCTGCAGCTCAACTTGTCGTTTATTATGTCAATTATCATTAATTCCGAAATGCACCTGTCTTCGCCAAGGTTGTCGAACCTTTTGCACGCCCCCAGCTTAGAGGCACGTACGCCGCAGTAAAATATCTACGGCTATATAAATTGTTATTGCTTGTGCGTATAATTTGCTTGTTTGTTTGCACATTCTCTTAACACATTTGTTGGAAGTTTGCGAGGCGTGGCTAGTTATATCTATCTAAGGGCCTAAGTAATTTATTTTCATAGAGTTTTAATGGAAGTTTTCTTCTTTTTCCACCGATTATGGTGATGGCTTGGTATGATATCAGTATTGAAATGAACAATTAAAGGACATCCTCAGATTGGTAGCCCGAACCGAAACATATCGGAATTATTTAACCTGAAATCATGGCATATGTGCGAACCGTGTACCGAGCAACCGACAATTTTTACTCGCTTTGCAGGCCTGATGGTGCGGCTATTAAACGGTATTTAGATAAGTGCATCTTTTTTGTATAATCGAATAACTTTTTACGATGATAATCAATTATATAGTATGGCCGCATACATATTGTCAGGCTGGGCCAAATGAAAATGAGTGGTTCGGAAAATAACATTCACAAAGGGCAGCTGACAAAACTTTGCCCAAAAATGATAAAGTGCACGAAAAGTTTTTTGGAAATGGAACCCAAACAAGTCGAAAATAGGAGCAAAAACTTACAGAAATCGACAAACATCAATATTTAAATGGCGTAAGAGCAACAGTAAATTATATTGTCCCGACTACAAACTATTATTTTTCTTTGCGGTTTTAATGTCTGTCCACTTTTATTTGTATTTGCATTGTGGCCTATCGCGACAAGAATTTTTGTGGTTTGTTTTGAAGAAAATTTGAAAAGTTTTATAGTTGATGCTTGCCTCTTTGTTAGTGTTGCAAAAGTAGCGATTTCTCTCCTTCTTCATTGTGATGTTTGCCAAAATATTGGCCAGAATGCAAGTGTCAGAGATGCGGGTAACATTTTGGCGCAGCAATGCGAATATTGTTATAAATTAAACACTGTGCCAGAAGCCTGCTTGTCTATTGGGAACTCTTATCAACCCAGTTGTTTATCGCAACTTTTCCCATAACTTTTGGCATCTCGGTAAGGCATACAGGGCCTCCATATCGTGCTCCTCGGGGCCGGTGGATCTGATTCATATATATTTTCCCCTGGTGGACAATTTTGTACTCGTTTGCACGCAACATAATTTATATTTTAATGATTGTTTTTATTTTAATTCTGCTCTTTAATTTTTATTTTGTTTTCCATATACATATATGGGCATGCGTGAGTATGTGTGCTTAATTGTTTGAAAACGAATGCTTTTTGATTGCGGCGGATTAATGTTGTTGATTTTTATTTACGCATAGTTGACCATTTGTGTTAATTTAAAAAATAATTATGTGCTCGAAGCTTGGCAATAAATTCAATTATAATTGTTAGGTCAATACAAGCGCAAGCCTCTTAATCTCTGTATATAAAACTGTCCTGAATGACTGACTGACTGATTGGCACAGTTTATACCGTAAGAGCTACGACGCTGAAACTTTCACTGTAGTTACCTTATGTGATGCAGGTGCATGCGAAAAATGTTCGTATGAAACGTATTTGCTTATCATCCGCTCGGCTTCAAACTCATTTTCAAAGATCTTTGAGAGATTTATTTTATACGGGCCACAGACAAGGCCGGGGTATATCCGAATATACATACTAGTAAACTATACTATAGAATAACGAGATTTAATTGATATCTTTTTCATGCCGTATATTTTTTATATATTAAGTACTCGGTCAATATAAAGAACGCAACCTAATTTTTAATAATCTACGAGATATGCTAATTAACCTCGAATAATACCGTTTGGTTTGGAATTGTTATCTTAAATTGTATATTTATATTGAAACGGAATATTTATCGAATTACAAAAGTTTGTAAAAACAATATTATACTTCTTTAAAAAAATGAAGAAAGCAAACTAAACATTAATTACCATAAACAAGCAAGAGGTTCTTGTCGGGAGCCCTGAACCCTCTTCTTCCAACAGGCGATAGGTATTAAATGAAAGATACCAGATATATAAATACTATTCTAGAAGCTACATGTCAAGTTTGGTGACTCTAGCTTATATTATTTGCCGAAATGGCACAAAAAACAGGATTTCGATATCGATTTTTATCGATTACTTGGAAACGGGGTAAGTTATCGAATAACGGATACAAAGATCTGCGCGGAGACTAGGAGGTCCTACAGCTAAAATTTCAAGTCTCTAGCTCTTATAGGTTCTAAGTTCCTTGCGTTCATACATGCGGACAGACGGACGGACGAACAGATAGACGGTCATGGCTAGATCGACTCGGCTGTTGATGCTGATTAAGAATGCCTGTTACATTCATTTTCACAAATACATAATACCCTTTTTACCCATTTTCAATGGATTCAGGGTATAAAAATGATTTACTATAAATGTAATAATAACGAACTATTGTGGTACTGTTTCAATTTGGGATTCAAACCTTAATTGATCGTTTATTAACTAAACATACGTTAAGTATCCATAAGATCAATTAAATGCATACTCCAGTCTGATAAACTTGATGACTCAGTAGTTAGATAATCTACCTAAAGGAATATTACTTAAGCTAAATATAATTCAAACTTTATAGTACCATAACACAAATAATAATAATAAAAAATAAATGGTTAGACTTTTGTTTAAATACTATCCAATAAGAGTTCCGAATTGCGATAAAAGGAACTTGGAACTTGGCCGTGCAGATGAGGTAGAGGGACATTTGCATGCGGTGTATCCGAAGACATAACAACTTCCGGTCAAGCACACAAATGAGCTACGAAATAACCTACAAAGGGAGAGTATTGTACAAAAAGCACCCAAAACGCAATCAACAGAAAACAAAACCAATGTAGTCTTGTTTTGTTTCGTTGTTTGTCGCTATACTTAGTAAACGGGGTCGGTTTGACCGGGGCACTTCAGAGCAGGATGAGTCTTAAAGTTTCAATAAGGAAACATGTGCACATAAACTAAATGAAAAGTGTGCAAAATTTTATTTTAATAAGCTCAAAAGTGTGGAACACAACAAGAACTTCTAGAAAGTGTGTGTGTGTGAGTGGCTCTTAATGTGTGCTAAGGGCGTTGAAGGTCTAAGACAGTTCGAACAACAAGTTGGCATTGCTATTATTCCTTCTTAGCAGCAGTAAGCTGAAAATATTTTCATTTTAAAGTTTACGACAGGTTTACTGTGCGCGGTGCTGGGCGTAACGGAAACGGAAATGCGCCATTAAACTGGCAAGTTAAGCTTATTAGCTGCAATAAAAAATAATAAGCTGCAAAGTTATTTTGCAATTGTGGCATATTTCTCCGCAACTCAACGCCAAGCAACTCCACCGAATCACGAGCAGGACACAACAGGACTTCAAGAATGTCAGCCAGTGTGTCTGTGAGTGTGAGTGTGCTGGTTTCTATATTGCGGCACTTTTACTATGAGTTGAATGTGTCAGCTGAGTGTGCGTGTTTGCGTGTGTGAATGTGGAAGAATCGTTACTTCACACTTTACTTCTAGCTTTAAACTTTTTCAGCTCTCCCAGCAAATTCTTACTTTGCTCGAAATGTGCTGTGTGTGTGCTTGTCCAGGACGCCAAACAATCCTAGGACGCCAGACCAAAGTCAAGAAATTCTAGTTAAGGTTTTTTTTAAAACTGTTTAACAATATGTTCTTAGTCGTCGTAATGACCAACATTTTAGCAGAGGGCTAGCATGAGGAGGTTAACAAAAGGGCGAGAAGTGCAAGACACTGAGAACTTGACAAATTGATAATATATCAACGCAGCAGCGCTGGCTATAAAAACTGGCTTATAATGGTTTTTATCGTATTATTTTATAATATACTAGCGGGTATAACCCGGCCTTGCCCATGGCTCGTATGTTATAAAATCAATGTTCTCAAACAAATTTGAAATGATTTTGAAACATACAAAAGTTTTTCGCCAATTTACCAGTGTTGCGAGTGGAATTTCCCAAATCGCTGAAACACGTATTCATTACATTCTTATGTAGAGCTTTGAAAATAAGTTTGAAGCAAATCGGACACAATTTAAAACTTCGTACAAAAAATCTTTGAGCCGCATTCCACCCGAAAAAGTTTGGATTCTGCAAAAAGTGTGAAACACGTCTCAAATGATTTTTCTTATAGATCTTTGGAAATGAATTTGAGCGCGAAACGTCACCCACCAAATCTTTGACCTCCATTTCCACCAAGGAGGAACGGATTTTTCGAAAAGTGTGAAACACCCCTTAAATGAATTTGAACAAATATCTTTGAAAATAAGTGTGGGGCCGATCGGATGGTAAACAAAAATCTTTCGTACAACCGTTTTCCGCCAATTTACCACTGTTGCGGGTGGAATTTTTCAAATCGCTGAAATACGTATTTATTAAGTTCTTATGTAGAGCTTTGAAAATAAGTTTGAAGCAAATCGGACACAACTTAAAACTTCGCCCAAAAAATCTTTAAATCGCATTCCCCCCGAAGAAGTTTGAATTCTGCGAAAAGTGTGAAACACGTCTCAAATGATTTTTCTTATATCGCCCAAAAAATCTTTAAATCGCATTCCCCCCGAAGAAGTTTGAATTCTGCGAAAAGTGTGAAACACGTATCAAATGATTTTTCTTATAGATCTCTGGAAATGAATTTGAGCGCAAATTTAAACAAAACAGTTTTCGCGATTTTTCCACACTTGTGGGTGGAATTTCCCGAAACCCCCTTTCAGTCAGTCAGTCAGGACAAACAGTTTTACATATAGAGATAATTATATAATAATCAACAAATTTTGTCTTTAACTTAAAGCGTCATTAAAAACTTTACTTACGTAATTGACATACAAAATTGAAAACCAAGATAATCAAAACATGTGCAAGGAAATCGAAAGCGAGTTATTGGTCGAGTCGTGGCTTTAACTCAAAAATAATGTTAAGACTTAAAACGAGAAAGAGGTAAGGACAACTTTGGCACGCCGAAGGTTTAATGCCCTTGTAGACATTTTCAATACGGTTTCGCAGATATGTAAGTATAGTGAAGCTGGAAAACAGAAAATTTGTCCATACAAGAACCTACATTTCGACCGACCCTATGTTCCTATGGTAGCTTGATGGTGCGATGTTGAGAAGATTTTACATATCTATGAGGAGCATAGTGAACCACAAATGTCTAGTTTGTTCAAGATATCTTGAAAATCGAAAATGTTTTGCATACATGAACTTAATTTTCGACCGATCATTCCTATGGCAGCTATTTGATATATTGTTCCGATGTTAAGATGTTTCATATACATATATGAGGAACATAGTAAAACTAAAAATAGCCGAAAAACAAAGCAAACCTACTTTTCGACCGATCGTTCCTATGGCACCTATATAATATTGCGGTCCCATCCAGTTCCAAAACATGCACTCCCATTCAAAGTTTCAAAACGAAAGCTTTATAACTGAGAGACAAGTTTGCATGCAAACAGACAAACGGACATGGGTATATCAGCTCGTTAATGCCGGAGATGTCTTCGTCTATGCGTATACTTGGGTATAACGAAAAGTTGTAATTTTCAAGTTTTGCGGAGGGTGCCTGGCATCCAACTGGTTGAGCCCGAGTGAGAGAGAGAATTTTGTTGTAATTAAATTGTGCTCACTTATTTTTTACATTACAGTAAGGAATTATGCAGGCCATTCGCGAAATTTACTCAATGTGTTTTCTATGTGCTGTTTTTGTGTTATGATAGGAAAAATCGTAAAAAATTTGGTGTCTACCGGAGCCTATTTAAGGACCTTGTTAAAATATTACTATGCAACCCAGAACCGCTATGGTAAATCTTACAAGTCAATTTCTCCAGCGATTTTATAGAAAGAAATGTCAATTTAGGCAGGTAACTGAAGGCAGCACTTCTTCAAAAAATTAATAAATATTTAAATGATATAATTATGTACAATGAAAAACCTATATCGTACGCTTTCAATTCACAGTTGAAAAGTTACAGCATTAAAGTCAGGTCTGCGAACGCAAAAAAAAATGTCGCTAGAACAGTTTACGCTCCGATGCAATACATTCGGGGCTCAGTTTGTTAACCTGCTTTTACACATCCAAGAACCCAGTATTTGGTCAAAAATAAATTGGAATTCCGGGTTCAGTCCGGTTACCAGCTCTGATGAGAGGTATAGTTATACTTATTGATAAGCTTCAGCCAGACACAGTTGAGGATATATTTTACTGGACATTAAGAAAACAATGGGGGTTTGACATTATTTCAATACTTTTATTGAATTGTTTTTACGTTACGATAATTAAGCGATTGCGATTATTATTATTAATATCACTAGATTTGTGCTTCTCCAATTAACTCCTAGTCCATAAATAACACAAATGTTTAAGAAGGGAATGCAAAAAAGGTGTCAAAGAGATAGAAGACAGCCCCCTTGATAAGTCGAATCCGAAGTCAAACTTCAAAATGGACACATTTCAGGCCCGAAATAGAATGCAGGAAGAGTATGCGATGGTTCTTTTTGCAGTGGTCATAATGGGTAATGTGCGTTTTACGACTTTTTAAGTGTCAGGACAAACAACACTTTTGCCCTTAGTTGCTGTAGCCCTGCTTCTGACCGTTTGCTGCTGGAGCCCCTATACGAAAGCCAACGTTTTTGGCGATGGCAACCATATTTTCGTTGAACAAAATAAACTTAGCTTATGAAATATTTTGTGGCAAAAGCGCAGGAAAACTGCATTTAATTTTTAAAGTAACCGCGCTCACTCACAGACACATAAGCAATAGCTATACATAAACACATACATTTGCTAACTCGCACACAAAGGGTAAAAGTATCTACACAGGGCATTTCCGTTTCCGCTCTTTCCTTAACCAGCGCGTTACTCACAGTCTTTATTGTTTGCCACATACATGAACGCACAATTGTATTCCGTTCCTTGGCATCGCCCATTTTGTGTTGCTGCAGCCGGTGTGGCGCAGCTCAGGTCGGCGGAAGCGGAAATGGCATAAGTTGTTGTCGCCTAGAAGTTCACACGCAAGTCCGTTCAATGTACAATAAAATTGCGTAGTTATGAGGACGACTGCAACTGCGACTTTGGCTGCCGCAGCGATAGCTGCATAAAGTCGTCGACCATAAAAACCTATTAAGAATACCTGTGCAAAAGCATTGCGAAAACAGAACTGGGCACTTAAATTAAAGTTCTTTATCATATTTGAAAATTGGGTTTATTATAGGCAAATAAGCTGTGTTTATAGTGTAAATCTTAACAATTTATTGTACATGTTATTTTAATTTGTTGTACCAATAGAAGGTATAAGCATGAAAACCGAAGTTAATCGTTTTTTAGTCAATTTGTATATGTATACGGATATTTTATATGGTAAAGACATAAGAAGTAAATTCTGATTTCTCTTAGCTATACGATTTTTTTTCATAGTCTCTTTGAAAAAAAAATCCATTGGCTCAATCTCTTTATATAAAACTGTTTGTCCTGACTGACTGACTGACTGTAACAGTAAAGAGGCTGAAATTACCTTATGTGATGAAGGTGTACGTTAAGACGGGGTTTCGGGAAAACCCGCATGTGTGCAAAAACCGCGAGAAACGTTTGCATTAAACTTTTTTGTTTACCATCCGATCGGCCTCAAACTCATTTTCAAAGATCTTGGTGAGAATTTGTTTGATACGTTCAAATGCGGCACAAGCGGTCAAAGGTTTAATTAACGAAAGTTTATTCATCAGCTTCAAGATTCTCACCGCAAGACTAACATAGGCGGAAACCGTTGATTCCAACACTTGGTTCTTTATTCTTAAAACATATTTTTAAATAGAAGTGGAGGTCCATATGGTTAAATATAAATTTTCCATGGGGGTGTACTTAGTGGAAAGGTAATATCAAAAATGTTTAGTACAAAATGTTCCACATTCCAAACGTGCCGGGCAATACTTGCTAGTTTATTAACAATTAAATAAATCTTATTTGCCTCTGCTTTTCTTATAAAAAAAAAAGTAATCTTTTAAATCAAAGCGTGCTATGAAGAAATAGAATTCCTTCCAGTTTTAAGTTCGGCTGCTTTTTAGCCAAATAATCCGCTCCAATTTTCGGTTCAGAGTAATTAAAAAAAATCCTGTACATTTGTGTTAATTTGTATTTGTGCTAAGTTTATTTGTTCGGCTAAGATAGTCTTTATAAAATAAGTAATAAATCAAATTATGTCTACAATAATAAATCTACATAGATATAATTGAATTTATTAAAGTCTCATTTAAATATCCCCAAATTATCCTGAGGGCAAGAGTCATTAAAAAAGTTGCTTTGAACTCGAAAATGGTTCGGGACAACACGGCGTATGCGTTATGATTGGTAAATTGGCACGGTGCTCGCAGAGCCGCGCTAATCAATGGCATGAACGCTTCTTACTACGTGAATGGAACCTGAAGTTGAATAGAAAATTGAAGCTGCAGAGTTTCGCTGGTGATGCCGCTTGCCCCGCCGAATCGTTTCACGTTCTTCTTGTTCAAAGTTATTCCGCGGGTGTCAGAAAGTTTTTTGCCATCACCTTCAGCAAATGTCCAGTGGCAATGGTAGTGCCACTGTTGCAAGCCAAAATCCAATAATGGCTCTCATCTGGCTCTTGCGGCAGATTTATGCACATACACACACCCCACCAACCGACATACACATGGACACTCCTATACTGCATGCATTGCTTTCAAAGACTAATCTACGCGCGCCATAATTGAAAAACTAACAGTTTCTGTAACGAGTTTTTCGTGCCTTAACTGCAAGTGTTTGTGATTTTCGGTATGCCTTTTAGTTGTGTGGGAGCTGGTCTGTGAGTGTGCGTGTCATTCTGTCTCTTTCATATACAGCAATTGGGCATTTTGTGCGTCCTCCTTCTTTTTTAAGCGCCCATTTGTGCCATAAAGTGCACAACTTTTTTTTCTTCAACACAAAAGCGTTCATATTTCTGCTGACTTTTCTGCGTAGCCAAGAGGGGAAACATTGAAATACTCTACGCCAATTTCTTTGGGGTATATCTAGCATTAATTGCGATTAAAAGCTTTTTGTAAACTTTACCATTAAGTTTATTAAAAATCTTCTACCTTCTCTACATTTTCCTAAATATAACAAAATAATTTGCTCTTGAAAAATTCAGAATATTCAGAGTTAAGAGGTCTTTCACTTTGAACACCAATACTGGACCAGGCCGAACCAATAGGAAAAAAAAACAAATGCACATATTTCAATACAAGCAAAAAGTGAACAAAATATCTGCATGAAATTGAAAAAATACAATGACACCTTCATTGCAAGTGAAACAATAACAATAGCAGCTTGAAAGCATGGAAAGTCTGAAATGAATTCGACAGCCACTTTTTTTCTTGGACGGTGCGTGGGCGTTGGTGTGGACGTGGACTTATTGAAGTGCTGGCTTTTGTGCGCTCGTGGGCCTTAACAATTTTACTGGCCACTTTTTGGGCAGATTTTCCGGTGCGGATGCATAAAAACTACAGTTTCGAAATTCGTTTGAAAAATGTATGTCCTTGTGTGGAACGCCGGCAGATTTTGTATACCCTCACCCGTTAATCACATGGGTTATATGGAGTTTATGTTATGCCTAAAAAAGCTAAATATTATATTTAGGCTTAATAAGTGAGACGAAAAATACAGTTATCGTTGGAGTGTCGAAAATTGAGAACATAGATTGCATAAAAAATTGAATTAAATTAAAATATGTAAATATTGGGAGTGAGAAATACAAAATTATGCTAGATAAAATGGAAAATTATAAATAATTATTAAGACAAAAATACTATTGTGCTCTAACCTCTAACTGCTTCTTACAATGCCCATTTCCGATAAAATAAATATTATATTTGATTGAATTGAGTAGATTAAAAAAGGGAAATTTAAATGATAAACCAAATTAATAGACGCCAACGAATATTTACTAATTTTTCTGGACGGGTAGGAAATAGTTGTGTCCAGGAAAGTAAGCAAGTGCTCTATTTATATTTCGAAAAAAATGGATTAATAGCGAACGCTGGTTGGCCTATACACACACACACACACACACACGCGTAGATAATCTTACACACACGTGACCAGGCGATTTTGGCTTTCTGTCACGATCTAAGCCGCGGTTTTTTGTTGATTTGTTGCATTGTGCTCAGCATGTGTATTGGCGTTTTGGCATTTCGATGGGTTTTTTATTCTTTCGCCGCATACTGGCGCTTAGCTGATCCGAAGCGACTTTTATGCGAGCATAGCGTGTGCTCATAGCTCAAATTACCTGGTCTTTTGTCTGTGGCCAATATACATTGGACTTTTTTTTTTTTTTTTTTTAAGGGATGGTTGTCGGAAAAGGTTCCATTCTTTCCAGGCGCAATCAAATCAATTCGCACGTGACATGATTATTTTATGGCCTTGCCCGTGGCACATATGTTATAAAATCAATGTTCTCAAAAAAATGTTAAATGATTTTGAAACAACTTTCATACAAACGTTTTCCGCCAATTTACCACTGTTTGAATTTCGCTGCACACCAGCAGTTAGAATTAATTGGCTGCAAAAAAGCTTGCAACTACACATACGTATTTATTAAGTTCTTATGTAGAGCTTTGAAAATAAGTTTGAAGCAAATCAGACACAACTTTAAACTTCGCACAACAAATCTTTAAATCGCATTCGCCCCGAAAAAGTGTGAATTCTACGAAAAGTGTGAAACACGTCTCAAATAAATTTTCTTATAGATCTCTGGAAACGAATTTGAGCGCGAAACGCCACCAAATCTTTGACCTCCATTTCCACCAAGGAGGAATGGATTTTCCTAAAAGTGAGAAACACCCCTCAAATGAATTTGAACAAAGATTTTTGAAAATAAGATTGTGGCCGATCCGATGGTAAACAAAAAAGTTACATACAAACGTTTTTCGCGATTTTTCCACACTTGCGGGTGGAATTTCCCGAAACCCCGTCTTAACGTGCACCTACATCACATAAGGTAGCTACAGTGAAAATTTCAGCTTCCTAGCTCTTACGGATTGCGCTGTGCGTTGATCACCAATCAGTCAGTCAGTCTGTCAGTCAGGACAAACAGTTTTATATAAAGAGATTTCATTTGTTTCATATTTTGTGCAATCGTTTTTACCTTTTACTGTCGCTCTTTAAAACTGTGCACGCCGTAATGTGCCACCTGTGAAATGTTCGTGGCCAAACTGATAGTTTTTCGACTCTGAGTGGAGTGTTTTCAATTCACGAAACTTCTTTAATGAGCTACATTATTATTATTATATTATTATATTACTATCAATATAAGATAAGATATAAATTTAAGATAAACTAAGTAATTAAATATGTTTTTACAGAATAATAATCAAAAAAAATCTTAATTGTGAATTATATGAAAAATAAATTTGGTACATACATTATGAGAATTAATTGCTAAAAACCTAGTTAGAGTACACAATTTTCTAATAGCATTTTGCAGTTTGCAGTTTATTTACTTTTGCAGTTTATTTATTTATTTATATGTGGTCGACAAAACGAGTGTCTTCCAATTATTCAACACATTATAAATACCATTAGAAAAATTAAATGCTAAAAGCCTGACGCTATTAGAGCCTACATCTAAAAAGAAGGGTGTAAGTAGGAAAAAGTGTTCTTACGTTAAAACGTGAACCTGTTTAGAGGTAGTCAGCCTCAGCATTACTCTTTGGGTCCTACCTTTTAAATAAGAACTAATCCAAAGCAAAAGAGACGGAGGAAAACCTAATCGGTCAAGTTTTAAGAGTAATAGATCATGGTGCACAGAGTCAAACCCCTTACTGAAATCAGTGTTAATGACGTGAGTTTGCATTTTAGTAAGAAAAGCTTCATTTACCAAGGAAGTAAATTCTAGCAAATTAGTCGTACTTGACCGATTTTTTACGAATCCATGAACAGGGGAGATGACTGATTTGCAGAAATGCTGCAAATTCGAAGTGATTATTTTTTTAAATAATTTAGGAATAGCGGACAGTTTTGCAATGCCCCATTAATTTTGTATATCAGACACACATTTCCACATTTCTTGTCGAGAGGAATAGTATAAGTTTCTTTATAAAAAGATGGAAAGTCAGAAGATTCAAGGGATAGATTAAAAAGCTTTAGCAATGGGTGAACAAGGGAAGAGCTACACTCCTTGAGTAGACAACTAGGGATATTGTCAGGCCCAGGAGAGAAAGAAGATTTTAAAGAATTTAAAGCTAAAAGGAGAGAGGAATGGGAAATAATAGGGGGAGGTATAGAACTAGAGGAAGTAATAGTATAAGGGTAAGAATTATTATTGGGACCCACTGAAGAGTAGGTGGAAAATATTAGAAAATAGGTTAGCAGAAACAATTTGATTGCGCTGCTCTTTTTGGACCAGACCCAACTGCCCTCCATCTCTATATATAAAACTGTTTGTTCTAACTGACTGACAAACTGACTTACTGACTGACTGATTGGTGTTCAACGCACAGCCCATAACGTATGAGTTAGGAAGCTGACATTTTTGCTGTAGTTACCTTATGTGATTAAGGTGCACGTTAAGACGGGGTTTCGGGAATTCCACCCGCATGTGTGGAAAAATCGCGAAAACGTTTGTATGAAACTTTGTTGCTTACTATCCGATCGGCCTCAAACTTATTTTCATACGTGTTTTACATTTTTCGCAGAATCAAAGCATCCTCGGTAAAAACTGCGATTCTTAGTTTTTTTTTAAAGTTTTAAGTTTTTTCTGATTTCCTTCAAAATTATTTTAATAGCTCTACATAAGAACTTAATAAATACGTGTTTCAGCGATTTTGCAAATTCCACCCGAAACAGTGGCAAATCAGCGGCAAACGTTTGTATGACAGTTGTTTGCTTACCGTCCGATCAGCTTCAAAATTATTTCAAAGCTTTTTGAGAGCATTTATTTTCTAACATACATGCCACGGGCTTGGCCGGGTTATACCCGCTAGTATATTGATATTGATATATTGATATTTAAGAAAGATATTGATATATTGATATTTAAGAAATTCAGGCCTAAAGTTTACTGAAACTCTTTAATGTGATAAATACATTTTAATACTTAAGTCTAAAGTATTTTTTATATCGAAACTGTGGGATATTTTTTTTTAGTGTATTATTTTATTGTTAAGACAGGGACTTAATTATTCATAAAGGAGTGTCAACCAAAGTAAGCAATACTTTATAACACTTAGTAGTGGGGGGTTTTTTACCATCATATATGCCCCTATTTAAAGCAAATTGTTGTTATTGGCATATTAAGGATCTACAGCTTAATATTTATAATGTAATAAATATATATTCCCAAAAGTTTTTATTATTAATATTTTATTTTCTTTATAATAAATGATATAATTATTACTTCAACCTATTTACCTATAAATACCTAATTTTTTGCTATAATTATTTTTACTGTTCCTTAGTATTTTGTAATTTTAAAATCCCAGTGTCGAGTTAAGCAACTTGTTTCGTGGCCAAAGTTCCTCCTTTGAATAAAAAGTGGAATTTAAACTGTCTGCGGACCAAGCCACAACTAGGCACGTTCGCATTCGTGCAACTTGCATTCATTTGTCGTTGACTCTGCTGCGGCATGACAGCTCTTCGATTGGTATCTTTTGCTGTTTTTTTTTTGCGGTCGTATCGGGTAGCTTGTGGTTTGAAACCCAGCAGCGTCTTCTTTGGTGTCAATTTTTTCCGATATGTCGCGTGCGACTCACTGCCTGAGGCGGGGTTTGTTGTGTTGCACTGCTGAGGGAATTTAAGTTTTTGTCTCAACTTATCCACTCGTGCGCCTTTGTCAAATGTCTATTATTTCACTTACGAGAGTTGCTGCTTATTGATAATGCTAAATAGCTGGTTATTAAATCATTAAAGGGCTATCCTACGCTAGATCTAAAATAAATGATAGTCGAAATATTTTCATAGAATTTATAATATGGTATATCAACTAGTTTCAAATATTTTAGAAGTTAAAGAGTTTAAGTATTTCTATATTACCAGTCCAAGGATTGATTGTTTGTTAATAGATTTGATGTTCATATATAAAATTTAAAAATTCGTCTATTGCTATGTTTAGACTACAAAACTCCCATAATCAGGGTGTAGAAATAATGAAATGGAAAAAAATACATATATTAAAATCAATATTGATAACATTATTGTAGCAAAACAAGATTACTAGAAAATCTAAATTTTTGCCAATTCGAAGTTGTCACAAAATGTATTTATCAGGATGGTTTTTCATACATTCCATGACTTTGATTACTTTGATTACTTTATACTCTATACTTTCTTTTAATGAGTTCTTGAGTCCCCGATATTTAGCATTCCGCTCTGCTTAACATCACAAGTCAGACTATCGATAATTCCTTATTACTAGTAATTGCAATTATTTCCAGAAAATGTCATCGTTGCCGCAACAGCAGCATCCAGAACCGCATAAGAATCAGCGCATCGCATCAGTTTCTAATTTGTAACTGACTGCTCTTGCCGGCGACAGTTTCCCAGTATCAGCGAACCAGAATCTGGAACAGGACCAGAAAAAAGACTCGATACTGCCAGACTGCCAGCCCGCATATTTGCTTCGACTCGTTGGGGCGCATGCTAATTTTAATTTCAGACACAGATACATCAAAAAAATAAATTATTTTTGCTTAACTTTGGCAACACTTGCCAGCATATGCAGTGAGTATGTGTGTGTCATATGACATGCAGGCATTGCATCTGCAGTGCCTTCAGAGTTTTCAGCTCTGCCCAGTTTATCGCCTTAGTGCACAATTTACGGCAACTTTGCTGCGTTGCATGCATATTGATTTTTAATTTTTCTCTTTTTTTGTTGATATTTTATTACAGATTTCAGCAAAACTGCACAGGTTTTTTTTGATTGTTTTTCTTTGCTTTACAATGTCCAAATATTTAACTACTCACAAGCCTTGGGAGCTTAGTAATGGGTAATGTATAAAATATTATTTTGTATGCGTTTAGGTGCTTAGCATATTGATACAAACAGTATAAATATACATATTTTTGAACATTTCCCCAAAAAAAGGGGAAATTGCAGTAAAATATTTCTTTTCAAATAAATACAAATGAATTTTGAATCTCAAATGTTTTGGTATATATGTAATTTGTTATTATTTCCGAATATGATTGACATGGCATTTGCTATGCTATGATGTTTGACGTATAAGGTTTTTTATGTACTAGCTTGTGTTACCAGGCGTTGATCAGTTAATTTGCTTTCTTTAAATTTATGTTAAATTTATTCACTCATTTCCGCACTTACCTAAATTATTTTAATCCGTATAAATATATTACTTTTATTATATTTTTTAAGCCGATCAAACGGAAATTGATCTTTCTCGCTAGGTCCAGACAACCAAAATTATAGCTCCATATTTGTTCAATGGGCGATTAGATAGTAGTAAATGCTTAGCTAAATTGAAATTAAGAGCTGCAATGCATTTAATGTGTTATTTGCTGATTACAAAACGTTTCGGGCTTTGTACGTGGGGCCAGCTGATTGCGTCTTTAGGCAAATATCGCTAATCCGGGTGGTATTTTATGTTCGTAGTCTTTTCAATAGCCTTGCAACTGCCAGTGCAACTCGTTAGCGATGGCTGTAAAAATCAGATGGCCCAACCGAATGCTCCTTGAGCATATTCCTTACACGCGCGCATCTAGCCTCTTCGCAGCAAATCGGAACGCCTGCATTAGCTGAGCTCAAGTTGCAGCAGTAACTGCCATTTGCCGCTTGTTAGCAGTTAGCAGTTGTTAGAGTTTCAGTTGACAATGTTATTACAGAAAACTTCGAGGCTTGTTACATTTGAAATTCAATGGAGTCATATTCAACCTGAATTTCCATTTCGATCTGGATTTCCACTTGATTCAATTCAACTTGTTAAAGTATCTTAAGCTTTCAGCTTTAAGAAGTTTTATTGGGTTCTTATACTTTAGCCAATGTTTTTTTGCTTGTTTGGGAGTTGGCCCAGAGCCCTTTTCAATTTTCTGTACGTAGAGTTTAGAATTAGTTTTTATTTAGGAGTTTTGTTATATTTTGCACTCAAATCCGCAAAGCAGAAAGTAATTTTTTGGCAAGCTTAATGGAGAGTTTGCTTCGCACAACAAATGTAAGTATGTATATATACATACAGATAAAATGGTCATTAGAAAATTGATTTTTAATGTCGAAAACTTGCCCTCAACGGCTTAGAAACAGAAACGACAACGGCTTTTGTTTTCAATCTGCCAATCAATTTCTGATCAATATTATTGACTCAAGGTTTACACTTAAAGAAAATCAAATTATGTATATGAATAGTAGCTAAAAAGCTACTCAGTTAGGTAATTTAATCGCATAATACACTTCTTTGACTACAAAAGACAGCATAAATATTTTTAATTTGTCCTACCTAGTGTATCAAAAAATTACATAACAATTGCCTCCGTTAAAAAAAAACAATTATTTTTTTCTTGTTTTATAAATATATTTAAATGTTGAAGTAATAGTTTTAAGGTATATAGCTAATATATTGTATATAAATTAATATATAAAGGTAATATATATTTCCCGCAAGAATTACATTAAAAACAATTATTGTTTAGCTAAAGCAATATATACGATAACTGTGTTTACTAATATAAACCGAGATTGCTATATATACAAAGATACAAAGGTTGTCCCGATTAAAAATATAAGGTAACAACATTTGATTAAATTTTTACACGTTTCAGGTGTTTAGCTATAGTAAGCAATTCATCCATTAAACCTACATCCTACATAAATACATTGAAAGCCTGTTTTTATATATAAACTTTCAGTATTCATTTATACCTTGTTTAAATTTAAACCATTTTTTTATACTAAATATATCATACATTTGTATATATTTATTTATATATTTTCAGCTACAGTTATAAAAGCCTTTATAAAGTTATGCTCAGGTATTTAAGTACTATATGTAAATTTAATGCTGTTATATTATCTAATAAAATGGGAATAAAATCAAGTAGAAGCATAGTTGCGCTTTGAGTCATTAAGTAATAATCTTTATTACTCAATGGCTTTGAGTCAATAAAGTGCATAAATTTGAAAGCTTGTTGAGTTTCTATTAAGAAAACAAAGAAATTTCTTAAATATTTTGAACAATTGCCTTTTTATTTTTATTAGCACACCATTTAACAGGGCGACCAGAGTTGCCGAGTTGCCTTTAAAGTCAAACTTACTTAGTTGCCATTTTGTATTTGACTTAGTTGGCACATTCCAAGCAAAATGGAAGTGCTTATATGCAGAACTCAACTACTTTTGGCCGCCAGCCAAGTGATGACTGCCTTAGACATAACACTTTGGCCCGTCCTTTCGTTGACCCACAAAAACAAATAATAAAACTAAAAAATACACGTGCTCAAACAAATAGTTTCTAACGCAACCGAACCGCAATGCAGTCGGTGTCACTGTAAACCGAAATTGGCAGGCCACGAAGCAGCAGGAGGTCCTGTCCTAGAAAACTTTGATGCAATTATTTGCAAGCGGGTGAGCTACTGACAATCGATCAGAATAGTTTCAAAAGTGACTTTAAGCTGTTAAAACGCGGAAGAAATCTTTGCCAACATACTTTACTTTATTTTCTATTATGCATTCAACAGTCAGAAATAACCGTGTGAATTGAACTTAATTTACTTGTAAATGATAATTGCGAGCTTGGAACATTTTGTGGCGCCATTTAGTGCTATGTAGTGAATTATGGCGCAATATAATAAATTTGATAATCAGTGTTGATCAACACTACAAACTACTAGTAACTCTGTGCAACAGAATTAAATTATTTGTTACCCCGTTTCATGAAGCCGATATTTGTTACAGATTTGGGACCACTAATAGCGAAATGGATTTATACAAAATCTTCTGTTTTTTTTATACCCTGACCCATTAAAAATGGGTAAAAGCGGATTAATGTGTTTGTGCAAATGTATGTAACAGGCAGAAGAAAACATGTCCGACCTCATTAAGTATATATATTCTTGATCAGCATAAATAGCAGAGTCCATCTAGCCTTGTCTGTCTGTCCGTATATATGAACGCAAGGATCTCAGAACCTATAAGAGCTAGAGACTTGAAATTTGGTTTGTTTCCGATATCGATATCCAGTTTTTTGAGCAAATTTGGTAAATAATAAGAGCTAGAGTCACCAAACTTGACATGTAGCTTCATATTATATATATCAAGTATCTTTCATTTAATAGCTATCGCTCCTCCACATAGCTATAAATCAAGAAAATGAACATATTTCTATAGCCCACCAATTTAAACAACAATTTTAATGCAATTGAGAATTTGTTAGAATATAGAAATATTCTATGGTATTTTTTTTTGTTTAACATTTTTTTTTAAATCTGCCCAATTTTAAATTTTTTCTGTAAACGTTGGCGGTTAGGTATTGCGTGTATATTTGTGTCTGTTTTGTGTAAGGGGATGTCAAGTGAGTGGGTTATTTTGAGCAGTCTCGTTGTAGAGCTATTTTCCAATAGGTTGGTTGCAAGATTGTTTGGTTGGTTGCCTAGTCTGGCGATGTAGCGATCACTGAACTTGGCAATTACCTCTTTTACCCAAGGAATATTTAGCTGGCTGTGAATTGTGATATAGTCATGGTAGATATGCGCGTTAGTTAAAATTCGCAGAGCTTTTTATTGAAACCGCTGAATAATGCGGTACCCCAAAAGATGGATGCCGTGTGTCCATTTTGGCTTGATAATTGATTTATGCACTAACAGCAAAGCTTCAATTTGGACTGCCTGCCGATCAGCCAGTAATGGTAATGGTTTCAGCTTGTTTTCAGCCTGCTTCCTTTTGCGCACAATATGTTCTAAATTGTAACGGTAATATGGCCTGATCTATCGGGCATTCCTTCATTCTCGCGTGAGTGCGAGCGAGCCAACGCACCGTCGCTGGCATAAAGCATAGCGCAGAATCATGCAAACGTAAATAGCGACTGCCATGCGACATTTGCGTACATTTTCGGTGACTTTTCTGATTCTAAAAGGTTTCTGGTACAATGGGACGAATTAATGAGTTTCGTGCCAGCTACAAGTTGCTAAATTAGCCATAGTTTTCGTAAATCTCAAGCATAAGACTTACACAATGGTAATAAATATAATAATGAATACATAAACCAACAATGAGGTTTATGTACACATTATAACAAAAATCAATAGTTTATAAAATATTAAAAATGTTCAATTTAAGACGAATAATGTGAAAAATTATGATAATTAAAGACTTTCAAGTAAACATGCCAAGTGTTGTTTTTCTTACAATAACTAACTTTTGGTTTATCAATACTGATATAGCTATATGATATGATATTTATATTGATTTTCATCGTTTTTTTATTTATTTATTTTATTGTTTATTTTAAAAGTTTCGAAAAATCTTCTTTCCAAGAAAAATTTTGAAAAATCCATTTCGTTATTAGAGGCCCCACAATACGACATTGCCTTTCGTGTTTATGCATAAGGATCTTTCATTGACTCTCTATAACAAAGTTGTTGAGAATTTGAGGACTACGATAAGAAACAGAATATCTGGACTCAATGAATCAATTATTTATTTATTACTCGCAGAGATTGGCCAACTTTTAATTACAAATTTAATTTCTTTAAAACCGGTTTTGACTGCTTGCCAATAAGGTTTATTAAAATTTAAAGCGGCGGCAATTCTGATAGCTCATAAAAAATCGAAACGAATTTAGTCTGTACATATATGTGTATATAAGAAATGGTTGAGTTTTTCTCCGTTGGCGCAACTTTAAAAGCTAAAATGAAGCCATAAATAATACGAACTAATAATTGTATGCTATCAAATTGTTGTTAGCCGTAGCCAAAGCCAAGCCAAGCAGGCAGACATTAAAAATTTGGCAACGTGGGCAGGCAACATGGGGCAAGCAACGCTGCGTAGAATGTTTGACTTTTATCACAGTTTATGCACTGCACACAAAGTTAACATAATAAGGTCAACACGCACAGGGGGTTTGGTGCGTGCGTCGTGCTGGGCTCCGCGTTTATTAAACGGCAAACAGCAGCCAGCATCTCGCGTCCCCATCAGTGAGCAAAGTTCTGGGTCAGGACGGCAATTTCGTTGCTCTTTTTGATAGTCGAGCAATTCCCACAAAATTAGCCGAAAACATTGCTCGACACTAGCCATGCTCATTGAGAATTAGCCAGCCGATGGCCAACGTGACAGCAGATCAGAAAGTCTCTAGTATTTCAAGTGAATGGTAGCTATGGCAAATGCTCCACAGCTGCGACCGCCACCGAATTTCTGGTACCTCCTGCTTGTCGTATAGTATGAGGGCGCACAACGCAGTTGGCAACAAAAACAAAAACGCTTTAAAATTTTGTAATTTAAATGCAAATTGACTGTCGAATGAGAAGCATTGCAATTAACAAGGGATTAGTAGCGGGCGTATACACAATACTCGTGTACTCATCGCGTCGCATCCTGGCACAAAACAAAGCAGAGTACTAGGATTGGAACAGAACCACAAAATATGACACTGCAACACGGCTAGCCGAGAGAAAATGAGAAATACAAAGAGAGAGAGACAGACAACAAGAATCATTTTAATCTCAATTAGCCACAAAAATACGAGCAAGATTTTAGCTGCAAAATTTATACATTGCAAATAAAAAAGAATCTAAAAAAAAAACAAATATCAAGCAAGGAAAGCAAATTGTTCCAAAATCAATTAGAAATTTTAAAAAAATTCTACGGTAAGCAAATTTAAAAATTAATAATATTTTTTCACTGTGAGATGGTTACAATTCGAACAAACTGTGCATAAACGTGGTTGATGAACTAGGGTTTCGATTTAAAACTTGAATCGTAATATAATTGGAAACAATTTATGCGAAACAATTTAAATTATTGCACGTCCTACTACAAGATGTGCACTGAATTTTATCTCTGACTAATATTAATCTCATTTTTTTTTTAAAGGCATCTACCAAATATGGTTATGGGCCGCAAAACAATCACAATCGAAACATTCAGGTCTATAAAATCACCATAAACAAAATTAATAAAATAATAACGTCAATATCTATTCAATATCTAAATTAAAACTATGAAATAAAAGCTCCTTGATCTGTAAACAATACTATTCAAGAAGCTACATTGGATGACTCTAGCTCTTAACACCTAAGAGATTTGCTCAAAAAACACGAATTCGATATCGAAAATACAGTTCCCAATTAGGATAAATCAAACTCTAGCACATACACTCCAAATTGTAACTGCTAAAAATAATTTGTATCGATAATGTCCTGTTTTAATTAAAATAATTACGAAACACTGCAAACAATTTATTATCAACAGCTCCGAAGAGTCCAAATAGTTTATTTGTTTAAAAAGCAAAAAAAAGCTAGAAATCGCTAATCGGCAATCGAAAACCGACAACACGCAAAAATCGATTACTGCTTCTTCTGAGGACATTTGACGTGTGAAAATATTCTTACTCCTACCTCCACGATTAGATATACATAGGAAAATGGCGCGATACTTAATTTATTAGTAAAATCACATATCTAACTACATAAACCAATGAGAATATTTATTAATGCATTAGCCAGCTTCTTTGAGACCATCTACTAATTTAACATATGCAGTATTATAAATTATTAAATTCATGAAATTACTATAAATATTTACGAAGTATAATTCTTAAAAAGTTCCAATTTGTGGTCTTCTACTACTTGTGGAAAGAAAATAATGTGTACAAACATATCTATGTACATTATCATAATTTTATGTACGTATGTGCCTAAAACGCATGTATGTATGACAATATATGTACATACATACATATGATTCCACTCTTCCGTAAACTTTAATAAAGATATTGACTTTTGAATAAGAACATGATGCTTAGCGAAAATTTACAATTTACTGATTTTATTTGAAAATTCTTACTGTTCAGTAATACATGTATTCTCATACATACACAGATACTAATCAGAAATATTATAGCTCGCGCCACGCGTTCGGTTGCTGAGGCTTTATCAATCAAACTGCTTCCCGCCGCTTTGTACCTTGCGTAGAATACTCGTATTTCCTCAAAAAGAAAACACCATTAAAATTGTAGCTTAAATTGATGGGTAGTTCCAATCGATTTATTTACTTGATTTATAGTTATGAGGTGGTGGTGGTGGGTTTTGATGAAAGATGCTTCATATAGACTCTAGCTCTCAGATTGGCGCGAAAACCAGAATTTCGATATCGTTTTAATCGATGGATTCCTTCTGCCTTTTACATACATTTGCTCAAATACATTATACCCCATTTACCCATTTTTAATGGCATCATGGTATAAAAACTATATAACTTTAAGCTACAAATAAAATTAGATGATATGTGTGTGTGTTTTTTTTTACATAACATTTACTAATTATTAAATAAAGACTTGATTTTTTATTTTTTATTTATTTATATGTAAACTAGTTTTACTGCTTTATGGCTTCCTGGTGTTTGAGGCACAGCATGCTTACTAATACAGGTAAGGTTCACAAAGAGGTGGTGCGTGCATACCCGCAAGCCGAATAGGAGTGTGTGTGTGTGTGGCCACATGCTCTAAGGGCGCTCATTAATGGCTACAAGTGCCCATGCAAGTCGTTCAAAATTGCAGTCCAGGACCATGACTATTACAAGTGCCGTTCGACAAGCTTCGAACTGTCACTTAAGGCGCGACCTCGATTTCGACGGCAGCTGCGACGTCGTCCTTCGAGTAAATCTTTCGTGCGACTGGCGTTTCGTTTATTGGGTGCCTTTTTGGAGGTTGAACTTGGAAGGCGGCGAAAAGGCCTAATTATCTTAATTAATGAGTGCGAATGTGAAAATGTGCCGGGGACTGGCTGTCGGTTGTCGGCTGCCGGTCCTAGCGGCAGTCACTCATCTGGCGTGAACCGCAAGGACGTTTGTGGCTGCTATTTTAATTGTCTCGCTTTGTATATATATATATATATATATATATATATGTGTGTGAGAAGGGGAAACGGACGTGTGCTTGTGGGTGATTTTCATTAATTTTGTTTCGTGTTTGCTGCCGCCGTCGGTGGCTGCGAAAGATTTCGGCTTATGTCCCGCGCCACTTGCTGCCGCTGTTCTGTTCGCGGTTTGGGGCTTGCCGCAAAGCATGGCAGGAAAAGGCGCTGGCAATGGCGACTATAGCCGCTAGGCACTGACAGTGAGGAAGAAGGAGAATCTGTTGCTGAAACGAGCCGCGGTTGCGGGTAACTAAGTATCAACAAGAATTTTGCAATCTACTGTAAACGAATGTGTCTTGCTCGCCCAAAAATAATTGAAATAGTCTAACCGCCCAACTTATAATCGAATAAAATTATAGTTATTTTTAGAGTGATTCTTGGTCTTCATTCTATAATCTATAATCCCTATAATCTTATCACTTTATATATAACTAGCGGGTATAACCCGGCCTTGCCCGTGAGTCGTATTCCACCCGAAAAAGTTTGGATTCTGAAAAAAGTGTGAAACACGTCTCAAATGATTTTTCTTATAGATCTTTGGAAACGAATTTGAGCGTGAAACGTCACCCACCAACTTTTTGACCTCCATTTCCACCAAGGAGGAACGGATTTTCCTAAAACTGTGAAACACCCCTTAAATGAATTTGAACAAAGATCTTTGAAAATAAGTGTGGGCCGATCGGATGGTAAACAAAAAACTTTCTTACAACCGTTTTCCGCCAATTTACCACTGTTGCGGGTGGAATTTCCCAAATCGCTAAAATACGTATTTATTAAGTTCTTATTTAGAGCTTTGAAAATAAGTTTGAAGCGAATCGGACACTACTTACAACTTCGCCCAAAAAATCTTTAAATCGCATTCCCCCCGAAGATTTTTAAATTCTGCGAAAAGTGTGAAACACGTATCAAATTATTTTTCTTATAGATCTCTGGAAATGAATTTGAGCGCGAAACGTCACCCACAAAATCTTTGACCTCCATTTCCACCAAGGAGGAACGGATTTTCCTAAAACTGTGAAACACCCCTTAAATGAATTTGAACAAAGATCTTTGAAAATAAGTGTGAGGCCGATCGGATGGTAAACAAAAAAGTTGCATACAAACGTTTTTCGCGATTTTTCCACACTTGCGGGTGGAATTTCCCGAAACCCCGTCTTAACGTGCACCTACATCACATAAGGTAGCTACAGTGAAAATTTCAGCTTCGTAGCTCTTACGGTTTGGGCTGTGCGTTGATCACCAAGCAGTCAGTCAGTCAGTCAGTCAGGACAAACAGTTTTATATATAGAGATATACACTACACTACACAAATAAATTATAGCAATAAATCCAATATTCTCTTCTTTACTTCTTTACTAATTATGAGGCGCCACATAAAAAAACGGCGCAACACTTTGGCTTGTGGGTCTTGCGGCAACTGTGTGTAGTCGTGTAACCGCCGTAACAAAATACCAATGCAAATATATGTATTTGTGTTGGTGAGGGGTGGGCGGTGGGGTGCTTAGGTAATGTTGTAGAGCGCATGATCTAGTTAAAAGATACATTTTTGTCATGTAGAACGAATGTGGAACCTGTGCAAAACAAAGTTGAGAAATCATGTGGGACTCAGGCTGTTATCAGCCCGCGGATGCTAAGTTTTGATAAGGAACTGCGTCCACTTTGCCTCTTACCTTTCGTTCGGCTTGCGTTTTAATGCGCAAACGCAGTCCAATGTGTGAGAGAGTCAGAGAGAGCTTTGCTTTGGATTCTTTTGTGGCATGCACGCATTGAGTTTCCGCCGTTGCTCTTCTTTTGTTTCGCTGCTGAGCATTTACTGAGGGGGTGGGGCGGGAGAAGTTTCCAGTTTTGACTGACAACAGAGTATTCGTTGCATGCCTTTTTTTGTTTTTTTTTTTGGCAGCTGGACAGGGATAGGGGTTTTTACCGACAACCGTGAGTTTCCTTTTGATTGCTTGCATTAATTAACTATTTATTTAAGAGCATGCTACAAATAATAATCAGAATTTATAATATTATTGTTAGCACATTTTCTTTTTGTTTCGAGAGTTTGTTATAGTTTTTCCCTGGCATTTTTTATTACGAGTCGAGTTCAGTTGAGTTCGTGTCCTTTCTAATGGTCATCAGGTGTTTTGCAGTCCTACGCTGCAGTAGTTTGCTGCTGCTCGTGTGTGGTCGTCGTGGAAGCCACCGTGCTGGTCTCGGGATTCTTCTCACTAATGGCCAGCCAGGGACAACGCTTTTGCAGCTCCATACGGTATCTGGGATGACTGATCGCATACACAAACGGATCTATGCAAGCTACCATTTTGCAGGTACAGGCCGGTATCATTGTGGCGCCCGGCGTCAGCAAGCTCTTGTCCCCGAAGGCGCCAATCAGCGACATGACGCCGTACGGTGTCCAGGATACAAAGAATAGGAAACAAATAGTAATGGCCGCCTTGGCAATGCGTATCTCAGCCGTCTCCTTGCTCTTGTCCACATTGGACCGCAGCGATTCGACATTCATTTTCTTGGCCTGCTCGCGCAGCGCCTTCTCGTGACTGAATACATGGGTCACAATCTGGCTGTAATAGTACAGGATCATGCTGGTGGGGCAGAAGAAGCTGAAGAAGAAGATAGTGGCCACAAACATGCGCGTATCAAAGTTGTCCGTCAGATAGTCGAAGGTGCAGGAGGTCAAATAGCCTTCGGGCACAAAGCGACCCCACGCTTCCGTATAGCAGGCTACCACAAATGGCGTGGCATACATATAGATGAATATGATCATGGCTATGGCCTTGCCGTGAGTCATTTTGCCCTCCATGGGCCGCGTGATCACATTGTAGCGATCGTAGGCGATAAACGCATTTGTTGCTCCCGCGCCGATGCCCGTGTAGGAGCCAATGATGCCATAGATCTGGCAGCCCAAGTTGCCCAGTGCAAAGCCCTGATTGAAGCTGTTGTAGATAAATATGGGCGTTTTGCTCATCATCAGAAAATCGCAGATGGCCAGATTAATGACCAGTATGTTCGAGGGTGTTCGCAGCGATTTGGCTGCTGTGAAGACCCAAATGACCAGGCCATTTCCTATCAGCGACATCAGCGTGAAGAATATATAGAGTGTGCCCAGCAGATAGTTCATCGACTCCGGTGGCTCCGGATACGTTAGCCAGTGCTCGGGTATGTGACGCAGCTCGTCCGGCGGCACATTCCAGCCCAGCAAACGCGACTCGGCCGCCAGACGCGCCTCCGGTCGCAGCACCGTCGACACATTTCCGATGCCACTTATATTGAACTCCATGGTCCGCTTGGCCACTTTGATGGATCCGTCGTTGCCATAGACAAAATCAGTGTACGCTCTACTCGGCCTTTATATATGCTCGTCCGCAATTGGATTAGCCGCACATCTACATCAGCGTGTGGGCTTACAATGTGGCTCCGACTAATCCCTTAACCAAATTCGCTGAATTAACTTTTCTGCATTGATTTTCAATTACTGTGCTTAGCCCTAGAAGGCCATTGATTAAGGTGGTTCAGACTTTTATCTGTTGTCGCAATGCTTTGTATTTGTTGTGTGTATCTTTATATTGTCAGCTATATTTCATTTGAACTTTATTAGATTTGCCTTTAATTTTAATTGGTATTAAAGAAAAAATGTTTCAATATAAAGCGATTTATATCCAGGCTGCAAGCCTGTTTGAGTCAAACCGATAAAAACGGATTCAAGCCCGTAATTTTAATTTATTTTTTTACCATGAATTAATTAATTATCTCAGAAAACCGTCGAGTCGAACTCCGAACCGAACCATATTAGTCTCTCATCATTTTTGCATATTGGAGAACTCTCTCTGAGCTCGTCGCCAACTAAACAAAAATGAAATGAAGAGGAAATGGAACGGGTGGAAGAGAGCGCAAAAAATGCGAATGAATTGATTTTAATTCTACTTTTTTGTGTACATTTCTACCAAAATAGTTTTAAATTGAAAAAAAAGAAACTTTCCAATAACATTTAAACTGAAGCCAACATTTTATACTGTGTGGTATGCGCAAACAAAACTCTGAGTTTATAATAGAGAAGAAATAAGTGATTGTATTTAAAAAATATTTAATAAATAAATATGCACGATATATACGACAAGTGAAATGAAAGTGATTGAAAATAAATAAAACACTACAAAATGTGGTTAAATGAATCAACATTTATAAGGACACAGAATATCTCATATGAATTTTGAAAAGAAAAATAGTTAAGTTAAAAAAAATCTGTTGTTAGGCTTTTGAAACTTAATTTACAGAAAATGTTTGGTATTTTATATGTTTAGGAACGAAAGATGGCATAACTTGCATATATAATGCGTTCGTTTTTATGCCTTTCAAAACAAAATTTTAGAAACCCAAAAATATTTTTTATCGCAAAAAGGTTACCTAGGCCAAAAAAATTACTAAATACAAAAATGAACTTGCACTGAATATTTTTGTGAGGTTTCACACACAATTTAATTAAACATTTAGGAATTTATATTTGGTACAAAATAATAAATGGAGAGGTTTTTAAAAAACAATAACAATAGCAATAGCGGCGAGTAGGTGGGTTTTTAGTAAATACAAGCCCCACACTTTTCGGCTTTTATTGCTTTTCCCTCCTATACAAAAAAATAAAAATAAAAAACACACACATGCATCCCTAAATACTTATGTATATGGGGCTACCATTGTTACGGGCTAAGGGGTATTGACTTATAAAACAAAAGTGTAGCATACTTTCGAGCGATCTCAGGGGTAGAGAAATTAACAGGCTCAGGCGAGCATATTTAGAATTATGCTTGTATGTGTGCGTGTGTACGTCTATGTATGAGTAATAATGTGTCGCGGGCGTGAGCACCAATTTAGGTCAAAAACCATATAGAAAAAGTCCACTAAGGGATGTACATATTCCCCTATAACCCTGCTCTATATCAAATATAGTATACATATAGTATATTATATAACAAATATAGTATATGTTGGTATGTATATATATGCCTACCAATGAACTTCAAGTGCCCACAAAGATTGATTTCCTTTTGTTTGCCTTTTAACTTTGAGATATGTTAACCTCAATACACAGCGCCTACGCGACGTTTTCTTTACCCACCCACTACACCCACTCCTAAGTGTCAGGCTGCGTTTGGCCCGTAAGCCACACGACAACACATGGAATCCATGAAATATTAAATACGAGTCTGTTGTGCACTTGCGTCACTTGCTGGATTCGATTCCTATGCTGCGTTTTTGTAAGGTGAATGACTCCCTAGGGGTAAATACTTCCCAGTGGAGAAGGGGGTGGTTGCACTTCCACGCAATTAAGTAGAGCTGTTTGTGGCATGTGATGCCCCCATAGCGTTCAGGTGGTGCAACTTGATCAGAGCTTGCATAATTTGTACATGTTGCCATTATTCCCTCTCTCCGTTTTTTCGTTCGTTCTGCTATTGAAAAAAAGGAAGCACTAATTAAAGGATTCCATTAGACAGCTGCGGAAATAGCGTCAACGACAACTGGGAGCGACCGGAAATGGCAGCCAGTGAAGTATAAAGCGCTTCGAATGATTGCACATATTTAAATGAAAGCCAATTAGAGACTGAGATTACACTTTATCTAAAAGTCGTTTCTTAGTAAACTATGTGATCATCATTTAACCTCTAGACAAAAAAGGGTAATCCTTCAGCATGAAAATTCATAATAGTTTATGCAAAAGCTGTCATTATTAACCCAATCGCGGCAATTGAAGTTGTTTTTCCAAACAAAGTAAAAAAAAAACACTCAGGGTCATACAAATTATTGGGTATTTAACATTTAAACAAGTAAGAGGTTCTAGTCAACAGCCACACTAACTATTTAGACTTAATGAAAAAAAATCAAACTAAAATAGCAGCACAGAGAATAACACAATCGCAATTGCAATGCTGTTGATAGAATTCAAAGAAGACGCGCATGAATGTGTGTGTGTACATGTATACAGAAATTCTTGGAATTTGCGTTTGCTGCTGTACGTGTTTGCAGGCCAAAACACATTTTCTTTCGTGTTTCTTAAGCGATCTTAATGAAATTTTCAGTAGTAGATCTTATTGTACTATCAAATATTCGTGTATTCTCAAAATAACAATTGCATTTAAATTGTGGCTAAATTAGGTAGTCAATAAAAGTTGGTTTACTAACATGATTTATAGCTTTTCGGTGGTAGCAGGGAGGTGGCGACAGCTATAAAATGAAGAATACTTGATATATATAGATAAGTCTAGAAGCTACATATCAAGTTTGGTGACTCTAGCTCTTATTATTTACTAAAATTGCTCAGAAAACAGGATTTCAATTTTGATTTTTATCGATTACTTGGAAACGGGGCAAGTTATCGACTATCGGAAACAAACTCGATCTGCGCATGGACCTACAGCTAAAATTTCAAGTCTAGCTCTTTTAGAAGCAGGGCTCAGACTTAAGTTTTGTTAAAATTACCTAGATTAGACGCAACTATAGCCTGTTTTAGGCAATTTTTTTTAAAGAATCAAATTGTGAAAATTAAATTATTGTTTTTTTTAACTGTTAGCTTTATTTTAATTTTCCTGTTATTATGAAAACATGTTTAATTAAATTTATATGAAAATTTACAATACTGCTTAGTCAATTAAGTTTAATATAAAATTAACAAAGTTAGGGTGACTATAAAAACCGATCTGAGAGATCGATTCGATGGGACCTCCGCAATCTCTTCCGCTTTCGGAATCTTCCAATTTTACGCCTCTTTAGAAGACGCCTAGCCAGACGATTTGGATGGTTTGCTAGTCGCGTTGTGGAGTTTGCAGCCTGTATGCTTATGACGTCTATGACTTTGGACACTCCTAAGTCTTTTTCCAAATCGGAAATTCGCATATACCAGGGGGCACCAGACAGATAGCGGAGCGTTTTTGCTTGAAACACCCTGATTTTCGTATGGCGGGATTTTGCAGCAATACCGTTAACTTGAATACCATAACGCCAGGCGGAGCTAGGCAGGTTTTGTAGATGCTAACTTTTTTTTTAAAGATAGCGCGATGCTACTGTTAAGCAGCCATCTAAATTTGCATAATCTTCTTTTCAGGGCTACTGTGATACTTGCGATGTGTTTACAAAAGGTCAAACGCCTGTCTAAGTGCACCCCTAAGTGTTTGTAGCTGTTGTGGTGCGTCAATAATTGATCCCGCAAGAAGACTCCCGGACCGCATAGGTCACATTCGCGCATTTATTTAAATTAATGCCAATATTCCAACGTTTAGCCCACATTTCAAATTTGTGGAGGTATTGCTGCAGGATGTAGAGCCAGTGGGCCTGTCATATGTAAAGAGGGTGTAGAGCGTGGGCCCCAACACACTCCCTTGAGGAACGCCAGTCCTGATGGCCTTGATGTTGGCCTCAACCTCACCGAGCACTACCGAAAATGATCGGTTTGTCAATTAGCTTCGCACAATCAAATAATGTTGAGGTGGCAAAAAGGGCTTGATTTTGCAGAGCAGTCCATCATGCCAGACTCTGTCGAAGGCTTGCTTTATGTCGGCTTCGAAACCCTCGAGGATGAAATTCACAACCCTATTTAGTTGTTCTGGTGTGCCATGGGATTTTCGAAACCCGAACTGAAAGGGAGGAATTTTTTGTTTCCTTTTCCACGGACAACAGTCTCATAAGCAGGCAACGTTCGAAGAGTTGGCCAATCGTGGGCAACAAACTCATAGGTCTGTAAGACTCTAGGGCTTTCCAGCCTCATGGATAAATTATTGTTGGATTGTTCAGGTGGTGCGAAACTTTTTGTTTTGCGCGGGTTTCTATAGCTGATGAAACCCACAAGATAATTGCAGACACCGTTGTTGGCAAAAGGCGATTGTTGTTGTTGTTCCTGCTGCTATCTGAACAACAATGAGCATTGCTTGACTGCAATGCATTTTATGCCTTGAAGCAACAGCAGCGACAACAACAGCAAAGTCAAGTGTAAGATATTCCAAAACAACAACAGCTACAACAACAGCAGCAGCTGCGCCCAAGGTATAATTTCAATTTCAACGTTTTACACACATGCTACGCTTGCGTCATTAACTATAACTACAACTGCTGTTGCATAGTTGTAATGCTGTCTCTTTTTCCTCTCTATGTCCGTATGGGTGCGTGTTTTTGAGTGGCACTTACCGTGTTCGCTGACGGAAATGGCCGGCAGCACAGACGACTTAGACGCAGATGAGGAGTTCAACGTAACGTCAGGTGCAGCAGCAAGTAGAAACTACGATGTGCAACAAGCAACTAGCAACTTGCCACACTGCAAGGAGACTAGTTACTCTTCTGTTTGTTGTTTCATAAAACTTTATTTTTACGTATTTACTGGTCTATTTGTACCTGTACCACTCCGAGCTAAGTATAAAATTGTTTCCTTACCCTGCCCCACTTCTTTCCCAACAATTGGCAAACACAAGTGACTAATACTGCCGCGTAGCATCAACGACAACAACCAATTGCAAAAAATTCTAGACAGCACTTGCATGTGCTTGGTGGCCGCTTGTGTTACTAGCGTTCATCGATTGCATTTACTTTAAAAACGTAATTGTGAAGCAGTTAAATGTTTGCATTCAACAATTAATTTCTAAGAATTTCAGAATTTTAATAAGGATTCACATAAATGTCATTGCATAAATATATATACGGCACGCCGAAGATTAAATACTTTTGTAGGCGTAGGGCCTACGGGCTTGCAGATGTGTTATGAGAGAAGTAATTATCAAAATTGCTATATTTGGTCAAGGATTTTCGAAAAACAAACCAAAAACTAATTTTTTGATTGTTTCTTCCTATAAAGCAATATGATAAAGTTGTAAGTTCTTGATACGATTTTCACCATGATAATATAATATCTAGAAAAACAAAACAGCTTTTCATCCAAGAACTTTATTTTCGAACGCTATTGGTGCCTATGATGCCTATATGATATAGTGGATCTATGCAATTCTGACATAGGTTCTGCCCACAACAAAAAGACGCATAACGACTGACCGACATGGCTATATGGACGCGGCTATGGGGTCGCAGATGTCACGCTTAGAAGGGCGTCACACATTTCATGACAAAAATATAATACCATTAGGAAACCAAGGTCTATAAGAAGTGAATTAATTCATCAAAAGCTAAACAATAAAGAAGTGAACATTTTAACATTTTAGATATGCGACAATTAAGTATATTCTGCAGTTACACAGGTACCTGTGGCAGCATCAGTTATAAGAAATTTGCTCTTTTTACATGCACTCATCGGGGGTGGCACTTTATTGGATTCTAAGCCAGCAAGAATATGGTGACTATGCTTGTATGTGTGTGTGCTACTTTTTGGCTGCAGACCTGGACACACTGCACGTTGCATACTTTGGGGCGAAGTCAGCCGCAAAGTGGAATCCTTTATCAACATACGCTGTCTTACGGTTTGGGGCAATCTCGAGGCGGATATATTAAACTTATTTTTACAGCAACTCTCCGGTGAGTTAACGTTGCTCCCTCGCTCACATTTCAGCAGCTCATTACTTCAAAGATTTGCTTGTATTACTTTTAGCTGCGCTTTGCTCCGCCTCACTTCCTTGGCTTTGGCATCACTTCCGGCCCGTGGCGCAGATTTAGTGGGCGCGATAAACTCTCCACCGCAGGCGCTTTTCAACACTGCCAGACAGAATACACAGCTTAGTAAAGTGTGCGGTGCGGAGTGGTAAGCTTAATATTCCTCAACTTGAGGCGGTCGCCACTTCCGCACTCGCTCTTTAAGAAAATACATATGAACACACCCACATATACACACACATGTATAGACATTTAAGTCTTTCATTTTATTGCTCAGCATTTTATTGCAAAAATTTTAATATTTATTTTAAATGTTGTTTTTTTTCACTCTGCCTGCTGGCAATGCCAAACACGACTGACTGTTTGTGTTTGTAAGGGCTTGCAAGTATGTGTTTGCATTAGGATAAAAACATGCACACCTGCAGGGGTTTTCTCATTGCCTGTGTACGTTTAGTTGCCTTTTTCTAAAGCACCTACACTTTAATGTTTAACAAACTTGAATGGCGTGTTTCAAGGCACCCAAAAGGCACAAAATAGTGAAGAGCACATGCACATATATAAACTTGTGTTTTCCTTTCTTTTTTCTAAAAACTATGTGTAAATTATTTTAAATTCTTAAAGGGGATTTTCACGTTTGCTCGCATCTTGAGTGAACATGTGGGAACGGTTTAATTCTTGAATTTATATTGCACGGAGACTCGTTTCCCACTTTTGTTTATTCAATCGAAATTGCCTTTATTTTGAGAGTGAGCTAATATGGAACACTGAATGGGAGAGTCAATTTATTATTCTTATAAAATGAAGCTCTAAATGTAATTGATATGTTCAATCATTCTCCACTTACGGAAGCTTAAAATTTATATGCAAAAATTGGATTTGAAAGCTCAAATCAATTAAGGAGAATCATAAAATTGATAAGCTGACAAGGTCTGCCCAGTATATACAATTGCAACGTTTTATTTATTTATTTAATTATTAATGGTCGACAAGACGAGTGCCTTTCTAATTATTCAATACATTATACATAAGTTATGAAAATTAAATGCTAACAGACTAGTTAGAATACACAATTTTCTAATAGCATCACCGACCGATGGAGGTGTTTTATTTGCCAGTCCGGCCAGCTGTGCCCCTTTTCACAGCTAATTTTGCCACAAGAAGGGTGTAAGTAGAGAGTATAGGGTTCTTTAGCGAAATTAAAAACAATCTTAATTTACTATTAGAAATAATCATAGAAAATCACCCACCCGCTGACCGAAAATTAATAGCCTGTCCGGCAAGCTAAGCCCTACTCATAGCTGGGAATGGTCAGTGAGTTCTCATAGGTAGGTTTATGAATAATAATAATTAAATAAATAGAATAATTTCTTGTGATCAATTGTTTTACTGCATTTTAAACATAGCATCATTGATAAGTATGAAAAATTGAAATCTACTTATCTTGATCTCCACTTCTATTTAAAGATATGTTTTAGGTGCATCGAATAAAGAACCAAGTGTTGGAATGAATAGTTTCCGGAAACGGAAACACGTATGCATTAAATTCTTATGTAGAATGCAAATCAGAATCAGATTAAACTTAAATCTTCGCCACATGAATCTTTGAATCGCATTTCTACCAAGAAAGCTTTGATTCTGCGAAAAATGTGAAACACGTCTCAAATTATTTTTTTATTAGATCCTTGGAAATGAATTGTAACGCGAAACGTCACCTACCAAATCTTTGACCCCCATTTCCAATAAGGAGGGATGGATTTTCCAATGAGTGCGAAACTCCCATCAGATAAATTTTGACAAAAATCTTTGAAAAAGAGGTTGAGGTCGAATGGTAAACAAAAAAGTTTGATACAAAAGTTTTTCGCGATTTTTCCACACATGATCCCCGTCATAACGTGCACCTTCATTACATAAGGTTACTACACTGAACATTTCAGCTTCCCAGCTCTTACGGTTTGGGCTATGCGTTGATCGCTAATCAGTCAATTTACGATTTTTGTTCTACAAATTTTTGACTTATTATTAAGCATTTTATTTGATTAAGTTTAATATTTTATTCAGCATCAGGTGTTATATTATTTCTTGGAGTATTAAAAAAAAACACGAAATATGATTGAGGATTTTGTTTTTGTTTTAAAGAAGTAACACTCTCATGTGCGTGGCAGCAGAAAATTGATAGTCAATAACTATCACTTATCACTTTTCAATTATTAATTGGCATTTTCATTTAGAGATAACACAGCTTGATGTCAATGCAAACACATTATTACTGCTCCATTTTACATACCCTGTACACAAAAAAATTTGAAATAAGTATGTTAATGTTGTGTAAATGTTTATAAGTGGCTAAACAAGTTTTTTTTGCATACTTACTCTAGTAAGCAGTAGACGGGTTTGCATGGGTAAAGCCTCCAAAATAGATGAAAGCGTAATTATTAGTTCGGCATGGACTTTCTGAAATATGCGTAACATGTGTTTAATCCGTGTTTCAAACTCCATCAACTCTCCCAAGCTGTGCATATAATTTTTCAGGTAACATATTGGGTTCGACTGTGCCTTGATCATAAATAACTCCTTAAAGAGTAGATATATTATTATTCTTTTATGAGTACAGTGTAGCCAGCTGCTTTAATTTCTTCAATTAAATACAATTAAATACAATTAAATACATATGTTTATATTATCATCATAAGTTTACGACTCTTTCCCTAGCGTAAATGTGTGCGGCCATTTGTTTTCATATAATCTTTTGTTAATTAATTATATCTCATGCAATTATTTCAAATCTGATTTATCCTTAAAGCACATTCAGGTTTGATTAATCGACAAATAACGAGTTTTTCTTTATTTAACTTTCATGCAGTTCTGTACGACTCTAAATTCCGAATAAAGCTTTTCTCAAAGCTTTCTCGCAGATCAAGCCACTTTTACTTTGTTGTTACTTCCGATCCATAAAGATCACTTAATATACAGAACACTTTTTAAGAAAACGATTCTTTATTTACGCAGTTTAGGAAAGAAATATCGTATATGTAACGGCTATTTGAGTGTGTGACAGGGTATCTCCTAGTGCGGCAGCGTCATGTAGGGGCAGCTTGGTTTTAATAATATTTATTGCATACGCCATATATTAATTAGTATATCAATTAAATATACTCGATGGTGTTCTGGTTTTTGTATGTCACCATGATATTTATCACCTCTCACTTAAGCAAAAAATTACAATAAACTATTTTTAATCATTTTCGAGTAATTTTCAAAACCAGTTTTTTACATTTACATAAAATTTACGGGCGTCAAATTGTATTTAAGCCGCGTTTTCACTTCAATGAGAACGGAACGCGTTAAATGAAAAAGCCGCTGTGTCTAGTACAGAGCGCTTTTGAGTTTGTTCCAGTTCCGCATTTTGATGCAACTCTGTTTATCTAGAAGAAGAAGCAGATGCACTGAGAATTTAGCCTTTTATTATTGAGTAGTGCATCTATTGTATGCATTTGAAAAAGGTTAAGTCGAAATCAATTCTAATGAAGAAATAATAAATATGAGACTACGAGCATGCAAATTAATGTGTTCTTCAATTTTTATGGTTTTCATACCGTAGGTTCGGCTGGGAACAAGAAGGCGATACTACGGCTGTCAAAGGGTATGTTAAAAAATTGAATTTTTTAAGTTCATCATATTTTAATTGCATTATGATTTCATTGTTGTTCATAAAAGTATCCAAGCTCGTTAAAGTCCTTGCTTTCCCAGTTTCCTCCAAAACATTTTGATAATTCTAATAAAAATATGAACAAGTCTCCAGTAAAGGATCCTGAAGAGGGATCCTCTAGCAGCGGCGACGAATATAGCAGCGGCAGCAGCAGCAGCGGCAGTGGCAGTGGCAGTCGCAGTAGCAGCTGCAGCGATGGTAGCCACAAGAGTTTCTCGGTCCTGGCCAAGCCAGCTTACCCTGAGAAGCTGGAAAATGCTGATTCCAATTGTAATGTCTTGGTCCAGCCAGTAGCCGCCGAGACAGACGATCGTGAGGCGAAACTTGAAGAGATGGTTGAGCAGGTTGAAAAGTATTGTAAGGATAAGTATCAGAGTAAACTGTCCGCCGAGTTCAAGACTGAGCTACCAACAATCGATGGTAATTTGGTAAGTGATCTTGACCGGGTATTGCGTATGCCACATTTTATGCCCGTCGAGCCGAAAGCTTACGAGGCGCATAGCTTTAAGGATGCACTGCGTCCAGAAGATCTTAACGACAGGGAGGCCCGTGACGCATTTATTACCAAACTGATGACCACTGTGCGCTGGCGCGAGTGCCAGGATAAGACAACCGGCGCGCTCTACAAAGAATCCAACGCGCGCATCGTACGCTGGTCCGATGGCTCGGAAACCTTTCACGTTGGCGGCGAGGCTTTCGATGTTGTGAACCATCCCATGCCCGCAGGGCAGAATCAGCTGTATGTGCGTCAGGGCAGTTACTATCACATACAGGGCCCCATCAAGGATAAGCTGTCGCTGCGGCCCAAACTGGAGTCGAGCTTTGGCCAAAGCCATGTGCAGGGCTTGCGCAAACTTGCATTCTATAAGCCAGTCAATAGCTGTGTAAAGGTACTCATGGATCTGAGCACAAATCCTGCGCTCGATCGCGAGCGCAAAGTCAAGGAGGAGCAGGCTCAGGAACGCAAGGAGAAATCAGACAAGCGTCGCGAGCAGAAGAATCAACGCAAGCCCAGGGTGAAGCCCATGCGTCACTGCACGGCTGATGATACCGATATGGAGACATTTCTACAGACACATGAAACCGAAGGCGATCGTAATCTCGATGAACAGGATGAGAATCCAAATCCTGTGGCGGCACAGCCTGAAGTCAAACGTACTCCAGGCATACGTACCAATCGCAACACAGACATTAAGCCAACAAAGTACGAAGATGGAAGCGACGACGATGATGAGGACGAGGAGGATCAGAATAATAATCCGGCAAACAAAGGAGAATCTGTAGAACAACCGAAATTAAAACCTGAGTCCAATACGAAATCGAGTGCTAAACAACTCAAACCCAAACTTAAACGCAAACAAGCAATCCTTAGTGATTCCGAATAAATTTTACACGATTCCACAATATTCAAATGCGGTTTCTGTAATTACAATTACGCTTTGGGTCCTGCAGTCGAGGCAGACTCTTCCATCTGCTGTTCATTAATTAACCTGAATAGCATCTGCTGCAAACATTCCTTGCGTTTTGTCACCTTTGCCTTTGGGTCGCTGCCAGCCTTAAGCTCTATTTGTAATAATGCAACAAGTATACATAGTATATGTAGGTGCAACCTCAAGAATGCCTTCTGCCCGAGAGATGATGTCAGATATGCAACACTGCCACACCTCAAAGCTGTTAATCTCTGGAGGAGGCAATAAGTGCCAGGAGAGGTGCACGTTTGGGAATGCTTAACGCAAGTCTAACCTCATTTACCTATCTGCATATAGTTTAGCAAATATAGGTACAGAGAAAATGTAACTAATACGTAATTTTCTCGTACTATTGATTTATTATTTTCTTAATACAAATATATTTATAAGTTAAATTGGAAATAATTTAAAAGTAAATTATTTTCTCGTTCTTTATTTAATATTAATACAAATTATGTCTATGAATCTATAATGCTGAGGATCAATAAATTCTAAATAAGTAATCGTTATATTCTGGTAATATACGTGATTTGTTATTAATAAATAAGATGGCTGGCTATCAATGCAAATATTTAAAAGTAACTGTTTTTATTATCAATATTATTTATTACTCGTACCATACCTTATGACATATAAACAGAAAAGGTTGCTATTAATCTGTGCGTTTGAATATATTTTTAATAAGTAACCATTATTCTCCATTACTATACTTGATTTAATGTACTTGTGTATCAAATACTAATTTAAGTATATGTCGACAAGCTTATACGGACAGCTTGTTGCTGTTGTTGTTGCCGTTAGTGCAATTGTTTGGGCAATGCATTGCATTGAAACGTAACACGCCTAAGTTGAAGCGGGTTATAAACTAAACTATCTCAAATTTATGTTGCTCTTGGCCAGGAATTTCAAGATGAGCGGCACATGTGCGCCTCGATGAGCTGTAAGGTGTCCGTCCTGCTGGTGGGACAGAGGCGGATGCGGGTGTGGGTGTGAGTATTGATTGCATAGGTTGGCTGTCCTTTGTACTAATACAATAAGTGCACCTGCTGTGAATTAAACTTGATTATGTGTTTATTAGAAACAAGTTTACACCAGTGTAACAACAGGCTAGCAATGACATTGTAATAGCATTTCTAACTGCACATGCAAGAATTTGAGTTCGTGATAGGTTAAGGCAATGTTTGATATCACTTTTGCCTGCCAGCTCGATAGTTGCCTGTTGACTGAATATTGTTTGCCTAATAATGTAAGAGCAATTAACCCTGAAGATAACAGCTCACATTGGCTAAGGGCTCGCCGCAAAACTTAGTGACAGCTGTTTGCCTCAGCCCGTTTATTTGTTATCTCTATATATAAAACTGTTTGTCCTGACAGACTGGCTGACTGACCGAATGACTGACCGACTGACTGACTGGTGATCAACGCACAGCCCAAACCGTAAGAGCTAGGAAGGAAATTTTCACTGTAGTTACCTTATGTGATGTAGGTGCACGTTAAGACGGAGTTTCGGGAAATTCCACCCGCATGTGTGGAAAAATCCCGAAAAATGTTTGTATGTAACTTTTTTGGTTGGTAAGTTGGCGGAAAACGGTTGAATGAAAGTTTGTTGTTTACCATCCGATCGGCCCCAAACTCATTTTTAAAGATCTATGTTCAAATTCATTTGACGGGTGTTCCGCACTTTTTGAAAAATGCATCCCTCCTTGGTTTTGTGCTCAAATTTATTTCCAAAGATCTATAAGAAAAATCATTTGAGACGTGTTTTACATTTTTCCCAAAATCTAAACTCCTTCGGTGGAAAATGCATTTCAACAATTTTTTTTGTTGAATTTTAAGTTTTGTCCGATTTGCATAAAAGTTGTTTGATTCCCGTTCGATCAGTTTCAAAATCATTTTCAAAGCTTTTTGAAAACATTGATTTTATAACATACGTGCCACGGGCAAGGCCGGGTTATACCATATATAATGCTGATGATTGTTGTTAATTTTACATTCAGGAAAATTAATTTATTTAAGGCTGTAGATTGTAGATTGCAGGTTGTTGGAATCATTTATGTGTGGTCATATATAACTGAGTTAAAAGTTGGTTAAGGAAAAATACTATCTGACTATTTTTTTAATCATTTTTTTGATTGATTTGAATATTCAAGGGCTTAACTAGAAAGAAGTGTTCCATATTTATTAATTATTAATAAATATAATATATTATTGGTAGTTAGGTTTTTCATTTTAGCAACTTTTAAAACAAGATTGGCTATATCAATTGTAGTAAACATTTATGTAACTATTCTGCTAGCTCATTTGAAGCGATAGTTTTATCTTTTTGCCCAGAGTATTTGCATTGTTATTGGTCAGCATGATGACCCTGAGGGTCGTAAGGTGCAAATAAGTGGCACTTAATAAACCAGCAATACATTCACATACAAATATTTTGTAAACTTCAGCAAACACAGTTACGCTCCGGCGCACATAAATTTCAAATTTTAAAGTTCACCCATTTTCATAGGCAAACATAAGACTCATCTATGTGTTTATATATATATAAATATTTATATATATTTTTCGCATATGCAAAGCTGACTTTACTCACAGTCTACATACCTTATAGTCATTAAATATTTGTGGACGGAGAAGCATGTAATAAAATCATTGGCAACGACCGTACGCAACAAACGGGTTTGAAATTCAAGGAACGAATTGACAAAATAACATTAAATTTTCAGGCCGGCCAATTGGTCAAGTAATTAAACGCCATAATAAAGCCAACGTAACACTAATGAGTCGCAGGATGTATATATGTGTGTTCATAAAATGCGGTAATGAGAGAGTTACTGGGCCTAACCACGTTTCAGTTGTCAACTCTGCAATTTGACACAAACACTGACAAATACCCAAAAGAAAGAACCGCAAATCGTGTGTCTGTGCCTGACATACGATGTTCAAATACATGCTTACATAGATTCACTTATATAAATGTGCTTTTCGCCCAAAAGCTTGAAATGTCATTAGAATTTTAGTATTGTAGCGTTTTAGACGGGTGTGCATTATAAAATAAGTAAGAGGGCTCTCTCCTGTAAGGTACATACAGTTCAGGAGACCGATGACTTTAGACATACAAGCAGACAAAAAGACGGGAATATCTTCGTTGATTTGGCTGATCTAGGTGATCAAGAATATATGTACTTTTTGGGGTCGAAAAATCCTACTTTTGTCTCTTACATACATTTTATGTAACCATTGTGTCCTTTTTAACATTTGTAGTGGGCTTAGGTTTAAATGAAGTGACAAATTCATATAATTTGTCCAACATCCTATGGGTTCCAACTCGGCTTTGCCCCCCACTCTCACACTCTTTAATACTTTGAAGCGAGCTTATTGATTGAGTACTGTTCCGGCCTTTATCTATATTTTTATACCCTTACAGAGGGTATTATAATTTTGTCGTGAAATGTGTAACGCATATACGGAGACATCTCCGACCCCATAAAGTATATACATACATATATCCATGATCAGTATTAACAGCCGAGTCCATATAGCCATGTCCGCCTGTCCGGCTTTCCGTCTGTCTGTTGCACGCAGAACATATGTCAAAACCAGCTAGATCGGACCACTATATCATATAGCTGCCATAGCTAATCAAACACGGCATTTATTAGTTTTACTATGCAAAATCATATATGTATGTATATGCAAAATCCCATTTAGCTCAGAACACTATATAATATAGCTGACATAGGAACGATTGGTAGAAAACTAAATTGTTGTATGCAATATTTTTTGTTTTTCATGATATCTTGACCAAACTCGGACAACTATACAATATAGCTGCTATAGGAACGATCGGTCGATAATTAAGTTGTTGTAAAAAAAATTGTTCTGTTTATCAAGATATCGTGGCCAACCTCGGCATTTATTAGTTTTACAATGCTCCCTCCATTTATGCAAAATTTTATTTACATCGGACAGTAGTCCGATATTAGTAGTAATCAGCTATCATATAGCTGCAATATGAACGATCGGTCAAAAATTAATTTGTTGTATGGAAGCTTTTTGTTTTTAAAGAAAAGGTAAAGCAACACCTCTATCGGTCGGTGATGCTATTAGAAAATTTAGCATTTAATTTTCATAATGTATGTATAATGGATTGAATAATTAGGAAGACATTCGTTTTGTCGACCATTAATAAAATAATATAAAAAAATAAAACAAAAATATCTTATCCATACTCGGCATTAACTATTTTCCCTGTGCTTCTTAGATACGGGCAAATCACTGAGCATTATGAAAAGGTTGGGTCTGCAAGGGTGTTAAATCTTCGGCGTGCCGAAGATAGCCCTTCTTTCTAGTTTAGTTTGTTTATGGTAGTTGTACAATTTTTATCGCCTTCCATTAACAATTTATAATTACGCCACAAGTTTTGAATATTCTTGCTGTTGTGTGTGTGCGTTTGTTTGTATATGTATGTACATGTATATTTGTTTAAGCTAATGGCGCTAGGTTCGGAAATTTTTTGCTGACTACATGAACCCGTTGATCCAATGGCTTTAATGGCTTTTTGTGCATAAAACTGACAATGTGTTTTTTACATGGACCTTGTATTGCGTGGGTATCGGGTGGGGAGTCGGTTAACTGAGACATAAACGTATGCATTATTTATTTAAACGAAGACCATACATTTGGTACAAATTTTATTATTGAATTTTACGTTTATTATATAAAAGTCTAATTTCTTTTAAATTTGAGTAGATCAGAGTCTTTGGCAGCTCGCATGTGACATTATTAAATCTATTCTAGACATAAGGGCGGTATAAAACTTAAACAAAAATACACACACACTCACGCGACTGCAGAATGCCGACAATTGTCCGAGTATATTTAACTTGCCAGCCAGCAAATGCCTAAACTGTCCAGTGTGAGTTTTAGTTACAGTTGCAGTTGCAGCTTTAGCCAGGCGACTGAAAAATTCAGTTTCACATTTTGCTGTTGACATTGTTGCAGCAGGCAGTGTGGGCAGATTAAGGGATATACAAGTTGATCAGGATGATGGTCAGCTGGCAGAGCGCTGGGCCCGCCTGTGTGCAACTATGCGGACTGTTTGCTTAGCGCCAGCATAAACAATTGTAACAGTTGGCCCTACGAGCCTAGAGAACTGACCTTTAGCTCGCTTCCGTTTACGCATCTATCTCTGTCACCGTATCCGTTCTCTACTCGGCAAATAGCAGCGGTAATTACATAACAAAATTGCACAAAATGGCAGGAAATCAGCCAGCCAAATGAGTCATACAAATAAATATGCTCTGATCACACGCACACTACAGTACTCGTTGGTTGTGTGGATGCTTCGTTGATTATCAAGGGAAGAATCAGAAAAATCAGAAATCGAATGGTTTCCACATGCAATGAACATAAATTCATATATTTTATCTTTAATTTTCCGTACATTCTGATATTCAAGTTTAAATGAAACATATTTCTTGCATTAAAGAAGTTTCTTCACACGTGCGTGATAATGACCTATTTATGATTTTAATTTGCCGAACATCTTTTGGTCCCTTTTCACTGCCGAAAATTATCTAGTGCCCTCAGCACAGCATGACTTTATAGATTGCATGCTTGACCGTTCGTTGTTTCAAATCAATTCAATTTCTAATCATTTGAATAGAACACTTGATCTTGTATTTGTTAACGACAACCTTATTTCTAATGTGTCTAGGTCCCCTCCTTTATCTCTTCCTGAGGATGTATATCATCCTACTTTAGAGGTTGCAATTGTAATTCTTTCATTTCGTGCTCATCAGCCAATAAGCCCCGCCGTTGCTTTCGCAAAGGAAATTATTCGTTGCTGAATCAACTTATTTATGCAACCGATTGGTCTTTCTTATATGACTCGGTTGACATGAATACTGCTATTAACTTTTTTTATAACACCCTAAACTCCCTCTTAGATATGTGTATTCCCAAGTCAATTCCTTCGACTACCTCTTCAAAGCCGCCTTGGTTTACTCCCAGATTAACGAATCTAAAAAATATAAAATCTAAATATTTTAACAAGTTTAAAAAGTCTGGTTCGTGTACTGACTTGGCTAAATATTCCATAGCCAAGTCGAACTTCTTACTTCTGATTTCTCAATGCTATGAGAATTATCTAACTCGTTGCAAAAGACAATTTGCCCCAAATCCAAGACAGTTTTACAATTTTGTAAACTCGAAGCGTACATCTTCAAGTTTGCCATTTTCTTTTTCTCTCGGGATGGATAAAGCTAGCAATGACTCTGATTCTGCTATCCTATTTGCTAATTTTTTTCAATCAACTTACTCTTCAGTCTGTCCTAATAATAATTCTTACCCTTATACTATTACTTCCTCTAGTTCTATACCGCCCCCTGTTATTTCCCATTCCTCTCTCCTTTTAGCTTTAAATTCTTTAAAATCTTCTTTCTCTCCTGGGCCTGACAATATTCATAGTTGTCTACTCAAGGAGTGTAGTTCTTCCCTTGTTTATCCATTGCTAAAGCTTTTTACTCTATCCCTTGAATCTTCTGTCTTTCCAACTCTTTGGAAAGAATCTTATATCATTCCTCTCCACAAGAAAGGTGGAAAGTCTGATATACTAAATTACAGGGGCATTGCAAAACTGTCCGCGATTCCTAAATTATTTGAAAAAATAATCACTTCGAATTTGCAGCATTTCTGCAAATCAGTTGTTTCCCCTGTTCAACATGGATTCGTCAAGAATCGGTCAACAATGACCAATCTGCTAGAATTTACCTCCTTGGTAAATGATGCTTTCCTTTCGAAAATGCAAACTGATGTCATATACACTGACTTCAGTAAGGCGTTTGACTCTGTGCACCATGACATTTTACTTTTTAAACTTGACCAAAAAGGTTTTCCTCCGTCTCTTTTGCTTTGGATTAGTTCTTATTTAAAAGGTAGGACCCAAAGAGTAATGCTGAGGCTGACTACCTCTAAACAGGTTCACGTTACTTCTGGTGTTACTCAAGGTAGTCATCTTGGACCTTTACTCTTTACTCTTTTTATAAATGATCTTCCTTCTGTTATATCCAATGCCCGTGTACTCATGTATGCGGACGACGTGAAACTTATTCTATCATACACCAATCCCCTACATCATTCTCGTCTTCAAGACGATTTGAACGCTATGCAACTTTGGTGCTCGGCCAATCAATTGCATCTGATTTGTTCAAAGTGTATGTTTATGACATTTAATCGTACTACACCTTATCTTGTCAGTTATACAATCGACAATACCCCATTGCAACGTATACTAACAGTTAAGGATCTAGGCGTTCTTTTTGATTCTAAACTCTGTTTCAATCTTTACATAGATACCATCGTCAATGAGGCAAAAGGTGTACTTGGTTTCATTAAACGATGGTCTAAAGAGTTTAACGATCCTTATATAACGAATCTTCTGTACATCTCTCTTGTTCGCCCTATCCTTGAATACTGCTCTTGCATCTGGTCTCCGCAGTATAACAATAGCCAGGATCGTATTGAATCTGTTCAGAAGCAATTTCTGCTTTTTGCCTTACGAGGTTTAAATTGGGACCCTAATCTTCGGTTGCCATCCTATTCCAGCAGGCTGCTTCTTCTTAATCTTCCGTCGTTAACCAACCGTAGGACAATTCTCGGTGTTGTCTTTCTACATAAGTTGGTTGTTGGCGATATCGATTCTCCTTTTCTGTTAGGGCGTCTTCAATTCTCTGTTTCGGCTAGACCAACCAGAAATTACCGCCCCTTATTCCTATCGACGTGCACAACAGACTTCGCTATGCACAATTCTTTTCGCGTGCTATGTAAAAATTACAATAGTTTGCATCACGTTTTCTCTACCGAACTTTCTCTACCCCTAATAAAATCGTTGCTTTCAGGATACCTTCGGGAAGTCACTGACCATACCCAGCTATGAGCAGGGGCATGGCTGGCCGCACAGGCTGTAAATTTTCCCCCACCGGGTCGGTGATTTCCCAATACTTTCCCAATACTATCTCTTTATTCTATCTAATTAACACTCTGTATATCTAGCATACAGTTCTATACTTTATTAACAATCTTCCTCCTTTCTTTTCTCCTATTTATGGTATATTCTTAAATAATATAGCAAATTAACATTATTTTTAATTTTACGTAAGAACACTTTTTCCTACTTGCACCCTTCTTTTTAGATGTAGGCTCTAATAGCGTCACTGACAAAATTAGCTGTGAAAAGGGGCACAACTGGCACAACCGGACTGGCAAATAAAACGCCTTCATCGGTCGGTGATGCTATTTGAAATTTGTGTTCTCTATCTAGGCTTTTAGCATTAAATTTTTCTAATTGTATTTATAATGTGTTGAATAATTGGAAGACACTCGTTTTGTCGACCACATATAAATAAATAAATAAATTTATAGACGAGATTGTAGAACGATTTTTTTTAAATAGCAGATTTATTCGATTTCACACTACTTTCTAACTGGCAGGTTAATTTCTTACGATTGTTAATTATGTATAAAAAAAAACGGAGAAGCAGAAAAAATTGTACACGTTTAATAAAGCTATCACCGCTTTTATATAGAGATACAGATTATTATTATTATAAAGAGTTCAGCTTCTCGTCTCTTCGACTCAGTGCCAATTCTTCTTAAGACAACCGATTTATTTGGCTGGGATTTGGTTCATCCATAAAATTTATATATCTAAATCCATGCTTTCATAGAATATATAACACATATGCCATGTTGTGACAGCTCAAAACCGCAATAGCGCACACACACAATTAGACAAAGCCAACCGCACACACAGATAAGTTTTTTGTGGTCTTCGCCACAGTCAAAAGCGTCTGATTTATAACTAACTTATTGATAGAGCACAACCTCATGCAATGTCAGGCAGACGTTAAATGATGATCCCGCACTCTATACACGTACTATCAAGTACAGATCTGCACAAGGTCATACTGCGAGCTGGGCCTCATCGAAGTCGTCGCCGCAGGCGTTGCAGTCAAATTGGTTCATTCAAGTGTATCCCTTGTGTAATTTGGGCCATAACCGAAATTATTATGTAAAGGTGGGAGGGAAAAGGCCTGCGGCGAAACTTTGGTTGCGCACAATGCAGCAAGCGAAGGTTAGTTGAAAGGCATAGGGGTGGCTAAGGACGTCGCGTGAATGGCACTCACGCATTTCCGCTTCCGGTCGTAATCAATTTATGTTCACTTTTTATGAAGCTTTGTTGTTGTTTAGCCTTTGTTTTTAATTGATGAATAAATTTAATTGAACCTAATGGATTTTGTTGCACTGTGTGGGACGTAAAATCCATTAGGCGCCAATACATTTAACCCTTGCCCCTAACACGCAATCTCTTCGAATTTTATTTATTATGCATTCCGCAACAACAAGTGCCAACTGCCATCGCGTTTTAATTGAATTTCAATTGATTGCAAAAATTTTCCATTTGATACCACAGCCAAATTTCATTTTAATTAATTAAAATTGATAACAATAACGGTTTTGTTTGAATAATAACTGCGCTAATGGAATTTGTATTCCTTCATAGGAGCTCTTATATAAAAATGAATGATTTTTATTTATTTTGGTATAGGCTTGTGCAAATCCTTAGCATTCTAAGATATAATTCAATAATATAGTGTTTATTGAATTAACTCATTTTTTAAATATTATAAACTATTAATTTTAGATTTTGGTAAGTAAGAAGAAAACACTTCAATTTACTTGAAATTCACAAATTTATTTTACTGAGAAACGGTGTTGCTAAAAGAAAAAGAAGTGGTATGCTTATTTTGTCTAAGATCCTACATTTAAAATTTTGTGTGTCCAAAGAAAGAAAAAATTTAAGAACAGGATAAAATATGGACAATGTTACGAAATTCAGAGCTACGTTGTCATAAAAATTATTTTTCAAACAAAGTTAAGATTGTCAAATCCGTGCTGTTCCGAACTATGTAATATATGCAATAAAGTGGAAATTTGTTTTAAATGAGTGTAAAAGCATCAAAATTCTGCATTTATAATTATTTGTTTAGCTACATATTACAAAATCTTAGATTAGTCGCTGTATAAACAGTAGAATTATAACTTTATTAAACAAAACTTTAGTAATTTGCTTGCTAGTGGTGACCAATAATTGTAGTGACACTTGCAAAGAAAGAAAAACAAATAGTTGCTTATGTTATCTCTATATATAAAACAGTTTTTCCTGACTGACTGACTGACCGACTGACTGATTGGTGATCAATGCACAGCCCAAACCGTAAGAGGTAGGAAGCTGAAATTTTCACTGTAGTTACCTTATGTGATGTAGGTGCATGTTAAGAAGGGGTTTCGGGAAATTCCACCCGCAAGTGTGGAAAAATCGCGAAAAAAACGATTGTATGCAACTTTTTTGTTTACCATCCGATGTTTACCATCCGAAAATAAGTTTGAGGCTTTATTTTCAAAGATCTTTGTTCAAAATCATTTGAGGGGTGTTTCACACTTTTAGGAAAATCCATTCCTCCTTTGTGGAAATGGAGGTCAAAGATTTGGTGGGTGACGCTTAGCGCTGAAATTAATTTCCAGAGATCTATAAGAAAAATCATTTGAGACGTGTTTCACATTTTTCGCAGAACTCAAACTTATTCGGGGGGAATGCGATTTAAAGATTTTTTGGGCGAAGTTTTAAGTTGTGTCCGATTTGTTTCAAACTTATTTTCAAAGCCCTACATAAGAACTTAATGAACACGTCTTTCAGGAAATTCCACCCTCAACAGTGGTAAATTGGCGGAAAACGGTTGCATGAAAGTTTTTTGTTTACCGTTCGATAAGTTTGATAATCATTTTTAAAGCTGTTTGAGAACGTTGATTTTTAACATACGTGCCACGGGCAAGGCCGCGTTATACCCGCTAGTGTTATATATAATTATATTTATATAATATAATGTATTCATATATATATATATTTATGTATATATATATATATATCTATATATAAAACTGTGTGTCGTGACTGACTGACTGATTGGTGATCAACGCACAGCCCATAACGTAAGAGCTAGGAAGTTGATATTTTCATTGTAGTTACCTTATGTGATGTATGTAGGTGCATGTTAGGGCGGAATTTCGCGAAATGTGTTAAAAAATCGCGCCAAACTTTTGTATGAAACTATCCGATCAGATTTAATTTTCGACCGATCGTTCCTATGGCAGCTATATGATATAGTGGTCCGATCTTAATAGGATTTTTCATATATATGGGGAGCATAGTAAAACAAATAAACGCCGAGTTTGGTCAAAATATCGTGAAAAACAAACAAATTTTCCATAAAACAACTTAATTTTCGACAGATCGTTCATATCGCAGCTATATGATATAGTGGTCCGATCCAGCTGGTATTGACATATGAACTGCGTGCAGCAGAAAGAGGGACTTCTGCAAAGTTTCATAACGATAGCTTTAAAACTGAGAGACTAGTTCGCATAGAAACAGACAGACGGACAGCCGGACAGACAGACAGCCGGACAGCCGGACAGACGGACAGCCGGACATGTATATCGACTCGGCTGTTGATACTGATCATGAATATATACTTTATGGGGTCGGACATATCTCCTTTATGCGATAAACATTTCACGACAAAATTATAATACCCTCTGCAAGGGTATAAAAATATGTTGAAAAAAAATTCACTTAACGCGGCTTGACATAAATTTCACAGAATTTTTGCATTCAAAATGTGCTTGCTACTTTACTATACTGGCCCGCCCACTTAGAATCCTACGGCTTGCCAAAAAGTGCCAGGCCAAAGCTTATAGCGAAATATAAAATAGGAAAAACTAAAAATTCCTGCCCGGAGTTGAGCAGGGGCGGCAGTCGTCGCAAGTAATGTTTGTATTTATGTGTAAGGCAGCCATGCAAAATGGCTTTGTGGCCTATGGCACTGCGGTACTATGCAAATAGCGCCTCCGCAAATGCAACGCTGAATTTGATAATCAATTACCCTACTGGGAACAGAGTCTACAAGCAGGAGAAGGAGAAACTGCGGAAAAGGGTACATGTGCGGGTCACATATGAACCACATTATTGCAGGTTCCTGCATAAATGGCAATGGCAATGGCCACATGGCACACACAGAGGGTAATCACATTGAGATTTTACTGGCAAATGTACACTTGACTTTCATCCATGATAGGTGTGAAGGTACGTGTGTGTGTAGCTGCCTGTGTGTGTGGATATAAATATTAAATGCTCTTACATTTGTTGACATTTTTCATAATAGATTGCAAATTGGTGTCTCTGCTTTGTGCAGCTGCCGTTTTCCTATTACATATACAATTGTAGCTGTTTCTGTATTTTATCTGTATCTTTATCTTTGTGTGTCACAGGCCAATTAATAAATTGCCTGTTACAAATGTTGAACTGCAATGCAAACAAATTATATTTATGAGTACATGTGACTAATATTTGGCTTGCAAAAGGATCTAGATTTATAGCTATCTGGCCGCTTCATTGGGAGTGGGAAAGAGGCGCAGATAGAGCTGGCAAAAAAAATTATATGGTTAGAAATATATTTTAGATTAAGCTACAAGATAAAGCTGTTTGCTTTGATTATCTTTCGTTCATTTGTTGGCCAATTGAAATCAAAACTAATTGATGCAGAAAATGATTTAATGGAAATTTAATAATAGTCTATTCTTAAATTATACAGATTGTCAAATGACCTAATGTTGGAGCAATTGAAAAAAGGAGTGTAATTTCGCGAGTGTCCAAGCATAAGTAACATTTCCGACTGACAAAGTCCGTTGTTAATTTTTCGATGAAATTTTCAAGTATTTGATTAATTTCATTTTTCTGTTGTCATTGCTGTAGCGTACTACGACCATCAGTTGCTGTGTCAAAGACGGAATTCATTTGCCTTGAGAACATAATTTAAGTATACTAATGCCAATTTACAAAGGCTTCTGCAACTCTCCGACCAAAAACGCTCAGCACTCATACGGATTATTTCCATGGCTCGGGCCATTGAATGGCAACGCAGTGGACTGACTTCGTTAGTTTTTTCTGGGCTTGAATGAGGGTAATATAAGTACATGATTTGTATCGTAAAAAATAAGTTGCCCAATGTAATATTTTAAACAGTATTTCGTGAAAGTGAGACTCCATAATATAACTATGAATTGTATGGGTTGTCTGTCACTTGTTTTGCCAAGTTTTTATGCTGTATTGTATTGTATAAGAAAAGGATTGTAAGAGCATTTATGCTTCGACGCTCCGCAAATAACTGTTTCAGCTTGTTTCTTTTTATAGCCAAGTGTTCGCTTATGATAGCCAACAATCATCATTATCCATGGCAGTGGAAACAGTAGAATTGCTGATGAGCCGCAGCCGGAAAGACAAAGGTGGATAGAACAAACTCAGAGATAATCAAATTAAGTTTCGTCTGACATTGTAAGAAAAACTGTGCGAACAAGGGTCAATTCTAGGCCGACGAGAAAGAAGACGAATGTACAAATAGATGCATTAATTAATCATCTTTTCTTTTTATTATTTGTTTTTTGCTTTGGGTGTGCATTATCTGAGTTCTGGTCAAGTTTTGGCTCTGTGGTTTTTTGCAGATCTCACACACGGTACCGGTAACGGTACTCAGTATTGAAGGCACCGAAAGGGTGACAGGCTGTTTTTGCTTTGTCGGCTTAAACTCGTGAAGAATCATGTGTGTAGGCCAACATTTAGTATCACAAATGATTCGGAACGAATCATGTGAAAAATTAATTTTGAAAGATGCTATTTCACGAGGATGGGAGAAATTAAATTTGGTTATTGACACGCTAGAAGAAGATTTGCTAGCAATATAGGCAGCCAATGACTCGGAAGTGGTGTCAGACGAAAGTCGAGACACAAAAACTTGGCTACGAGTGGCAACAGCAGTTAAAGTAGGAGCTGATGGGACTGAAAGTGAAACTTGAGTTGGGGTGGCCAAAGAGGCCCGTGGAACGCTGTGTGCTACAATCATCACTTGATTACCACTTCTATTTAAAAATATGTTTAAAGAGCATCGAAAAAAGAACCAAATATTGTTAGTCTTGTGGTAGGAATCTTGAACCGAATAAAAACTTGCGTTTATTAAACCTTTGACCCGAATTTTTCATCAAATAAGATAAAGATCTTTGAAATTGAGCTTGAAACCGAGAATAAACGAAAAAGATAAGTTACGTTTTTTCGCCAAATTTCCCCAGTTGCGTGTGTAATTTTCTAAATCGCTGAAAGACGTATTCATTAAATTTTTATTAAAATAAGTTTAATGCAAATCGGACAAAACTTAAAACTTCGCCAAAAAAAATTTTGAATCGCATTTCTACCGAGGAAGCTTGGAATCAGCGAAAAGCATGAAACACGTTTTAAAATAGATTTTTTGGAAGATTCTATTTTTGGAAATAAATTTGCGAACGAAACGTCACCCAACAAATCTTTAACCCCCATTCCCACTAAGAAGGAATGCATTTTTTGAAAATTGTGAAACACTTTGAAGTTTGACGCCGATCGGAAGGTAAACAAAAAAGTTTCATCCAAATGTTTTTCGCGATTTTTCCACACATGCGGGTGGAATTTTCTGACGTGCACCTACATCACATAAGGTAACTATAGTGAAAATTTGAGCTTCCTAGCTCTTACGGTTTGGGCTGTGCGTTGATCACCAATCAGTCAGTCAGGTCAAACACTTTTATATATAGAGATTAGCATCATATACCTACTTATACTTGCAGTTATCGTATTCTTTTTGACCAGCGAAGTCATTTTATCACACTATGAAACAGTCCACGGTAAATTATCGCGTTGGTCAACCGCATTTTGATCTTCTTGCGGAGTTAACTAACAAACTTTTCTGAGCATGTTCTTTTCCGTTTCTGGTGTTATGTATGCACTTGCGGCTTAGTCTTAAGCTGATCTATGTTTTTCCGTTGCAAAACTTATTACGGAACTTATTAGCAAAGTCATCACGCTTTTGGCCTCTGCACTGGACGAACAAAGTTTATTATGCCAAACAGCGTTTTTCATTAAGAGCTAACCCCTTTGCGCTTTCATTTCCCGGCCACCTCTTTAGACACTGCCTGTTCCTGTTGTTCTTGTTGCTGTAAGTGTTGTTGCTGTCGTGGTCTGGTCACATTGTAATGGTGGTTGGCACTTTTTGGTACTTGAAAGGGAATGCTGGGCATTATGGAAAACTTGCTAACATTTCCGTCGCTTCCGGTGTGACATTTATTCATTATGGCTTGCTCATTTTTGAGAAAATTTTTCTTTTTCGCTTGTTCAGTGACTTTGTGGGGCGTCTACTTAGTGTTAGCAGCGTTAATTGGAAGACTTTTGGGTGCCTTTATTTGCAAATAATTAAAAACTCTCTGCGGGTTGGTTCGCTCGACAAGCGCGAGCTGTAAATTTATTTATTGACCCTTCTCACCCTTTCGCATAATTTCATTGCTGTAAATAGGAAGTTTTGCAGCTACCATTTCCACAATGTATTTCGAGCCCTTCCATAATCATTTGTGTGACCCACATTGGGCTCTTTTGTGTTCCAAATTGTATTGACTCAGCAATTTCCGCTGCTGATTTGGGTGCGATGGAATCTTGTGTGTTACGCTTAGTTAATTAAGCGGGACGTTTTTACTCAATCATTTACAAAAAGAAAGGGTTGGTCAGCTAACTTTTGAATATATTTTATATAAACGTAAGTGTATTTGATATGGGTAAATTTATTACTTTATTAAAAAGGGGTCTATTTGGTTCAACAAATTGTGCTCTTTTGAGCTTTACTTCGAGCTCATTTCTTAAGTAAACACTATACCATTTTTTGGGTTTTAATTTATTTTCGCAGTAAGCAAACCGTAATGATAATAACAAATCAATGATGAAAGACAAGAATTAGATGGTCTATTATTTATAAATGATTAAGCTGGCGATTCTTACATAATTCCGCTTAATTTGCCAAATTGGCAGCTATCGATTAAGCCCGTTTCATCTTATTTCACTTTGTTTCCCTCCTCCGTTTCTCTCTCAGAAAACTTTTTTCGTTCAGGCCAACAATTTGACAAATATGCTGGGGGCAAAAAAATAAATGTTTGTCCTATCTAATATTTAATTAATATGTTTTACATAAAAGTAATATCCAAAGCTGTAAAATTGTTTGTTCTGTGGATACACACGCGTATACACACATTTAAATGAAATTCGTGTAGGTCAGAGTTTGAATCGGAAAATCAGTTTTATAAATAACATTTGTATTTCTCGAGCCCAATCGAAATGAATTAAAAGCTTCAAATAAATCAATAAATAAATATATGTTGGTAGATAGTTGGGAGCTCATCCTCGTCCATCAATCTAGCTATTTTCATATGTCACATATAGACTAAGTTTGTTTAAATTTATTAATAACTCCTTGAATTTCCGTTCAAGCTATTGTTCATATTTATGAGCATGTCGCAATTATAACCTTTCAGCTAGGTTCTGGCCGTCAAGTAGACACGAGTTTGATGAGAAACGCCCTCATTTGTGAAAGTCAGGCTCATATTCTCAACATCAAATGAAAACGTAGGTTATGCATAAATTAATATTTCATAGTTTGAGAATAATAAAGGAAGAAGCAAACTAGCTGCCTAGTCTGTAAGCTTTGCTTAGATGCTTATAGATAATGTTTAGACCTTGTATATATTTTGGCCATAGGCTAGCACAATGCGGTACTCTCGGCAAACATTCTCCAGATTGAGCCACATGAGTGTGGTCTATGTCTTTGTCAATTTTTTTACTTGTGCAATAACAGCCAACTTGTATATGGATCTCTGATGCTGCCACATCCACAACCGCATCTTCTTCTGGCTTGGCTTGATTCCTTTTCATGCCTCCCTTACTATATTGCGCATTTACAGACGCACTTTGTATAGCTTCACAACAGCCGAAGTACAGAATTGGAGTCCAATTCATGGGGTTCATTCGTGCTTTTCTTCCTTACGGTGTTGGGTAAGTTGGTTTATTTCCGGTAAATTAATAGGGTCCATGGTTTTTATTCCCGCAACACACGCATACACACACGAGCAACATTGCACCAGACGCTGCCCACTCAAGCTATGTACACTTCTTACCCTTGCTGTACGCCAACCTTTACTCCTTCAGCCCCCTGATGTAAATCAGCATTTGGCCATTCTCATTTTACACGCGCCTCCGATTATGAACATCATTACATACTGTGGCGCCGCATCTAAGATTTATGGCACTACCGTCTCCTCTTACGCCCCTATCGCCCCGCCTCTGCCCATGTCCTTGTCCCTGCCCTATTACAAGCTGTAGTACAGTTTATTTGACATGCATAATTGTAAGTGTAAATTTCAGTCCTTCAACTCAAATTGCATTTGTAGCTTCAAGCTTACGTAGAGCTCTTTTCGTAATAAATGTCCGGCTACACCCTTGTCTATAAGCCACTTTTACAGGTTTGGAATGACAACGAAATAAGACACATAACATAAAACATATGCATTACAAGCATAACAATCTCCAATTAGTATTAAAACTAACAACTAAAAATCGCTTTGATAGCTGTGATAGCTGTAAAGCTTAATTGCAGTTACAGTATATAAAATACATTAATCTAATATTTATCAGCTATAGTAACTGCAGAAATATAGACGTAGTTGTGTTTTTAATTGCTTGAGATATTTTGCCCTTGTGTTTATCAAGCTAAAACAGATTTCCATTGCGTCGTCAAGGTGCAGACTATTTTTATGCGTAATATGCCATGGTACATATTATTTACAAAAATATTTAGTTAGAGTTAGCCATTTGCCGGTGCAGATGCTATAAACATATTCCACAAAAGAAGCTCACAATTGGTTAATGGAATGTGGCAACGTTGCGTCGCCAAGTTGACCGCTCACTACTGATAAGTTAGCAGGCGCGTTGAAAACGAGGACTTTAAGAAAACTAAAAGTGAAGGTAGTTGCCGTGTATTATATCCCAGAAGTGACTTGCTCTAAAAATATAAGGCATTTGCAATCGGTTATTTAGAAAGACGATAAAGTAGTTTGTTGCTAGACTGTGATGAATTTGCCAAACAGATGTGACCGATTGCAAGTTTTACTAAGCATACTGGGAAATTTACCATGCAAATTTGCGAAGCAGATTCTGCTATCATGAAAAGAAAACAGGTTTTCTGACAAACATTTGTAAATGTTTTATTACAAAAGAAAATTGTTTTTAGTATTGATTAAAGTACGCTGAACAAAACTTTGTTGTGGATGTTAGTCCATTTCTAACGAATTCAGACAAATGCGAGAAATGTGTTTAACGAAAACAAAACAAAACACATGCAATATATAAATGTATATATATATACAGGAATTGGTCATGCTAAAGTCCAAAAGAGCAACAGCAACCGGCAGCAATTTGTACAACAATGTAAAACGTTTTTATAGCCTTGAGACTTATTGGAGACGATTGCAAACTGTTGTGCTAGAACTCAGTGCCAAGAGTAGCTGACCACATTGTCAGGGCATAACCCGCCCCAGCACTTTTTTTGGCAGTTCCGTTCAGTCAATTGACGCCAACTGTGCCTAGCTACGCAACGTTTCGCTTAATTGATGAAAAAAATTGAGGCATGGCCCGCACACATGAACATCAACAACAATAACAAGGACAAACCACCGGAAGGACAACGGCAGCAGCAGCAAACGCAAACAAGCGAAACTAAAAGTATTTTCAATTGGAACTTCCAATTCGAATCAAAAACTTGCATCGATATGGCGACCAACATTTTCATAAATGCACACGAGTGTCTGTGTGTATGCATTCATCGTATTATTGGACTTTTACAACACATTCTACATTTTTCATGTGAGTGATTATTAAAAGATCTATTTGAGCAATAGACTATACATTAAATCCAAAAATGGCAAAACCACCCGATATAAACAGGCTCTTTTTAAAAAACAACAATAGTGAAACCAACCAAATGGTGAAACGAACCAAAATATATTATAATAAACAGAAAAGACAACAACTCATTTAAAAACATATCCCCCTTTATCATAAAAAAATGAATTGACTACACCTGCGGGGGTGAAGTCGACTCTTGCAAAGCAACTAGAGCCGGCACATTTTTAATCAAACCATTTTATGACCAACAAGCTGCTAATCTTCTAAAAATACGATAAATCGGAGACCTAAATGTTACAGCAAGTGAACATACTACACTAAACTCTTCTAAGGGCGTCATCTACTGCAACGAAATCTTACGACACCAACTCATCCTCCACGCCGTAATCAACACCAGGGACCTCTTACCACCTACCGAGACAAGTTATAAACTACGACTCCGACATAAAAACAATTGATACCCTTACAATCGAAGATTCGCAAGAATACAACAATCAAGCAGGATCAGATCGTAAACTAAGAAAACACACTAGAGACAAATCCAATACTCTTACAAAACCACTTAAAGCAAAAGAAAAAACAAACAAACAAACAAACTATACAAACCCAAAATTACAAATCACGTCAAAAACGTAAACTAAACACACTTTAAGCGATTACTTAAACGAAGACTTCTAATACTAACTCAATTTAAACAATGTGCTACCGGAGCGACTGCGGTCCCTACGAGGCACGGAATCCGATAAATGGCAACCGAGCCACGTAAGGACTGCAGCCGTAGGTACCACACACTAACAAAAACCGGGAGCTCTAAATGGTCGAGCATACGACCAGATAGCACTCCCAAAACTAACATATAGCTCACTCAACTTAACTATCCCACAACCATAACCTTATTGATAGTTAGTCAAAATGTCTTTTAAAATAATACAATGGAACATTAAAGGCTATATAAACAATTACAGTGAGCTCTATATAATAATAATAATAAACACTCACCTCATATCGTATCTATTCAAGAAACACACACATCTAAAAACAACAGCTTATCAGTTCCCATTAACTATGTACTTCTAACTATCCCTGCTTCCAATAGACTTGGCGGAGTAGGTATGCTAATACAGAAGTCAATACAATATACAGAACTATGCGTCAACCCAGACCTAGAAACAATCGCAATAGAAATAGAATCATAACAAAAAATATAAATATTCTCGGTTTATATTCCTCCAAGCAAACTTTTTAATCACAATACTCTTAACAACACACTCCAGCCATTATCACAGGTGATTTTAATAGTCGGGACCAAAACTGGGGCTCACCCCAAAACAGTAGAAGGGGAAATATTTTAGCAAAATTTATTGATCAATCGCAGTACATCATATTAAACGACACGTCAACTAAACATTATTCAACCCACAACACATTTACTCACATCGGCCCAACATTCTGCTCCTCCCAAGTTGAACTCTTTTTCTATTATAATTTCCTTAATCCCAAATCTAAAAATCGAAAATAGCTGTAGACCTACTTTAAAACCAAATAAGCGGTTTGGAAAACTTTTAATCATATGAGTTGCAAGGTACACAAAAATATCCCACTTGGTTCAAACATCAATAAAGAAGCAGCCAACATAACTAAAATTATTTTACATACTGTACACAACACTATTCCACAAACATCACCCCACAAATTTATTTGCAAAGTCCCTTGGTGGAACACAAAACTTAATGAATTATAAAACAATAAAAAGAAGACGTGTAGAAAATTAAAACGTAGCCTTACTACAGAAAACACAATTAACTACAGACGAGCCAACGCTCTATTAAAAAACAAGTAAGAGGTTCTAGTCGGGAGCTCCCGACTAGGGGATACCCTGAACCCTCTTCTTCCAACACCAAATGCAGATCCCGCTACGCGCTCGTTTGATTTAGTAGTAATAAATAAAAATGAAAAGAAAAAAAAAATTGTTCCTTTGCAGAGTTCGATCTCGCAACTAACCGCATCACTTGCCGCTGCCTCTACTCAAGGGCCACACCAATAATGCATCTTTGATGAGAAAAAAAAACAATTAAAATAACAGCACAGATAACAATACAATCGCAATTGCAATGCTGTTGATAGAATTCAAAGCAAACACGCATGAATGTGTGTGTGTGTACATGTATACAGAAATTCTCGGAATTTGCGCAGCAGCTATGCTGCTAACACGTGCGCGCATAACTTTTGTGTTTCTTAACCGATCTTAATGAAATTTTCGACAGTAGATCTTATTGTAGAATATAATAAAGAATATTTGTGTATCCTCAAAAATGCAATTGCATTTAAATCGTGGCTTAAATTGATGGGCAATACAAGTAAGATAATTAACTTGATTTATGGCTTTTAGGTGGTAGCGGGGAGGTGGCGATAGGTATAAAATGAAAGATGAAAGTTTGGCGACTCTAGCCCTTATTATTTACCAAAATTGCGCAAAAACCAGGATTACGATATCACGGACAAAAGTATTGGCAATTGTGGTGTTGTCAACTAAAAATTCGAAATTTGAGAATAACCAACTTATTATTTGATTGAAATATATTTTTTTTATAATATTTAAATATCTAACTTACTTAAAAGTATTAAAAAAGGAACATAATTGGTTGCTTCAAGCCTTACAAATAAAAAACAAATAATATGGTAATTTTCATAGGGACAAAAGGGGCTTCTTTAATCTCAGTCTTGGTTGAAAATGTAAATGTAAATGTCTTGCAATCTCGCATTGTACCCAGCCGTGTGTAGTACCCGCCATACCGTTTTGGAGTAAATTTATTTCCCAGTCTCTTCCTTAACCTCTGATACTATTTGGGATGATGTGATTTTTGGGTCTTTCTTGATCTTGCTTATTATTTGGGTGCAATCACGATCGGTTAACTTTCGTGGGCGGCCGGTGCGTTCAGCGTTTTCTACCGTTCGTCTGAAAATCTATGGACTATGCTCCGAATGGTAAATTGACTTCTGTCCAGTAGCTCGCCAATTTCTTTATAGGATTTGCCTTGTTTGCGTAAATTTAAAATAATTTTTCGATGCTCTACGGTGGTTTCACACTTTTTACCGGCCATTTTTAAAAAATAATATATAATTTGATGCTTAAACAATTTTCACTAATTATTTTTTTTAGATTCAAATAACGGTGCTTACAGAGTTGCATTTTGGCAAAGAAAAGTGTGACCATATAAAAAATAATATTAAAATAACAACTTTATATTGAAAATTGCCAATACTTTTGTCCCTATAAAATTACGGGTTCTTCGAATTAAATAATTATTAAAAATTAACCATGCCGCTAACGTTTATCAAAATAATTGGATTGCTTGCACAAATAGCTAATAATCGTATGTAAAATATAAAATTATTAAATATTAGACGGTATATTGGACAAAACCGACAACAAAACAAGATAATATTAAATTGCCAATATTTTTGTCCGTGACTGTATATACTATTCTAGAAGATACATGTAAAGTTGGTGACTCTAGCTCATATTATTTGCCGAAATTGCTTAAAAAACAAGATTTCGATATCGATTTTTATCGATTAAAATCTGGTCAAACATTAGGCGTTTCGGTGGGCTTAAGCCAACCAAAAATATACACTGCTTAACAAATCCACAGAATAACAAAGTCGAAACTTCAAGCAAATCATACTTTACTTTAATAGAATTAAAAGGGTCAACACCAGGACTCAACCGAATATCTTATCCAATGATAAAGAATAGCTCGCATACAGTCCAAACTAGAATTGTGAGTCACTTTAACAATATATTAAAAAACTACATTCCACAATCCTACAAAACCAGTTTAATCATTCTCATTCGAAAACCAAACTCAAATCAAACAGAAGTATCTTCATACAGACCTATATCACTCAATTGCTGTATAGCCAAAACAGTAGATTAAATAGTATCTAAGAGACTCTGGTGGTTCGTAACTCAAAATAAACTTTTACACCAGAACCAATTCGGTTTTAATCACAAAGTCTCTAAACAAAAAGCAACACTCATCAATCTTGATTTTTCAAATGCCTTTGATAGAGTCGGTGTAGATCAACTCATAGAATGGAAAGCAGGACCAAAAATTATACAATACATTAAAAACTTTATGTCAAAAGGAAAAATTGTTAAGAGTTGCATTGCAATTATCTAATATCCTTCCGTTGAGTAATGGCATACCACAGGGATCACCATTTTCCGTTATAATATTTCTCATTGCATAAAACAAGCTAGCCAACATAATATCAATGCAAAGAGAAATTAAATTCAGTGCCTATGCCAATGATTTTTTTCTCAATATTAATTTCAATTGATACACTATTCGAAAACATACAAAGTTGGTGTTCCTATCTAGTGGCTATCATTTCAATCAACAAATGAAATCTACACATGTATGTAGAAAACATAATTGTGTCACTGTCACTTAAATAAAGCTATTGGGATAACAATAATTAATAAATACAGTTTGAATTCTCACATTTATAAACACAAAACATCATTATCTAAAGGGCTCAATGTAATAAAATGTTGTCAACACAGTCCCTGGTTTAAGTAATTTAATTATTAAGTAATCTATTTCTTTAAGTAAAGCTAATTTTAATCCCTGGTCATACACAAATTAAGGGAAATTAGTTAACAGATCACGTGGCAAAAGCTGCCACCAAAATGCCTTTAATATACACACAAAACAATAACATTAACTATATATTCAGATATTTAAAAAGCCAACCTAATATGAAAACAAACAAATAATAGGTTCTAGTCGCGAACTCCCGACTAGGAAATACCCTGTACCCTCTTATTCCAACACCAAATGCAGCTTAGTAGTAAAAAAGATAGATTAAACAAAAATGTTCCCTTGGCAGGGTTTGAACTCGCAACTGACCTCATTATTTGCTGCCCCCTCTACGTAACAGCCACACCAGCAAAAAAAAAAATAAAAATGGCTTTCGCGGCAGGGTTCGAACTCCTAACTGACCGCGCTAGTTTCCGCCGCCTCTACTCAGTATCCACAACAACAATTAAGTCTAAATGAGAAAAAGCAAAATAAAATAGCAGCACAGAAAACAACACAATCGCAATTGCAAAGATGCTGATAGAATTCAAAGCAGACGCGCATGAATGTGTGTGTGTACATGTATACAGAAATTCTTGGAATTTGCGCGTGCTGCTGCACGTGTTTGCAGGCCAAAACACATTTTCTTTCGTGTTTCTTAACCGATCTTGATAACATTTTCAGTAGTAGATTATTATTGTACTATAAAACATTCGTGTATTCTCAAAATGACAATTGCATTTAAATTGTGGCTTAATTAGGTAGGTAATACAAGTTGGATTACTAACATGATTTATAGCTTTTAGGTGGTAGCGGGGAGGTGGGGATAGCTATAAAATGGAAGATACTTGATATATATATAGTATTCTAGAAGCTACATGTCAAGTTTGGCGACTCTAGCCCTTATTATTTACCAAAAAATTACGCAAAAAACGTGATTTCGATATCGATGTTTATCGATTACTTGGAAACGGGGCAAGTTATCGAATATCGGAAACAAAATCGATCTGCGTGAGGACTAGGAGGACCTACAGCTAAAATTTTCTAGCTCTTATTGGTTCTGAGATCTTTGCGTTCATACATACGGACGGATGGACAGACAGACGGACGTGGCTAAATCGACTCGGCTGCTGATGCTGATCAAGAATATATATACTTTATAGGGCAGGAGATGCATCCTTCTGCCTGTTACATACATTTGCACAAAAACACTATACCCTTTTACCCACTTTTAATGGGTGCAGGGTATAAAAACAAATTTCACGGTGTTACATATGGTACTTAAATCCCAATTCATCGCACATACAAGATTACATGAACAAAACATCTCACAATAACATAAGCCGACTTGAACAAATTAAAATAATTCGCCTACGGTTAGACCACACTAAGCTAACCCATGAACACTATTTAAAGAATGAGATTCCGTCCACATGCTCACTATGCCATAAAAACAGAACAGTTGACATAAAATACATACTTGAATCCCTTCCCACCCTAAACAACACTAGAAAAGAATTTTTCAAGCATAAAAATCTGATAAATATACTTGCCAACCCTAATGAAGAAAATATATGTAAATTTATAAAATGTTATAAAAAATCCCAGCTGTACAAAGATATTTAAGTAAACAAAGCTAAGCAACCAGACTAAAAATGTAAATACAACAATAAATAAGATTTAAACTTATATAAATTTAAACCAACAAACCTATACCTAAACAACACAATGTTCAAAAGTGATTAAGTGTTAATACAACCTACATTTAAGTTCTTAATATTGTCCAGCTAAAGGCCTGGCAGCCATTGCTGTTATTCACTTATCGTCTAGTCTTAACTACATGATTAATTTATATAAATAAATCAATAATATAAATATATATACATATTTATGCCAATATAGATGTCATTACTGTGCATTAAGTATACGCCGCATGTGTTAACGTCTTTTCATGAATTTTATTTTGCACTTTTGGATTTTATTGCAAAAATGCGCATCGTGTTCAATGACTATGAAAAGTTTTATTCAAAAGAACGAAGTGTGCGTGTGTTTGTGAGTGGGGGGTCTGCTGTCGTTTTGTTCGCTAGGGCATGAACAAAGCAGTAAAACAACGAGAAAAAAGGGCTATCTTTGGCACGCCGAAGATGTAATACCCTTTCAGACCTAACCTTTTCATAATGCTCATAGTGCCCGTATCTAAGAAGAACAGGGAAAATAGTTAATGCCGAGTATGGTCATAATATCTTGAAAAATAAAAATTTTCCATACAACTATGGCAGCTATATGATATAGTAGTCCGATGTAAATAAAATGTTGCATAAATGGGGGAGCATAGTAAAACTAATAAATGCCAAGTTTGCTCAAGATATCTAAGCAAAACAAAAAGTTTTTTACACAAGAACCTAGTTTTCGACCGATCGTTCCTATGGCAGCTATATGATATAGTGGTCCGATCCAGCTGGCTCCGACATTTGAACTGCGTGCTACAAAAAGAAGGACGTATGGAAGGTTTCATGGCGATAGTTTTAAAACTGAGAGACTAGTTTTCATAGAAACAGACAGACGGACATGACTATATCGACTCGGCTGTTGATACTGATCAAGAATATATATACTTTACGGGGTCGGAGATGTCTCCTTCTATGCGTTACACATGCGTTATAATACCGTCTGCAAGGGTATACAAATGACGAAGACAAAGGACCAGCCATAAAAGCGTGTTGACAAAGGCATGTACTGTTTACAAAAATACTGAATATGAAAACCTGCCCACACATGCCCACCTTCACGTACACACGCTCATATGTGGGTGTGCAATCGAACAGTAAACTAAGCAAAAGCAAATGCGTTGCCTGCACATTGGCAATTTCTACGCTGCGGCTGCATTTAGTCATGATTTAAATTGAAAAGAACAAAAAGCTTAATTCGTAGATTGTACAGCAAAACGTGGACGGACTCTATGAGTTAAAAAATATTTATTTTTATTTAAAAGAAGTTAAAAATTTTTAAAATATATTTGACTGGAATTGTCATGGAATGTTGATTCTCATGAGGTTCAGAAAGTATTTTACCTTCATATTACTTTTCACATGCAACAAACCAAAATAAACTAGATTTTTTCTTGTTGCAATTGTCCTTGCCGACATGCTGGAATTATTGTTCTTAGTCTCTGCATTTACTTTCGTCGCCCATTTTTTGTTTCTTCGCGTCCTTTGCTCCCGCGTTTATTTATGTAGCGATGGTCAACTGGACATGTTGTTATTGACCAATATAAATAAAGAAAAGCAACAGCAATAAAAGTCCAGCTGTGCTAAAGCGCGTTTACACACGTATACAAAATGAAATAATGAAAAGGAAGCACCCGAAAATTGCCTTTTATTTTAAAGTGCTTAAGCGCGTTTACACACGTTTACAAAATGAAATATCGAAAAGGAAGCACCCGAAAATTGCCTTTTATTTTTCAGTTATTTTTCGGGGCATTAAAGTCTTTATATCCGCAATTACAGTCTTCTGATTGTTCGCGTATGTGTGACTTTGAGAGCACATTGATTAGCTCCTCGCTTTCCTAGAACTTTTACTCATCCTACCTCCTCCTTATCAATTTGATGTCCTAGTCAGCGTCAAAAGTATTAATTCGTCGATGACTGACAGTACGAAAAAACACAATTTACCTTGTTAAACCCAAAAAAAAAAAAAACACACCTGTTACCGACTGCCTAATACTCTATATGCAACCAATAATAGATTGCATCGATTTCCCGCTTCTTTTTTTTTAAAGATATTTATTTTATTTTATTTTGCACTGGAATCGATCAGTGCCTATTGATCTCTACCAAGCGAATGACTAAGGGAAGGGAGTTTAGTTTCCATTATGTAACTTATATGATATTTACAGTAATTTCCCGCTTCAGAGTTGAAATGTTCAAAAACGGTTGGAAAACATTTTATTCACTTTATCAACAGATTATTAAGAGTATTAACATCACACATGTACAACTGGCAGTCTATGTCCTTATATTCTCTCAAACAAACCGACAAAAGATCAATTGTCTTTTTGAGCAAAGTGAAGACTCGGAAGTGACAGACATGCGAAATTCGCAAAGAATTAGTTGCTGAAACGAAATTGTTAAATGGAATCCTAACCGTTGAATTCAACTTGGTTTGTTCTCTGTTTTTACTTTGCATTAAGTTAGAAAACATTCACTGAAGAATATGAGAACCAATTGAAAGGATACTTCAAAGAAGTTTTTGCTAAAAAACATTTATATTCAAAAATCTTTTTAAAATATTAAAACAAATATATATATATACATTTTTTATATTAAAAATTTATTAGAATTAGAAGGAGAGCTATATAGACTCGACGAGAGTATATGCATATCTTGCATATTACATCTTTTGAATATCTACCAACATGCAACATTAAAGCTCTGAAAAACTTCCTAAAAATCGGACAATAAGCAACGAAGTTTTTCAAGAATTCATTTTGAATACAGCTTGACTATTTTCTGATAACTGTCCATACCTTTAAGAATGTTTCTTATTCTATTTCAATGTATACGGATAAAATATTATATTTTAGAGATTACAGAAAGGACCTGCCCATCATATGGGCCAGCTTCGTTATAAATAAGGAGAATTTACAGGACAACGCTACTTCTAGATAACACATGACCTACAACACGACGCAGCCCTTGACAGCATTACTTAGCGTAAACAATTCAAATTACACAATTCTGAACGCAATTAAAGGCGTTACAAGGCGAACGCTATTTGGTGATAGTTTTAAAGCTTACGCAACTTGAGAGTTTTATGCGTGGTCTGCTCGCAACATGTTATGTTCATATTTTATGCATTAAGTACTCTATTAAATATTTTTAATTAAGCTCCTTTGGCTACGGAATTTCGGGTTGAGAAACACGAGCATTCTTTTATATTCTTGATCTATGTACATACATAAGAATGACTCGCTTTTGGATGACGCCAAGAGTTGATGCTGGCTTGAAAGAAACCCTGCACTTATTGTGAAACTGTAATTATTTTATTTACTATTAATACTTTAAATACACAATTTAGTAAAATAATTTCTATCAGAGCAAGAACAAATCGTCAAATCTGAATATAAAAAATATTTTATTAGACATCATCATAATGGCTAAAATATTGTACGTTTCAAGCATGTGCTATTTAAGAATACCAAATATTTGTGATCAAAATATATTAGGTCTTCACTCATATGTAAAATATTTTAAAATATTTTTCAATATCTATGTTTTTATAGACTGAATGTATTAATTATGTATTTAATGAATGCATTAAAAGTTATTTAAGCTGGTGATTTGGCTTTGTAGTATTTGTTTAATGAAATGCTAGTTCTTTGCTTATTCTTTATATATCAATTGAAGTTCCTCTACCTGTGCGAATTTCAGTAATTTTAGTTATGTAAGCACACGGATTTGAGCTTGCTTATTAGAAAACGTTATATCACAGTAAAACTCTTGATGTTGCTTTTTCTATTGCTTACTAGATTACCAGCATGCTTGGTTATGACCACAGAAAAAACGAATTGGAATCAGAATTCATTTAAATGCGGCCTTAAATTCATTCTGTCCTCACGTAAGCACACACACACACAATCGAATCAAAAGCAGAGAATCACCCGCACACTCACACCCACACACTCTGATGCAGACACAGTGTACGAGATTTATGGTCTTCCAGGCCTGGCTGCCACTTCTCGGGGCAAACACTTTCTTAAGTTCTGGCGTCGACCTATGCAACTAATGCAACTGAAGTTCGCAGCCCTTTTGGAAAAAGTTATTTACGGCAAACTTCCGTTGTTTTGGGGAGGGGATTGTAGGGTGCATTGTAAGTGTCGAGAATACATTGGTGCATTTTTATACCCTGAACCCATTGAAAATGGGTAAAAAGGGTATAATGGTTTTGTGCAAATGTATGTAACTGGCAGAAGAAAGCATCTCCGACCCCATAAAGTATATAAATTCTTGATCAGAATCAATAGCCGAGTCGATCTAGCTATGTCCGCCTGTCTGTCCGTCCGTCCGTATGTATGAACGCAAGGATCTCAGAACCTATAAGATCAAGAAATTGAAATTTTAACTCTAGGTCCTCCTAATGCCCGCGCAGATCTAGTTTGTTTCCGATAATCGATAGTTTGCCCCGTTTCCAAGTAATCGATAAAAATTAATATCGAATATATGTATATATCAGGTATATTTCATTTTATAGCTACCACCACCTCCCCGCTTCTACCTTATAGCTATAAATCAAGTAACAACATCAATTTATGCTGCCCACCAATATAAACAACAATTAAAATGCAATTTAACTTTTGATAATACACGAATAGAATGCTATAGAATAATACAAGAAGCAGTAGAAAATTTCATTAAGATCGATCGCACACACATGTGCGCTCGTGTTAGCAGCATCTAGCGCAAATTCTAGAATTTCTGTATACATGTACACAAACAAATTCACGCGCCTGCTTTGAATTCTATCAACAGCATCCCAATCGCGATTGTATTGTTTTCTATGCTGCTATTTAAATTCGTTTTTTTCTCATTGAGAATCAATTATTGGTGTGGCTCTTGAGTAGAGGCGGCGAAATGTGTTGAGGTTAGTTGTGAGTTCTAACCCTGCTAAGGGAACGACGTTTTTTTTTATTTTAGTTTTTCTTTATTGTTACTAAAACAAACGAGCGTGTAGCGCGAGCTGCATTTGGTGTTGGAGGAAGAGGGTTCAGGGTATCTCCTAGTCGGGAGCTCCCGACTAGAACCTCTAACTTGCTTGTATAGTTCTCTTAATTTTTTTTCGAGCCATGCAAGTTGGCCTAAGCTGAAAGCCATTTTGCATTGCTGGCTTCATAATGGTGCAGCGTTATTTGACAATTATATTACTTTAATCAACTTGAATAAATCTTGGGGCAAGGGCTCTGCGCTGCTGTTGCAAATTAGTTATTCCCGCTCGCTTGTTGAGTATGCAAAACTTACAGCTAATGAGTAAATGTTGCAAAAGTTTAAAATAATTTTTGAAATGTATTGCTAGCATGCCAGGCAGGGGGCCAATAATATTTATTTCCATCATGGCCCGAGCTCTTTAATTATATTATCAACACTTGTTGATAGCTGACCCCGGCACCCATTTGGCCAGAAGCAAAACCATGTCTTTATCAACTTTTTGCACCACACGCGGTGGCAGGTGAAAGCTGGCTGACTGTACGCCACTTGTGACTAGGAGGCCATACTGCCGGGACACATGCTTGTAATTAAAACAAGTAAGAGGCTCTAGTTGGGAAGGTGACAATAGCTATCAAATACTTTATATACATATATATTCTATTCTAGAAGTTACTTGACAAACGTTTGGTGGCTCCACCTCTTTTAACTTACGAGATTTGCTTATAAAACAGGATTTCGTTATCGATTTTTTTCGATTACTTGGAAAGTTATTAATACATACGGACAGATGGACGGGCAGACGGAAGGACAGACAGACAGGCATGGCTAGATGGACTCGGCTATTGATGTTGATCAAGAATATATATACTTTATGGGGTCGGAGATGCATCCTTCTGCCTGTTACATACATTTGCACAATTACATTATAAGTATAAAAATCCTTTTCAAATGTTCTGCAGCAATATGTAGATAATCTTATCTGCTTGTATCTTCTCTGCATTTAATTTTTATTTCTTTTTTCAGACCGATTAATGTGCAGGCAAATCAGATAAATGGGGAATAACTTTTAATGAGCCGTGTAGCTCGAAAAGTTGTAAATATTACACCCATGCAGAAGGTATTTTAATTGTATTACAGAGCAGCCAGACCAGAAGCTCGATAGGGTGTTAATATATAGCTTCATTTCTGTTTCCAATCCAAAACAAATTGGATATAATATGCCTAATCGGAGTTTTCCTGCACAATTTGGTGGTCTAAAAAGCTAAAATTCAAAACTTAAATTCAAAACGACTGGTCTCTTGGCAAGCTTAAGGATTGTTTTGGAGATGCCTTTATATATTATGTTCAATTTTTGATTTATCCTGATAGCACCTGGAGTAATATCTATTCACTTGCGCCGGCTGCTTGAACGCTCTTTGACAACAACGGTTGTCAGCATAATATTATTAAACTCATTTATGGATAATTGAATACTAATTTGAACGCTTCGATTGCCTCACTACATATTGAACAATTGAGTTTTGACAGGTGCCCTGGGCATTTTGGCTTACATAGCAAAATATATGTGCGTGTGTGTGTTTCGTTTGGATAGCAGCGTCGCCTTGGCTGTCATTCACAACTGGCTGACAATTTGTTCTCGGACTCGATTGACGTGTTGACATCAGAAGGCAGAAGTGTCTAGCCTTACGGTGGGGGCTTGTCCCCGATTCGCTTAGATGGCTGACACTTTTCAAGTGAAGACGTCTGAGAAATGCATTTAAGCTGGGAGCTAAGCTTAAAATGCTTTAAGTTTTGATAACCTGACATAAGCAGTGTTGGAAAAAATTCCTGCTGCTGTGCTGCTCAAACCTTTCCGCTGTCCGTCGGTTGTCTGTCCTGACTGATTCGTTCTCTTGGACAACTTTTGCCAAGCGCTAAGCTATCCTTTTATGAAAACTTAGACAATCGTTCTGCCCAGGTGCAAAAACATTTTACGTAAAGTTTAATGTCAGACGAATCCAAGAGAAAGTTTCATTTGCGTTTTTCTTGAATGGTAAAAAAGCAAAAGGATGAAATGAAATGCGGTGAGCGACAGGAGACTGAGTTACAAAATTACTTTAACCTACTGTCATTGAGGGCTCTCCTAGGATATTCCCGAGTTATCAGCTGCGACCGCGCAGTTTCCTTAGCTGATTTTAGTCTTCCAGTTAGTTTGCCCTTTGTTTCGCAGTGGAGGTCAAGGAGCTCTAATAGTGTTCAAAAAGGATATTTACATATACAGAATAAGTTCATTCCGGACAGGCAAACTTGCATATTTTAATAAAGGCATATTAGGAATTATGGAAGGGTTAGCTCTGCAGCTTTCGACATGCATTCACATCCGTGCTTAAGACCCTATGCGTAACTTGGTTGCTTCTAGCCCGAATTATATTACCTTTGACAACAAGGTGTTCTTACTTTGGTTGAAGTAACGGCTATTCAAAATTAAAATAACATAATTTCATTTTCATGTAAAGATAAATAAGTGAGGAGTCCGCCCAAAAGCCGACATAGAGGTTAGGTCAGAGCCTGCGACTGAGGCTCATCAGACGGTCGCCAGGCCGTCTACCGGAGGATGTGACACAATAACGAGGGAGGGTGTGATAAATGATGGCTTAATAATCGTTTGCTTGACATGCTTGTGTATCTGGGGCAACTCCTGCACTCAGTTGGCTGCCTCTGATTCGGTCAGTGGCCAACTTTGCTGTAGACTTGTTTTTGTCAGCCTGCTGTAAGTTCCAGCCTTGGGCAGAGCCACAATTTGCGTGTACATTCTTTGCCCAGCTTTAGTTCCGTGTGTAGGCTTGGCTCTGTGCATAAAATATGTATGTATATATGCATGTGTATACATATTTGAAAATGATGAATTATTGTTTGTTTAATGCAATATGATGTCCCTGTCGTCTCTGCTGTGTTTCTGCCTCTGCCTCTGCCCCTCAGTCTCTGACTCTGTTTCTGGCGTCGTTTCGTCTCACTTTTTGATTAATTGAACTTCCTTCGGCGTCAAATAGAAGTTTTCTTTTGGTGACAGTTTTGGGAGGGCCCAGATACATTTACAAAATTTAATTATTTCCAAGCAAAAGAGGAAACCAATTGAATTTACATTATTTTAAAAATGATTTACAATTTTAAATCATATATACTCTAAACTTAAAACTTAAACTTACAGGTGTGTATATACATTTAATTATAATAAAACACTGTCGAAAAGATTTTCAATATATATTTGTACCCTGAACCCATTGAAAATGGGTAAAAAGGGTATAATGTAATTGTGTAAACGTATGTAAGAGGCAGAAGGAAGCATCTCCGACCCCATAAAGTATATATATATTCTTGATCAGCATCAATAGCCGAGTCGATCTAGCCATGCCCGTGTGTCCCTCTGTCCTTCCGTCCGTGTGTCCGTCTGTCCTTCCGTCCGTCCGTCTGTCCGTATGTATGAACGCAAGTATCTTAGAACCTATAAGAGCTAGAGACTTGAAATTTTAGCTGTAGGTCCTCCTAGTCCCCGCGCAGATCGAGGTTGTTTAAGATAGTCGATAACTTGCCCCGTTTCCAAGTAATCGATAAAAATCGATATCGAAATCCTGGCGTGTTATGATATAAATGTTAATGGTTATTTAGCAGAGGAAGGTAAGATTATGACGATTTCTATTTTGAGATAATGTAAGATGGCTCATGGACATTGTAGTGGCCGTAATTTAAATTCACAATAGGGGAAAGCCTTTTAAAATAAATTTTAAGCCAATGTAGTGAGACACCCTGCTCAATTTTTTTTTCTGGTCGCCACACGTGCGCACTAGCAAGGAATAGTACAAAGCGGAGAGCACAATCTTACGATTGCACCGTAAAACTCTACTTAGCAGGCGTGCAGAAAGCTGAAATATTTATCAGACGAACAAACATCTCAACTTCAAGTTCTTTTTCTTATCTAAATAAAATAAAAAAAACCCGGAGCCAGCTAACACTGGACTGTTCTAGCGTTTGTAGAATTTATGCTCTGGCGCACCGCGCCACCACCAATTGGCATCCGGCACATAGTGTTAACAACGTCGCTTCTACACGCAAGGCGCGATTAAAGAGACAACCAGCAATCCACACTACGATCGGCAGCAAGACCAGTGACAATTTGACGTACAGCTGGACCTACCGTCACACTCGCATTCAGCGGGATTATCTAGTTGCATCCAAATCAAAGGACCTCCCCAGGCCCCAAGGGCCACCCCAGGAGCCGCGACAGCGTGTCTTTGGATGGTGCTGCCATATATCGGTTATCAATATAAAAGGGATGGGAATGGTCATTTAATTTTTTAAACGCTAAAAAGTATCAGCCGGCGTCTTTATAAATCGTTTACATAAAAAAAAAATAAGATGAAAATAAAGTTATGCTGATGCTTAGGGACCATGGATGTATATCATTTTTTTTGAGAAATACTTTTTAATAATACATCTTTTGTTTGAACAGCTGCAACGCAATTCCAACGTCATCTTGGGCTAGAGCTAGAGGTCCTCCTAGTCCCCGCGCAGAACGAGTTTGTTTCCGATATTCGATAACTTGCCCCATTGCCAAGTAATCGATACAAATCGATATAGAAATCCTGTTTTTTTGAGCAATTTTGGTAAATAATAAGATCTAGAGTCACCAAACTTGACATGTAGCTTCTAGAATAGTATATACATATACATATATCAAGTATCTTTGATTTTATAGCTATCGCCACCTCCCCTTTACCACTGCAAAGCTATAAATCAAGTTAATAAACCAACTTGTATTGCCCACTAATTTAAGCCACAATTAATGCAATTGATAATACAATTGAGAATAATTTAATTTTCCAAACTCTAAAAAGTATCAGCAGGCGTCTTTATATATCGTTTACATAAAAAAAAAATAGAATGAAAAGAAAGTTATGCTGATGCTTAGGGACCATGCATGTATATCATTTTTTTTTTGAGAAATACTTTTTACTAATGTATCTTTCGTTTGAACAGCTGCAACGCAATGTCTACGTCATCTTTGGCCCAACGATCGACGTTAGCACAGCCATAAGCTGCGGGAGTAATGTAAGTAGTAGGGTTAGATGACACTTACTAAGTACTATACAATAAGGTATCTCGCATATAAAAAATGATTCTCCCATCCAGCTACATTAGTAACTTAGTCACCCTGATCTTAGTTTAAACTTCTATTAATTTAAAATTAAGATATTAAATTGAAAATGATTCGATAAAGGTGTATTTTCATGGTCTGTCAAGTAGTTTTGCTGGATTGTTAACAAATGCTTTAAAAGGGTTACATAACTTTTTCTTTTTGGGCAACGTTAATATTTCAGCGCTTGTAATGGTTTGGAGGGTCAAGAAGATCGATCATAACACCTAATCCCCTCAATGGAGCGGAATTAGTCATTTTCCTTTTTACTCGTCGGCGCATTGCGTACCCACGAGCTATACCAGAGCATAGTTAGAATGCGCCACTCGAGTCGAATTTTAGGATCGCCGCCGGTACATTACAACATCACATATGAGCAGACTTGTGCGCCAGTGGCAAGCAGAATGAAAAGTAAAAAAATATCTGAATATCAAGGACAAGGTGACGTTTCGGGCTCAAATTTATTTCTAAAGATTTACGAAGTACGTATATTCAAAAATTTGGGCGAAATTGTAAGAGTTGTCCGATTTGCATTAAATCTCTACATAAAACAAGTAAGAGGTTCTAGTCGGGAGCTCCCGGCTAGAAGATACCCGGAACCCTCTTCTTATAACAGGCGATAGGTATAAAATAAAAGATACTTCATATATATATACTATTCTAGAAGCTACATATCAAGTTTGGTGAGTCTAGCTCATATTATTTGGATCACAACAAGCTTTGGCTACCTCATGCGTTTGCCTTCATTAACCTTGTGCGCAAGCATCAACAAAATGCATTTAACTTTAATTATTAACTTAATTGGGCGCTATTAATTTTCGGCAACTGCAGATTTTTCACAACAGTAAGAATGATTTTACATTTATATTTTGATAAAATTATACTCATTCTTCGACATTGTAGTAGTATAGTTGCTATCTGCCAATAAAATCCTATTTTTATATTAAATAAAAAATCAGTTCGTTAAAATAGTTTTTATGTTCCTGTTATGGACAGAGATTATTAGTGCATAATATTAGGAGTATAGTCGGCGATAGAAACTATATATATGTAGGACAAGGAACAATACGCAGTGACCGTTGTTTCTGATCGCTAATAATATGTCATTTAATATTGTTAGCTGAAATTGTCTCGGTTACCTACCTTTGAACAAAATTATACAAAAAAAACCTGCAATTCAAAATATATCTTTTAATTTAATTAATTTTCAGTCAAGCATGCATGCTTGATTGAATTTCAATTATAAAATTCATACATGCATTTAAAATTCTTTTGTCAATAAAATAATCTATTCATTGCGTAAGAGTGTGGTGGTAAAGGGTTTTAGTGCACGTAATAATATTTAATTTAAATATTTTATGTTTTTCCATTTAGCAATGTGGCGAGTGAATATTGTTTGTACACTGTGCGTGCTGTTGCTTTTCATATCGGCTGTTCCATTATATTTATTGGCTGTGTAGTTGGAACTCTTAAATACTTGAAAAATATATATGCATGTACATCTAAACACATGTATGTGGGTGAAACGTTCAGGTCTATTTGTTGTTAAAGTATCGTATTTATTTAAGAACAGCTTGTGATATGGTTTTCTTGCTTTTATCATAGGTTTTATTTTGATTAAAATTTTGTTTTTGGAGTCTGTTTATTTTATTTTAATTTCTCTTTTATTTTATTTTATTTCTGTATGGACTTTGGAACACCTTACTAGCTAGCGTTATGGAAGATGAACAAATTTGAATATTAATTTTTTTAACTAATATTATTATTAATTTTATAAATTTCATATAAAATTTTCCAACGTAATAAAAGTTGTCATTGCTTATTTTAATGTCAAAGACTGCCGAAATGAACTTTCCTCACATGACTTATCAGCATCCACCCAGAAGCAATATCAATAACTAATTTTTCATAATTAGTGTGTCGGTCTACATATTAACACTCTATATTAACCATACTATATACACAACGTTTGTGTGTGTGAATGCAGATTCTTTTGTAACGCACTGGGTACCTAGTGAATCGCATGAATCACGCCGTACGTTTTATGTTCATTAGTGCATACGGCAACAGAAGCCACAGGCTGGGGTCAGGCTCTGGTTGTGGATGTGGATGTGCCGCAGAAACGTTTCATTCTTTTTCATTATGTACATTACTTATTGTGCTTTGTCCTGTGCGGATATTCCCTTCAAGAAAATTAATTAACTAATTAATAAGCGTTAAGCTATTCGAGCGTGCTGTGCACTTTTAGTTCCTGCCGGGTTTGCCAGCAGCAGCAGCGAAAACATACAAATATTCACAGCTTGTTTAAAATCGCGTAATCTTTGAGACTTAGCACCTAAAGGATAATCGAAGTTATTTCGACTGACTGATGGATTGGCGATCAATGCACTGCTCAAACCGTAATAGCTAGGTAGCTGTAGGTATCTTATGTGATGGAGGTGTTTTTGGGGAATTTCACCGGTAAGTGTAAAAAATCGGGATCAATGGTTCGATGAAACTTTTTGTTAACTATTCAATAGGGCATAGCTCGTTTTCAAAGATCTTTGTTTTAATTCATTCGAATGGTGTTTCACATTTTTATACCATGAACCCATTAAAAATGGGTAAAAAGGGTATAATGTATTTGTGCAAATGCATGTAACAGGCAGAAAGAACCATCTCCGACCACAAAAGGTATATATATTCTTGATTAGCATCAACAGCCGAGTGGATCTAGCCATTTCCGTCTATCTGTCTGTCCGTCTGTCCGTAAGTCCGTATTTATAAACGCAAGGATCTCAGAACCTATAAGAGCTGGAGGTCCTCCTAGTCCCCGCGCAGATCGAGTTTATTTTCGATATTCGATAACTTGCCCCGTTGCCAAGTAATCGATAGAAATCGATAAATAAATCCTGTTTTTTGAGCAATATTGGTAAATAATAAGATCTAGAGTCACCAAACTTGACATGTAGCTTATAGAATAGTCTATACATATATATCAAGTATCTTTGATTTTATAGCTATCGCCACCTCCCCTTTACCACCGCAATTTAAATGCAATTGACTTTTTGAGAATACACAAATATTCTATGTCACAATAATATCTACTGTCGAAAATTTCATTAAGATCGGTTGAGAAACACAAAAGTGTTAGCAGCAGCTAGCGCAAATTCCAAGAATTTTTGTATAAATGTACACTAACAAATTCCTGCGCGTAGAACCGACACCATCAAACACGATCTCCGCCTAACAAAGGTCGGAGATCAGCTAAACTTCTTTAGCAGCCGATACGCCGACAAGCTGCTGCAGCACCCAAACGCGGCCGCCAGGGCCTGGCTGACCCCATCAATGAGAGGCGCCTCCGATGGCTGCACCCGGACGACCTACCTACGAGGCGTATTATTAAAACATCTTCCCCATATATTGTAAATGATTTCATTGTATATATCATATAAGTTACATAATAGTAACTATACCACATTCCCTTTTATTCGCTTGGTAGAGATCAGAAGGCACTAATCGATTCGAGGGCAAAAAAAATAAAAATAAAAATAAAACGTAGATGAAAAAGAAGTAGGGCCAGAAATAATTGGTTGTCAAAGTAATATCTAACATTTTTTGGGTTTTACCGGCAAGTCTATTATAATCGTCAGTTCAGGTATTTGAATTCTGAGACTACTGAGATTTACAAAATAATATTTTTTTTTTTATTATTTAATAAGTGGTTTGTAAGGACGCTTTTGCCTTATGCACCATTTGATGTCTTTTGTTAATTCGCCATGTTTTTACAATTTAAAAACTTGTTTCGTTATTATATTTTCTGTATCTCATATCTATCCTGTCTATATTATTGCCGCGTAGCCCTGCGGTTGGGTGGGCGTTGTTGGTGGCGTTGGGTGGGTAGTATGTGGGCAAATGTTCTCCTCCTTAACCCTCTGATGGGATCGGCACCTTGTAGGTTGCTGGCGAGCCTATTGGCGTGCGTGGCTAGCCGGTTTTTGTAGAGGGCGCAGTGGGTCCTTATTTGCTCTTCAGAGGATCCAGAGGATCCTCAGGTCTCTGTGTAGAACGCTGTTGCGCACGTAAAATGGGGCTTCTGCAATCCTGCGCAGAGTTTTGTTTTGGAGTGATTGAACTCTTTTTCTGTTGGATGGAGCAGCCAACCCCAGATCTGTATGGCATATCGCCAGATGGGTGCCACAGTTTGTAAATAAACAGGCAGTTTACTTACAAGGGAAAGTTTGCTGCGGGGGTTGAGGAGCCAATTTAACTTGGCCAGCTTATTTCGACAGTAAGGCGCTTGTCCAGGGTGACGCCCAGGTATTTTGTTTCACTTTCTTGGGTAAGCGTTAGTCCGTTTAACCTCAGCGCTGGCGGTACTCCTCTTTTAATTGTGAAGCACACGGTGGTGCTTTTGGCGGGGCTTATTTTGACGTTCCAGCGTCGAGCCCAGCTGCTAAGGAGATCCAGATAGTCCTGCGCAGCATCTGCAGCAACAACTGAGCACCTGGCGCTGACCATTGCGCAGACGTCGTCGGCATATAAGGCCATCAGAAGTGAGCGCGAAGGCAGACCGAGGGCAAGGGCGTCTGGAATAGGCATGTCTGCGGAGAAGAGCGAAAATAGAAGTGGCCCTAGTACACTACCTTGCGGGACGACAGCTTGGATGTTATGTGTGGGGGACCGCTCCGCCCTAACTTTTACCCTGAAAGAACGACCCTCCAAGTAGGATCGGATCAGGGTGAAGTAGGGCGAGGGCAGTCCGCGTTTCAGTTTTGCCAGTAGCCCTAGGTGCCAGATACGGTCGAATGCCTGGCTGACATCGACAAAAGTCGCCACACAGTACAATTTTTGTATCAAATGCCTCCAGAACGTGGTTGATGCCCTATACAGCTGCTCCGTGGTTCCGTGTCCAGCGCGAAAGCCAAACTGGTGGCCAGGAATTAGGTGCCGTGACTCTGCAAAGGCCGTAAGTCTTGCTGCGACAAGTCTTTCCCAGACCTTGGATAGTGCAGGCAGGAGACCAATCGGTCGATATGACTCGGGGTCGTCCTCCGGCTTGCCAGGCTTGTGGATCATGGTCACGATGGAAATTTTCCGCGCTTCCGGAAAATACTTCAACCTCATTATGGCGTTGAATATTAATACCAGGAAAAAGATAGCATTCGTGGGGAGCGCTTTTAATGTGCGATTGCACACTAAGTCGTGTCCCGGGGTCTGGTTTGGCTTCAAGCGTTGGAGCACTCTTTTCACCTCCTCATAAAATAATTTAATATTATTCTTAGTATAACAAGGATTTTATAAAGGGTTTTCAAAATATTTTAGTTGGATACTCCCGGCTAAATGAATCGATTACATGGTGCTTCTAATGTAAGAAGAAATTTATTTATTTAAATAAAGATTATTTCAGAAAATTATCCCATATTTAAGCAATTCATGTTACAACCATTTCCCTCTCTGAGTGTAGGGTGTGCCTATGTCGCCAGTTTACACTTATTCATATATATTTTTGACAACTATCGGATAGATTTTGGGTGAGTTTGAAAACTAAAGTTTATTCGTTCCTCAAAACTCGGCACAAGTTTAGTTTCTATAAGCCGCTTAGTTATGAGCTGCATAAAGCTTATATTGTGTCTGCTATGCTAGCTTTGTATGCTCGAAATGCATTTTTTGGCATATTATATTAAATCAAAATGGAAACTTATTTAATATAAATTTTATCCAATTTGCGTGTACTCAATTTACGTAAGCATTTTGTATTAATTAAGCCAATTTAGTTGATCAAAGCGCCAGACGGACGTGAATACATAGGCAAAATCCTGCCAAAAATGTTTATACCCTTGCATGGCGTATTATAATTTTGTCTCTAAATGTGTAACGAATAGAAGGAGGTATCTCCGACCCTATAAAGTATATATATTTATGAACAGCTGAACAGCTGCCATAGAAACCATCGGTCAAAAATTAAGTAGTTGAATAACAAACTTTTTGTTTAGCAAGATATTTGGACCAAACTCGGCTTTTATTAGTTTTACTATGCTCTATAACAAAAATCCTATCAACATCGAGACCCTCTATCTTATTGCTGTCATAGGAACGATCTGTCGAAAATTAAAATTGTTGTATGAAAAACTTTTTGTTTTTCAAGATTTCTTAACCATACCCGGCATTAACTTTTTTCCCTGTGCTTCTTAGATACGAGCAAAGCATTATGAGCATTATGGAAAGGTTCGGTCTGAAAGGGTATTAAATTTTCGTTGAGAAGTTGAGAAGCCACATTCCCTATTATTAAGATGAGCAAAATATGAAGAATATAAAATATTTGAAAAAAATTGATAACATGTAATTAAAATTTTCCCCAATCTGTTCATTGTATCTGCAGTGCTCAGTCTCTCCACCCCACACGCTTTCACTCGTGTTGTCCCTGTGAGGTGACAATTTAAGCACTCTTGATGCCATACGGTAATGACGTTGATTGTGGTACTCCACGCTCCGTTTACCAGCAATTCAATTCAATTCATCATTCATCAAACGCAGGCTCTACTTGAGAACAAAAGATAAAACAAAGGCATGCCCATAACGCTCCGCTATCTCTCTGGTGCCCCCTGGTATATGCGAACTTCCGATTTGGAAAAAGACCTAGGAGTGCCCAAAGTCGGGGACGTCATAAATATACAAACTGCAGACTACATAACGCGACTGGGAAACCATCCAAATCGACTGGCTAGGCGCCTTCTAAAGAGGCGTCGAATTGGAGGAGTCCGAACGCGGAGGAGATTTCGGAGGTCTAATCCAATCGATCTCCCAGATCGATATATTAGCACCCTAATTAAAATAAGGCTACGTAAATTAAAAAAAAAAAAAAAGCATGCCCTATCATGTTGAGATAACTCTCTTTTGCCCCCATCCGATATGTGTCCCCTAACAATTCTAACAATGCACCTACTGGGCCTGCAACCTCGGCCCTAACATGGCTCCCGATGCACTTTGCTCTGACGTATGAACGTGTGTCGTTTTATTTTCATTATAACTCTTGTGCTTGTGCGTTGAGTGTGACACGTGGGGCGATGGTGGGTCCTGCAGCCACATTCACAATTTGTGTGTCATTTTCATGTTGCACTAGAATAACGACGTTGCAGTTGCCACGAATGCCTAAGCGGAATGAATTCAAGCATCGTTTCACTGATTCTGCATTGACAGCCGTTGCTTGTTGTAAGGACCAATGCCAGCTGATGCAACTGTTAACATGGAAAACTATGTTGAGCTTGAAGTCTCGGAATTAATGCCACAACCAATATTTCTTTACGTTAAGCGGAGAAAACGTATACAAATGTGATCCTTCAAGCCATTCGCCAAAATTTATACATTGGGTATGGAACTTAACAATTTAATTTGCCAGCATCAGCATCCAAAAATTAAAAAGGAAGTACGCTAACAATAAAAGTCGTTACGAAAAGTTCACGACTAAAAAAATCCAATCAAATAATAAAAAATGAAAAGCAATAAAATCCATTGTTGGGACCCAAATACATGATTTTATTTTGATTCAAACTATGTAAGAAATCAGAATGGTTTGGATTTGGGGTTCGGTTCGATTCGAAGTTCCGAGCTTAAGCTGGTTGGAAAATTGGCTAATAGCCTGCTCTTTTTATTCAAGACATTCTCCTAACCTTAAAAAATAATATTATTTGGCTATAAATAATATTGTATGGTATATACAGTATTTATAATTATAATATATAATAATATAATAATATATAATAATATAATTTATAATTTTATAATAATATAATTTACGGTTGCACCTAGTGCAAGACATTCGCTCTGGTGTAAACATCGTTACTCGCTGAAAACACGCGTTTCTGGGCTTTTTCGAGGGTAAACCAGGACTGGCAATTGGTGACGCGTGCCCTGGGCTTGTTGACATGGCATTGACCAGGCCATGCCACTTGGCCCGAAGCCGGCTGCTGTCCCGTCTGGCGCATACTCCTGCCAGCAGTGGCTGACATCCCAGTCTGATAGCATAATTTAGTAGGCAGATGATGGGCGTGGTCGTTCGTTGATTTTTTTACTTCATAAGCCGACGGCCAAATCATTATGAATGCCTTTGGTGGCCGTCGCCAGGGTTTGGGTAGAAGCACTCGACGTTCATTAATTTGGATTGTGAAGGTTGGAAGCAGGGCAGGCTCAACGCTCAACGGGACACTTACATTAATTTATCTTATCGCTCGTTAAAAGAAGGTTGCAGCCTCTTGCATTGTTGACTTACAAGTTCCACCGGACAATGGCAACAACTGCATTACAACTGCAATTACTCTAATAATAATTACTCTACAATGCCCATGTCTAGGTATGCACATGATCTTTTTACCATTGGCTGTGGCAATGGCATCGGTATCATCTTGATGACCATCATGAACTTCATTTAAACGCATTTATTTTATTGCAATTCGCTTTTACGCGGCCCCATTATCTGCCTCACCATGTGGGCTGCGGCTGAGAAAAGCGTTGCATACTTATGTGGGCTAAAATTAAATTTGCCTTAGAGTTGGCTCTCATTTTACTTGCCTCGCATGTCTCACATTGCGAGCAGCTCGAAAATTAATAACTAGCGGGGATAACCCGGCCTTGCCGTGGCACGTGTAAAGAAAATGTTCTCAAAAATTGAAAATGATTTTGAAACTCATCGGATGGTCCATAAACAACTTTCATACAAACGATTTCCGCCAATCTACAATCTACAACACGTACTCATTAAGTTTTTATGTGGAGCTTTGCAAATAAGTTTAAGGCAAATCTGACACAAATTAAAACTTCGCCCAAAAAATTAAAAAATTGATTCCGTATCACAAAGGAGAGGATATTATAGTCAAGGTAATGCGAAATGAGAGATTTTTGTTAAAAGACGTAAAAGGATTCCAAGTTTCAGGCAAGCCATATAAATGTGTTTGGAGCATACAAAATATAAGAAATTGGATGCAAAAGAAAACAATTAAAAAGTAATTATAATAATAATATATATAATTCTATAAAATAACATAAGAGGTAGCTAATAAGTTAAATAAACATAAGATCAAAAAGCAAAGTTTTCAAATTTAAAAAAAAAAACCAAAAAAAAAATAATAATAATGTATGTATACTTAAGATTCATGAAGCATTATATAAATTATAATTAGCATGATCAGGAGATCATGCTGACAGGATGACCGAGTTGTAGCAGGATAAACACATATAGCAACATAGATATACATACATACATACATACATCAGTCAGTCCCATATAACATTGTTATTCACATACTTTAACATAAGCATTAACATTATCACACTAAATAAAACATCATTGTGTACGAGAGAGTTCAGTTCTGTATCGCACGACGAACAATAAAGAAGTAAAAAGAACTACGCTGTTTCTGATTTGCTATTCGGTAGAATAACAGTAAAGAGGGAATTTCAAAAAGAAACATGTACTGCACATTCCGTCAACTGTGCAGCAAAGGGCTGTTTAGCTCCAGGATTTTTCAATTTTTTTTTCGAACTAATATATACTGATTGGATTTTGACTTTCAATCTGATCTAATTTCTGATAGTGTCGCATTGGAAGATTGTCTTGTGAGGAGGGAAATTCGTAGTTGTCGAGCTTATATTGAAAAGAAAGGGAAATTTTGACAACTTATATTAAATTTTTGACCGACTCTTCCTCTCTATATGATAAAGATACCGATATTGTTAATTTCTGGCTGGTATGCAATAAATGACGTCCATGGTCAAGATATCTTGATAAACAAAAAATTGTTCATACAAAATTATTATTATTATTATTATTTATTAATGATATGGTGTTTCGGCCCAGTCATTTTCAACATATGTACTATTTTCATGGCAATGGCTTTAGAGCTGAGAGAATATTTCTTATAATAAACGTTTATGTTTCATACCCTGAACCCATTGCAAATAAGTAAAAAGGGCAATATATTTTTGTGCAAATGTATGGCAAAAAATGTGCAAACTGGCAGAAGGAAGCATCTCCGACCCCATGAAGTATATAAGTTCTTGATCAGCATCAACAGCCGATACGATCTAGCTATGTCCGTCTGTCCGTCCGTCCTTATGTATCAAGGAATGAATCTCAGAACCTATAGTAAGAGCTAAAGACGTGAAAGTTTATCTGTAGGTCCTCCTAGTGCCCACGCAGAACAAGTTATTTTCCGATATTCGATAACCACTAGAGTCACCAAACTTGACATTTAGCTTCCAAGCTATCACCATCTCCCCGCTACTACCTCATAGATATAAATAAAAAAAATAAATAAATTTATACTGCCCACCATTATAAGCCACAATTAAAATGCAATTAACTTTTTGAGAATATACAAATATTTCATAGCACAATAAGATCTACAGAAGAAAATTTCATCAAGATCGATTAAGAAACACAGAAATTATTAAAGAAAACATGTTTTGGCTGGCTTCCAGCTTGAGGTAGGAAGCGCAAATTGCAAGAATTTCTGTATACATGTACACACACATTTTCGCAAGTCTTCTTTGAATTACAATTGCGAGTGTATTGTTTTCTGCGCTGCTACTTTAATCCGTTTTTTTTTTCATTGAAATTAAATTGTTGGTGTGTCTGTTGTATAGTGTGATTTGTTGCGAGCTCGAACCCTACCGAGGGAACTAAATTTTTTTCTTAAATATACATGTATGTATATATTTTTATTAATGCTACAGCAAACGAGCGCGAGCTGCATGTGGTGTTGGTAGAAGAGGGTTCCCGACTAGTGCCTCCTACTTGATAAAATTTATTTGTTTATAACGAAACTTTAAAACTTGAAAGACAAAGTATTTATACCCTGAACCCATTGAAAATGGGTAAAAATGGTATAATGTCTTTGTGCAAATGTATGTAACAGGCAGAAGAAAGCATCTCCAACCCCATAAAGGGTATGTATTTTTGATCAGCATCAACAGCCGAATTAGAGAGAAATTTTAGCTGTAGGTCCTCCTAGTCCATGCGCAGTACAAGTTCGTTTCCGATAATCGATAACTTACTCCGTTTTCAAGCAATCGATGAAAATCGATATCGAAATCCTGTTTTTTGAGCAAATTGGTTAAATAATAAGAGCTAGAGTCAACAAACTTCATATGATGCTTCTAGAATATTATATATACATACATACATATATCAAGTATCTATCATTTTATACCTATCGCAACCTCCCCGATACTACCTTATAGCTATAAATCAAGTAGATAATCAATTTATGCTGCCCACCAATATAAGCCACAATTTAAATGCAATTGTCATTTTCTAAAATTCCTGCAAATTTCATCAAGATCGGTTAAGAAACACAGAAATGATTAAAAAAAGTGTTTTGGCAACAAGCACAAATTCCAAGCATTTCTGTGTACATGTATACACACACATTCACGCGCATTGTCTTTGAATTCTATCGACAGCATTCCAATTGCGATTGTATTGTTTTCTGTGCTGCTATTTTAATCCGTTTTTTTTTCTCATTGTTAGTTAATAATGGGTGTGGCTATTGGGTAGAGGCGGCGGCGAGCAGTGTGGTCTATTGCGGGTTAAAGCCCTATCGAGGAGACAAGTTTTCTTTTCGCTGGTGGGGCTGTTGAGTAGAGGCGGCAGCAAGTAATGCGGTCAGTTGCGAGTTCGAAACCTGTCAAGGGAACTTTTTTTTAAATTTATATTTATTAGAGGGTTCAGGGTATCCCCTAGACGGGAGCTCCCGACTAGTACGTCTTGTTATATATTTTTTGCTAATTTATATTTAATTAATAAAATAAATTCCCGATTTGTAGCCCATCTTTAGAGCCGCCTAAACATGTGCTATGCTACTGGCACGACAGATTTTGCAAAATTTAATTAATTATGAGCATTGCGAGTGCTGTCCACTCTGTCACAGTTCTGCTCAACACTAAAGTACAGTCAATTGAGAAGCTGCCATTAATTTTTGTTTCCTGTTCTGGTCTCTTCTTATTTTTCCCTTCTTATAAACATAATTAAGGTGGGGTTTTATTTAGGATAAAGCTGTGAAAATAGTAATTGTAATGTTTAAAGTTACAAATCATTGGTTTAAATTGTACGACAAATCGACGTCTTTACTCATTTAGAAACAAAGGCCGAACTGAAACTCTCTTCTTCGTCGTTTCCGGCACGCTGCTCTTCTTTGTATCGGCTGGCCAATTCGCCTTCGTTTTGAAATGATATGTGTTGATGTTTATCTTAATGGTTGTTGTCTGGGGATCTCGTTGTTTTTTTTGGGATTAAGTCGAAAATGGGCAATGGCATGCCTCAAAAAATATCAACCCACATAAATGTTTGTGCTTGGCGAACTGAAGGACAAGTTCATTGTGTTCTCTCATTTCATCTTCGTTTATGTGTGCCAAGGCCATTCGCCGACTGGCTGCTACCTTGGTCACATCAGCAGACGTGTGTGGGCAAAGACTGACCTAACTAATGCCCATTTACAGTATGCTGCAAAGTTCTTTTAACATTTTCGGACAGCAGCAGCCTATAAAGAAATGAGTTAACTTTATCTAAATTGTTAAAACATTTACAAAACGACCTCACGTTCCGAAATTTCAGCTTCCTTCTTTAGCTGAACATTTTTAAACCAAGCCGGAACCGAAAGCTGAACCGAGCCACGGTCAAGACGTGTGTGATGAACACACCAGAATTTCTACGTGTTGTTTTGCCGGGCGGTTCATTTAGTTGTCGGATTTTCTTGTTTCATTGCTGTCTACGCTTTATTGGCTCGCCAACATGTTCTTTATGGCACGTTTCAAGAAGGTCAACCCTTCTTATTTCCATTTCTTTTCATTTTCTCTGACTTTTATTGTACCCTTTTTTGTCGAGCAACATGCCCTCTGCATATTAAGAACAGACACTCTGACGTTGTCTGTCGCTGAAACTGCCAACGACTTCAGTACACTTAAATGCCAAAACATGAAGGGGTTCAACTGTTCAGTTTTATGCTTAAAGCTGCCAAGAATACACATTTGTACATTTAATTCCAAATTAAATTTCCATAAAATACTTTGCCATACAAATATGGAAATATTACGCAGTAAATATCAAATCGCATTACTTATTTCATTCTGTTTTTATATTTAATACTTGGTGTATTCAGCTGTAGAAAACTTAAGAGAATTTTGTGAATATTTCAAAATAAAAATATTTGTAAATATTTGAATTCTATCAAACAAAATTATTATGTAAATTCATTGAGAACTTATAGGTATGTACATTTTATGTCCAAAAACAGGAACTATTTACAAAAAAAAAAAAAAAAAAACACGAAAATTACAGTTTTTCTGCTCTGCCTATGAAAAATCCCATATGAATTATTAAATTTTAACTTGCATGGAGAGTCCTTTAAAATTTTCATTTAGATAGCTAACCTTAGCATATCATTTGTATCATTTTCATACGCTAAGGAATTTTTAAAACGTACAATAATATAATTTACAATGAAAATTATTGGGTATTAGTACATAATCGGAAAAATCATATGCATTTCCTACACAAAATAGTCTTTCGGCAACAAGACTAATTCGTAGAACATATATTCCAACTTTGTCCCTTTTTTAATGCAATATACACAGTTTTCGGGTTTCTTACTGCCTACAATTTTTACCGACAGTTATTTCCCATTGTAACAAATTCCATGAAAAGTAATGAATTCGTAAATTCATAGGCACAAGTGGCACAATAAGCATATAGATTTTTGATTAGGCAATACGAATTTTTTAGCCCTAGCATGTGATACAATGGAAACTTTTATTCAATTTTTTAATAATTTGAATTTGTTCAAAGTTGGATTTTTAAAGGTTAATATCTGAGTTGTTTGCTGGTTAAGATATTTTTTTTTTTGTTTATTAACAACGCTTAAAAGTATAATAAATATACTACATTTTACGGTTATGTTGTATTTGGGGGGATACACGTTGCTTAGGTAGCGTGGATTGTTCCAGCATTACTTCTACTGCGAAGGTGCTAGTTGCGTCCCACTTTTGTGCGGTCTCTAACATGTTCGTGACCAGGTTGTCCACCGTGATAGATCTGCCCATGCATATTTCGTCCATCCAATATTTTGTGCCAGCCAGGTGGGCTGTGTTAGAGCCGTTTTTAACATACAGGGTGACAATGAGGCAGTACTTCTTTGTGCCGATCTTCCATCTCGATCCTTGGATGGCAGTCGTTGCTATGCCGACCACTTTGTCCAAAGCGTCTTCGAGTTTGCCTTGGTGAAGCCAAATTGACTTTGGAACAAGCCACCATTGGTGTCGACAGCTGAATCAAGCCTGGTGCAGATTTGCTTCTCAACGTGTCCAGAAGCCAAATCGGCCTGTATGACGATAGGTCGTCTGGTGGATTACCTGGATTCGGTAACAGGACTAGCGTTTGTTGGTTAAGTGAGTGCAAGTGTGTGTGTGCTTGAGGCGAGATACTAGTTAGCTAGATAACAGCGTAGTATGCCTTTAACATCAAGCAGAGCACTTTATGGGAAAGTAAAAGAGTTTAAATTGCTTAAATCGTAAGCGTATTTGCATCTGTGTTAGTGCTAATGCAACAGTCCTTCAAGTTTGTTTTTTTTTTTTTGTATTTATACGTATAAACCATTCTTAGCCCCGACTAGAGTGTGTCCTTTGGTTGTGTGTTTGCATTTGCGTCTCTTCACTGTTTGTTTCTGTGCAAAGCATTAACAAAATTTGTCGGCCTGGGCCAAAAGTATGTTATAAAAATATTTATTATACACGTGAAAGCATCAATAAAAAGGTTTTTACCCCCAATCTCATTGTGTTTTTGCTGATGTTGCTTGCTTCTATTTATTGCTGCTGCGGTCGCGCTTTATCCTTTGCCAGGCTCATTATTCATTCTGTATTTGGGCTACGTTTTATTTTTATTTTTTTGTTTTGTTGGCCTTTCAGTTGCCGTTTACAGAAATTACGTTTAGGTACGTGTTAGAATTGACGCCGTAACAGGTTGTAAATAAAATTATATTACATTTTGCTTTTTTTTAACGTATACACATTGTGTACACACATAAACTTCATGTGTTCTGCATAACTTGACTGGCCATGTAGCACGACCAGCATAACTCAAGTAACAACAAATAATTTTATAATGGCACTAATAACATAAACAAGTAAGAGGTTCTAGTCGGGAGCTCCCGACTAGGGGATACCCTGAACCTTCTTCTTCCGACACAAATGCAGCTCGGCTACGCGCTCATTTGCTTTTGTAGTAATAAAAATAAATTTAAAAAAAATAAAAAATAGTTTTCTCAATAGGCTTCGAACTTACAACAGACCGCACTACTTGCCGCTGTCTCTACTCAATAGCCACACCAGCGGAAAAAAAAAATATCCGCAAGAGGTTTCGAACTCGCAGCAGACCGCAATAGTTGCCACCGCCCTACTCAAATACCACACCAATAAATAAGTATCCATGAGAAAAAAATGAATAAGAATATCAGCACAGAGAACAATTCAATCGCAATTGCAATGCTGAAGTTTGGTGACTCTAGCTCTTTACCAAAACTGCTCAAAAAAGGTTTTATGATTTTTATCGATTACTTTGAAACGGGGCAAGTTATCGAATAACAAAAACAAAATCGATCTAAGCGGGTACTAGGAGGACCTACAGCTAAAATTTCAAGTCTCTAGCTCTTGTAGGTTCTGAGATCCTTGCGTTCATACATACGGACAGACGGACAGACAGACAGACGGGCATGGCTAAATCGACTCGACTATTGATGCTGATCAAGAATATATATACTTTATGGGGTCGGAGATGCTTCCTTCTGCCTGTTACATACATTTGCACAAATACATTATACCCTCTTAACCCATTTTCAATGGGTTCAGGGTATAATAAGTGCAAGCAGACTGCAGCAAAAAAATTGCATATTCGAGAATTTGTTCCGAAAATGTTGTTGGATGAGTTTCTGTTTTGGTTATAGGCAAAAACAGGTTAATTTTAATTTAATAGACTTTTCTTAGAAATTATCCCCAAAAATATTAAGCTGAAATATCCCAAAATATTGTTAGTTCCTGATGAGAAATGCTTAACATATCAGTTTCTTAACTTTAAGAATCACCGCAATAAAAAATTTTGAGAATATTTAAAACAGTATTATATTAAGCAAAATATTTAATCAAGTTTCTTTGGAAATTCCATTTGACAATGCAGCACTTGACGGCGCTTAGCAAGACTATATCAGGCCAATAATTATTACTTGAAACATATCCGCATAAACAATAACAAGCTCGTAAGGCAAACAATTGCCTTTTCATGTTAAAGAAAAATTCACTGGGAACCGAACCTGACAGAAGGCACCGAATTGCCAGACAGTTTCCATTTTATTGGCATAAAAAATGAAGATGAACTGCAATTAATATTAATGAGGCTGGAAAAGTAGCAAACAGCTATACGAACACCAAACGCAAGCGGTCGTGAAAGGAAAAGTACAAAAAAATAAAATAAAGGAGAAAATCTTAATCGGGATTTTATTACGTGCGTTAATTGCGATATATAGCAGAAGCTACGAAAAAATAGATATATGTACATATGCCAAATAAGAGTGCTCTAGCCGGGACTACTCGACTAGGAAATTCCTGAAATCCGCGCCGAGCAGTCGTCACACGTATTATATCTATTTATTTATTAACCAATACTGGTAGCTTTCAGGTTATTAAAATTTACAAAATATTATCTTAACTAACTAATTAACTAAACAGAAAATATGAAGCTTAAAGAAGATGTGGAATTAATGAGTTTTAAAGGAAGAATTCTTTAAGCTTATTTTTAACTTGAGCACTATTGGCAGAAAATTCAAAACGCATTTCAGTTAGTAGACTATTATAAAGCTTTAGTGATCTGATCATAGGCTCGTTTCTTGCATAAGCAGCAAACGGCAAATGGTATAGGAAAGATCTGCTTGGCACATTAAAATTAACGCGAGCAAGAACGGAAGGGCAATCAATTATTCCTACAATTAAGTTGTTTAGAAAAAGCAGGGGTCAGCAAATTAAATTTTAAAAACTGTTTTTGCAGCCTTTCAATCCGGTTTGTATGCACAATTGCGGATTCTAATATTAACCGCACAAAGGCCGAATATAGAAATAATCTTGTGAACAGGTCTTTAAACTGGCTAGAATTGCGCCTAAAAACCCCAAACATCGCATACGCCTTATAGTTTATATGCTGAATGAATAAGAGCTTAGAGTCAAAAATTACTCCTAAGTCCAAAGCTTCTGATTTACGAGTAAGTTCTTGCCCATTAATGGAATAGGATGAAAGAATGGCAGAAAAACATTTGCTAAATGTGATGTGATAGCATTTAGGTAAGTTCAGTGGTAACTGGTTATGACTACACCATTCAGACAAGTTGTGTAAGTCCTTCTGCAAAACCATTACATCATGCTGAGACGAAATCCATTAGAATATTTTAAGGTCATCGGCAAATAATAGATAATCGGACGAACGGAAGCAACTCCCTGTATCAATAATAAACAAGTTAAATAGGAGCGGGCCAAGACAACTCCCCTGAGGTACCCCCGAAGATGCGACATAAGTTGGGGACAAAGTATTGTCAGACAGATAGGATTTTAACCAGCTTATTATATAAGAGTAAAACCCCAGTCTAGACAGTTTCTTAACGAGAACGACATGACTGACTTTATCGAAGGCTTTAGAAAAGTCAGTATACACTGCATCAACCTGACAACGACGCTCAAAGCTCTGGATACAAAAGTTGTAGAAAATCGCTAAATTGGTCACTGTAGATCTGCCCGGCAAGAAGCCATGCTGTCTAGGATCCATATACGGTTTAATTACAAAGGAGATATGTTTGACGACCATATGCTCGAGTAATTTAGAGATATTACTTAGTTTTGCAATGCCTCTATAATTCCGAATATCCCATTTCCTACCATCTTTAAAAGTTGACGTGATTGTAGCATTTTTCCACTTTTTTAAAAATAGTCCTGCAGAGAGGGATGTGGCGAAAAACATTTGGAAAGGCTCATAAAGAGATGTTATACACGAATTTAGAAGAAGTGCTGATATACAATCACAGTCCGATGGAGAAGAGTTATTAAGGCTACTAGCGGCTGCATAGAAATCTTCCCTGGAAAATATTTTCTAAATTTGAAATGTTAGGTGTGGAGCTAGGGGAAGAACCCTCGTCGCAATTATAATATTTTTGAAAGTTCGAGCTAAAATATCTGGCAAGATATTTGCTATACCTAAATCCGAATTAGCTGACAGCGTGCCAAGTGTCATAGTTAACGGAATCGAGGAGGTTGCTCTTTTCGAATTGATAAACGACCAGAACTTTTTTGGGCAAGTCTTAATCCCATCCTCGATATGTAGTATATATTGGTTATAGCAGTAGTAGCAGTAGTCCAAACTGCTATGCGATAAGATTCTCTGCCAATTGAGTGTAGAAAAACAGTTATTGATAATATTAAAATTGCCGTGAGTCAGATTATAGTCATATATGTTATATGACTGTGTAAGAGGCAAGAATGTATAAAATTTGACTAACAATAGGATAGGAACTTGATGCATGTCACTACTAGTTAGAGGGTTTACACATTTACTTAAATTAAAATTAACATCTAAATTCAGAAAAACTAGATCTAATATTTTATGAACTAGATCTAATATTATTTGAAATTGTATTAATTTGGGATAAGCCCATACTACATAATTCATCAATAACAACAATTTCGTGTGGATGATGAACATTGGATGGCAGATAGGATGCGGAATTAGGAAACGACGACCATGCCAGTTTGCCAAGGTTTAAAACTCTCGCATAACGCATAGCGACCATCGGGTGTCCAGACTTTGGTGAATATTGCGAATGTTGTCTACATGCATGGGCTATTAGGCGGTATATATGAGACACATACATATACAAATAGTGTAAGTGTCGCCGACCACAAGCACGGCCAACTGGTCCAGTGTAGAATCATCGTAATTTAGCCGTAACATTTCACATCGCAATGTGTGTCGCACAGCTATTATAACACCACCCCCTCTCGAGCGCTGTACTTTCACAGCGTCTCTGTCTTTACAAAAGACACGAAAGGTTCTGGTATCAAAAAATTCAGCGTCATAGAAGTCCGAGTTGAGTCATGTCTCAACTAGTGCTATGACATCAAAATCACAATGGGATGTTGCCATGTGAAGCACTTGAGATTTGGTTCGCATTCCAGATATGTTCTGATAATATATCTCGAGACTAGCAGTAGCTTTATCTGAATCCATCATTAACGCAGACACAATTGAATGGTGTGATGATATAAAGGAATTATTTCCCAAGACGTGAAGGGTATCAGAAGAGCGACTAGCTAGTGGGGAAAAACGATACTAAGGATAGTTTTGGCATGTCATTTGGCAAGAAATTTAATAAAATGATTGTTAAATTAAGTAAATTTCGTGTTAGTGAGTTGGATGTTATTGCGAGACAAAATAACATTCCAATCACAGGAAATCATCTAGCAAAAGTGACGTAGTGATGAGAGACGTAGCGAAAGATTGGTTAGATGCACAGAAAGTGTATCACCAATTTAAAGCCGCATTGATAAAGGATTTTCTTAGTGTGGTTAATATGGAATGCAAATGATGCAACGGAAACGCAAATAACACGAGTCAACGATCGAGTATTTTTATGCAATGCTGGCATTAGGACATCGAGCTAATATGGATGAGCCATCGATAAATTCGTATATTATCAACGGGCTTAATCTGCAGGAGTCGACGAAAGCGTTATTGGCGATGACTCTAGCTACATGCTCTGAGCTGTTCAAATCATTGAAAAATATGAAGACGGCACATGGCACGTATAGGCAAGGCACTGGAGCGTTCGACAAAGCAAAGGTGGAAGAGATTAGTGCCAGCGAAGCCAAAACACAAGGACCAAAGTCTTTCAATTACGTAAACCACGATGTTCGATATGCTCACGAGTTGGTGACGACGAACGACAAACAAAAAACGAGAAGGAAAGGCCATCTTCGGCACGCCGAAGATTTAATACCCTTGCAGACCCAACCATTTCATAATGCTCATAGTGCTTTGCACGTATCTAAGAAGCACAGGGAAAATAGTCAATTACAGTTAATTAACCGAGTATGGTTAAGATATCTGGAAAAACAAAAAAGTTTTCCATACAACTTAATTTCGACCGATCGTTCCTATGACAGCTATATGATATAGTTGTCCGATCTTAATAGAATATTGCATATATATGGGGAGCGTAGTAAAACTAATAAATACCGAGTTTGGTCAAGATATCTTGAAAAACATAAAAATTTTCCATACAAAAACTTAATTTTCGACCGATCGTTCCTATGGCAGCTATATAATATAGTTTCCCGATCCTAATAGAATTTTGCATATATATGGGGAGCTTAGTTAAACTAATAAATACTGAGTTTGGTCAAGATATCTTGCAAAACATAAAAATTTTCCATACAAAAACTTAATTTTCGACCGATCGTTCCTATGGCAGCTATATGATATAGTTGTCCGATCTTAATAGGATTTTGCATATATATGGGGAGCGTAGTAAAACTAATAAATACCGAGTTTAGTCAAGAAATCTTTATAAACAAAAATGTTTTTCATACAAGAACCTACTTTTCGACCGATCGTTCCTATGGCAGCTATATGATATAGTGGTCCGATCCAGTTTTGTTTTGACATATGAACTGCGTCCAACAGAAAGAGGGACTTCTGCAAAGTTTCATAAAGATAGCTTTAAAACTGAGAGACTAGTTCGCATAGAAACAGACAGACGGACAGAAGGACAGAGGGACATGACTCGGCTGTTGATACTGATCATGGATATATATACTTTATGGGGTCGGAGATGTCTCCTTCTATGCGTTACACATTTCCCGACAAAATTATAATACCCTCTGCAAGGGTATAATGATATCCACCGATCATGGAAACAATGTACATAGGAGAGCGCAAATATACAGCGTTTGTAGATACAGGAAGTGATAACACTCTCATTAAAGAATCATCTGTTTCCAAGGGAGCTGTTAGACAATAGTCGGTAAAACGGCTGCAAGGATTTGGCGTGTCAATAGTCGAATCGATGAAGTGCATTTTAACTGAGTTTAAAAGCGGCGAGTATCAGGCGTACACTAGAATTCAATTTGTGCCAGACAAGGTGTTGCCGTACGAGGCTTTGCTTGACAGAGATTTTTTTGTGCCAAGACAGCTGAGTAGCGGCGGATGCTTAATAGTGAGGCAGATGGAATATGATATTAGCGTAATCAGGTGAGCGATCTGTTGAATTCGTATTCAGATTGATTTGCCGAAGATCTTTCAAAAATTGGCAGATGCGATACAGCAGTCATTGAAATCAACGTGTCTGCCCAAAAGCCTAACTTGAGCAGACGATATCAAGTCCCATTTGCCCAGAGGGATAAGCTACACACAAAGCTGAATGATCACCCTCTTGATTATTGGCTTGGCAGCATCTTCACGAGTTATATCTTAATACGGAGTTGCTTTAGACCGTGTACCATCGACAATTTTTTTGGGACTTGCAGCCCTGACCTATATGTACTTTTTACTTTGTGAATAGAGTATAAAGAGAAAATGTCAGCGAATTGCAGCAGCTCACAAGCTTCAACTTCAGCTGGGCTTTGTGGTGCAGCCTGGAAAATTAAGTTGTTCGCATGTGGTAGACAATATCCATCAGAAGAGAAAAGAAAAAAGCAAATAAACCTAGCGAGATGGTGGAATTGAAAAAATAGACTGCGCGTAGATAAGCAACTGCAATGTGCCGCACATGCCCGCTTTTTCTGCACAAGTTTTATGACCTGCTGCGCAACATTTTTGCAACAGGCCATTTTTCATTAGAACAAAGCAAGGCAAAGCGCATAAGAAGAGCTCGAGTGAGATTGAGGATAACTAAAAGGGCAACATACTTGCAACAACAAACGAGTGTGTTTAATTAAAAGCTCCAGCAGTGAAAAAATCCATTAAATACTTTACGACATTGGCGATATCTGCAAGTGAACTAAATAAATTATATATCTGTAAATATATAATGACATGGCTTCTTCTTTGAATCATTTCGTAAAAACTAAAAAGATTTTCAATTAAATTAAATTAAATTTAGGACTATAATTTATTTCGCAAGGGAATTTACGTCTATCACGAAGCTCAGAATTTAAAATTTTTTTCTCTAGCTTTCAACGAAAACTAACTGATAGTAACATTGTTTACATCTAGTTTATTTACTCACTTTTGAGTCGACTCATTATTTAGAGCCTGTTATGCAACTTGATTTTGACTGAAAGCTGACCGGCGAGTAGCACGAAATATTGTCGGTGAGGGAGAGACAAAATGTTAATGCACCTTGCCATGCCAGTGCGCTTAGCCATGTACGGATACACTCGTTTCACTTTGTGGATGAGTGAAAAAATATTAAAACCAAATATGCAACACAAAAGGAGTGCAAGATTAAATAATTGACTAGATCTGTGGCATTGGTTGAAAGGTTATAAAATGGACTATATCTGTCACATTGTTTGAAATCCAATTAAGCCCCTGACCGGGGATTACACTTATAAACGGGTTGCATTTTCTTTCCTAATTCGAACAAAACCATAAAAATAACATAAAATATATATTTTTAACAATAAAGAAAAGGAGTTCGCTTTTGCTGACGTAAAGGTCGCAACATTTTCAAATATTTATTTCCCCAGTTAATATAGCAGAAAATATACATTTTCAACGCCAAACAAGTAACGAACAGAGGACCGACCGGCTGAGTCCTTCAATTTAAAGTCATGCACTGTACATAATTATAAATCACAGATTGTCTCAGTCGTTGGTCGGTTGCCCTTGGCCACACTCAAATAACTTGACTCCAAGTTGATACGTTCCATGCAAGATTTAATATTATCATCAAGTGCATGTGGCCGAGGAGGGTTACCACTGCCGATATATATCGCCGCGACAGTGAACGTAGAATTGCTGGCTCATCAATAGCAGAGGGTGTTCGCACAAGCACTCTCATACACACAGACTATCTTTGCAGCAGTACCAAAGGTCGATGAATGCGCTGATGCAGCGAAGGAGCGAAAGGAACAGGGTGGAGCTGGATGCGATGATGTGTATCACAAGCGCATCTAATGTTTGTGGCCATGTTGACTTAAGGTCGTGCAGCTGGAAAAAAGCAACAGCAACAACAATAGCAACAGGAACAATTGATGCTGCGGCCAGCGTCAAACAGGCCCACAGATTGCCAGCACTGCCAATACTGACATACTTTATTGGGCTCTTAGTAGTAATGGGGAATTCAATTAGCATATGCTTTATGCATGAGACACGTAAACACACACATATTCAGATGACCGGTTCAACCAAAAAAAGTTACTTCTATAATTAATAGCACATTTGATGTTTTAGCTTTTATATTTGTGTTTATCTTTCCCAACTTGCAGCTCCACCCGTACACTTAACACACGTGGGGAGCATAGACCATGCCAAGCTCTCTCACCCTTACAAGCACACGAACACAAAACACACAGCTGGGGTTGTGCGTGCCAGTTGCTTGTGATTGCACCAAGGGGCGTACGCGTAATCTTCCTCGTACTTGGCAGTGCAAATAAAAAATTCTCATTGCGTGTAGGTTTTCCTTCTTGCCCTCTGCTTTTACACCTCTGTCCCAGCTGAAAGGAGGTCGTTGCAACTTTATTGACTGGCAGTCTGAAGCTCACCGAAATGTCTTTGCCACGGTTTCCTTTTTTTGTGGATAAAACAAGAATCAAATAGTACGAAAAGTAAAGAAGAATAATTTAGCTTACACAAATATGATTTTTAACAGTTTGTCAGCTTGATATTTAATTAAATTTTGAATTTAATTTGACTAATTTTATATAAATAAGTTAAAAAAAATTTTACCTAAAGTCACAGTCTTCTTTTCTGTCTCTGCGTGCTATATTACAAAAACTATTGAAAAAATTACAATAAAATGTTTAAGAATAAGGGTGAAGTAATCTAGAGCTAGAGATGGAGGGTAAAGTTAGTGTACATTAGAGGCGGATAAGGTTAAGTTTTTTATAGCATGGAATATGGATTGGTATAAGAAGATCTTTATAATAAAATCATGAGTTACTATAGCTTAATTTTAATTGCTTAAAATTTTAGGGCATCACAAAAATTTTCTGTAAATTTGCAGTTTCCCACATCAGTCAGTGGGTCAGTCAGAACAGGCGGTTATATACTATGCATATAGTTTACACACCTTGTAACCAGAAAATATCTTTATATTAATGGACGCATCTATCCACGTTGAGTACTTGTAAGATACTGATTTATTCTGACGAATCCTAGGTGTATATACTTACATTGATTGTTATTTTACGCCTGCTGTCTATCCATTATCGGCAGCAGCGGTCATAAACTATTGCTCTTAATTAGGGTATCTTTCTCACCCTTGCTACTTATTATTCTAACATGATATTTCTTAGCGAAGGTCGCTCTTAGAATCTTAAGCGACCACAAGTGCGCTATCTATTTGTATGCAATGGTATTTTGGTATTTGTGATGAGTTTAGTCTGTATAAATATTCCCATTGCCTTAAGCAGTGTGTAACGCTCCTTAATTTCTGTATTGATGTCTACCTCCGACTCTTAATATCCTATTTTGATCTAAAAATAGGTTAAACCCTAGAATTTTACTCTTTGTTTCAATTTCTTTTTTCTGATGTAAGCAATTTATTTCTGTGACTTGTCTGTTCTTGCTTGAGTAACAATATCTTTGCTATTCTGAGTTCCTTAACTTCCATGCTTAGTTAGTCATCTCAATTTTTATTTATCAGATATCATTTTTGCATGAATAATTTTCCTACAACTGTATCTGGGGATAGCCAACCTAATGGATTAAAATCTTTGCAAGCGTGGATAATACTTGTCATTTGCTTATGTTTTCTGAGCCCTCAATTGATTACACAATGAATTTTGAATTCGTCTTTCAAAGGTTCCCACTGAAGTCCCAATATTTCTTTTCATACCCTGAACCCAATAAAAATGGCTAAAAAGGGTATAATGTATTTGTGCAGACGTATGCAACAGGCAGAACGAAGAATGCATAGGTGCATTTTGTTGTATGGCGTTACTCATCTTAGAGTTTATATTGTCTTTGGTTCAGGGTATAAAAAGAAGAGAAAGAAATATTTATGAGCATATAAAAAGTTCCATCACATATGTAAAAAATGATATTAAAATGATATTAAATTAAAATAGAAAAACATAATCAGAAATGTGTATATGGCGGCGTTGGCTGCCATTCCCAATGCCCTGCTGTTAAATTAATGAAAGCGTTGCCATCGCAAACTCAAAACTAATAGAATCAGGAACAACAACACCCACATCAACAAAAACTGGAGCATTTTTTATATACAGATGGAGGCGCAAATAATGAAAGCCTACTGTGGACGGGACGCGTCGCTTATTCTGGTAATAAACGCAGCCCCACACACGGCTAATGTATTGAATGTTTAGAGCTTGTGTGGGTGTGTAACTGTAACTAAAGTGAATAAATCAACATGATATGATATATCGACAAGTGGGTGCTCCCAATATCAATGTTATCCTCTCTTTCCCGTCCTGCGGCTACCACCATTCAGGCTCAACACATCAAACAGCAGCTAAACACAAGAGCTGCTGTTTGATTAATTGGAAAGTTTTTAATGCTTTTAGGATAACAAATATATTGGTCTTACCTGTATTTAAAATCTGTTTTATCAGATGATGCAAGTGTTTTTTTTTATTTTATTTACAAATTTGTGAAAATTCAAGAGAAAACAAAGCACAAATCGTGTCAAATTTTAAAATAACTTATTTCAAAGTAATTTTACCTTAACAAACCATGTTGAACTTAAAGCAGACTGGTCTCAACTTTCCCGCATAATTTAAAAGAACAAAAAGTGTGTTGCATCAAACAGAAAAAATATAATCAAAGTTTGTTGTTGGCTGTTGGTGAACGTAAGTCAAAACCAATTAACCATATAAAGTCAACAGCATAAATACTATAATCAGAAAACCTTATAAAAAAATTAAAGTTATTGTTTTTTAATTTCATTCGCTAAAACTACATTTGCAAAAAGTGCTTTCTTTGTTTACCTTTTTAATGGCTAACCGCAAAAAGTTCAATTAAATGAAAATACATTAAAATATTTTCCGCAAAATAATTGCCAACTCTTTGGAGACAACAAAATTTGACTCATTTGGCATGCACATAATTTTCCGTAACGCCGCGTGGATCAAAATTCAAATTTCACAGTGCGTGTATCCTAAAAAATTTAACGCAATGCGGCAGCAAATTTCATAGCAGCTGTTATTTTAAATACCTATATGTAAATGAACATATATGTTTTTAGGATAGGTTCAGTCTTTTCCAGTGATTTTTTGGTTAATTAAGTTGGCATGCAGCTGGAAACACAATCATTTTAATCACGGTCGGCCCATGGCGGTATGTGGGCCAGTGTTTTATTTTTACTGCAAAAAATATGTTCAAATTGCTACGGATAGGTAATTGTGTATTTACAGGCCTATAGATAATAACATTTGCGCACTTTAAAACATAATTATCTTTCTTATATGTAGGAATTTTAATATTTTGTAATCGTACTGTTCCGTTTAGGATATACACAATGAAAATATGGACCTAGGCTTCCACACCAATGCTCTGGCTTAGTAACGTGTAAATATCTGCGATAATCAAATAATTGAAAATGTTTTGCAATTAGGTAATTATACCCTAAACCCATTAAAAATGGCTAAAAAGGGTATAATGTATTTATGCATAAATGAATATATTCTTGATCAGCATTAATAGCCGAGTCGATCTAGCCATGTCCGTCTGTCTGTCCGTCCGTCCGTATGTATGAACGCAAGGATCTCAGCACCTCCTAGTCCATGCGCAGTACGAGTTTGTTTCCGATATTCGATACTTGCCCCGACTCCAAGCAATCGATAACATTCGATATCTAAATCCTAATTTTTGAGCAAATTTGGTAAATAATAAGAGCTAGAGTCACCAAACTTGACATGTAGCTTCTTAAATAGTACATATACATATATCAAGTATCTCTCATTTTATAGCTATCTTCACATCCCCGCTACCACCACATAGCTATAAATCAAATAAACAAACCAATTTGCAATACCCACTAATTTAAGTCACTATTGTATTGCAATTGTCTTCCCAAGAACATATGAATATTCAATAGCACAATAAGATCTACTGTCGAAAATTTTATAAATATCGGTTAAGAAACACAAAAGTTATTAAAGAAAACATGTTTTGGTTGGCCACATGTTTGCGGAACCTAGTGCAAATTGCAAGAGTTTCTGTATACATGTACACACACACATTCATGCGCGTCTTTATTGAATTCTATCAACAGCATTCCAATTGCGAGTCTTATTGGGGGAACTGCTTTTTTTAATTTATATTACTTTTATTTTAATGACTGCGAAGGAAACGAGCTCGTAGCGCGTGCTGCATTTGGTGTTGGTATAAGAGGGTTCGGGGTATCCCCGAGTCGGGAACTCACTCTTTTTTGTTGTGTTTTCCAAAGGGACTCGCCGTGCTCGAAAGTCAAACCGTTATGTCCGTAAGCCAGTTTTATTAAACATTTACCTTTTCAATCCATATTAATAAGAGTCAATTCTATTTAGCTTTACAACACGTACACAATTTTTGTAAAAGTTTCCAAAAGATAATAGCCCTCTCTGCCATAGCTTCTCGCATCATATGAATTTCAACATATATATATTTTAATCCGGATCTACAGCAACCTGTTTCTGCATCGATGGACCCAACGCGCACAGCGAGAGAATGTATGTAAGTTAAGAATTGCCTTGCAAGTACACGCATTGTTTGCAATTCGAATGACCGTTTGCGACCACATTAACATCAGGGCAATACATCTTTTCGTTCTTATCGCATTTAAGAAAATTCGTATTCCTTCTGTTTTTGTTGTTATTTTGCAAAAAAATTGTTATATAAGAAAGTCACGGTTAGTTTTCAAGATTTTGCAATAAAATAAATGTATACTTTGTCAGTATTTTAATTAATATGAATGCCTAATCTATTTGACCGGTTCGTCGCCAGTACGACTTGAACGCTAGCCTGCATATCTATTAAAGCGAAAGTGATCTTGAAATAGGGGCGACCTAAAGTAGCTTATAGGTGCCGCCAAGGTAGAATATGTAGAAAATAGGCTACTATTAACATCTTCGGTACTCTAATACGTTATTATCAGTTTGGCAGTAATAAAATCGTTCAAGTGGAACCTAGAGATTTATCCTGCAGCCTCTTCATAATAACTACAGAAAGTTCACTTATATGTTACAATTATGGTGTCAGCATAGTGTGACGACGGAAAGAAATCACGTCCCGTCCGACGTGTTTAAGCATCAGAAGCAAGAAGTGCACGACCCCTGAAGTCCTCTATTCTATTCTATTCTATTCTATTCTATTCTATTCTATTCTATTCTATTCTATTCTATTCTATTCTATTCTATTCTATTCTATTCTATTCTATTCTATTCTATTCTATTCTATTCTATTCTATTCTATTCTATTCTATTCTATTCTATTCTATTCTATTCTATTCTATTCTATTCTATTCTATTCTATTCTATTCTATTCTATTCTATTCTATTCTATTCTATTCTATTCTATTCTAATCTACTCCAGAGTTTACACGACAAGCGGCGATCCACAGGGACTGGGCAAACACAACGCACACACTACAAGACGCACATCAGCTACTTCCGCTCGCGCTTTCCGTCCGTTTCGACTGCAAGGCAACTCTTACTTTATACAGCCCTTTTTTGAATTTTAGTCAGCTATTTCTGTTTCCACCTTTCAGTCACCCTTCAACCCACAAAGCACAATCGCAACTCTGTCCCTTTGTTTACTTTTATTTGTTTTGGCCGACAGGGCGTATACGCAACGTACTGCAATATTGAAAAAATCCTTTGTGGTCATCTGCGTCACTCGTTGACGTTGGCGTCGCTCTCGCTATACTTATATACAAATTTGTATGTGTGAAGCTGGCTGTTGATGTGTGCGTTCGATTTTCTGATAAGAAGCACACATTTGTGCTTCTGCTTGTATTTGTCAAAGTTTGTCTATGAGTACATACATGCAGTTATCGAACTTTGTCTATTCCCCCCTTCTACACACAAGTTGCTTCCAATACATTATATGATTTTTGAATACCAAATTAAATAAATACAAATTTCACTTGGATATTTGTTTTCTTTTGAAAGCTACAGCTAAAACTTAACAAAAAAGGTTTAATTTTAAACATTCTCTGACTAATGATCAATCTTATTTTGCTAAAATTTAGATTTAGTGAAATAAGAATTTAAAACTGTAATTAAAATTAATTTAAAATTGTTAGTATTTTAACCGCTGTCAAATTGTATTGACTTAAACTAAAATTCTGTTGTAATAGGAATGTAAACTTATAGTTAGCAACTAATAAAAAATTAAATTAATGCTTTAAACCAATAGCAATCCTGGACACAAAAACCCCCCTTAGCAGTACAATTAGCATTGCGAGGCCTCAGACGCATTAAACCAATTGTGGCTCACAACTTGGAACAAACAAGTTATATTGTGAGGGGGAATTCATTTATATATGTGAAAATGAATTTCTGCAATATACATATATATGTATGTATATTTTATTTAAAATATCTATTGGAACTTTAAAAATTTTAAATAAATTCACATAGCGAAGTTCACGATGACGAAGAGCAGGCTGCCAAGTCGGCATACTTAAAATCATTAATCAACGGAACCTGTAATTTATGTGCCGTCTGGTTTAGTCTTCCGTCGCTGTGGGCGCACACCTGTAGTAGCTTGAAAAACTTTTGTCCCCCAGTATTGCAATCATGAAATACTTTCAAAGCACTTTTTTAATAGCTTAAGCGCATTTCTTGTTTTTATTAAACACAAACAAGTAAGAGGCTTTAGTCGGGTGCTCTCGACTAAGGAACAACCTGAACCATCTTATACCAAAAACAAATTCGGCAGTAATAAAAACGAGAAGGAAGTGCTATCTTCGGCTAGCCGAAGACTTAATACCCTTGCAGACCCAACCTTTTCATAATGTTCATATCTAAGAAGCACAGGGAAAACAGTTAATGCCGAGTATGGTTGAGCTGTTTTGAAAAACAAAAAGTTTTCCATACAACAACTTAATTTTTGACTGACCGTACCTATGGCAGCTATATGATATAGTGGTCCGATCTTAATAGGATTTTGCATATACATATATGAGGAGCATAATAAAAAAAATAAATGCCGGGTTTGGTCAAGATATCGTGAAAAACAAACAAATTTTCCATACAACAATTTCATTTTCGACCGATCGTTCCTATGGCAGCTACATATATGATATAGTGGATCCAGCTGGTTTTGACATATGAACTGCGTGCAGCAGAAATTGGGACTTCTACAAAGCTTCATAAAGATAGATTTAAAACTAAGAGACTAGTTTGCATAGAAACAGACAGACGGACAGCCGGACAGACGGACATGGCTATATCGACTCGGCTGTTGATACTGATCAGGAATATATATACTTTATGGGGTCGGAGATGTCTCCTATGCGTTACACATTTCACGACAAAATTATAATACCCTCTGCAAGGATATAATAAATTACAAAAAACAAAAAAAAATTGTTTTCTCGATAGGTCTCGAATTCGTAACAGACCACACTTTTTGCAAACGAATCTACTCAAGCCACACCAAAAATTGAGTCTTAATTAGGAAAAAACAGATTTAATCAGGAGCACAATACAACCAATCAAATCACAAACAATAAAATCGAAATTGCCATTCTGTTTATATAATTCAATTAAGACGCGTAATTGCAATTCGCCCAAGCTGCCGCAAACATGGGGCTAGCCCAAACACGTTTTCTTTTTGTTTCTTAACCGATCTTGACGAAATTTTCAGTGGAGCTTATTCTTCTATAGAATATTCGTATATACTTAAAAAGAAAATTGCTTCAAAAATGTAGTTAAAGTTGGTGTGTAGTTAAAACGTATTTGATTTATTGCTACGAAGTGGCTTTTAACCATTTTTTATGGCTTCAGGGCATAAAAAGAAATAAATCTCTCATTAGGACTCGAACACGCGACTGGCCACACTTCTTGCCACCACCTTTAGTCAACAGCCACACGAAGAATTCATGAATGCATGAATGTGTGTGTGTACATGTATACGAAAATTCTTTCAATTTGCGCTAACTGCTGCAAACACGAGGCCAGCCAAGCACCATATTCTTTTATAACTTTTGTGTTTCTAAACCGATCTTGATGAAATTTTCAACGGTAGATCTTAATGTGCTCTAGAATATTTGTATATTCGCAAGAAGTCAATTGCATTTAAAATGTGTCTTAAGTGGGTGGGGAATATAAATTGGTTTATTTAATTTATTTTTAGCTGTGTGGCCGCTACTACCAGGAGTAGCTACAAAATGAAAGATACTTGATATATATATCGATTTTTATCGATTACTTGGAAACAGGGCAAGCTATCGAATATCGGAAACAAACTCGTTTCTACATTTTATAAGTTCAGAGATCCTTGCGTTCATACATACGGACAGACGGACGGACAGACAGGCGAATATGGCTAGATCGTCTCGGCTTTTGATGCTGATCAGGAATATATATACTTTATGCGGTCGGAGATCTTCTTTCTGCCTGTTACACACATATGCATAAATACATTATACCCTTTTTACCCATTTTCAATGGGTTCAGGGTATAAAAAAAAGAAGCTACGAGCTCTAAAACATATGCCCAACAATTTTTGTGAAGCGCAAAACTTTGTCACTGGAAAGTTTTGTAGGTATCCCAGTCTTGTCTGGCCAGCAGGCCGCCAGTCACCACATAATATTTAATGACATCGACTCTCACCACGCTGACTTGCACCTTCAGCTTGGAAGTGGGCCGCCCTATGTAAATCTGATAAATTAAGTGCCACACGTTTTTCAGACTTATAAAGTTGCCCCTGGGGACGTCCCAGGTGATTGCTGATTGAAAGCTGCCACAGGCTGTTCGCTGCCTTTTGGCTATTCTTGTGCTTCTTTTATTATAAACTTCTTGTGGCACAAAAATTTAAAAGAAATATTTTGTTGGTCAGTCAGATAAGAGTGAGAATAACACATTGTCCAGGACGGACGCATTTTTACTGGAATGTTTTGCTGGACGTATCTAAAAAATTCTTAAATTCAACGTTAATATGAGATATATTACTCTATTTTTATACCCTGAACCCATTGAAAATAGGTAAACAGGGTAAAATGTATTTGTGCAAATGAATGGAACAGGCAGAAGGAAGCATCTCCGACCCCATAACGTGTATATATTCTTGATCAGCATCAATAGCCGAGTCGATCTAGCCATGTCCGTCTGTCTGTCTGTCCGTCTGTCCGTATGTATGAACGCAAGGATCTTAGAACCTATAAGAGCTAGAGACTTGAAATTTAGCTGTAGGTCCCCCTAGTCCCCGCGCCGATCGAGTGTGTTTCCGAAATTCGATAACTTGTCCCGTTTTCATCTAATCGATAAAAATCGATATCGAAACCCTTTTTTTTGGGCAATTTTGGTAAATAATTAGAGCTAGAGTCACCAAACTTGACATGTAGCTAATAGAATCTCTAAATATAAAACTGTTTGTCCTGACTGACTGATTGGTGATCAACGCACAGCCCAAACCGTAAGAGCCAGGAAGCTGAAATTTTCACTATAGCAACCTTATGTGATGTAGGTGCACGTTAAGCCGGGGTTTCGGGAAATCCCACCCGCAAGTGTAGTCAAATTCATTTCCAGAGATCTATAAGAAAAATCATTTGATACGTGTTTCACACTTTTCGCAGAATTCGAACTTTCTCGGGGGAAATGCGATTTAAAGATTTTTTGGGCGAAGTTTTAAGTTGTGTCCGATTTGCTTCAAACTTATTTTCGAAGCTCTACATAAGATTTGGGAAATTCCACCCGCAACAGTGGTAAATTGGCGGAAAACGGTTGTATGAAAGTTTTTTATTTACCGTCTGATCAGTTTCAAAATCATTTCAAATTTGTTTGAGAACATTGGTTTTATAACTTACGGGCAAGGCCGGGTTATACCCGCTAGTAGTATATATATATATCAAGTATCTTTCATTTTACAGCTATCGCCATCTCCCTGCTACTACCTCAAAGCTATAAATCAAGTAAAAACACCAATTTATGCTGCCCAAAAATAAAAGCAACAATTTAAATGCAAATGACTTTTTGATAATACAAGAATATTCTATAGTACAATAAGATGTACTTTAGAAAATTTCATCAAGATCGGTTAAGAAACACAGAAATGATTAAAGAAAAATGTGTTTTGATTTTTCTCCTATCAGCGGCAGCAAGGGGCAATTTCAAGAATTTCTGTATACACACACACATTCTTGCGCGTCTGCTTTGAATTCTATCAACAGCATTGCAAATGCGATTGTATTGTTTTCTGTGCTGTTATTTTAATTCGTTTTTTTCTCGTTTCAGCTATTGGTGTGGCTGGTTGAGTATTAGTAATGCGATCAGTTGCGAGTTCGAACCCTGCCAAGGAAACTTTTTTTTTATTTAAATTTATTTTTATTACTATTAAAGCAAACGAGCGCGTTGCGCGAGCTGCATTTGGTGTTAGAATAAGAGGGTTCAGGGTATCCGCTAGTCGGGAGCTCCCGACTAGAACCTCTTATTTGCTTTAATCTGGAATCACTTTGATTTCGTTTTTATTTATTTTTAATAAGGCATTATGCCTGAAGTAAAGTATTAAATATATATTTCTATACTCTGTTCACACAGAGATTGTGAGTATATGGGATTTCTGCATTGTTTGCCTAGTTGTCTGCTCGCCCGTTCGTATAAATGAAGATTTATGCATCCAATAGTTGAAAGGGTAAATTGCCCAAATTTGACAAGTGGCTTACCTAGGAACACGTTTTAAGACGGATATAAACCCATTCTCGCATTAAAAAAATATGTATTTTACTAACTGCCATTAAACTTACTTACTGTCCATTAAAATATAAATGAGAAAGCATTTAAGTTTGTGCTTAATTGGGCTGGTGTATGGTTACACTAATTCTTACGTTAAGTTAAGTTTAAGTTAAGTTAAGTTTATTCATCCAATTTATATTCCCTGGAATCTGCTTATCTAATGTACATTTTTAAGTCCCAATATCTAAGCGCCTTCCAAGCTGGAGTCCCACGCAAATTGTTAGCAGAATTTTAAATACTTTACACTTGGGGTCAAATTACTGAGTAAGGCAGAGCGGATATGCAACAAATAAAAACCAAAGGCAGCATTATGCTCTGCACAACAGATGCAAGAACCTTAAATCGGGTTATCCCAGAGCCAAACTGGGGCCGGACTCTGAACATGGCCGGAGGCCAGCCACACGCTCATTTACTTTGTTAATTGCCAAATGCAGCTCCAGCTTTAGTTAAAAGCAAAACAAAATGGTTATTCAAGGCAAATGGTGTGTGGTGGGACTCCACATTTACAGGACGTGGTAGAGTGAAAACGTTATTTTACAATTCTCAGTTAAAGCATTTCTATTTCCGGTTGAGCCTGCAGACAGAGAGGCCCAAAAATACAAAAGCCCAGTCCCATTCAGATAAATACACAGATTTAAATGGGGACAGATAAGTAAATAATATATATACATATAGGTGGAATGGTGTCTGTCGCCGGTATTTTAATAGTTTTGTTAGCCGCTCTTTTAGCCTTTTCCTGTCGCCAGGCGACAGGAAGTAACTTTTATGCCCTCTTTTAAAAGGGACTTTCGGGTGAGAAGTCAGGAAAATGCTCGCGACTTATATGCCGATTGCTATGATAAAATGTATTTGTGGCCCTTTTTATTTGGTAGGCTGCAACCAGAGTATGCGTATGTGGCAAACCCTTCCGTCTAGACCACCTCCTGCAGACCTACTCTTTATTATAGGCCCCATATGTTTTCACTGCATCTTTACTAGCACGCACTGCTACGTAATTTCATTTGCCACTGAGTTACCCTAGCTGATTGTCAGTGCTCATGGCAAGAAAAACACAAAAACCAAAGTCATGCCGAGTCCTGGTTTTTGTTTGGGCTTTGCCCTGTTTTTTCCTTTTTTTGTGAATTTCTCAGTCTGGTAATTGTTCCGGGCGCAAAGAGTGGGTTTTAAATTGAAATGCCTGGCCAGTTCGTTTAGGTCTCGGCGAACTATCAACCTTTTTGTTGCTCTGCAATCTGCTAAGCTTGGGTAAATGTAAAACAGATGGTAAAATATTTTCAATATTGTCAAAATATTTACTTCTTTAGATTCAGCTGGGCTTTAAGCTTTTTATACCCTGAACCCATTGAAAATGGTTAAACAGGGTATAATGTATTTGTGCAAATGTATGTAACAGGCAGAAGGAAGCATATCCGACCCCATAACGTGTATATATTCTAGATCAGCATCAATAGCCGAGTCGATCTAGCCATGTCCGTCTGTCTGTCTGTCCGTCTGTCCGTATGTATGAACGCAAGGATCTTAGAACCTATAAGAGCTAGAGACTTGAAATTTTAGCTGTAGGTCCTCCTAGTCCCCGCTCAGATAGATTTTGTTTTCGATATTCGATAAGTTGCCCCGTTTCCAAGTAATCGATAAAAATCGATATCAAAATCCTGTTTTTTTTAGCAATTTCGGTAAATAATATGAGCTAGAGTCACCAAACTTGACATGTAGCTTCTAGAATAGTAAATATGTATATATCAAGTATTTTTCAGTTTATACCTATCGCCTTTCGGAAGAAGAGGGTTCAGGGTATCCCCTAGTCTGGACCTCCCGACTACAACCTCTTACTTGTTTTTTCAAATAATTTAGGAATAGCAGACAGTTTTGTAATGCCCTTTTAATTTTGCATATCAGACATTCCACATGTCTTATCGAGAGGAATGATATAAGTTTCTTTATAAAAAGATTTAAAATCAGAAGATTCAAGGGATGGATTAAAAAGCTTTAGCAATGGACGAAGAAGGGAAGAACTACCCAGGAGCGTAAGAAGAGCGTAAGAACAGGTATAGAACTAGAGTAAGTAATAGTATAATGGTAGGAATTGTTATTATATATATTATTATTATATATATATATATATATTCTTGATCAGTATCAACAGCCGAGTCGATATAGCCATGTCCGTCTGTTCGTCTGTCTAGTCTCTCAGTTTTAAAGCTATCTTTATGAAATTTTGCAGAAGTCCCTCTTTCTGTTGCATGCAGTCGATTTGTCAAAACCACTATATCATATAGCTGCCATAGGAACGATCGGTCGAAAATAAGGTTGTTGTATGAAAAACATTTTTGTTTATCAAGATATATTGACCAAACTCGGCATTTGATAGATTTACTATATTCCTCATATATATGCAAAATCCTATCAAAATCGGACCACTATATCATATTGCTGCCATATCAACGATCGGTCGAAAATTAGGTTGTTGTATGACAAACTTCCTTGTTTTCAAGATATCTTAACCATTCTCGGCCAAGCACTACGAGCATTATGAAAAGCTTGGGTCTGCAAGGGTATTAAATCTTCGGCGTGCCGAAGATAGCAATTCTTTCTCTATAGAGTTATAATGTATCCTAGTGTATCTGCATGTTCCTAGTTAGGTAGGTATAACGGTGAATTCGTACTGGCTAAGAAGGATCGAAATTGTTCATGCATTTAATGTTGAAATCTTTTCATTACAGCAATACCTAAAGTTACGCTTAAATTTTTTTATTCGGAAACGAACTTAGTTTCATTTCCATTTGCAAAATGTGAGCCCATAGAAAATATGAATATAAAATTAGTCTGGTGGTTGTCTTCTTAGTTTAGCTTGCGGTTTTCTTGCTTTTGTCTCCATAGGTTCTATTCCGTCAGTCGTACTCTCCCCAGTCTTACATATCCAATATTTTCCTGTTGCGGGTATCAGATATGCACCCAAATGCAGTTCTGTGTTGAGCTCAATTGTTCCAATATTTTCCTTCTAATAAACCTTTTTGTATAATGAAAAATTATATTTATTTTAGTTTTGTCGAAATGTACTCAGAGAGTTTATAACTCAAAAAAATGAATTGTTCTGTGAAAAAATTTTTTTGAAAACCCAAGAAACGAAAATAAATGAAAGCTTATGTACATATTCGTAATTATGTATTTAGTTATTTATTTCCGACTATACTCACTCTACTCGAGAATCCATTTGAAATGCCCTCGATTTTAAGGCTGTCGGCTGTGCGGTGGGCCATAGACTCGTCTGAGCGACAGTTTCCTAAGCGGCTTTTAATTAACAGCCATCAAGTGCAAGGATATTTTAAGGATTTTCCAAGATGCCATGCACACATGAGCGACCTTAGATGGAGCCAGGCACAAACACTGCGAGTGGAAAAGAGGCTTTGGGCTGGCTGAAGCTATATTAAATCCCATTAAAATGGCGTCGCCGCTAGCCTTGTCGCTACGCATCGCATTAATTTGGCATATAAAATAATTATAGCAGTATTCAAGGACCCGATACATCACAGCGCATTGTGTCAGGCATTGTTGTGGCTCTTGAGCGCGCGTTAAAGAAATTAATTAATATTCTGCTGCCTGCTTCTTCTTCTCCAATCTCGCCTTTTTACGCACACACACGAACGCACATGCATACACGGATGAACTTAATAAAGGCGCATGTGTGACACTTTTTTTGTTGTGGCTTATACAAAGCCGTGGCCAAGATATCACCCATTTTCCGTTACCTACTTTTTACACAGTCACACACAATACTTCTTATTCTATGCACTTAAAGAATTAGATTGTGATAAAATATTATTGTTTTTGGAATATGGATACAGACACAATAATACATGCCCGGCAGATATATCCGATAAAGTAAATATATTCTTTATCAGGGTCAAGGCTTTTTGGTCAACATATAGGTTTGTGGCGATCTTATCTTTGATAAGTTTGGTTACACTAAGTTGGAATTTCGCAATATTAGGAAAAGTATGTACAACTTCTTCTAGCAACTATATATAATAATTTGTGTTTTCTTATTGAGGAATAAGTTGAATGTCTTTTATAAACAACCTAGCTAAGCGGTTCGGTTCCTGACACCTCCTGCCGCAACAATGCCTACCTGGTAGCACATTGTGATAAGGGCTTAATATAATTGTAGCTGCATGTCTGCAAATCCCTTGAATGTTTAAGCACGCTGCGCGCCTCGTCTGATAGCTTATCTTAATTAATTAAGGCACCTTTGAGATTCAGAGGCTCGGCATTTCATCAGTTGTAAATAAGCGGAAATTAATTCATTAAATGGGAGGCGTAAATGCGTGGCAAACTCAATGTGACGCAACGTTGCGCGTTTAAAAGTATAAATAATATGTGTGCTTAGTTTGTCAAGTGCTGGGTAAAAAGGGGAGCGTATATTCAGGGTGTGTATGTTTTTGAGTGCGCGACTGCATTTGTAGCCCTGCTCTTTGGAGTTGTTAAGGTGACAGCCTTAAAATTCATCACCATCGGCCGTCACTTTGTATGAAGACAATAACAAACAAACACTGTACACACAACTGCGGTGGTACAGTGCCCCGTCACCCCAAAGGTGGAAGGCTTGGGTGTGCGATGTCTCCATATTAAACAAATAAAAGCCCTTTGGCAGCAGAATGCTGCACACAGAAGCGTTGACATTAAATTCCTGTATCTAACGTGAAATTTTACTCAGTTTCGGCCCCATATTAAATAAAATTAACCGCCTGCGGGAATTAAAGATTTTTGTACTAAACAAGAACTCCAAATACATATCGAATTTTTTGTGCAAAAATTAGTTAAATATCCGTAAATTTCAATTTTTAAGCTGAGTAGATTAACAATTAATTTTTATATGCGGACAACTGTATATTATAATTGTATTATATAATACATTCCTGCAAGGCATATATAGTTGAGGAAAATTGAAGAGAAATTTAATTGGCTAGTCAACACAGAAGAGTCGATTTCACCAGTAATTAATTTATGGATAAATATTACACCCAACATGGCATCTGCGAACCCGTTACGTATATGAACATGTATAATGAGTTCGTTTGATTATCCAACATATCGATTCTAGAAGTTATCGGAGATATAGATATATCCAAACGGGTAAAAGATTAAAAATAGGAAGTTTTTATTTCTACCTTCCGACAGAAATAAATATTGCAGTAAAATCGGCATATCCCAAATGGAATTTTTGTTTTTTTATAAAACGCGTTACTCTTCTTGCCCTGGTGGATCAATATTAACACAAGGATTGTATCATTTCAGAGTATCAAAACATGGTTAGATTATAAAATATTTTCTTATAGTATACAACTAGCGGGTATTGCCCGGCCTTGCCCGTGGCACGTATTAAATAAATTCTCTCAAAGATAATTAAAAATGAGTTTGAAACCCGGTAAAAAAAAATTTCATTCAATCTTTTTCCGCCAAATTACCACTGTTGCATGCGAAATTTCCCAAATCGCTGAAACACGTATTAATTGGGGTTTTATTTAGAGCTTTTACAATAAGTTTGAAGCAAATCAGACAAAACTTAAAACTTCACCAACAAAATTATGAATCATATTTTTCACCGAGAAAGCTTGGAAAAGTGTGAAACACGTCTCAAATGATTTATCGTATATATCTTTAGAAATAAATTTGAACACGAAAGTTTCCCACAAAATCTTTGACTCCCAGTTCCACCAAGGAGGGATGTTTGTTTCAAAAAGTGCGAAAATAAGTTTGAAGCAAATCGTACAGAACTTCAAACTTTGGCCAAAACGTTTTGAATCGCATTTCTACCGAAGAAGTTTGGATTCTGCGAAAAGTGTAAAGCACGTCTATATAGATATATGTTTATATAGATCTTTGGAAATGAATTTGAGCGTGAAACGTCACCTACAAAATCTTTGACTCCCATTTCCATCAAGGAGGGATGGTTTTTTCAAAAAGTGTGAAATGGTCAACAAAACGAGTGTCTTCCTAATTATGCAATACATTATGTATACAATTATGGAAATTAAATGCTAAAAGCCTAGTTAGAGAACACAATATTCTAAGAGCATCACCGACTGATGGAGGTGTTATATTTGCCCGTCCGGCCAGCTGTGCCCATTTTCACAGCTAATTATGTCAGTGACGCTATTAGAGCCTACATCTAAGAAGAAGGGTGTAAGTAGTTTCCTACGTTTCTTAAGTAAAATTAAAAATAATCTTAATTTCGTATATTATTTAAGAATAGGAGAAAAGAAAGTAATGAGATTGTTAATAAAGTAAAGAACTGTATGCTAGATATATAGAGTGTTAAGTAGATAGGATAAAGAGAGCTATGCCCCTGCTCATAGCTGGGAATGGTCAGTGACTGCCTGAAGGTATCCTGAGAGCAACGATTTTATTAGGGTTAGAGAAAGATCGGAATAGAAAACGTGATGCAAACTATTGTAATTTTTACATAGCATGCGAAAAGGATTGTGCATAGCGTAGTCTGTTATGCACGTCGATAGGAATAAGGGGCGGTAATTTCTGGTTGGTCTAGCCGGAACAGAGAATTGAAGACGCCCTAGCAGAAAAGGAGAATCTATATCGCCAACAACCAACTTATGTAGGAAGACAACACCGAGAATTGTCCTACGGTTGGTTAACGACGGAAGATTAAGAAGAAGCAGCCTGCTGGAATAGGATGGCAACCGAAGATTAGGGTCCCAATTTAAACCTCGTAAGGCAAAAAGCAGAAATTGCGTCTGAACAGATTCAATACGATCCTGGCTATTGTTATACTGCGAAGACCAGATGCAAGAGCAGTATTCAAGGATAGGACGAACAAGAGACATGTACAGAAGTTTCGTTATATAAGGCTCGTTAAACTCTTTAGACCATCGTTTAATGAATCCAAGTACACCTTTTGCCTCATTAACGATGGTATCTATGTGAAGATTGAAGATCCTTAACTTTTAGTATACGTTGCAATGGAGTATTGTCGATTGTATAACTGACAAGATAAGGTGTAGTACGATTAAATGTCATAAACATACACTTTGAACAAATCGTTTTCAAATCGTCTTGAAGACGAGAATGATGTAGGGGATTGGTGTATGATAGAATAAGTTTCACGTCGTCCGCATACATGAGTACATGGGCATGGGATATAACAGAGGGAAGATCATTTATAAAAAGAGTAAAGAGTAAAGGTCCAAGATGACTACCTTGAGGAACACCAGAAGTAACGTGAATCTGTTTAGAGGTAGTCAGCCTCAGCATAACTCTTTGGGTCCTACCTTTTAAATAAGAACTAATCCAAAGCAAAAGAGACGGAGGAAAACCTTTTTGGTCAAGTTTAAAAAGTAAAATGTCATGGTGCACAGAGTCAAACGCCTTACTGAAGTCAGTGTAAATGACATCAGTTTGCATTTTCGAGAAGAAAGCATCATTTACCAAGGAAGTAAACTCAAGCAGATTGGTCGTAGTAGACCGATTCTTTACGAATCCATGTTGAACAGGGGAAACTACTGATTTGCAGAAATGCTGCAAATTCGAAGTGATTATGTTTCAAATTATTTAGGAATAGCGGACAGTTTTGCAATGCCCCTGTAATTTTGTATATCAGACACACATTTCCACATTTCTTGTGGAGAGGAATGATATAAGATTCTTTCCAAAGTGATGGAAAGACAGAAGTTTCAAGGGATAGATTAAAAAGCTTTAGCAATGGATAAACAAGGGAAGAACTACACTACTTGAGTAGACATCTAGGGATATTGTCAGGCCCAGGAGAGAAAGAAGATTTTAAAGAATTTAAACCTAAAAGGAGAGAGGAATGGGAAATAATAGGAGGAGGTATAGAACTAGAGGAAGTAAAGTATAAGGGTAAGAATTATTATTAGGACAGACTGAAGAGTAAGTTGATTGAAAAAAATGTGCAAAGAGGTTAGCAGAATAAGGGCAAATTACCTGTTGCAACGAGTTAGACAATTCTCATAGCATTGAGAATTCAGAAGAAAGAAGTTCGACTTGGCTATGGAATATTTAGCCAAGTACATGAACCGACTTTTTAAACTTTTTAAAATATTTAGATTTTATATTTTTTAGATTCGTTAATCTGGGAGTAAACCAAGGCGGCTTTGAAGAGGTAGTCGAAGGAATTGACTTGGGAATACACATATCTAAGAGGGAGTTTAGGGTGTTATAAAAAAAGTTAATAGCAGTATTCATGTCAACCGAGTCATATAAGAAAGACCAATCGGTTGCATAAATAAGTTGATTCAGCAACGAATAATTTTCTTTGCGAAAGCAACGGCGGGGCTTATTGGCTGATGAGCACGAAATGAGAGAATTACAATTGCAACCTCTAAAGTAGAATGATATACATCCTCAGGAAGAGATAAAGGAGGGGACCTAGACACATTAGAAATAAGGTTGTCGTTAACAAATACAAGATCAAGTGTTCTATTCAAATGATTAGAAATTGAATTGATTTGAAACAACGAAAGGTCAAGCATGCAATCTATAAAGTCATGCTGTGCTGAGGGCACTAGATAATTTTCGGCAGTGAAAAGGGACCAAAAGATGTTCGGCAAATTAAAATCACCCAAAACAATAAATAGGTCATTATCACGCACGTGTGAAGAAACTTCTTTAATACAAGAAATATGTTTCATATAAACTTGAATATAAGAAGAAGGTGGACCTTAGCCAACCGTGTTGTAATAAAAATGTATGCTATTTTTGATCCAATACAATAAACAAACAAAAAAAAAAAAAAAAAAAGAAGGAGGTGGAACATAAGAGCCGAAAATATAAATATTCCGTGTAGGAAAAGACACCTTGACTGAGACAATCCCAGCGTCAGTAGGCGTATTAAAACAGAAAAGTTCTGACTGGAGATTAGCTTTAACGGCAATTAATACCCCACCACCTCGAGTCGGCCGATTCGGCATTTCTATGCAAAATAAAATTATTCGAAAAAGCTTCAAAATCAGATATGGTTGAATTTAACCATGTTTCTAAAAATGCGATTATATCCGAATCAAAGGAAGTGCTGGTCATGAAAAGATTTTTAAGTTTTGAAATGAGACATCTGACATTCTGATAATGAATAGATACTTAGTCAGAAGAAGAAGTTAGTTTTTTGGGGAAGAAATGGTACCCTGTATTGAAGGGACTGGAAGGGTGACAGGCTGGTTACGCTTTTTTGGCTTGAACTCGTGGACAATCATATGTGGAGGCCAAAATTTGGTATCACAAATGATTGGAAACATATCATGTGAAACATTTATTTTGAAAGATGATATTTCACGAGGAGTTGAGAAATTAAATTTGGTAATTGACACGCTAGCAGAAGATTTGCTAGCAATATAGGCTGCCAATGACTCAGAGGTGGTGTCTGACGAAAGTCGAGACACAAAAACTTGCCTACGAGGGGCAACAACAGTTGACGTAGGAGCTGATGGGGCTGCAGGTAAAACAGGATTTGGTGGGGCCAAAGAGGCACCATGATCTGGGCAAGATTGCGCGCAGGTCTACCTTTGCGGCCAAGAGCTGAGGGGGCTGAGGCAGTTTGTATTTGCTAAGCAACTCACAACTCGAGTCAAAACTACTCGAGAATTATACATTCTGGAGAAATCAATTTGCTTGTCGATGCATTCTGAGCACGACCAGCACATTTAGCATGCATTATATTCTCACACAGCCAGCAATTAACAAATTGCGGCAATGCAGAATCATCAGCCTGCTTGAACGTGCAAGGTTTCTTACAGCACGACATAATTACTACCATTATGTATAGAGATATATAAGAAATTTACGTACGGAATGTGATCTAAATAGTACCTAGTCGTTTATCTTTGTTATGGCAATTGATCAACATTTTGGCTCGAGGCGAAATGCTCACATTTCAGATATTGGCAAAGTTAGAAAACTTATTTAGGATTAGGGACATATTCTTCAATGATTGTTGCCCGTTGTTTTGTTGCCATTGTTTTTGCTAAGGAAGGAAATTTGGCGCAAAGCTGCCTTTTGACACACGCATACATGGGAGGGCGACGATGCGTGTAAAAGTTTCTGTTGTTGCATAAAATTGGGGGCGCCAGACCGAAGCTAAGGAGCAGTCTCAGCTGCTTTAATCAGCGACGTGAGCTCTTTTAACGCAAATTTAATTGCGTTGTGTAAGAAAAGTCTCTCTTAACTTAACTCATGACTAACGCAAATACCGACGCTTCTGCATTTGTTGATAAGATTTTAACACGCCGCGTATGTTTTTCGCAACAAGCCGAAAACTTTTGCCGCCAGCTTAAGTGTTATTTTTCAACCCAGCCTGCGAAGTTGAAGGCGTCTCGAAAGGAGCCTAAGGAGAGCGGAGGGATCTGCTGTGGAAAAGCGCGAGACGATCCCAAAGCAGCAAATTGCCTTTGGAGCGCCGTAGCCATACTCCGTACAAAAACGAAGCCACACGCCTCTTTTGCTTATACCATACCCTAACAAACCAAGGGTATACTGCTATTTAAGCTTTGACAAGTAAAAGGCCAGTAATATTGTAATAATATCAATCAATTATGGTATAAATATAGAACGCATTATTATACCGAATTTACTTTTCTATGCATACATGCATAAAAATATAATGTTTGTTGAATTGACAAAATATTTTTTTCAGTCAAAATTATTATTTTATAACATAATTCTACAATACAAAATTACTTGTTGAAATTTACAAGTATTGTCTTTAACTAAACTCTTATGGGCTAACATTGCAGAGAATTCAAAGCATTCCAAACTTTTTTGCTTTATTTTCCACAGAATTTCAGGCTTGCCACATTAGCAGATCAGCAGATTTAATAAATATGTATGTTGTTGTACCTAATGTCCCAGTTGCAGCACCTGCCACATAAATAATCGTATATTGTTTGTCATTTGGCACAAAATACGCGTTGATTGCGGTTAACGATGACAGCTTAGATAAACCCAAACATTTAAACTTAGAGCAATTATCACGCATCTATTCAGAGATGTCACAAGTTCAGTTGGGAGCACAGTGGGCTAAGATATGTAAAGGCACATCCGCCATTGGGGGTATTCACATGTTTTTACCTAAATTGATGTTACAAAATTCAGTTAGGAGCGTGCCATTACGCCCCATTAATGTTATCGTTAATGTTCATTAAGGGGCATAGCATTTACATTTAAAAATTACACTATCCTTTTCAGACTTATCTAATGAATGGTTTCAATTTACATGATAAATATTTTATTTAGTAATAATTTACTAAGAATAAGTATTTAACATCAAAGTATTTTTTTTACGAAAACCAGCTGTGAATTATAAGCTGGTTTGGAGTTTCCACATTGCACCGCAGCTGGAAAACTCGTATTCTATTGCTCCTTTTTTGTTTTATTTATTGAACGGCTCGCAATCTGGCTGATGCTTTATGCGCTATTTGCGTCCAATTTTTTATGTTTCTTTTTATTATTTTAGTAATTATTATTTTTGCTTTTTATTATCATGCCTATATATCAAATTGTAGTCTTTCTCCACTGGGCTTAAAAATGTCACATTTTCAAGTTTCACATATTGGTGTTCCACCGGTTTTCGGTAACATGTGAGTGGCAAAAGTACCGCCTTTTTAAATAAACAGCTGATCAAGTTGCTGTAATTTACATAAGCGCCGCTAAGATTTCCTTCTAAAAGTCAAAGAATACGGCCCCGAAGTAGGGGCTCCATTTAATGGACTCTTTGCGGAATTTGGCCAACTTTAAATGTTAAAAACTGTGGGATTATTTAAATTTAAAATTATAATATAAAGTTACCGCTTGCCTTCGTTGCAATATCAGCTGTTTATGGTAATGAACACATTCACATTTTTCACAACATCGATAGAAAACTCGATAAATCATCACAAAACAAGAGAAATCTACATGCAAATACTAGATTTGAACCTGTATGCTTGTTGATCAGTTGGTTGAATGAATGTGTCATTTAGCTACGCTGAATTCTATATATCGATTGCGAACAAATTTATTTTTCAGTGCATAAGACCCATAATTTTGTTGTGACTTCTAAAGTAGCCCAAAAAGAAGCAATTGATACAAATGCTCTTATAATTTTGAGCATGCATACCATAGAAATATTCAGAGTTCCATTGAGTCATCATCTCTTCTCAAGGACATAATGAATACGTTAGCTGATAGATTATATCCACTTCCTCTCAACTGTTTTTGGACAGCCTATCATTAAAGATACGCCGCACTCAACCATTATCAACACAAGACGCTAACCGTTCGGTCAATGTTTGGTAATTGCAAATATTAATTACTTGGCATTTTCCACTTGGCACTTCAACCTGGCACTTCCCGACAAATGTTTCCTTCACCTGCCAGCACTTCAATTATCTTTCGAGGTTGGAAGCGGGTAAGGTTTAAACAGGCAACAGCCGTTGGCCATTTGAGCGTTCAATTTAAAACTAACTAAAAAAAAATCAATTGTCGCAATTCATTTCGCTTCTGTATATACGACTGTGTATGTGCGTGCCGATATACATAATTAACTATGGTTATTTAAGTTATACATGCCAATGAATTTCATTCTGCGTTTTCAGCCTAACTTGTATTTTCTTCTAAAATCGTAAATTTACTTACTTTCTTCGATTCGATTTCATTTAGCTGGAGTTCTGTAAATGGCCCTAATGAAAGCCAGTCTTAGTCCTCCTATAAATAGACCAACAAAGCTGGCACCATTAAATAGGCAAAAGCTCTCTTATTGTGAGCAAAGCAAGAGTTTGTGGCTGCATGGATAAAATTGAGCAAATCCTTGTGTTTTCCATCGAATTGAGCTGCAGTTTTATCTATGCAGAAATCTTCAGTTTGACAAATGAATAAACTCTCTTATTTAGTTTAATGTCGAAAGTCAGTAGTATAGACATATAGTACAGACATATACTGGTGTTTTTTTCGTATTTAAGGTATATTGATATTAATGAGATGTACATTTTTACATTATTATATAGCATTATTTTATGTTTATATATTTACCAACCGACTCTTATAATAATTTTTCCAAGAAAAGTAAATATATCTACAGTTCTAAAATGCTGCTTGCAATTCCATATATTATTCATATTTAAGAGGTAATATAGCCGAGAGGAGGAGCTTATTTACAATGTACTCTTCTTGTTAACAACAGATTTTGTTGCTCGATTTAATCACAAAAAAACGTATTTACTTCACATTTTTGACTTGTGTCCGCATCAATACAATTTGGAAAAATGTTAAGGGTAATTCGCTACTTCTAAGTTTAGCTTATTGAGGGGCTGCAGGAAATATTGTCAGCCAACAGAATGACATGGCATATTATTTAATGACCAACAAAATAAATCTTTTATTTCTTTGATTGCCTAAGAAAGGAAATCGTTGTACACAATTGCATTTTTCATTTTGCTAACCGAAAGGAGCAAAACATAAAAAGTTGTATTTTGCAGTTTGTTTGCTTCTTGCTTCTTTTATAAACATAAACGTTCGTAAACAGTATGGAAAATAGCTAGAGCTTCGGCAGCAAGGTGTTCCAAGAATTGAGTGAAACACACTGCATCCCATTGGCCCACCTGGCTTGGACCAGTTGGTTTAAATCCAGCGAGTGACTGGTCGAGGCACAAGCATTCAAGTGCAGTTGGTCTGCTTCCAGTTGCTAGTCAATCAATATATTGAAGATATTGGCATCGGATTCACTATTGCATTTAGTTCTTTTGGTCATCTTATTTTATTTTATGAAACGGCTTGAGCTTTAAATGAGACATCATGGGTACCGAGTATAAGATTTTTCAATATAATTAAAGTGTTCAACATTTTAAAATATGTAAGCATATGTATGTGCATATGACAGCTTTGTTGAAGGTCGTCTGATACCAGTACAATGCAATTGAATCCCATATATTGCAATTATTTCTTCTCAAATAAATATTTATATTACTACTACTGAATACAGTATTTGTTTAAACGACAGCAACTGAAATAATTCGCAAGCTCCTATCTCAATAAGTATAATAATAATAGTATAAGAAGAATATCAAGTACTTTGGCTCTAATTATTTTTTGTTTTATTAAAAATATTACCAATATATCTAAATACAATATACAGATTGGGAATCGTCAAGAATAGAAACAAGTTACATTTATCTTAATCTGCTATTGCTTGATGTAAAGGAATTTAAGTTTTTATTTAAGTTCTTACTATGAAATGGGTAACCAGATCGTATCAATCTTTTCTTTTTTATTAAAAATAGCTCCAATTGCACTTCATTATTTATTACTGTATATTTAATAATAATATAAAAAAGAGCTATGCCTGCATATTTCCCAAGTGCCTTCATTTATTATCACCTACCTCGTTAATAGAGACATTGCTTTTATTGCATAATTTTCATTTAAATGCTTTACTGAAGTCTCATTTCTTTATTGCGTTGCACAAAGCACTTATTCCTTATATCATCACACAATACAAATGCATTTTCCCTTTATTATTAAAGGTTGGAAAAAGCTTTCATTAAATCATTTGCACAATTTCCAACAAATTACAATTGCGCAGGAACCGCAGGCACTCACATTAAGATGGAGCACAGGTGTTGTACCTTTGGGGGAAGGGAAGATTGGAGTGTCACTAAAGCCATTGCAAAGAGGCTGCTCATTTTACAACAGGGAGGCAGCTCAATAGAAAGTACAAGCCATTATTCAATTTACGTTTCTTGGCACTCTCGGCACTCGACATCACCCACTTTGGCCCGGAATCATATCCGGCACATAAGAAATTTCACCTTAAACACGCAATTATTTAAAAGAAAAATTTCCATTTAATGCTATCAAGCTGATAAGAAATAAAAATTTACATTTGCTAGCGGGCAGACAACAGAGAGAACAGAAACTGTTGGACAGGTGCGTATGGAAGATACAGGTGCCGCCTCTTTATTACAAACAACAATGGCGCCGACTTGAGGCCTCAATATGCAATTTACCATAAATTAACAATTTACTGGCAAATTATTTCATAAGCCATTTGCATTTATATGGCCCACATACACAACATCACACCCATGAGTCTGCACTCCAGATTTTGCCAGCCTGCAGCCCGCGCATTTCAAGTGAATTTACTTAAAAATCCTAAAACACGATCCTCAGATACCTCTTAAGAGACATATATATATATATACATTAATGCATAATATATTCAATTGAAATATTTAAAAAATGTTTTATAAATAGTTAAGCACACAATTGATTACACCACATTTAAAATTTACTCAAGACATACAACAGATATTTTTTTAAAATTTAGGAAATTTGATTATACTATGCACATCTATTTTTTGTGTCCTAGCAGTCATTAATTAATATTTTAATTAATATTTTAAGGCACTCTAATCTTAAAATGCAGGGTATAAGATCCGAGGCGACATACAATTCCAAAACTCACACCTGTTGTCATAAAATCGCTAAACAGTTAAAATAGGTGTCGCTCACCATTGGCCTTAGCCCTCGTGCCTTTGTGTGTGAGAAAATTATGCAACAAGAAAGTTGCCTTCTAATATAAAGAATATAACAAATTGATTTTTTTGCGAGTTACTGCTTTAAGTAAGTTTAAAGACCATTGAAAAAATTGTTGAAAAATTTAATGCTAAATAATTTAATTTAAAATTATCTGGTTTTGCATGAACAAAAATGCATGATATAGGTTTCTAGAAAAGTTAACTATAATTATCAACGCATTCATAAAAAAATTTTTATTTCCTAACATAATAAAGAAAAACAAATTTCTCAGCATGCCACAATATACAAATCATCATAATTTTAAAATTTGTTTTGATTTCCCCCATTGAGTAATAAAGAATGAACTGGCATCAACAAATTGATTTGTCATATCGTTTAAACTCTACTAAAGCTTTGGTATCTTTCAAGAATATTCATTTTATCTTATCCATGTGTATTAACGGGTATTACGTGGCCTTGCCTTAAAATCTTACATATTACTTTTTCACTCAGTTTCCGCCCGGGATATTTGATAATATGTTTAAAGTTTATCGAATATAGAAACATATGTTTGGAGTCAACAATTTCCGCCTATTTAAGTCTTGTGGTGAGAAGCTTGAAGCCGAAAAGTAAGCTTACATTTATTAAACCTATGAGCCACATTTTCCATCCAAGAACGGTGGATATTGTGAAAGTAAGTGTTAACAAAGATTTCTGAAATGAGTTTGAGGACGATCCGATGGTTAACAAAAATGTTAAATGTAACAAATCCCAAAATAGTCTAACACGTATTTCTTATGTTCGTATGTAAGGCTTTGAAATTAAATTTGAAGAAAAGCTGACAAAACATTAAGTGTCGCCAATAAATCTGTCAACCACATCTTCCACTGAGGAAGGTTGGATTCCGCAAAAATGTGACACACGTTTCAAATGAATTTTCATAAAGATCTTTGGAAATGAATTGAACGCCAAACATCACACACCAAATTTGTGGCCTCCTGAAATTAATTTGAACAAAGATTTCTGAAAATGACTTCAAGCTCGATCGAATGATAAACAAAAAAATAGCATACAAACGTTTTCGCGATTTTGCCATACTTGCAGGTGCGATTTCCCAAACACCCCGTCTTAGCGTGCAACTCCATTACATAAGGTAATTACTATAATAATTTCAGATTCGTATCTCTTACGACTGGGGCTGTCTGTTGTCCACCAATCAGTCATTCAGTCGGTCAAGACAAACAGTTTTATACTTATACAGAGATTTACTTTAAATGCCTTTTAAAACAATGCACGAAAAAGGAAAAAGACTGTAAGCAAAATATACATTTTAATTGTTAAAATCCCGTTATAGTCACGTACAGACGAAACTAAATCGGCATTTGTTAATAGAATTTGGTTCATAGAATTTGGTCAGTGCTTTCATTTGAGAGATATCCCGGAACCAGATTTCAATTACCAATTACCGTTTTTAAAGATCGTATTTTATGTTAAGTAAATAAAATTCATGCAATCTGTCTTTAATTTCGGTAAATTTTCTTAATTTTTTAGATACCTTTGTCATTCAAGCTTTGTATGGCACCTATGTATGTACGTTATCTTTTCAATGATTACAGGGTGTTGAATTATGAGATGGTACGATTAATGAAATGCTTTAATTTTATGCATAAGTAATTATTATTATTATAACGAATATATCAATTGGCTGTTTGTTGATATAATCGAATAAGCAATTATACGCCATGGATGGCGATTGAATTCAAAATTCTTCGTTGATTAAATATTTAAACTGTCAACGAACAAAAAATACACAGGCGACCTTCCGTGGTTTTATACACATACAATTATTTGAATGCAAACATATTTCCATTACACTTCGCTCACAATTCACAATTCAACCACTTTCCCCTCCCGCAGGAGGCAGCTGGTCTGTTCATAATTCATTCGCGTATCTCATTTTTATCTCACCTCTTTTTCGTTTTTTAAAATTAAAATAAAAAATCAATTTGTTGACATTTTGGCTCTGGGTTGGGCCCCAACTGCTCTCCCCCAAGGCCTGTTATACCTACCAGTTGCATGCTATAAATTATGTGCTGTCAGTTGCTGGATAGTCGAGATTGTTTTCACAGTCCTGCATATTACTTGGATTTGGGTTTCAATTGCATATACACTTTTATAGTATATTATTGTAATCATTTTAATATAGAATATAGAATAAGGCTCATCCGAAAATGTTTTTAATAATGAATTTAGATGGAAACAATATATTAATGAAGCAAATATAATGTTCTCAATAAAATTATATAAATAATATTATATAAATAAAATATTTAAAAAGAAGCAAGAATTTTGGTATTAACAAGGCATGCAACTAAAAAACTAAAAACTCTTAAGTAAAAACGTCTCGCCTTCCAGCTTAAATTGAGGACTTTTTGAAGGTCACGGCTCTCCGTGAAGCCAACAAAGCACAGAATGTGTCAAGTGAGTAATAAAAATGCTGTGGGATTAATATTTGGATATCATAGTAGCTGCTAGGGATCAAATGGAACGTAATATTTATAAATATATTTTAAACTGCGAAAGCTAATTTCCAATATTTAGTGGCAAAGGTTTAATTAAATGCAAAATAATTAAGTTTTTATCAGATGTAATTTAGAAAGATGAAATTGTAACAAATCAAAACTAATTCAAACTTCTTTTGGATATTGTTAAAATAAAAATTCAATCTTTTAAAGAATTTTAAGAAAGCAATAAAGAGGTCGTTTATTTGGGTTAGAACATCCTTTTTTTTTTGTTAGTGAGTCTTGAAATATAATTCTTTGCAGCATAATTCCATTACAATGAAGTATTTATAATCAAAATCATAATCACATCTACACGAAGTAAAAAATAATTACATCTTAATTTTCTGTATATTAGCTCAGATTATTGGCGTCATTGCCATCACTTTTTGGATTATCACGCATGTAAAAAGATATATCCGGACGTTTTTTAATATCAACAAAAATACCACATACAAAGGAAAATTAACATCAAGTTGGCAACCAAATGAACCAATTGGCTCCTCGTTCCGTAAAGAAAATTCAGAAGCGCTTCCAGGCGGCGGTTAAGAAGTATGGTGTGCCCAAGGATCAGATATTGTAAACTGTCGATCTTTTCGAACGTCGTAATATTCTACATGTCAGTGCTATGCTAATAAATTGAAAAATATACATTTGGCAAATTTATGATAGACACAAAAGCATGCCGAACTCACTGTCTCCAAGATTGCCAAAGTGAATGAGCGCACCTTCACCGAGGAGCAATTACGTGCTCACGAGGGTGAGCTAAGTCTGCCTCCCAGGCTGGGCATGGTTGCTTCAGTAACACGCGGCACATGTAAGGCAGCCATTAACACTCTCAGATACAGCCCCAGCTTCATTAAAAATAAATAAGTTAAAACAATGCTGATTTGAATATTTATGCTTTTCGCGGGTTTTTTAATTAAAACACTGTATAATTAGAATTATACCATTATTTTGTTGCTTTTTATTTATACCCTGAACGGATAAATAGGGTATAATGTTTTTGTTCAAATGTATGTAACAGGCAGAAGGAAGCATCTCCGACGCCATAAAGTGTATATATTCTAGATCAGCATCAATAGCCGAGTCGATCTAGCCATGTTCGCCTGCCTGTCCGTCCGTCCGTCCGTATGTATGAACGCAAGGATGTCAGAACCTATAAGAGCTAGAGACTTGCAATTTGGTTGGTAAGTCCCCTAGTAGTAGCAGTACGAGTTTGTTTCCGATAATTGATAGCTTGCCCCGTTTTCAAGTAATCGATATCGAAATCCTGATTTTTGAGCAAATCTTGTAATTTTAAGAGCTGGAGTCACCAAACTTGATATACTGCTTATAGAATAATATATAGAATGTTATATCAAGTATCTTTTATTTTATATCTATCGCCACCTACCCGCTACCACCACATAGCTATAAATCAAGATAATAGACCAACTTGTATTGCCTACTAATTTAAGCCATTATTTTACTATTTAAAAATATTCTATAGCACAATAAGATCTACTTTTGAATTTCAATAATCCTCTATTAAGAAACAGAGAATTTATTAAAAAAAAGGGGTTTATTTTTTTACTGTTAAAGCAAACGAGCGCGTACCGCTAGATGCATTTTGTGTTGGAGCTCCCGACTAGGGCTTCTAACTTGTTTCCACTAAGTATGTTTTAAATGGCTTAGAATTATTTTGGCTGTTAATTAGGAAAAACACGTGACAGAAAATCATGCTCCCATCAAACCTCTATCAACCCAACCAAATAGAGTCATACCCCAACAAACACACACCCACACATAGACACGCACATATGGCGTAGTAAACCCTTATTACATTGTCCGGAATTCGCCTGCTCGTTACCAACCTGGGATTATACAAATTACAATATCAACGCCTGTTCTAATGTTATTGAAATGTCTTGAAAAATAAAAATATACGATACAAATAAAAATTAACGAGAAGGAAGGGCTATCTTCGGCACGCCGAAGATTTAATACCCTTGCAGGCCCAACCTTTTCATAATGCTCATAGTGCTTTGCCCGTATCTAAGAAGCATAGGGAAAATATTTAATGCCGTGTATGGTTAAGATGTCTTGAAAAACAAAAAAGTGTTTCATACAACAACTTAATTTCGGCCGATCGTTCCTATGGCAGCTATATAGTGGTCCGATCTTAATATATATCTCCACATATATATGTGGAGCATAGTAAAACAAATAAATGCCGAGTTTGGTCAAGATATCGTGAAAAATAACCACATTTTCCATGCAGCAACTTAATTTTCGACCGATCGTTCCAATGGCAGCTATATGATATAGTGGTCCGATCCAGCTGGTTTTGACATATGAACTGCGTGTAACAGAAAGAGGGACTTCTGCAATGTTTCATAAAGTTAGTCTTAAAACTGAGCGACTAGTTCGCATAGAAACAGACAGACGGACAGACGGACATGGCTATATCGACTCGGCTGTTGAGATAGCGTGGATTGCGGTGAGCCTGTAAAGGATTGCCAGCTTCCTTCGCAGGCCTTTTGGCTTTCATACGTTAACGTCCATATTTTTGCTGCATACAGTAGAACGGAGGCTACAACTGGGGGTCGAACATGACCCCCAGATACTTGATGGAAGCCTTCGACTAACGCTGTATACCTTAAATCTAGCAAACTCAATTTTTTTGCGGCCTGTGATAAGCACAGCACCTGTTTTTTTGCGTGCCAGCTACAGCTAGCACCACGCATCCAGCTGGCCACGTTTCTTATGGCTGGCTTGCTTTGCGAAGTCCAGTAGACAGATTGGCTGTATCTCAAAGGTTCCTCGATTGGGTTGTCCCCGTTCAGTAGAAGTATTAATTTTTGTCGTTTCCATCGCTTAGGAAATACACCGTCCTTTAGGCATCTAGTGTTTGTCTCGGCGAAGGCTTCAGGTTGCGTCTGCATGGCTAGCTTTAGCGCCGTTTTTGGCACACCATCTAGTCCTGGGGCCTTTTTGTCGCCTATTTTGTTGCCACTACCACTTCGTCTGCCGACACCTGTACTAGCTCCGTGCTGCGTGATCAGTTGACGACCTTCAGCCGTGGGTGTCCAGGGAACAGTGCCTCGACTGGCTGCGAATCTTTTTCGTGAGCATCTTGTATGCCCTGCCCCATGGGTTTACGTCGGTCTCATCGCATATTCGCTGGAAGCATTTTGATTTGCTTTGTTAATGCTTCTCTTGAGGTCTCGTTTGGCTGCCCGCAGGTCTTGCTGCCTAGATGTGAAGTCTAGGCGGCCTCGGGCTCGTTGACAGCGCCTTCTCGCACGTCGTAAAGCCTTCCTTAGTTCTCTGATTTCCTCGTTCCACCAGTAGCAAGGTGCTCCACTGCGAATTAGCTTCCTCCTGGGCATGGATAAGTCGCACGCATCCAAAATGGTTTCCATAAGCTGCCGCGCCACGTCCTCTGCTGACTCCGTGGTCAATGTCCATTGAGCATGGCGTATAGTTTTCCTCATCTAGGTAGTTGTCCTTCCATTTGGGGCATGTTGTTTTGGGCTGCTGTTGTCTCCGTCCTCTTCCGTGGATCTCGAAATGTACTGCTTGGTGGTCGCGGAATGTGAACTCCTCGTTGACTTTCCATGAAGTTCGTCTATAAAGTGAATTGCTAAGCAGGGTGAGGTCTACAATAGAGCCCCTATCTTTGTGAGCTCCTGCCCGACGATTGCAAGTCCCACATCAATCGCCGCGAACTCTTCAAGCAGGCTGATTCCTCTGGCGTTGGCTTCCTTGCTTCCATTCCATGGCCCAGGCGTTAAATTCTCCGGCTGTAGCGAGGGTGGCTCTGTCGCGGGCGTCTTCTGATATTTCCTCCAGCATGTTTTGGAATCGCCTCAGCTCCCAGCTTGGCGACGCGTAGAATTTGTAAACAGTGATTCCATTAACTTTCGCTCTTACGATTCCGTCGTGGGCTACTCTGACTTCCTGGAGCGGTGATTAGAGGGGCCAAATTGCCGCTTTTCCGCATTTACTTGCCGCCCAGCAACATCCAGCGATAGGCTTGTAGGGCTAGCAGATTATTGTCAGACTCCCTCTGTTGTATTGATTGCCTCAGCAGGGACTGAGCAGCCTCGCAATGGTTGAGGTTCAGCTGTGTTAACTTCATTTTCTATTAGCCAAAGCGCTCCTAAACACAAGGCATCTGCCGCTGCCGGTAGTGTGTTTGGCGTCAGTATTCCTTTCCTTGCAGAGCATGCACTATGGCTCTTGTTGACAGTCAGCCTGGTGGTCCTTTCCTCTGCATCGTTGGCACAGATTCGATCTGTCCAGTTCACTCTTGCAGGGTCTTGTAAGGTGTCCAAACTCGAGGTATCTGAAACATCTGGTAATGTTCATCCGCTCGCGGACCCTTTTACTGACCCAGCCTATTTTCAGGAAACCTAATGAAAGGGCTTTTTTCGCACTTTTTGCTGGCAGTCTTATCGACCTCGTTTGTGCTTGGTCGTACGCCTTTCGGAGGTTAATATTCTCTGGGGCTTTACCCAGCTTCTCGTCCGCTTTATCTGATCGAAGTATCTCCGAATAGGTCTCTTCGCCTTTTGCCGAGACGACTATATATATATAATTAAATAAATCACTACGCGTTACTTGAAAAAAAAAATCTTTATTAACAGTAGGCGCGACTTATTGGAATTTTACAATTGTGCACGATACAACTTGACGGGTCGAAGTCGTCAGTAGAACTCAATTATTAAAGTCTTGTCAACGCTTAGCAAACCTCGGCTGAGGGCTCTCTTTAAACAATGCTCTCATTCTCTTTAATGAGTTTCTGGAATATTCTAAGAGCCTGAATTTGAGCTGCGTTGGCAATTTGAGCATTTGGTGGGAATAACGATTGTGGCGGATGTTTATGTCTAATGGTTTTCGATTTTATGATCGGTCCCACGCCAGAATTGTTATTTTCACCAAGAATTTATGATTTTCGGGGCTCTAGGTTTATTGTTACAAATTGGGGTGTCTCGTGTTACATATTTGGTGCGCTTAGTTGCTAGGGCTTATGTATAAGGGGTTTGCATTAGGTGCTGTGGACATATGTTATGTGTGTGTGTGCTTATAGAATATGTTGTGGGTGTGGTACATATGTCACTATAAATATATATATCGCAATCACTTGCTCTTCTTCCGGGTGTTTTCTTTTATTTTTGTGGGTGAACTCCTTCCACTTGTTTCCATCTTCTTTTGGGCTCGGTGTCTCCTACACCGTATGATCTCATGGTTGTCTTTGCAAGCAGTGAGGCCATTAGGAGGTACATTTTATGAATCAGGCTGATCTATAAAAAGCTAGAAATAAAGTCAGTCCTGGAGCAAACCCCGAGGGAAATCATTATCATCAGCATTATCACTATTGATATTATTATTATTTTTATTACTATTATTACTCTTATTATTATTATTATTATAATTATTACTAATCCATAGCCGAAAACTACATCCAAAACTCGAGCGAGGATCCTTGTTTTCAGCGAGGACTGTATGATTTAGTGTGTTTGCTTTTATTATTATAATTTAGCCTGATATTATTTTGAAAAAGAGTTCTAAGTATAGTTCCCTGTATATGATGTATTTGGTTCTAATAGGGAATTCCAAAAGAAACACAAACCATAAATACAAGAACTTAACACAAGACAGCCGGAGATGGGCGGTGAGCGATGTGCGGGAATCAGACCAAATTTAATGCCATCAACATACTATAAGCTCTTTTGTTTAGTATGATTTGGCATAAACAGGAAAGGGCACTTAACATATTTTGTTGCCGGCCACATTTTTGTTGTTTTCGGTGATGCGGAACTTGCGATGCAGCAGAACTTGCACAAAATATTTTGGGCAGATTGCTAAAATCTCATGCCAAACCCTCAAAAGTAGATGAAACGGTTCGTATCGGACAGAAAGTTTGCAGACGACTTTTTGCAGGCTTAAACAGCCAAAGTGTGTATAGTTGTTAATCGGATCGCGTGGCATTTTCGATCTAATGGACACAAAATCGATATTTGGACAGGCCCTTGAACCGGGCTCAAGCCCGTCAAACATATTTCATGCTCATTTGCTGCTTGATTCTGGACTGTAAACAAAGCAATGTGGCAAATGGCACTAAAGCAAGCGCACTTAACAGTCGTTCCTCTACTTTACTCCTCTCTCTCTCGGGTCCTTTTGGGAATATTTTTCTATATGATCAAAATCGGAAACAAAGTCCTATTTCTTGTTCTTCTTATACCCTGAACCAATTAAAAATAGGTAAAAAGGGTATAATGTATTTGTGCAAATTTATGTAACAGCCAGAAGGAAGCATCTCAGATCACATTAAGTACATACATATATTCTTGATTAGCATAAATAGTCGAGTCGATTTAGCCATGCCCGTCTGTCTGTCTGTCCGTATGTATGAACGCAAGGATTTTGAAATTTTAGCTGTAGATCCTCCTAGTACATGCGCAGATCGAGTTTGTTTCAGGTAATCGATAACTTACCCCGTTTTCAAGTAATCGATAAAAATCAATATCGAAATCCCGGTTTTGAGCAATTTTGGTAAATAATAAGAGCTAGAGTCACCAAACTTGAAATGTAGCTTCTAGAATAGTATAAATATATCAGCGTATTTCATTTTATAGCTATCACCACCTCCCGGCTACCACCACAAAGCTATAAATCATGTTAGTAAACTAACTTGCATTGCCACAATTTACATGCAATTGTCATTTGAGAATACACGAATGTACATACACATTCATGCGCGTGTGTTGGTTTCTTTGCTGGTATTTTAATTCTTTTTTTCTCATTAAGATTATAAAATTGGTGTGGCTAATGAGTGGAGGCGGCGGAAAGTGGCGCGGTCAGTTACGAGTTCGAACCCTGCCGAGGAAGTAACTTTTTTTTTTATTTTAAATTTTTTATTTCTATTAAGTGTAGAACCTGTACAATCATAATTTAGTACCTTAACAACACATGGATTTCAAATGTAATTAAAAACCGGACCCCATACCGCTGTATGAAGATTTAAGTTTTTTATTTAGTTTTTTTTTTTTGGCTGGCGTAGTGGCGGCAAATAATGCGGTCAGTTGCGAGATCAAACCCTACCAAGGGAACTTTTTTTTTTAATTTATGTTTATTACTACTAAAGCAAAGCGCGTAGCGCGAGCTGCATTTGGTGTATATAAGAATAAGAGGGTTCAGGGTATCCCCTAGTCGGGAGCTCCCGACTAGCACCTCTTACTTGTTTTTTTGTAAATTCATAGCCACTATCCTTCATGTGGAACTAATATATCCTGATTGGATTTCGACTTTCAATCTGATCTTATTTCTGATTGTGTCGCATTGGAAGATTGTCTTGTGAGGGCAATAGGGAAGTTCGTAGTTGTCGAGCTTATATTAAAAAGAAAAGGAAATTTTGACAAAAATATTAAATTTTCGACCGACTCTTCCTCTCAATATGATAGAGATACTGATGTTGTTAATTTCTGGCTGGTATTTAAGAAGCATAATAAAACTAATAAATGACGACCATGGTCAAGTTATCTTGATAAACCAAAAATTGTTCATACAAAAAAATACGGTTCGAACTATTATTCCCACAATTATTAATGATATGGTGTTTCGGCCCAGCTATTTTCAACATATGTACTATTTTCATGACAATAGCTTTAGAGCTGAAAAAATATTTCGTATAATAAACCCTTGAACCCATTGAAAATGGGTAAAAAGGTTAAAATGTTTTTGTGCAAATGTATGTAACTGGCAGAAGGAAGCATCTCAGAACACAAAAGTATATATATTCTTGAACAGCATCAATATCCGAGTCGATCTAGCCATGTCCGTCTGTCTGTCCGTCTGTCCGTCCGTCCGTCCGTATGTATGCACGCAAGGATCTCAGAACCTACATGAGCTAGGCTTGAAATTTTAGCTGTAGGTCCTCCTAGTGCCCGCGCAGATCGAGTTTGTTTCCGATATTCGATAACCTGCCCCGTTTCTAAAATATCGATATAAATCGATATTTAAATTCTGTTTTTTGAGCAATTTTGGTATACAATATGAGCTAGAGTCACCAAACTTGACATGCAGCTTCTAGAATAATATATATATATATATATATATCAAGCATCTTTCATTTTATAGCTATCACCACCTCTCCGCGACTACCTCACAGCTATAAATCAAGTAAAAACACCAATTTATGCTGCCCACAAGTATATGCAATAATTTTTAAAGTAGAAAGCCAAAACCTTTTAACGAATTTTACCAAAATAACCAATTAATATTTGTTTCTTTTCTATTTAAATATAGTTTATTTAATTATGTATTTATTTTTTAATATTTTTATATTTTGTAAGCCTACGGTTAAAAGGTATAGGTACACATTTACAAAATTGTCAAAATAATAGTCACCACACACATCTACTTTCGCCAGGACTTTCATTCGCGCAATTCTTCACTGACTTAAATAAAAATGGTTTGGGTTGGCTAAACCTGGCGAATTTGAACTGAAAATGCACTTGTTACATACATAAACACACACACATACACCTACGTGTACGCTTTCGTTTTCGTTTTTTTAATAATAAATCATAAAATACTAATATCTGAGCATATCTATAATCCAGAGATAGCTCATGGATTGCTTTAAATTTGTTCAATTATCAAAAGCTCAGCATTTTGCTTTGAGGTAAGATTCTTGAGTTTTTTTTTTTGATATTTCTGACAATTATTTTCTTGAACATCTTTTTAACCCTTCAAAGAATCAATATGTATATATTTGCAAAATAATTAAGGCTGTAACGCAGTAAAGCATATTGGTACAAGAGAGAAAAGCTCTGCTGGCTGTTGTATCAGACATCTTTAAGGAAAGGAATATGTATTCCATTATTTTTTTAAATTTTATTCTAGCGGACAGATAGCAATAAAACCAATGTCTCTAGCTCATTTTGTGAAAGAATATACTATGAAAGAAAGAATATCTTTTTAATCTTCTACCTGTAAGCCTTCTTTTAGGTAATTATTATCAGAGGAATATAGATAAGTAAATGTGAAAGAGATAGACAGTCCCATATAGAACAAGTAGGAGGCTCTAATCGACACTTCACGTCTAGTGGTTACCCTGAACCCACTTTTACAAATACCAAGTTATTGATTATCGGAATCTTTGACTGCACAGGCACCAGGGACATAAGTTTAAAATTTCAGGTTTCTAGATCTTACAGGTTCAGAGATCCTTGCTTTCATACATACGGCAGGACGGACAGACAAGATCGATTCTGCTTGTGATGCTGATCAAGATTATATACTTTATGTGGCCGGAGATGCTTCCTTTGGTTTGTTACACACATTTGCACAAATACATTATACCGTAAAAAAAGAGAGAGAAAAATAAAAGCGTAATATCGTGAAAAAGTATTGTACAAATTGTACACACACTCGTACTTAATTTTTCCTATTCTAAAAACTTAAATAAAAACTATAAAACAAATTAATATGATATATTCAGATCATAAACATGGCAATCAATAGAATAAAATGAAAACCATGTCCAGTTTAGGGTTGATTGAGGTATTTTAGTAAGTAAAAATGAACTAACAAAATTTAGACTTATAATCTCTTATTTATGAATTTGCCATATTTTAGCCATAGATACAGAACATTCTCATAGTCGAAAAATCCTAATATGGGTGTATTTTAAATAGTTTTTTAGTTTCTTGCTGTTTTCTATTATATTACTCAGATGTGGTGAATGAATTTAAATTATTTCCATTTAGTGCACTGTCTGTTATTGATACAGTTTACAATTACAATTGACTGCGTGCTCTCGAAGTTTCAATGGAGTTCGGCGTTCGTTTATTGCATTCAGTTTTTCGGTTAATTTTGTGTCTGCTTAACGTTCGCTACAGGACTGGAAGTTGTTGAACTTCAACAAGCCTTTCCTTCGTGGTATTTGAGAGTACTAGCACATATGTTACTTAATAAGCATAGATCAGGAATCTCGAGAGGTATTCATTTGATAAAATAAGTTTACAAACTGCATGAAATGAAATATAAATCTGCATATCTACACTCTCAGAGAAAATGAGTACCAACAGCTGGAATCCAAGTACCAAGTTTACATGCCCCAAGGTATGTAATTTAATTGTGCTGAAAATGATTTTCATTGAATGTTAATACGCAAGCGATTTTCACAACTTGTCGGCAATTTACAAAGAGCAAAGGTGCAGTGTTCGTGTGTGTGTGCCTTTTTAAAATATATGTAATAATGTAGCTAATGAATAGTTAAGTATCATTTGCATTCAGCGCTGATTGAATTTGCATGAAGGGAATCCAGAGATCAGATTGTGAAATTGAAAATGCGCTTTTCCATACTTTAACTGCAAATGGTTTCTCTTAGCAAAGCGCTTTCCACTGCACTTTATATTCCAATTAAATGTGTAACGGCACAACTCAATTGTATTTGCTTTAAATATCCGAATATTTATAAATATTTATATTAGGTATTTGATTATGATATTTATATTTAGGTATATGATGAAGGTAACGGAAGGTATAATATGGTGTATTACTATTAGAATAAAAATACAAATATTCTTATTTGATAGCTTTTCTAAGAAAGCTTTTCATTACTTATTTTAATTGGATATGCTATGTAGCTAAGGTGTCATTCAGAGTGTTAATCATAAAGTAATTGCTGCTGCCCTGAGATGAATTTTGTTCTCTTTTATAATAAATGCATAGTAAGGTTATCCAAGGTGGCATCCAATACGAAATACTTAAGTAAAGTCGTTGGGGTGTTTAACGTGTGGCTTGACTGATTTTTTGGGGTTTAAGTGAATTGGCTGCATCTTATGAGCAGCGGTAGGGCTCTCCATGCAGACATCTAAATTAAAGACAGCTGTCAAAATCGCTCAACGCAGTTTGGTATGCTATAAATTTTCTACTTTTGTGTATGTGCGTCTGTCAGATCAGGCATCTAGCTAACTGCTTTTGTAAGTGGCCGCTGTTATATACACATATATCCACTTTAAATTGAATCATCCTGACCTTTGTTCACAGTAGAATATTTGATTAGTTTTCTTTTATACATCAATTTTAATACAATTTATATGTATTAAGTGAATCATTGAACCAGCAACAAAATTTATTTAACTCTAGAACCACCAGCATTTGTTGTAAGCTTGTTGTTTCATCAAAACTTGGTGTGTGGTTGCTTCTCATACAGTGGGTCATTTGTATATTATTTTGATGTATTAATTTGAAGTCCGATTTATGTTGACTGATCCTTGTTTTCAGTTTGAATTTTGTTGTACCTATGTATGTACTAAACACTATTGCACTTGTTGTTGTTTCCCCGCCACATGTAATTTGGTAAATGAGGTTGCTTTTGTCGGTCATAAGGATGATTTGAATTGAAATTGAAATTATTATTATTAAATTAAATTGAAAGTACATGGTATTTCTCTATATATAAAACTGTTTGTCCTGACTGACTGACTGACTGACTGACTTATTGACTGATTGAAGAGCTAGGAAGCTGAAATGTTCTCTGTAGTAAACTTATGTAATGAAGGTACATGTTAAAACGGGGTTTCGGGAAATTCTACCCGCAGTGTGGGCAAATCGCGAAAAACTTTTTTGCTTACCATTTGATCGGATGGAAATTTGTTCAAATTCATTTGAGGTATGTTTCGAATTTTTTGGAAATTCCTTTCCTCCTTGCTGGAAATGGGGGTCAAAGATTTGGTGGGTGATGTTTCGTTCTCAAATTCGTTTCCAAAGATCAATATAAGAAAACTGATAGAAGAAAAATGAAAACACGTTTTCTTTAATCATTTATGTGCTTCTTAACCGATCCTGATGAAATTTTCTACAGTACATCTTATTGATATATATATATACTATTCTAGAAGCTACGTGACAAGTTTGGTGACTCTAGCTTTATTATATATTCGATATCGATTTTAATCGATTACTTGGAAACGGGGTGTGTTATCGATTATCGGACAAACTCGATCTGCGCGGGGACTAGCAGGACCCACAGCCAAAATTTCAATTCTATAGCTCTTAAAGGTTCTGAGATCCTTGCGTTCATACATACGGACGGAAGGACGGACAGACAGACGGACATGGCTAGATCGACTGGGCTATTGATGCTGATCAAGAATATATATACTTTATAGGGTCGGTTACATACATTTGCACAAATCCATTATACCCTTTTTACCCATTTTCAATGGGTTCTGGGTATAAAAATCGTAACAGTGGTAAATTGGCGGAAAACGTTTGTATGAAAGTTGTTTGTTTACCGTCAGAGAAGTTTCAAAATCATTTACAAAGCTTTTTTAAAAAAAAATTATTTAATAATATACGTGCCACGGGCAAGGCCGGGTTATACCCGCTAGTTTTTATATATAAAACTGTTTGTCCTGACTGATTGGTGGTCAACGCACAGCCCATACCGTAAGAGCTAGGATTCTGAAATGTTTACTGTAGTTACCTTATGCGATTAAGGTCCACGCTAAGAGGGGGTTTCGGGAAATTCCACCCGCAAGTGTAGAAAAATCGTGAAAAACGTTTGTATCTAACTTTTTTGTTTACCATCCCATCGGCCCCACACTTATTTTCAAAGATCTTTGTTCAAATTCATTTGAAGGGTGTTTCACACTTTTCGAAAAATCCATTCCTCCTGCAGCTGCACACTTTTCGAAAAATCTATTTTTCCTTGGTGAAAACGGTTTCAGAGATTTGATGGGTGACGTTTCGAGCTCAAATTCATTTTCAAGGATTTATATGAAAAACCATTTCATATGTGTTTTGGTGAAGACTAACAAGGGCGGAAACCTCTGATTCCAACATTTGGTTTTTTATTCGATGCACTGTAAACATATTTTTAAATAGAAGTGGAGTTCAAGTTGGAACTGGTAGATTTAAATTTTCCAGTGGAAAGTGGAAAGGAAATATCTAAAATTTTGAGCACAAAACGTTTCACGGGCAAGGCCGGTCAATACCCGAAAGTTTATTTATATAAATAGAAGAAATATTATATATTTTTTGGGTTACATTTCGATAAGCGCATTTTTTGCAAATATACATATTGAAATTTTTTGCAAATATACATATTGAAATATTATCTGTATCAGTGCAACCATGTCATAATACTTATCAATGAATCGGTATCTGAATCCATCTGCTATTAGCAGAAGCTTTCTGTTAATCTTGCTCTGTTGCGAATAAACCACGAAACAGAAAAGACGTCTTTTTATACACTCCATCCTTTTTCAGTGCGTTGATTGGGACGACTCAACTCAACAAAACATTTTTTTCAAAGCACATTTACTACAAACATGTTTTCTACAACCAGCACAGATATTGGTGGTTTTATTTTCATTGCATAGACCTATTTGGTAAGTTTTTTGTATATTTTAACTTTCAGAGGTCGGCAAGAGATCGATTTTATTGAAAGCTCTTCTGCTAATTGAAAAATTAAATTATTTCTTGATATATTTTATTCCTCATGCTTATTTTTCAATTTTGACTGAATTATATTTCGTACTCAGCACCAGGACCTTTTCGTTGGCTTACTTTTATATACTGTCAATGTGACATTAGTTGTTCTATTAATTACAGATGAATATAGAGGTAATATTTATTTTTTTTTGCTTGTTTCCTCGTTTCTCAAATAAGGGACCGCATTGGAAACTTATTAACTTTTGAGATCAGATGCCACCCAACATTTTATTCCAAACTAAGTGGGTTTGTGTGAAATGTATTGAGTGAATTTGCACCTCGCTTTTGTTGGGAATAATTGCTCGTCAATTGTTATGTTCCGTCCTGGTACGTAGCAAGTCTGGCTATTGTTGATGAAGGATTTCTAAAACTGTGAACAGCAACGGCATTTGAATCTTAATTTATAGGTTGTTGCAGTCGACCTGAGGCAAGGCAGTTCAGACAGTGCGCCCCAACCGGTTGACGCTCATTTTAACAAAATCTTATAACCGTTCATTGCCCTTACTGAATCCTGCACGTAAGAACCCCCAGCAGAATGTGGAAGTCGTATATGCCATCCATGATTGCCAGAGCAATGCAGTTCAAAGGAGCTGCGGGGTGTTAGGTGTCATGTGGACTTGAATAACTTACAGGTTGTTCACTTCTGAAATGGCACGGACGGTAGGCGGATCAGCTGCTGCGTACCGTAGCGACCGACTGCGGCGAGGTGTGCACAGTTTTATTTATTGCATTGATTTTTGAGCTCGATTTGCTGTTGCTCTACAATATTGTGTCCCGTTGCAAGACCCAGCATTATCAGCATTTGTTGCACAGCTGCGGAAAAGTATGCAAAATTTAAGTTGGTTAAGGAAAAGGAAAACGCAATTGCTCTGCTTAACAAGTCTACGTTATTATTTAGTAACATGAACTTAAGGTAATCTATATAAGAAATTAGGAAAAAGATTCTGATCACCAAGTTATTAGCTCCATCTTAGGATCATAAACGAATTAAAACTAATTATGAAATATGTATTAATAGGAATCTTTGACGAATTGTTGGAGCTATTGTCGGTCAAATTGTCAGCCACTGACATGCCTTGTAGCTATCCAATTCATTCGAATGCTTGTCTCTCAGATGGCTATGTCCATTTGCGATTCTAAAAATTTCCCATTAATGCAGTTAAGGATACTATTATTTCTCTTTCCGCATATAGCTACTATGTCAATAAGCGTTATTAACATGAAAATTGTATTATTTCAATAAATGTAAGACTTTTTTCGTATTTGCAATTAATTAAATCATGTATTTTTATTTTTCAAGTCGCCTGCGCCCGCAAAATTCAATTAATTAACTTTCACAAGTTAGGAAAAAATGCTATGAATCAATGTCAAACAAAGGCAGGAAGCCAAAAAGTTCCTTAAAGTTTTATTCAAGTTAACATAGAAAAGGTGTTGCCACGAATTGATGGGTGACGAATTAATTGAAGGACACTACGAGAATAAAATTAAAAAAATCAAGCAATAAACAAAAATACAATATAAAAAATATTTACATAATATAAAGTTTTTATTTCTCTGTTTTTATTTTAACAGGAGATATAACAACCTTTATGTAGAGGATACACTATAGTCGAGTAATTAAGTTCTGCCTAATGTGAATTTAAATAATTTATGTGGCAACGTTTTTATGTAGATATTCTAGTAATGTTGTGCGCCAATTTAATCTGTATACTTTTCTCCAGATTTGTTTACCGGTAATTTTTTTCTTGGGCATCTTAAGAGCGATGCTGCGAATCTATCTCTAACAAAAATGAAATTCGTTCAATTTCATTCAAATGAAATTCAATTTGAGTTCGCTCCAACAGGAGCGAGCTGCTTACAATTGTAAAATTTGAAAATAATTTTTTAACAAGCATCTGACGGTGATGTGCTATCAACTATCGCTTACTGCATCCTTTCTGGCAAAGTTGCTTCTAAAGCAAAACAAGTCATGCAAGATGGTTGGGTAGAGGCAGAGTCATTCACAGCTGGTATAAATACACTGGCGTTTGTCGTATAATCCCCTTGGCAGCTAACAAATGGGCGCACATCCGTTTTCCGACCGCTGCAGAGCTGCCCATTCCCAGTTTCGAGTAAACAACAAGAGTTGAATCTGAAGAACCTGCCTGCCAACAGACAAAACGCAAACAAACGCATTCCAGCGGGCGACTGTGTTGACCCCAGTTTCTGGTGCATTGCCGTCACCTGGCTATAACTCTATTTGGTATCTGCTCCATCTACAACTTGGTTGGGCAAGGCTGAGCTTGCACCGCGTGCAAATTGCTTAGCGAAAGCAAACAAATTAATCAAAATAAACTCGAAGCTGTGCAACTGAGTGGGTTTCAAGCAATGTTCCATGTTTTTCCTGGGTACTCTCTACCCAGGCCAGTTTCCAAATGGTCCCAGGTCAGACGATTTCGAACTAACTGCAGGGGGTTTTGCACGGCACAATGCCACTCTTTCCCCATTTCAACCTTTGGCTCAACAAACAACCAATCTTGGCGTTTGGGTTAAACCAACCCGCGGGATTCAGTGTGTGAAGGAAAGTAGGAACTGGGTTGAGCTGACGCAAAGCCGCCGAAAAGGTTGTCATAGGGTAGTCTAACGTGATCTGAGATAAGCCGGAAATGCTGGTTAACCAGCGAGGAACAGGGCTTCTGATAGCCATGCCAAATTTGTTTTTATTGACTAATGATCTACTGGCTCGCAATCCCCTAACCCTTTTTCACTGCTTAGCCGAGAGCAGGAGTGAAATATTCCTTGCAACAATATATACTGTTCTGACTTGCCGTCACTTCCAATCGTACTTATGCACATTTTAGCGATTCACAATTTTAGAAATATTTTGGTTATGGCTTTCAATGAACTCCAAACTAATTATCTCAATCGATCAAAACTGACCAAGATATTAATATATCGATTTCGAACAGGGTACCACATTATGTGCTTACTTTTTTGCAATACGGTAGATGAGCTCCCCGGAGAATAGCGAATGCAATCAACAATATCGTCTGATGGACAGCTGGCCCAATTCCAAATAAAAAGTGTATGTTTTCCGCACCTGTCACTGGCCCCGCAACACCTCCGACTTTCCCATTGTTGGCCACCTCAGCTTGGCTGCTGTCCCTGTGTCTATAATTTGCTCTTGTTGGCTAGCATTGCCCACCCACCGGATGCCTTCCGCTTACTGGTTTTTGGTTTTTGCCTTTGGTACGTAGTCCATTCTTCCCGCTCTTTCCCAGCCTTAATCACTGATAATTGTGCACAATTGGGTCTGTAATTTAACAGCCAAAATGGTGCATTGTCTAGTGCCGTGGAAGTGAAGCGAAATTGTTTCAGTGGCTCTACTGCGAAACGCCCTTCAATTTATTTTTATTTTGCTTGCTAATTAGTATGTTGCTTAAACATACAGTAACAGACCACCTTTTTGCCATTACCGCCACTCCACCTCATTCAATTTCTTTCCACCCTCATGCAGAAAAATCTATACTTAGAAAAGAACCATCGCAAAACCTCACATAAGTGTACTGAAAAATTTTGATTATTATTTAACATCTAACATTTTTTAATTAAATTAACATTTAAGTTGATAACATGACATGTTTGTCCGCCGTCTGCTCATCAGATGTGTGTCAGATGCGTGTCAATCTATCAAATTTCTAATTAAACGACAAACAAAGAAATGCACGCAGCCGATTATTTTTATTTGGTGTATGCGAACTCATTGGCCCCAGCGTGGGGCATAAGGTTTCTAATTACAAGAATGAAAACAAAATTTACGATATATACCCGCAACCCGAAATGTTTTCTAATTAAAAAGAACACAAAACGCACCATGTCTAAAATGAAAAGTCGCTAAGCGATATGAAAACTTTTAGAAAAACTCCATAGGGATCGCACATTGCGAAATAAAACGGAAGTTAACGAAAACACAATAAGAACCGAAACAAAGCAAGAAATCATGGGCATCCAGAGTTTTAGGGCCGACAAATATTCTTGTAATGTGTGCCGCCTGTGGAGCGCCTGCGCTTCATTCAAGCCAATTCAGGGGTATTAAATAGGAATTTGGTGGGAATGTGAAAACAGTAAGAGATGATAAGTTTCAAACAAGCCCTCCACACAAGTGGCCAACAATTTTTAAATTAATTTTGAACTTTATTTTGCTACAGGCAAATAAGAAATCCCAAGAGAGTTAAGGAGAAGGATACAAATTTTGTAATAAACAAGTCAGCAGTAAAGAATATGCACGCATATATCCAAGCACCCCAAGCGGGGTGTACTTATTGATATGCAAGGGTGCATGCGTTGCGAAGAGTTTAGCCAACAACGGCAATGACGCAGCCATATCAATTAAAATACTGCTTGGCTTGAAATCCGTAGCTAAGCACGCAATGTTTTTGCACTTTTTTCTACCCTTTGTTGTTGCTGTTGGCTGAATAACCGCAGAAAAGGAGACTTTTGTGGTTGCCAGGCTGGCAAGAGATTCAGGCAAAGTTTGGCGATTTAACGCACGCACATACACACCCCGACATACATACACCAAAACATATTGGTGTTTCTGCTGAAGACAGTTTTGATAGCTTTCAACAAGGCTGCAAGCGATTTTGTCGAAGTGCAGCAGCTCGATACTGACGCCATTTGAGTATAACAAGAATAGATACGCAAAAAAGTCCTTAGAGTGACTTACACACATGGCGTATACGCAACGCAGCTGGCAGATAATTTAATTAATCATACGCACCAACTGCCGGCAATGTCAATCAGCCACATAAAATACTCATAAAGAGGCAATAAGAGAAAAATGCATTATTTTTACTAAGGTAGGTCTGTGTTCTTTTGAGCAGTAAAATGCTTCCTTGTTTAACTAAACATATCATTTACGATGGCAGATTCTTAAAACTTAAAGACTAAAATAAGTGCTGCACAATTGTCTTCATATATATTTAATTTATGAAACATTATTATTTAGATTTTGAAACATTAAACATATTGTAGAGGGTATCTTGCAGTCTTGCCTCGAGCAGTTTTGTTTTTCTGCTTCTTTGCAATATCGCCGTGATTCGCTCTACACAAATTGTGTGCAACAGCAGCCGGAACACTGGGAAACGGCAACAGTTAAATGAATCAAATCCATTTCACGCTATTCACATCTAGCAGCAACGGGAATAACATGTGGTAGATTTGGGTTTCGAATAGGGAGGTGGTTTTGGGCTCTAGTTTGTGGGCTTCAACGTGATGCAGCAAGGGCATCGCGGTTTCATAATTGAATTGATCTCATTATGTAGATGGCAACAGTTTTACCTTTCGTTTCGTATCGCTGTGCAGAAAATAAAATGACGGACAGTGCCGGGCTGTGCATCTTCCGGTGGCCCAACGAGCCAAGCTTAAGCTGCCTGCCAGCTAGGAATATAAAGAGTAAACTCAGGGCTTTTGCTGTTGCAAGTGTTTTTGTTTTCGATGCCGTTGGCTTTTGACTTGCTGTCATTTGAACTAAATAAATTCGTTCAGTCTCAAGCCAAGTCAAAGTAAACTGGTGAGCACGGCCCAAGGTTCTGAAAATCAGAACATTTTCTAAAATTTATTTAAATAATTTTTGTGAGCGCATTCTTTGATAAACTTGTACTGCATTTTAAATGTCAAAGTTGCAGTTGGCTTGGTAAATGTTGTTGTTGCGCGGTTGATTTGCTTTATTTCCGGTATTCCTTATAGGTTTAATCAACGTTTCGCTGTATTCCTGCTTTTTAAACAAATCCAAAATATCTTTATTGTACTTGTATTCCTTATAGGTTTAATCAACGTTTCGCTGTATTCCTGCTTTTTAAACAAATCCAAAATATCTTTATTATACTTGTTAGCCAATCTGTTTCCTATTTATATTTATACCCAAACTGTTAACTGAAAATTAAAGAGAGTGAGAAAACCATTACCGAGTATTCGTTTATATGAAGCAATCAAAAATACCAGAAAACCAGTATTTACAAAAATAACAGTAGTTGATTTAGTTGATATTTGTTGTTTGTCGTAATTTTCACTTTTAATAAATATTTCTTAGCTGAACTTGGTTATAAATATCTCTCAAAACTATCTCTTATTAAGAAAAAACAACGCTAAAATATATATTTTAGGAAAATATTTTTAAAAATTTTTAAAAATGGACCAGAACACATAAGACGACAATTTGAGCATTTTTACCTTTTTGGTTCTAGCTGCTGCTCTTTAAATAAAAGGGCTAAAAAAAACTTGCTATATTCACTAAATATTCAATATGCATGTTACATGATAAAGGCTATGAAAATCTTGAAGCTTAACACGAAGAAAAGCTTGAATGGCATGTTATGCTGAGTGTTGAAAAAGAGTTGCAGCTGCAAGTGCGTGTGTGTGTGTGTGCGCGCTATATTTTGGGGTATCTGTCTTTATAAAACTCATGCGCACGTCGATAAATTTACGTGCATGCAGAGCGCAAACTTTGTATCTGCGCTCGAATGTATGTCACGAAAATGCATAAAGCAATGTGTATGTGTGTGTGAGGGAATTTGTACATTTTAACAATGTGGCACATAGGAGAAATGCATAAATGCATAGTTCGTATTCATGGGCGGCAGAAGGCATAAATGTTTAAGCTTGTAGTGTTTGGTTTTGGTTAGGGTTTTGTGTTTTTCTGTTCTGTGTGCTTGCAAGAGAATATATAATGAATGATATTCATACAACCATAGATACATAAGTATGCATGCACATTTAGTAACAGTTAAATTCACAACAATGACTTCAGGTATAATTCTTGCTCAAATTTTTAAACATTTTATAAAAATCAATAAACGAGCACGCAAACAAATTTGCCTGTAACATTTTTTGCGGCCTCCACAACACATATTGAGCATGTTCTGACATGTTCTGGTCACGCCTTCCTTAGAGCACACCCAGCCCAGGTAACAAAGGGTCATCATTTGCCCTCTGAGGCCGTAAACTGTTATGTGGGGGATTTTGATGTAATACATGTGTTTGTCATCTCATTGGTATGCAGCAGAACAGTCCTTTATGCCAGCTGCTGCAGCATGGGAGCAACCTGGAGCTTAATAAGTAGTAGATAGGGTGGCTTCAAATTTAAGATGATTAATATTTAACAAAAGCAAATCTCGGCAACCTTTTCCGTTGCCATGCCATGACTAAAGCTTCCACACACAAGACACACACCCTTTGGCACGCGTTTTAAGCATAAATTACACATGGCATATGCCGTGAGCTATGCTGCCGGCTGCAGCTCTTTAAGAACTGGCACAGCCCACTCATCCATACCTTTGTATATCCATCGTGGCAGGTCCGCAGCTGTTGTGTTTAGCTTACACCCCAAGTTAAACACAGGTAAATCCTATAAAGCGCCCCACAATGGAACCAACGTCCACACTGCAAGCTGCATCGGGATAAATGGCACTCACTCACACACCCACACACACGCCACATGGGGACTTTCTAGTAAGTTGTGTGCATCAAATATCAACGGCATTATTTGCGCTTTGCCATTCATGTTAGTTTTGCTATTTTGTGCCGTGATGTTGATATTTTTATTGTATTTTTTCATTTCAAAGGTCCGTATCCGCATCGAAGTCCCAATGCTGTAACATTGAATAAGCGGATAACAGTCTCGGTAACTAGGTTAATAAATACATATGTATGTTTGACTGGGGTCCACTGTTTATAGACGACACAACAAACTCTTTTCATTTATAGATTTAGATTTGGCAGGGATCAGCAGAGCTTGAAATGTATGTTATTTATAGTGGGTCGAATTAAAACGATGCTTGGAGAAAACAATCATTTTGGCCGTTTATATTACACATTTCATGACAAAATTATAATACCCTTCACATGGTTTTAACGATATAAAAACAGAATCATATCAATACCTTTAATGCAAAAATTATATTTCCTCTGAATTTGGGACGAAAAGAGTATAACGGTCAGCTATTTATTTAATAGCTAAAACTTTTGTCTAGCACTTTGACTGAACTCATGTTATTTAACTTCTTATTTTTATTTCATTAAATCTTTCTGCTAAACATGTGCCAAAATATATATTCCCTAAATTTTTGTTTTTTACCCTGTCAAACAGATATATTCCACATATATTGCAGAACCTCTTAAATAATATGTATATATATGAAAATGCATAGAATGGGCTGGCACGGAACAAAGAGACACAGGACACAGAGACATACCAACTCAACTGACTTTGTAAAAGCAGAAAGTGTCATGTTGGCTGCGAAGAATTGTGAGAACTGGCGCACAGCAGTGCACGCGACTCAATGGGAAGCGACAGAAGTGCTACTTTTATTTTGGCTATTGGTGTATATATATAGGTAAGTAAGAGTATGAACGTATATTTCTGTAAATATTTAAATTGCTAAAAGTGCACCTTGCTATAAGTGTGTTTATCCGCATCCTGATGCGGGAGCTGGCCTACGGGTTCATTGAATATTCCCAACATTCTCCATCCATAGCTTTTCGTAATGCAACCAAATTAAAGCGTTCAGTGCACTTCAATGTAAGCTTCGTCTGAAACGCTCCAACTACTTGCGCTCTCTTCCTTAGCCTTCGTTTTATCCCAATAATATTAATGTATCGCCTATGTATTGGTGACCAGATAAAATATATTTTTTATTTAAATATTATTGAACCTGTCTGTTTTAAAAATCAGACAATAACTAATTTGTTACGGCTCGTCGCAACAAAACCAGACACTACCATGGGCAAATATTTATATTTTACTTTGCGATAAAAGAAAACTTTTGACACTTAGTATTTTCTTTCACCAGAGTCACCAAATATTAGCTGTTGAATTACCAAGAGCACCAAAACTCTGAAAATATAGACGTTATTGATGGATACAATATTTAAGTTGTAACAATCTTGTCCCTTTCACCCAAACAATCAAAAGTGCAGGACCTTTTCTGTGCCTGAAAGCCACGTCTTGACTGGTAAGACCCAGCTAGCCTGTCTGAATATGTAAGAGTGCGCAAGTGTATGAGTGTTTTCACACGCAATGTCTAAAATTTTGCCTGCTATAAATTTGCAGCCATTAAACACGCCCAGAAAATTAAACGACGCAAGCTTACAAGCAGCACAGGCAAAGGGCACTAACGAAGCGACGCAGGAGTTGACTTGAATATCAAATGATAAAACTGAATGAATGAAAATGACTCGGGAACAAATTTCTAAAGCAGTCAGGTGCTGGAGTAAACTACAAAAACAACAGCAGCCACTGACACAAGGCTGCTTAAAAAAAACAATGAAAATGTGTGTGTTTTGAGTGTGTGCTTTTGACATTGTTTGTGTGTCATTTTTTCTTGATGGCCTTAACAAAAACTCTGGGCCGTTAAAGCAGGGAACATATGCGTACGTGCATGTGTGTGGGTGTGATTGTGTGTGAAGGAAGAAAATGTAGAAAGTAGGCAACGTTATGGGAGAGCATGGAGTTTGGGCAACTGCAGCAGATTGCGTTCGGATCTTAAGTCGTTTGATAATTTATTGCACTTATCTGGTGGCTCTGCTCATAATTTATGCATTAGCTTTTGTTGGTTGCCCCTAGGCCTGAGCATCCGCAGGGTGCAAGCCAATTGTAGTCAGCATGCATCCGGAAACGGAAATATGTGTAAGTTGTGTGCCCCGTGAATTGTCGCGGCGACTGCGGGGCTAATCTTGGCACACGAGTCGAGAACGAACCCACGTTTCAGAGTTGTAAAGATATGGAGTCCCCATGCAGACTGAAATTAAGAGCTCTGCCAGTTATGTTTCCGCATTGCACAACTTTCGGCTAGAATTTGACCAACATCAAATAGTCAGATTTGCGGAGATCTGCGATTTGCGAAACTATCTGCATCGGCATCAATATTTTAATTAACATTTAAGAACCTGCGGAAAATGGCTAATTAACGATACATTGTTGTGACATAAAATAAATCTCGATAAATTACACTTCGATCGTGACAAAGGAAATAAACGGTAAGGTGCGAAAGGTACACTCCGAACGTGAAGCACATGCGTATTCATATATGCAGGGGAATGTTCCATATTTGAATGCATTTAGAGGACCCACACTTCTCGCCGACAAGCGGAGGTAGGTAAGTTACGCAATGGGCATGAGCTCAACACTTAACACAAAAAAAAACGGAAAGATTTCCATTTTTTTTAAATCATCATATTAAAATATATTACACATAATTTTTTACATGAAAATTAAGAACAGGAGAGGGAGGAGGCTGTCGACAACACGAAGACGAAAGAAATAGCAAGTATTCGTGAGTGCGCACTGAATAATTCATGAGTGTCGCCAATGCCAGCCGAGACAAAAATGACAACGTAGGCGTATGAAAGTGCTATATTTAAGAAGCTGGCATGGGTTTGTCGGGCAGTTAGACAAATCAGAGACAAAGACAGCAACGCTATCAAAAATTCAAAATTCCCCGTCCATTGTCTGTATGTGCGCGTGTGTGCAAGCGTGTATGAAAGCAAATTTTGAAAATATTGCTGCATACTTTCAGGAGGCAGTCTTTCGACTGACTCTTTAGCTTAATCATAATTAATAAAACTTTTATGCTGACGACACAAAGAGAACGGCGAAGTTTTCATGGTTGTCCTTCTGCGTTGTGCGCCCGCCCCATTCACAATTACTTTTGTGGCTTTCGTATTTTTTTTTCTATTTCGCATTTGGTGGCAGGACATTTATTGGCACGGTTTAGCTTGGTAGCGATGAGTCTACTCTTCCATATTTTTAATAATGACAATTTCTTTGAGCATGCCGCTGAGCATTCAGCGCATTGATGGATATTGTTTGGGGGAGCTTCGAGGTTTTCCGCTTAACCTGATGGTCTGTTAATCCCTGTTGTTGTGATGATCAGAGTTCTACAGAATCCGATATTTAATTAGAGCTTGATGTGCGGTTTCATAGTCACATTAAAATAAATTAGAGATATGCTAACTGATGGTTTTACACTTATGTCTATCAAATTGCTTAAGATAAACAATTTAAATGTATGTAAGAAATATTTCTGTATATTTTTTTACGTTTTTGTTTGCTTTATTTCAATTTTACTGTTATTATGGAAACAACTTTAATTAAATTTATATGAGTATTTACATTACAACTTATTCTACTGTTAAGTCTAACATAAAACATTTACAGGATTTACATTATTTCATTTTATTCCTTTTATTTCTACTGCTTGAATGCTAGGCGTAGGCAGCTATATGATATAGTAGTCCGATGTAAGTAAAATGCATAAATGGGGGAGCATAGTAAAACTAATAAATGCCGAGTTTGCTCAAGATATCTAAATAAACAAAAAGTTTTTTATACAAGAACCTAGTTTTCGACCGATCGTTCCTAAGGCAGCTATATGATATAGTGGTCCAATCTTAATAGGATTTTGCATATATATGAGGAGCATAATAAAACAAATAAATGCCGGGTTTGGTCAAAATATCGTGAAAAACAAACAAATTTTCCATACAACAACTTAATTTTCGACCGATCGTTCCTATGACAGCTATATGATATAGTGGTCCGATCCAGCTGGTTTTGGCATATGATCTGCGTGCAGCAGAAAGAGGGACTTCTGCAAAGCTTCATAAAGATAGCTTTAAAACTGAGAGACTAGTTCGCATAGAAACAGACAGACGGACAGAAGGACAGACGGACATGACTCGGCTGTTGATACTGATCATGGATATATATACTTTATGGGGTCGGAGATGTCTCCTTCTATGCGTTACACATTTCACGACAAAATTATAATACCCTCTGCAAGGGTGTAAAAAGCATCAGTTATGCGGTATATATTCCTGAAGGTATGATAAGCAGGAAAATGCCAATGGCAGCGAATAGCAGGCATAGAGCCGACAGCTACGCACCGTGTTACTCGAAGCACAAACATATGAAAATTATTCGTCTGAAATTTGCAAACAAATGCCAGACATAAGCCGCCATGTCACTGTGTGAGTATTGCACTCGTATATTGTAAGTGTCTGTTGCAATTCCCGGCTGCTAGTAGTAGTAGTAATGTTATAGTATAACACATCGTTAAACATGAGTAATAATTAAATAAATAAAAAAGTAGTGTATATTTTAAGCGGCATTGAACTTTTTCAGCTGATTAAAATTTAGTTTCCATTACTCAAAACTATAACTCTTTTCCAATGAGCCATTAAACGTTTTAGGCTAACAAATGGAACAATAGAACCAAAGACTTCCTTAGTTATTTAATAATAATTTATTAAATATATTATATTTTCACCATTTTTATCAAATCAAAATAAACCAATTGCCATATAATTGAAAGGTATTTATTCTACGTATAAAAAAATATTTTGTAAATAAATTTTCATTTAAAAAATAAACACAATTCAATTTGTGGAAAAGAGAATATTTGTGAACATGTTGCCATATGAACAACCCAATAAAAAAGTCGAAACTCTTACGAATACACATTTCCGTTTGGCAACATCAAAATTCAACTGTTGAATTGAAATATGTTTTTCGCGTGCCAAATTCTTTTCGGGGCCAGTTCGACCAATTCTACAACAAGAACTGATTGAAATTGTAACTGGGCCATATAGATGGCCATGGATGCAATTTATTGTTTAATGTTTTAAAAGCCAAAGGGCAAATAATTATACTTTGCTGGCTGTTTGTTACGATGCGAATCGCCCTCCAAAGTCATTAAAGTTCTAGTTCTGGCCGGATTGCTTTTTTCACATGCCGGGTGCCTATCAAATGCAGCTGTTTCATTTCCCACATAAAATAAGAACCGATTTTCGTTTTATTTATGAAAAATCAATTTCATTTTCGTCACACGAACTTAATAACCATTTAATGTACCAATGACGACTGCTACACTGAAAACTGCGTCCACCCCGATTCACCCGGATGGCCACCATCCCTGCTAGGTCTGTGCCTGATTCCGCGTGGCGCCTTCCATTGTGCGGCCAATGCGAGCTCTTGTAAATTCCTCAAGTTGAATATTTTATGACGCTGCAATGGCGCAACAAACAATTTGTATATTCAACAATTAATGTGCGTCTCTCATGATTTGAGACGGGCTACATTCATTACATGTACGCATTACCAGCCGTCCCGTAAAATGGAAGCAAACATTTTTCAATTAGTAGCAAATGGCAAAATTTTCGTTTTGCGGCCAAGCAGCTCTTTGCGAAAAATTTGCTATTATCCAGAGACAATTTACGGATGTAAACTTCAATTGCCCGCTAAATTTTCCATGTCGACATTTTGTGGCCGCGCTTTTCAACAGAGCCCTTTTCTGTCCACGCCGCTGCCCGCTTCCTGCTATGGGCTGTGCTTGTTAATGGCATTAATTAAAAATTTAATTTAAAACAAACCCGATTGGCTGTTGAATTCGCGTTCCGATTTCTGTCTCATTTCGGGCAAATGAACTTTTGCAACATAAATCAATCTTTTTAGTGGGTCTGGCTCAAAAGTCTGCAAATAAAAATCATAAGAAATCAAAAGAAGACAAAAATCTGGGAATAACAAAAAGGTTCTTGATTCGATGGACGATTTAAAATAGACATATGTATGTATATGTCAAATATAATGCAATCGTACGCACGTTCAACGCACAACACATTCGATTTCCCACCATTCGCAGGAGAGGCTATCTGTGCGGGTGCTGCGAGTGGGCTGCAAGGTACAGGAACTTTGAAGGACATCCATGTCCAGTAAAGTTATTATTTGAGTGGTTATTATCCTGTGATTCGTGATCAGAATTTGGGAAATTGCCTTATATCCTTATGGCAATGTTACATCTTAGACGATCTACGATTTTCGCACGCTAAGGTTAAATATGGAATATTACATATTAAAGTGTTTCTGCTGGCTTACTGAAAGACTGACTAATTTAGTGACTGATTGACTAACTGATTGATTAGTGATCAATGCACATCCCAAGTCGTAAGAGGCGGTAAGCTCAGTTTAACGGAAATTTGCAAAACTGCTGTATCCAATCTGGTTCGAATTTTATTTAGGCATATATATATAAAATGAGAAAATAGGGGAATATATTGGAGACGTGCTTTATTCTTGTAAAAAACTAAATACGCTTGGTGCTTAATGAAACACCTTTTTTTAAACCTTTTATTATTACATACGATTTGCATCAAATACAATTTCAAAAGATCTCTGTAAATATACATAAATTTATTTTATTTTAATTTTTACATAAATTAAGTAATGATAAAAAATATTATAGTAAATTTGGATTTTTAGTATTTTATTTGTATTTATTTTAAGAGTTAATCTTAATCTTTAATCTAAAGGGGTTCTTTAACAACACACAACTCGACGCAATTGCATGCCCTTTACTATTACTTGGCCATTTAGCAGCTTACCCACAAGCCCTATGTGGATGTGTTATGAGAGAAAAAATTACAGAAAACAGCTCGTAAAGGAGAGAGACGCGACCAACGAGCCACCAATTAAACAGCTCTTCAGAGATATAAGAGAGGACTGTAAGAGCGAAAGCTCACCATGCAGGATACGTTACACTTCCAGTATGCCTGCACGCTCTCCGTCCCTATATTACTCTCTTTCTCCCGCTCTCTCTACTTGAAGCTTAATCCACATAGCAGCAGCTACAGCCTGTTTGCCAGCAGCCATAGAGTAATAAATATATCTGAATTTTACTCTATGGCCAGCAGCGAGGTCGGTGGGTTAAAAGTTCGACTTCATTCGTATGAATTCGTTCGTGCGTCGTGGACAGAAATGAGTCGCTGCATCTCCATGTGTATGTGAGTGCCCGTCTGTGTAAATGACTTACAGTTAACAGGCGACCAATGCACAAATATGAAAAAGAGAGAGCCAGCAAATCAACTTAAAGCGGACAATTGAAAACGCTTACATGCAAATTGACGAAAAGTATTGTATGTTTCTAGGCACGTGAATGGCTTTTTGTGGTGTTATCGTTATCTTTAATGCTATAAGCCCCATTGATGCCAATACTCAAAATACACCGAAACTATTAAATTAAACTCATATTTGTTATATAGTGCGTGTGTATATACCTGAAACCCCAAAAACAAAAATAAGTAAATAAAAAGCAATTCCAACAAACTCAGACGAGATGGTTATTTACATACAATTTCTTCATTTCGTTCAAATAATCTGTTAAACGTGTTATAAGCCGGCAAAAAGTGCTCTTTCAAATTTTAAATATTGTAGAAATGGGAATTTTTGGAATTAATAAAAATGAGTTTCTATTCCATAGGCCTTTTATCATTTATCAATCTCTCAACCAAACTAATGGCTAACTACTTACTTAATGATTTTCTATAAGCTCTTGATTTGAATGTAAGTGAGAAAAAGTTGAAAATTAAAGCTAGGGTTCACCTAAGCTATTTTAAAAACTGTTTGAAGCGAGAATTTAAGAACATCTTAAGCATGGATGTTTCCTATAGATCCATATAATATAGTAGTATGCTTTTAATAGATTTGGTTCATTTATAATCATTATAGTCTAAATAGGAAATGCCGGGGTTGCTTGTTACATATGTTACCTACATTTCTTCAGACCGTTGTCTGAAAGTATTTTGCCTTTTGATCGGTTGATTGGCTTCAAAATGATTTTCAAACATCTTTGTAAAAATAAGGGTTGTAGGGCCAACTTTTAAGTTGTGTCCGATAATTTTCAATATTATTTTCAAAGCTGTACATAAGAACTTCGGCAGTTTTGAAAATTCCATCCGCACCCATTAAATTTTGTGGAACACTTGCAAACTTTCCTGTTTGTCAGCGTATCGTCTTCAAACTCACTTTGTATTATAATACCCTGACTTTAAATTTATCTTTAGACGTTGACTTCGAACTTTCGAGTTCATGAGCAAGTTTTCGACTGTCTGTGAAATGTGCAATTGGAGAATTTATATGGCGCCGACATACAGGAGCCAAGGTTCGGTTGGGCCATCGGGAAGTTGACATCAAAACTATGAGAAAACTTATTATAAACACTCAGTTTCCTTATATATACATTTTTTTTTACAAGAAATCATGATTACAGATTTTTTTTATAATAGACGAAATCAAAAGAGTTTTTCCAGCATTGTGTCGGGAGCTCCCGACTTGAACATTGACATTGTATAATAATTATTTAAAATCTATAAATACAGACTTCAATTATTTAATTAAAAAACAAGTAAGAGGTTCTAGTCGGGAGCTCCCGACAAGGGGATACCCTGAACCCTCTTACTCCAACACTAAATGCAGCTAACAATAAAGATAAATAAAAAAAAAAAGTTCCCTTGCCGCCGCCTCTACTCAAGAGCCACACCAATAATTGGGACGCATTGAGAAGAAATTAAAATAGCTGCACAGAAAACAATACAATCGCAATTGCAATGCTGTTGATAGAATTCAAAGCAGACGCGCATGAATGAGTGTGTGTACATGTATACAGAAATTCTTGGAAAAATTGGCGCTTGCTGCTGCTAACACGTGCGCACATAACTTTTGTTTCTTAACCAATCTTAATAAAATTTTCGACAGTACATCTTAGTATGGCATAGAATATTTATGCATTCTTAAAAAGTCAATTGCTTATAACTTGTGCCTTAAATTGATCGGCAATACAAGTTAGATTATTAAGTTGATTTATGGCTATGCGGTGGTAGCTGGGAGTTGGCGATAGGTACAAAATGAAAGATGCTTGATATATATGTATATACTATTCTAGAAGCTACATGTCAAGTTTGGTGACTCTAGCTCATATTATTTGCCGAAATTGCTCAAAAAACAGATTTTTATCAATTACTTGGAAACGGGGCAAGTTATCGAATATCGAAAACAAACTCGATCTGCGCGGACACTAGGAGGACCTATAGCTACTTTCAAGTCCCTAGCTCTTATAGGTTCTGATATCCTTGCGTTCATACATACGGACGGACGGATGGACGGACGGACGGACGGACAGACAGACAGACAGACGGACATGGCTAGATCGACTATTGATACTGATCAAGAAAATACAGAACGACCTCGCTCAACGCAACCCTCGTTACACGCAACTCCTCGATAATTACATTACCCGATTTCTTAACATTGTAGAAACAGCTGTTCAGAAAAGAATAAATTGTAAAAAAGGACAGACCCCAATTTCTCAATTTTTCAAAAAATAAATAAAGTAAAATGAACGCCTTGCTTTGAACACAGAACTATTCGATTTACTTTAATTTTAATGGTTAGCAAAGGCATCTCTTTTTGGAAATAGTTCTCGTGGCCAACCGAAAATTTTCCCTCGATTTTTGCAATCACCTCAGTTTTCGCAATTGGCCAAATTTTAATAGGTTGCGTTGAGCGAGGTCGTACTGTATATACTTTATAGGGTCGGAGACGCTTCCATCTGCCTGCTACATACATATGCACAATTACATTATACCCTTTTTACCCATTTTAATGGGTTCAGGGTATAATAATTAAACCTAAATATAAATCTGAATATTTTTGTTTTTCAATTTTTTGTTTGATCTGAAGAGTACTATGTTATTATTAAAACAATGAAAATTACTCTTATAATTATTGGTATTTTTATTATCAACTACTGGGATTCTAGCTCGATTCCTTGATAAACATAATTTTAATTCATTCGAATTTAAAAACTTTTTGGATTAATTCCTGTATTGCGTGTGGAATTTAACAATGCAGCAGGCTGAACTCTATTATAACTTGGGTTGAAGTGATTTTTGCTTAACTTTATAACGGATACGAATTAACATTTCGGTCGTCGTCCTACTTTAAGAGTCCTTCTGCATGACGGGCTCGGATAATGTGTGAATGTATCTGGCTTTTGAGTTGTTTTGTGTTTAAGCATTCTCATTTTATTACGCTGATTTTCGTTTGTCAATTCTTGGCTCATGGCAATGCCAAAACAGACCTTATTACTTTAGTTGGATTTTGTCGTTCCCGAAGAGTGTACTTTGAGTACAGAAAGAATTTAAATCTTTTCACTTTTAGCTCACATTTCGCTTCGTTTGCTATCCCTCTGGCTCTCGATTTCAATTTAGTTTGATGGATCTGCTTTAAGCGGCTATTTAGGGAAGCTGCTGCCAGTGCCAACATTTGCGTCCATTATGACGTATTCTTCGGCGTTGTCACGGGCTAAGCTTTTTTGGACTTCTGCACACACGACTTTAAAATAGCCTCGATGGCGAGAGACACGGTCAAATTTTATGCACTTATGTAAGTTAACATCAACAAATCCACGTCTGCTGATCCCGCCAGGAGACCGGATGCCGCCTCTATTCTTTGACTTTGCGTTGCTGCCGGTAAACGGCCACAGCGTCGAAATCTTATGCCTCGCATCCGGGCGCTGAGTGACCATCCAGAAGTAGTCACGAGGCTCTCGGTCAGCATTCTGCTGCTGGGGCTGCCGCGGCCTGAGGGCTTTGGATAAGTTGGATTTTAATTTAGATTTAGAGAAGATCGTTCATGGACCTCCTCCAACCACGACATAGGAGACGCCCCTGAGTCTCCCGACTACCTACGTGACGATGCAGCCTTATTCAAAAAAGGCGCCTTTGACGTTTGTCCACGATAAAGCCTGAGGACTCAACCAAACTTGGCGAAATATCACCTAAGCCAACTGTGTTGTAATAAAAGTGTATGCTATTTTTGATTCAATACAATAAACAAAAATAAAAAAAATTTTTTAGATTTTGAGGTTTTAAAATTAAATCAAACAGAGCACTTCGTGCCTGTAATAAATATTCGATTCAAAATCCCAATGTGTTTCATTGCTGCACCCGTCGGTCAGCATATGGTTTTATCAGTACCACGTAACTTGGTAAGTTGTACGCAACGCTAAAAACTACCTCCTCAATGCGATATTCTATTCGCCAAGTAAACACAAAATAATAGTTTTTTCGATCGAACTCGCAACACACCGCACTACTTGCCGCCGCCTCTACTCAACCTCCACACCAATAATTGAGTCTTTATTAGAAAAAAAAAGAACTAAAATAGCAGCACAGAACACAATACAATCGCAATTGCAATGCTGTTGATAGAATTGAAAGAAGACGCGCATGAATGAGTGCCCCAAACTCGAGGCCAGCAAAAACATGTTTTCTTTAATAACTTCTGTGTTTCTTAACCTTAATCTTGACGAAATATTCTACAGTAGATCTTATTGTGTAATAGAATATTTATATATTCTCAAAAAGTCAATTGCATTTAATAGTAGCGGGTAGGTGGTGATAGCTATAAAATGAAAGATACTTGATATACATATACATATATATACTATTCTAGAAGATACATTTCAAGTTTGGTGGCTCCTTTAGAAAATTTGCTAAGAATCTGGATTTCGATATCGATTTTATCGATTGCTTGGAAACGGGGCGAGTTATCGAATATTCGAAACAAACTCGATCTGCGCGGGCACTAGGAGGACCTACAGCTAACATTTTAAGTCTCTAGCTCATATAGTTTCTGAGATCCTTGCGTTCATACATACGGACGGACGGGCGGACAGACAGACGGACATGGGTAGATCGACTCGGCTATTAATGCTGACCAAGAATATATATGGGGTCGAAAATTCTTCCTTCTGCCTGTTACATACATTTGCACAAATACATTATAAACTTTTTCCTCATTTTCAATGGGTTCAGGGTATAAAAGGACATGTGAATTAGAATATATAATGCATATATGTGAGTAAAAAAATAAATCTACCAAAACTGCAGGATACAAATATTAATTGTATATGTATATCAAAATTTACATATTTCGAATATCTTTATTGAAGTAACTCGGTAAGATATAAAAGATACCAAAGTAAATAATTTCATATATTTTAACTGTTCCCATATTCATATAGAGATAACAAAATGGTCATAGAAGAAAAATCGGGCAATGTATTTGTAAAAATCCAAGTTTTTGGGTTAGCCTTAACTGCACCAATTTGGGTTTTAAATTATGTATGCAATCGATTTCTCACATACATTATGTGGTCCCTGCTAAAACCTAAACACATCCTGGCAATAAACTTTGCCGACAACAAACAAAACAAGTAAGAGGTTCTACTCGGGAGCTCCCGACTAGGGGATACCCTGAACCCTCTTATTCCAACACCAAATGCAGCTCGCGCTACCCGCCCGTTTGCTTTAGTAGTAATTAAGATAAATAAAAAAAAAAAGTTCCCTTGGCAGGGTTTGAACTCGCAACTGACCGCATTACTTGCTGCCGCCTCTATGTAACAGCCACACCAGCCAAAAAAAAAATAGTAGCAGACTGCGCTACTTTCCGCCGCCTCTACTCAACATCCAAAGCAATAATTAAACCCTTATGAGAAAAAAATGAATTAAAGTAGCAGCACAGAAAACAATACAACCGCAATTGCAATGCTGTTGAATTAATTGAAAAAAAACGGGCATGCATGTGTGTGTGTACATGTATGCAGAAATTTTTGGAATTACTTGGATCACAGCATCCGATCAACAGATGTGGTACGGCCTTGGCAGAGATATCCGATGCTCAGTTCGTGGGCATTTCGCTTGACCATGATTTCGACGTCGTTCGACAGCCATCGGGTCTATGTTATTTCTATGTGTTCGACTTCCACACTTAAGATGGCGACTATCCGCAACATCCGCCCTGTCAGAGGTAAGTTGCATTTACCCATCTTCACCCTTCCGCTATTCTTAACACTTATTTCATATGCATCATTCAGTGCTAATTGTCTGTGCGAAGAAAGAGCTGCAACCTATGCGCAACAGTTTTCCATAAACGTACCCGCTTTTCACAAGTTCCCCTTGAGCACGCATAAACAAAAAAGTTCAACAACAACAGATGCAACTACAACAGCTAGAATGGGACGGACTACAAAATTCATTTTATTTTCCTACATTCTCACCTTATCTTTTTTTCACCACATTTAGCAACCTGAACGAGAATTCAGGGAAGTACTAATGCATACCGCATGGCATGTTCGGCATATGTATCCTGTACCAGGTTAAGCCCGATATAGGCAAAACTGCTATCTTAGTGTTTACCACACTGCAACAACCGAAGCCATCCGATTCTAACATCTGCATTGTGTAGCGCGTGCTGGTCGTTTCGGAACTAAAGCACGGCCATTGCCTCTGACGAGAACGATTCTAGAATACTTAACGAAGAACAGGATCGATTCGATGTCATCATTAGCGAGCTGTCAAATTAAATGATCTGTCCACATTTATTGAGGCATGGAGAACATCAGAGCATTTAAGATCAGCATGAGCCTGCAATTCACCCAACGTCATAACAAAATATACAAATTGTATAAAATGTACTTTATGATAATAAAATACATACCAAACAAATCGATTTGGAACTAGGTGAGAATCAACACCCATGCTAAACTTGTGTTGAGAATCTTGAAGCTGAAAAATAATCGTTAGTTTATTCAAACTTTGAAGCGCATTCCCACAAAGATCTTTGAGTTAAACAATTTTTCAATTCTTACCATATATACGGGAGTAATTTACCAAAACTCCGCCTCACATAAGGAAACTACAGTATATATTTCAGCTTTCTATATCTTACAGTTTGCCCTGTGTGGTGATCACCAATCAGTCAGTCAGTCAGGGCAAACAGTTTTATATAGAGATGACGCCACTTAAAGGTGTTTCGCCATTTATGCATACATTTATTTGACACGCTCGAAATTCGACATGCAGCTATGAAACACTTGTGATCATAGGTCGAGTATTCGCTGGCTCAGAACACGCGAGATTACTTGCATACCCTGCCATACGACTCGACAAATTCACATTCTGAGCGAATCTGAAAATGAGTTTCTGCTTATTTTTCCTATTTCTGCTATTGTAGCCCCAAATTGTCTATGCGGACCGCCAATGGCAGCTTGTATCTGTACTTAACCTGTCACTTGATGCACTTAAGGAGTGAACACTTGCAAGGCCCCCATGTGTTGGCTGGAAGCACCCTTGCAGAATGGCTAGATAAATCGCGTTTACAGCCATACAACAACCGACCTGTCGTCACTTAGGCGAGTATTTTTAATTTTTGCATTTATTATACCCTGAGCCCATTAAAAATGGTTAAAAAGGGTATAATGTATTTGTACAAAAGTATGTAACAGGTGTTTTCAAGTAAACGATACAAATAGATACTACTGTTAAAAATTATATTAATATTGGTTAAGAAACACGAAAGATTTTCTGTATACATGCGCACACCTTCATGCGCATCTTTATCGAATTGTGTCAAATGCATTGGAATTGCGATAGTATTGTTTTTTTTGCTTCTATTTCTATCCGCTTTTTTCTCAATAGTAGTATATTGTTGGTGTGGCTGTTGAGTAGGGGTAGTTGAAAGAATTGCGGTCTGCTTCGAGTTCGAGTCCGCTTAGGGGAAGTGTTTTCTTTTTTTGGTTAATTTATTTTTTAATTACTGCTAAAGCAAACGAGCGCGTAGCGCGAGTTACATTTTGTGTTGGTAAAAGAGGGTTCAGGGGATCTCCTAGTCGGGAACTGATTTTAAATTTGTCGTGAAATGTGTAACGCATAGAAGGAGACATCTCCGAGCCCATAAAGTATATATATCCATGATCAATATCATCAGCCGAGTCGATATAGCCATGTCCGTCTGTCCGTCTGTCCATCTGTCTGTTTCTATGCGAACTAGTCTCTCAGTTTAAAAGCTATCTTTATGAAACTTTGCAGAAGTCCCTCTTTCTGCTGCACTCAGTTCATATGTCGAAACCAGCTGGATTAAAAAACAGCTGGATCGGACCACTTAATCATATAGCTGCCATAGGAACGATCCGTCGAAAAGTAGGTTCTTGTATGAAAAACATTTTTGTTTATAAAGATATCTCGATCAAACTCGGCATTTTTTAGTTTTACTATGCTCCTCATATATATGCAAAATCCTATTAAGATCGGACCACTATATCATCCAGCTGCCATATGAACGATCGGACGAAAATTAAGTTGTTATATGGAAAATTAGTTTGTTTTTCAGGATATCTTGACCAAACTCGTAATTTATTTGTTTTCCATGCTCCTCATATATATGCGAAATCCTATTAAGATCGGACTAATATATCATATAGCTGCCATAGGAACAATCTGTCGAAAATTAAGTTGTATGAAAAACTTTTTTGTTTTTCAAGACATCATACCATACTCGGCATTAACTTTTTTCCCTGTGTTTCTTAGATATGAACATTATGAAAAGGTTGGGTCTGATAGGGGATTGCTTCCTTCTCGTCTCATTTAAACTAAATTATCGATGTGGCTGTTTGTAGTTATTTTTCGATATAGCCATGTCCGTCTGTCTGTTTCTATGCGAACTAGTCTCTCAGTTTTAAAGCTATCTTTATGAAACTTTGCAGAAGTCCCTCTTTCTGCTGCACGCAGTTCATTTGTCAAAACCAGCTGGATTAAACCACTATATCATACAGCTGTCATAGGAATGATCGGTCGAAAAGTAGGTTCTTGTATGAAAAACATTTTTGTATCTCAAGATATCTTGATCAAACACGGCATTTATTAGTTTTAATATGCTCCTCATATATATGCAAAACCCTATTAAGATGGGACCACTATATCATATAGCTGCCATTGGAACGATCGGTCGAAAATTAAGTTGTTGTATGCAATTTTGTTTGTTTTTCAAGATATCTTGACCAAACTTGGCATTTATTAGTTTTCTATACTCCTCATATGTGTATATGCAAAATCGTATCAACATCGGACCACTATATCAAAATCTTATTTATATCGGACAGTAGCCCGATAGTAGTAGTAGTCAGCTGTCATATATCTGCCATAGGAACGATCGGTCGGAAATTAAGGGCCACATACTTCTCCATCGGTCGGTGATGCTATTAGAAAACTGTGTAGTTAGAATACTTTTTAGCTTTTAGCGTTTAATTTCATAATATATGTATAATGTATTGAATAATTAGGAAGACATTCGTTTTTTCGACCATTCATAAAATGAAATGAAAAAAAAATCGCAGCCATACTCGGCATTAACTATGTGCTTCTTAAATGCGGGCAAATCACTATGAGCATTATGGAAAGGTTGGGTCTGCAAGGGTATTAAATCTTCGGCGTGCCGAAGATAGCCCTTCTTTTTCGTTTTTTGTTAATTTAGTTTTATTACTGCTAAACCATACAAGCTATTAGCGCGAGAAGAGGGTTCAGAAGAGGGTTCAGGTTTAGATTAGAGCTTCTAACTTATTTTCTAGTTGAATTATGTGTTTTCTGCCTTGGAAAATTTTTTATTTTAATTGCTTTTAACTTTTATTTTAATTTTAATGGCCAAGACCGAGCATTTGAGTTTAATTCGTACAGAAGGCTGCCGGCCGACCGAATTAACACACAAGGTTCAAGGACCCCAGATAATTATATACGAGGACACAAGGCTTGACTCAGATAACTTAAAGACCAAAGAGAGTGCCTTGGCCTGGTAGAGAGAAGCAGCAACTGCCTTATGCCTAATGGGCCTTTAATTAGTGGAATGACAAAAACCCCAGCCATAAAATTAACTTAGGCTGCAAGTGGCCCCACCCAAACATCCGCAAACTCCCACCCGCTTTGTCAAGGGGCAGGCTTGGAGTGCAAAATGTTTGCAATGCTGCGTAGCCTCAATTAAATGACCTTGCATAAATTAGATATCAGCTACAGCAGCTGATGCTGCGTGCCCCAGGCAGGGGGATTCGGGTCCTTATTTTATTTAATAGGAAGAGATTACCTCAAGAAAGCAGCCAGCCACGTGGCGGTATTTCAATTTGTGTCGGCTTATTGTAGCTTCTAGTTAGTTAGTTAAATTTCATCACCGGAGGCCGCTCAAAGTTAACCAGCCAATATCTTAGCCCTGATTCAAATTTATTACCAACAACTAGCGGCATTTCGGCTTAGAGCGTGTTTTTACCTCATGTCAAATTTCTGTGGTTGCTTTATTTACGGATATTTCGGTTTTCAGTTGCATACAACTGTGCATATTTCTTAGATCATTTCGTTTTATATTTCTGCTTCTACTTTGGCTTATTTGCGTTTGGCTCCGGGCCAAAGTCACGACGCTGAGAAGTTGAATTGTTTTAGTTGTGGGTGCCTGACTAGAAGATACCCTTAACCCAGCGCCAGCGCTGTCGTAACAAACATTCAATCTTACTGCCTTCATATAAAAAATAACACAAAATGCGGGATAGAGCGGATGTGCTTCTTCTTCCCTTTGCCCCATACTACGTATGGGAAGTACCTTCTTGATTAACTTCCGTATTTATAGATCGATTGTTATGAAATGTTTACCAAACTGCAAGGATCTTTATTTCAAAATTACTGTAGGTTTTATTTTTGGGAGGAATGGGAGTATTTGGATTTTGTAGTTTTCAAGATCGTTTCGGTGACACAGTCGGACATTGCTACATCGACTAAGCTTGTCGTCTTGTTCAAGAATATAGAACACCGAATATTTGCCCGTTACATTCATGCGCACAAAGCCATTATATCTTTTTTACAATTAGTTCAGGGTATAAAACAACAGCAACAACAAGGACAGTGGTAAGCCAAGGCGCCCAGTTGGCGTAGCCAGCGTAAATGAAAGGCATGTCACTGTCACTATTGCTATCTCTCTCGCTGACCTGGCCTGGCTCTTACCCTGACTGCCAGTCAGTGCGTCCTCGACTGTCGGGTTGTCAGCTGTTTGTCGCATTTTAGGCATTTTATCATCTTTTAATGCTGCTCTTGCAATAAGTTTCTCTCATTTCTTGATCCGCTTTAGCCGATAATTTGATCTACCATGTCCGTTTTTGGGCCGTCTGTCTTCTGTCAGTCGCTCTGTATGAACAAGTCTATTTAAGAGTCTTTAAGAACTATAAGAACTATTAAATTTGAAATGTATTTTCTCCTACAGCGCGTTTAAATCAACTTGTTTTGATGATGACCGATAGCTCACTCTCCGCGAAATTGATAAATATAAATTTTCTGAACATACAGGATTTAGAAAGCTAGACATAAAATATAACGAGTAGTTTCCCGTATAAGACACACTGACTAGAAATATTAAAAAAGAATTAACTTAATTTCGATAGCTCTTTTTGCTTCGAAATTGATATATATCGATTTTCTGAGCATATAAAACAGATTTAAAAATCTAAAAACTAAATTTAATAAGATGTTTTTCGAATGATAAATTTAAATTAAAATGAACTAAGACAAGTAAGAGGCTCTAGTTGGAAGTTCCCGACTCTGAATCGTCATAAACCAACACCAAATGCAGCTCGCGTTACGAGCTCGTTTGCCTTAGCAGTTGTAAAAATCATTTTTAAAAAATTGGCTCAATAGGAATCGACATACCTGACTTCTTGCGACTGCCTCCACTGTACAGCAATTACATCAACTAATTTTCGACGAGAAAAAACCGAATTAACGGACGAACGGACGGACAGATGGACAGACACGCGGACCTTGCTATTACGACTCGGTTTGTGATGCGGATCAAGAATATATACACTTTATGGGGTCGGAGATACCTCCTTCTGCCTGTTACATTCATTTGCACAAATACATGATACCCTTCTTACCCATTTTTAATGGGTTCAGGGTATACAAATTAATTGAGAGCACATTTCATGTGGTTCAGTCAGGCCTCTAATAAAGCTTTAATAATTAAGTTTTGCGTTGACATTCTTAGATATACTCACAGCTCCCGCCGTTAAGCACATTCAGAGAAGTCAATGCTGCTTTTGTACAAGTGCTGAGAGCGATAACAGTCCCCGGGTATCCACACAAGCTAAGCCAACACAGCGATCACTTTTATTTTAGTCAAATTCAAAGGCATTCGAACATTCGAACAAATTGCCACCCAAGTGCACTTCCTCTCACCACGCCCACGTCGACGGTGCTGTCATCTAATGCATATTGAATTGGCCAAACTCAAGCAGAGGGCGAGCAATAGAGAGAGTTTCGTTTTAAATTGACTGTCTTACATTTAAATTTGGTATAAGCGAGCAGCCGTCGGAAAGGTGGATTCCTGCCACGCCTACCAACAAGCTCCGGATGCTTGTTTGAGTTGCATTCGACGTTGGCAACGTTGTCTCTGTTGCGTCTCAACGCGGAACAGCTGGTGACTTTGAGTATATGAGAAACGCAAAGACCATCATCAAAGTTTGCTGTTAATTAAGGGAAAATGTTGAAAAATGTTCACAACAAGTTTTATGTAAACTGGCTTAATGAGTTTTTTCTTGGAACTTGGGAATCAAGTGAATAATAATAAAGTACAATTAATTTGCATTTCTAACAAATCAAACCGCGTCTAAGGATCAGCACAAAAGCTAAACACATTTCAAACTCCGAAAAGCAATCTAAACGAACGTGTAAAACCTAAGTTTTCACATACTTAATACAATAATACAAAGTCAGCACTCGACACAATATAAATTTAAATGTCAGAAGCGGCCCGTCTGGACGCAATAAGTAAACGCACAGCTGGGGGTCAAGAGTCGTTTCAGTTGGGCACACAAATGGAAACATCGTGGTTCAGGCACACACAAATTCAGACCCAAAGTAACTTTGCAATTTTCAATTTAACTTGAGAGTCCAAAAACTGATGTAAACACTGTCAGACTATTCAAAGTAAACAAATTCCCTCTCTTTAACTCCCTCAGCAACTATCGTGTTGATTTTAAACGCACTCTCTATCCTTAAGTCACATAATCGAAAATACCAGAAATCTTGGAACCAATCGCACAACCCTTTTTGTGGTTACATATGGCATATGCGTAATATTTTATTTGTTTCCTTTTGATTTACGAAAAGGCTCTGGATTCTCTGGATTCTTACAGGTTTTCATGCGTTGATTATAAGATTATAAACTTTATCTATCCTTACAATTACTCTCACTTCAGTTTGTCTCCTAATATCTCTCGTAATCACTCTCCCTTATAATCTTCCTCTCTCTTATATTCTTCCTCTTTTGCTTTTTCTCCCACTTTGACACAAACCTGACCTGTAAATCTTTTGTTCTTTTAGTGTATTTATAAATTATGTATTTATGTATTAGGTGTATTTATACAATAATCGTGCGTGTGTATAATGTTTATATATTGTATTTAGTCAACTATCTCTTCCTATATGTATATATTTATTCAAGAAATTCTACTATTCTATTTTTTTATATTTTTTGATCTAATGTAATATTTTTACTTTTCTGCTCTGAAATTGTGATTGCAACCATTTCACATTGCGCAAGCTGAAAACTTCTGATACAGTGCAATTTTAAAAATTTAAATATTCTTGTTTAGGTAAAGTTAAAATACATTAAGATTTTACCTATGCATTATTATACCCTGAACCCATTGAAAATGGCTAAAAAGGGTATTATGTCTTAAGTAAAAGGAAGCATCCCCGACCCTATAAGGTATATATATTCTTGATTAGCATCGACAGCCGAGTCGATCTAGCCATGTCCGTCTGTCTGTCCGTCCGTCCGTCCGTCTTTCTATCCGTCCGTCCGTCCGTCTGTCAGTATGTATGAACGTAATGATCTCGAAAGCTATAAGAGATAGAGAAATTTTAGCTGTAGGTCCTCCTAGTCCCTGCGAAAATCGAGTATGATTCAAATATTCGATAACTCTCCGCGTGTCCAAGTTATCGATAAAAATCGATATCGAAATCCTGTTTTCTGAGCAATTTTGATAATAATATGAGCTAGAGTCACCAAACTTGACATGTATATATGTATGTATATATACATATATCAAGTATCTTTCATTTTATACCTATCGCCTGTTGGAAGAAGAGGGTTCAGGGTATCCCCTAGTCGGGACCTCCTGACTAGAACCTCTTACTTGTTTATTGCTACGTTTATTCAAAAGATTTTATCGACAAGCAATTTAAAATTTATTGCCTAATGTAACACAAAAGTAATTTGTCAAAGTAACAGATTGAATCTGAAACTTGAAAACTCTTAAAAAAAGTAAATTGCTTTGGGTCACAAAGTCATATCGAGCTTTCAATTAGTGTGCGTTAGTTTTGAAAATATCATTTAAGCTGTCCCAAAAAGTTGCTCTAGTTAATTAAGACAGGTGGCAATGCTTTTAGTATATTGAAAGATTCATTGATTTAATTTAGCATTTTGAGCAAGATGTAATTTAAAACAAGTAAGAGGTTCAGTCACCAAACTTGACATGTAGCTTCTACAATAGTAAATATATATCAAGTATCTTTATTTTATACAAGTTAACAAGTTAATAATCCAACTTGTATAGCCCAACAATTTAAGCCACAATTAATATACAATTAACTTTTTGAGAATACACAAATATTCTATGGCGCAATAAGATGTACTGTCTAAAATTTCATTAAGATCGGTTAAGAAACACAAAGGTTGTGCGCGCACGTGTTAGCAGCAGCTAGCGGAATTTATCTTTATTACTGCGAAAGAAGAGGGCTACTGTTGGAAGAAGAGGGTTCAGGATATCCTCTAGTTGGGAGCTCCCGACTAGAACCTCTTACATATTTTTTATCTGAATAAGTTTTTTTATGCGTACTTAGCCCTTGAGCCACATGAAATGATTTGTTTTTGTTGCCCTTTTACTTTATTAGTCTTTCGTTGAAACTTTTATATAATATGAGCTGAAGGGTTGTGACTTTTGCATACTGCCGTACTGCATAAATGGAGTACAACATTAGAGCAAGTAAGAGTAGTCTAAGTGGGGCATACCTGACCAGTAAATACCCTTTACTCAGCAGCCTAACAAAAATGATTTCTTCTAATTAAACGTACATAAGCACAAACACCTGCGTCATAGATAGTTGATAGTTCTTCCTTTTTAATGAAGGTGCACGTTAAGACGTAGTTTTGGGAAATCCCACCCGCATGTGTGGAAAATCGCGAAACAAGTTTGTATGCAACTTTTTTGTTTACCATCCGATCATCCTCAAATTCATTTTCAAAGAGCTTTGTTTAAATTCATTTGAGGTGAGTTTCAGACTTTTCGAAAAATTCATTCCTCCTTGGTGGAAATGAAGGTCAAAGATTTGGTGAGTGACATTTCGCGCTCAAATTCATATACATGGATCTATATGAAAAATCATTCAAGACGTTTTTCGCAAAATCAAAGCTTTCACGGTGAAAAGCTCTACATAGCAACTTAAGGAATACATGTTTCAGAGATTATTTTGTAAATTGGCGGAAAACGTTTTTATAAAAGTTGTTTGTTTATCAGTGTCAAAAACAATTTTCATGCTTTTTAAGAACATTTATTTTTACGTGCCACGGGCTAGGCCGGCTTTTACCCGCTAGTCAGTAATAATCGTTTAACTCACTTTATATCATAAAAAGCTTAAACCAGTTTATTAATTGGGTTGAAAAAAATCTATAAAAAAAATACATATATGTATGTAGTTTTTACTATTATGCAGAATCCAATAACAGAAGTAAATAAATAGTTCAAAATAATTGTTTTCTTTTTTTTATTTAAACAATTTTAAATATACATTATTTAAATATGACAAGATAGCCAAGTCGACATTTTGTCTCTTTAAATTCATCAAATGGATAAAGAAAAATGTAATCGAAAGGATGTTATTGTGACTTGGAATTTATATCAGATATTGGCTCGCTTTGCATTTGATGTGATTGAATACATGCTGCACGCACTTTTGAGCAGTACAATTTCCGCAACTTTCAATTGTTTTTTTTCAATGGCATACATTAGTTATCCGTACGAAGAGGTGAGTGTACTTGTGTGTGAGAGAGATATGCTCGCACTCAATTTTCGAGGAGTGCGCCTTTGTGTTCGTGCCATTGTGCGGACAGCTGTGCGCTGCGTATTCACATAATTCGATGCAATTCCATTCCAATTTCGACTTCAGTTCATCAAGATATCATATCAAAATTCGCTTGTCCGCATTAAACATATTTTTGCAACTACATCCTTTGTGCGTATCTGCATGTCAATTGCAGAACATTGCCCAGATTGAGGCAAAAATCTTTGAAAAACGCCCTTGAGGCATGGAATAGGCTTCATACGAGGATAACGCCGACTTCGTCAGATGTTACTCCTACATACGTCCTTCAATTGAAATCAAATATAGCGCACATGTGTCTCTCCTTATATGTATCGTACTTCCATGCGTATAGAGCGGCAGGATGTGTACCTCACAGCTGGGCTCAATGCCGCTTAAAACATATAGGCATGTAAGCGAAACATGGCGCAACAAAATCCAACCCTAGCAAAGCATTTTTATGTATAACTGGCTGTCCTGTAAGCCTGTATGTTTATATACAACAAATGAAAGCCAGCTATATTGCATTTCACAAATAATTCTGTGGTTTGACCAAGTGTGGCACAAAGGTCTCCTGTTCAAACTAAAAGCTTTGCTTCCCCCCTCTCTGTTTTATATATTCCACAGCTTCCTCAAAAACAGAAGATTTGTTGTGGTAGTCGACGGCACGTTTTCTGGAGTCAAGGAAATGCAAGCTGGAGTCCCCCAGGGCAGCGTCCTTGCTCCGTGGCTCTACACCATCTACACAGCCGACATGCCGACGGTGGACCCGACGACATTGGAGCACCCCGGTAACTTCAACCTCGCCACGTTCGCTGACGACACAGCAATCCTCTCTAAAGCCAGCTGTGTATACCAAGCCACCGACCAACTTCAAGAATACCTGCACGTATTCGAGACGTGGGCATCTAAGTGGCGAATTGCCATCAACAGGCAAAAGTCGGTATGCTGCACATTCGCGATCCGCAGAGACACGTCGCCAGGAGTATTCCTCCAAGGCGAACTCCTTCAGCATAAAGACGGCCACCGCTACCTTGGAGTCTACCTTGATCGCAGGCTCACTTGGAGTAAACACATAACAGCATCATGTCATAGTTTACGTCAAAAATTAAAAAGTATGGCATGGCTCTTAAAGGAAAACAGAAAGCTTTCCCTGAGTAACAAGGTGCTGCTGTATAAAACCCTACTGGCTCCAGTTTGGCGCTATGCAAGTCAAATCTTTGGCACTGCAGCAAAATCCCATTGGAGGAAAATTGGTGTCTTCCAAGCCAAGGTGCTGAGACTAAGTACTGGGGCCCCTTGGTACATCCGCAACCGGGCTTTAGCAAGAGACTTAAAGGTTCCCTTAGTGGGTGACCTTTTAAGACAGCAGTCCTCCAGCTACATGGCCCGTCTTTCTGCCCACCCCAACATATTGGCAAGAAGGCTCTGCAGAAGAAAGCGACGGAGACTTCGCCGGATCCACCCCATCGACCTCCCGAACCGGGTACTTAGATAAGGAAAACTATAAAGCAAATAATTTAAAACTTAAAAGGTAATGTTAAGTTAGTTGATCCAATTATTGTAAAGCTAGGTTAAGATGCTCAAGAATAGTATCAATAAATTAGCTAATAAAAAAAAAAAAAAAAAAAAAAAAAAAACCACAAATAATTCTAAAGTGCGTTTAATTTAAATTTATCTTTGCTTATATAAATCTACAATATGAATGAAAATGCCAGGGATATGCATTTGTTTTATTTATTATTGTTTTAAATACTTTATATGTAAAAAATTTAAGATTTTCTATCTTATTTAAAACGTACATTTTCTCTTATAAATAAATGCTTTCTGCATAAAGAGCAATCAAATTTCATTTCAACTCGATTGGAATTTTATAAAATTTGAATTTTTATATCCTGAACTCATTGAAAATGGGTAAAAAGGATATTATGTATTTGTGCAAATGTATGTAACAGGCAGAAGGAAGCATCTCCGACCCCATAAAGTATATACATACATATTCTTGATCAGCATCAACAGCCGAGTCGATCTAGCCATGTCCGTCAGTCTGTCCGTCCGTCCGTGCGTCCGTAGTATGAGCGCTGTAAGCTGTAGGTCCTCCCCTAGTGATCGCGCAGATCGAACTTGTTTCGGATATTCGATAACTTACCCCGTTTCCAAGTAATCGATAAAAATCGATATCGAAATCATGTTTTTTGGGCAAATTGGGTAAGTAATAAATGCTAGATTCACCAAACTTGATATGCTGCTCTAGAATAGTATATATATATATATATATATCAATATCTTTCATTTTAGACCTAACGCCATCTCCCCGTTACCACCAAAAAACTATAAATCAAGTAAATAAACCAATTAACATATGCTGCCCACCAATATAAGCCACAATTTAAATGCAATTTTGAGAATACACGAATATTTTAAAGTACAAAAATATCTAATGCTAAAAATTACATCAAGATCGGGTAAGAAGCGAAACAAAATGTGTTTGGCTGCCTACGTGTTTGCGGCAGCTAGCGCAAATTGCAGGAATTTCTGTATACATGTACACACAAACATTCTTGAGCGTCTTCTATGAATTCTATCACCAGCATTGCAATTGCGATTGTATTGTTTTCTGTGCTGCTATTTTAATTAGTTTTTTATACCCTTGTAGAGGGTGTAACGCATAGAAGGAGACATCTCCGACCCCATAAAGTATATATATTCATGATCAGTATCAACAGCCGAGTTGATATAGCTGTTTCTGTCTGTTTCTATGCGAACTTGTTTCTCAGTTTTAAAACTATCTTTATGAAACTTTGCAGAAGTCCCTCTTTCTGCTGCACGCAGTTCATACGTCAAAACCAGCTGGATCGGGCCACTATATCATATAGCTGTCGTAGGAACGATCTGTCGAAAAGTAGGTTCTTGTATGAAAAACATTTTTGTTTATAAAGATATCTTGATCAAACTCGGCATTTATTAGTTTTACTATGCTCCTCATATATATGCAAAAGCCTATTAAGATCGGACTACTATATCATATAGCTGCCATAGGAACGATCGGTCGAGAATTAAGTTGTTGTATGGACAATTTGTTTGTTTTTCAAGATATCTTAACCAAACTCGGCATTTATTTGTTTTATTATGCTCCTCATATGCAAAATCCTATTAAGATCGGACCACTAAATCATATAGCTGCCATAGGAACGATCAGTCGAAAATTAAGTTGTATGGAAAACTTTTTTGTTTTTCACGACATCTCAACCATACTCGGCATAACCTTTTTTCCCTGTGCTTCTTAGATATGAACATTATGAAAAGGTTGGGTCTGCAAGGGTTTTAAATCTTCGGCTAGCCGAAGATAGCCCTTCCTTCTCGGTCTTATTGAAAATTAATAATTGGTGTGGATGTTGAGTAAAGTCGGCGGTAAGTATTACGTAGTGCGGTGTGTTGTGAACTCGAGCTCTGCCAAGGGAACAATTTTTTATTTTTAATTTTTCTTTATTACTACTAAAGCAAACAAGCGCGTAACGCGAGCTGCATTTGGTGTTGGAAGAAGAGGGTTCAGGGTATCCTCTAGTCGGGAGCCCCGACCAGATCCTCTTACTTGCCTAACTTGTTGTTGGCACAAAGGGTGTAAAAAATTTAACTTAAAAACATTTGAGCACGTTTGATGTGACGTAATGTCTTTTTAATATGCTTTATGTACTCGACGTTGTCAAGCTTCAGTTTGACACCCTTCAATTCACTGATAGCATGTCGACGAAGTACAAAAAAAAAGTATGTACATGTTTAAATTAGAAAAGCAGAATGTATTTTTCTATATGTAACTATTTATATTTGCATTTGTTCACTTGTTGTTGATGTTGTTGTAGTGAGGTGTTTTCTATCAGCTTTTAAAATTACCTTCCGTATTTAGACATTCAAGCATTTCAGGACTAACGCAGGTGGATCACTTCCGTGCTCTGTGTCATGTGTCATGTGAAGTAACACCTTCTATCGCCTGTTCGTGTTATCTGCGGCAGCTAAATAGCAAATGCCGCTCGAATATAGCCTAGTTTTTATGTTGTGATATCTCCCCTTGAAAAACACTCCTTTTGCTTTAGGCTTCGCGTTTGTTGTTTTGTATTCTCGAATTTGTCGCTTTTATCCGTCAATTTTTCGAATTCATTATTGCATATGTGTGTGTGTGTTACATTTGCTTTATACAATTTTAGTTGTAGTCATACAATGGGTCATTTTTGGGTCAATTTTATACGAGACGTTAAAAAAGGAACTAGGCAAATACATAACGCAAGCAGAATGATTGACCTTAAAGTCTTTCACATAATTAATATCGCTTTTTTATACCCTTTCAGAGGGTTTTATAATTTTGCATTGAAACGTGCAACGCATTGAAGGAGACATATCCCATACAGTATATGTATATATTCTTGATCAGTCTCAACTGCCGAGATGGTAAAGTGCATCTGCCTAGCTGCGCTTTTGTCCGCCGTTCTGTTTCTATGGACGCTCGACTTTCAGTCTGAAAGCTATCGTTATGAAACTGTGGGTAGGCCTGTCTTTCTGTTTCAGGACGTAAATTATGTATGAACCAGCCGGACCATACCTGTCATAGGAATATCGAAATATTTTGCTTATCGAGCAATCTTAAAAAATATCTCAATTTTGTAGTTTGACTGTGCTTATCATATATCTAAGGCATTTAATCGCCCCTTTATACACAATATTTGGATAAAGTCACATCTCTATGTTCAATATAATACCCGACTGTGTATTATTTCTCAATTTTAAGCTATCAAATCCTAACCATTTGTGCTCCAAAAGCTTTTCTAAAAGTTCCGAGCCCAGTTTTTTTTTTTATTATTTTAAATAAATAAATTGTGTATAAATAATACAAAACACATTAAATGTTACGTTGAGAGACTCCTCCTTGGGAATTCGTATTTAATATGAATTAAACCCAATTTTATGGAATTATTTATCGTGTGCAAAAAAAAAATATCTTGTCAATTTTCATTAAATATAAAAGAGGAGCTTTGGCGCAAATTAAATTAAATTTAGCCAACTGTGTTGTAATAAAAATGTATCCTATTTTTGATTCAATACAATAAACAAACAAACCAAAAAAAAATAAATCATTTGTTTGGTTCCACGATAAAATTGGCTGACATTTTGACTCCTTAACAATAAAAACTTGTCTTATTATATTTCATTGTCAAATTAAAATCTCTCCGTTGGCACTTGTCAGCTGTGAAAACTGAAACGAAATATTTGAAAGAGGAAAAAAATATGATGATGCTCAGGTGCTTCTTATGGCATTTTCTGAATATTTATGAAAATATGTGCACAGTCTTAAATCTTGTGCAGAACATTGCCGAATTGTTCGATAAGCAGAAAAATGAAAAGTAAACTTTTCATAAAGACGACATCCTCGCTCGTTTGCTTAGAAGTAATAAAGATAAATTAAACAAAAAAAAAGGTACCTTGGCAGGGTTTGAACTTGCAACTCACCGAATTACTTGCTGCCGCCTCTACTCAACAGCCGCACCAGCGAAAAAAAAAAATTAGTCTCCTCGATAGGGTTCAAACTGGCAACAGACCACGCTAATTACCGCCGCATCTATACCACAGCCACACCAACAATTGCATACCAACGAAATAAAAAAAGAATTAAAATATAATCAAAACACGTTTTCTTTAATAGTTTCTGTGTTTCTTAACCGATCTTGATGAAATTTTCTACTGTACATCTTTTTGTATTATACTATAGAATATTCGTGTATTATCAAAAAGTCGGGAGATCCCGACTAGCGGATACCCTGAACACTCTTCTACCAACACAAAGTTTTTGATTATCGGAATCTTGTACTGCGCGGGCACCAGGCGGACCTAAGTTTATAATTTCAAGTCTCTAGCTCTTACAGATTCAGATTCGTTCATACATACGTCCGAACGGACAGACGGACTTGGCTAGATCGACTCGGCTATTGATGCTGAATATATATACTTTTTGGAGTCGGAGATGCTTCCTTTTGCCTGCTACATGCATTTGCACAAATACCTTATACCAATTTTACCCATTTTTTTATGGGTTCAGGGTATACCTATTTAGGCACTTGAGCACATTGCCATGGAAGTGATCTTCAAAAGCATTGAATCACATCTCTTCTCGCAGGTGTTTGCATTCCAATTTCCAACAGAACTGACAACTAGTGATCTAAAGTAAGCATACAAGTTATTCAAAACTATTATGTTTTGGTAAAAGATAGTTTCAACTAAATTTAACCAACAGCAGTTGGTCAGTTGCATTTACCATGAATCAACTAATCCATAACTTACCTTCCATATTTACCATTCCCAGTTTATATTTTCTCTAAGGTCGACGCTAGAACTATTAAACATTTTTTGGTCGTGGGTTAGTTAAAACTTAACAGTTCTACTATTAAGATTTGTAGTTCGGAGAAAAGGAATTGTTGTAATGTAACCGTTTGCCACCAATTTAATGTGAATGTCACAAGTGACACACGGATTGGATTGAGCTTCACCTTAAATTCAAATACGCGTCGTGTGAGTAATGAGACGAGGGAGCTACGTGTTACATAATTCTTTTTTATGCGTGGTGAGCAACTGGACTAATTTGTGGTTGCCTTGCCGCCAAGGTCTTCTGGGCAGCCATTCAGTGAATAATCATAAATAACACGTTAATGTGCCCCGCAATAACTGATGTCCTCTCCCACACTCCATCTCATCATCTCTGTGTTGCAGATACTACAATGGTTCCGAAAAACATTTATACATCGTGTATACCAATTGGCGGCAATTACACAGGCAAAGGGGACAGCGTATTTGTACCGACGACACCGAGAAATGCCTTCATGAATGACTACCATCCACCACCGCCACATATATATCCATAGCACCAGCAACAGACAGCAACAAAAAGCAGCGCGAGCATTTGCAAATTAAGGGCATGGGCGACGGCATGCAGATCTTTGGACGAAGCAATAGGGCAGTTGCTGATGCGGCTGTTGGTGTTAGCAACAGCAAAAACAGCGTGGGCGTCTCTGTAGTTGTCTGAGGCAGCAACATTAGCAACAATTCCAGCCTATTGACATTGCCCAAGACAACTCTCGCCAAAAATTCATAAGTTTTTCTTCATATTAGTACATATAGTACCCCTAAGAAAATGTTATTATCTCATTATAGAAAATCGACATTAAATTAAATTTGTTGTAAATTTTAGCAAATCCATTTCAATAGTTTTTGTTGAGCCTTATTATACCCCTGCAGAGACTGTTACAATTTTGGCGTGAAATGTGTAATGCATAGAAGGAGACATCTCCTACCACATAAAGTGTATATATTATTGATAATTATCAACAGCCCAATCGATATAGCCCTGCCGGTCAGTCCGTCTGTCTGCTTCTATGCGAGCTAGTCTCTCAGTTTTAAGGCTATCGTCTTTCTGTTGCACAAAGTACATATGACGGAACCCGCCAGGATCGGAACAATATATTATATAGCTGCCATAGGAACGATTGGTCGTGTGTATACAGAAGTTTTTGGAGTTTGCGCTTGCTGCCGCTGATACGAGGAAAGTTTCTTAACCGATCTTGACGAAATTTTCAGCAGTAGATCTTATTTTACTATAAAATATTCGCGTATTCTCAAAATGACAATTGCATTACTCTTTGATCGTCAGTTCTAGCTGCTGTTCAATAATGCCTGTAAGAAGAAAAATTGTGGTAAGCCAAAAAAATAGTATAAGCAGCAAGTATTTCACTAATTTGTTGTTGCTGCTGTCATAAATCTTAAATCGTATAGTCGCTATATATATATGTGGGTGGTGCTGGTAGTGCTGAGTAGTAGATGGATAAGCTCTTGACTCTGCTTGGAATTCCATTCAGTTATTTATCTGCCAGCCCATTTGACCTTCTAGCGCAGTCCATACACACTCAGCTGCCACATTAATGTTTGTTGTCGTTGTTGCTATCTAAACCGCTTGGATTATATAAATCGCTTTTGTTGCTTAATGGCAGTTCAATGCCTCATTAGGCTTAACGGGTGGACTTTAACTATGCACGTATGTTATAAAATCAATGTTTTAAAAAAGCTTTGAAAATAATTTTGAAACTGATGTGACGGGAATCAAACAACTTTTATGCAAAAGTCAAAAAACTGTTTATGCCGACTAACAAGTATTTGGACAACTGTGTTGGATTTTTTGTTCCATTTTATAGCGTTAATAAAAATTCTCTTGAGAGCACACACGTCTAATGAAAATGTTTAATTTATTGGAATAGGTATTGAAGGCAAGAAATAATGAGGGACCTAATTTGATTAGAGACTTAAAGCCAAGTCGCATAGTTGACTATAGCTGCTATTATTATTGTTAGTTTATATAGAATTAGCTACCGTCAGCCATGCGAGCCTGATTCATTTGGGCCAACTTAGGCAAAGCTCAAAGCCAACCTCTTTCATATTTTTCGCTACTTTTCAATTGGTTTTTAGGAAACGTGGCTAGCAAACTGTAAAAAAGCTTTCGTCAAATAAGAAACCGCAACAAAAAAATTGGTCGCCTACAAATATCAACCAAACTCAGTAAAACAATCAGTGTGAATCAGAGTGAATGATTTTTGCTGACATGTGTGCGTGTGGTTATAGTATGTGAGTGTGTGTGTGTGTTGGTGTATATGTGTGAAGAAAAGAATATTATAAAAAAAAATAAATTACCAAACAAAAGGCAAACGCGACTCGTCTGCTAAGCCCGAGCAAAATTAAGCAAGTACACAAGCAAGCGAGGGAGAAAATGAGAGAAAGAGTGTTAAGCGCAGAGCCCAATTTTAAGTGATTGTCAGCAACATTGTAAGTGTCGAAAAGAACAACACCACTAACCAGCAGAACCAGTTTGAGCATATAAAAAGCTTCATACAAATGTTATTAATAAAATTTTAACAGCGCGCGCACATTGCAAGAATTTATCACACATACGCCATATGAGCAAAGCAGAAAATACAAAAAAATGATGAAAAATCTATTTGCGAGCCAGCTCCGATAGACGGCTTTTCGTCATCTCTCTCAGCCGGACCCCACCCAGGCCATATTTATGGCAACCGCAGCCAACATACTTTTGCCATCTTCTGTTCATGCCTAAGGAACGAGCCGACCCAGTCCATCCAACCCAAGCGCATTTATCGATCTCTCCGCCGTATTGTGGCATCTGATTCCGCAGTTTTTGGGTGTGTTTGTTTCTTTTCGCTGTTCTTAGTTTTACTATTTTGGCAATAAGACAAACGGAACTGCTGGCATATAAGTGTCAGCTTGCCTATGATGTAGTTGCGATTCGTGTTTGTTGAGGGAATGCTCGCACATATTTGGGAACGGGTACTTACCCCCTGCCACCCGTTAATCATTTCCTCACTTGTCCATAATTGCATTTGTTCATTGCGCAGCTTGTTAGCTAAAACAATATTATTTTATTGGCTCGCCCAAGCAATGCTCACCTTGCCCGACCGCAGCCTTAGGGGTCAGTTGTGGTGCTGTTGCCTTATAGAGTAAGACACAGCTAGACAGAAGATTTGACGTCATAAAGTGGCAGCTTTAAGGATGCTGGTCAAAAAACTTGTGTACTTTAAATGCTTCGATTAAATTTACGACTACAAGTTTAACGCTCACAAAATGGTTGCTCTACTGAGTTTTATCTTAGCAAAAACAAAAAACCTTAACTGAAATTTAAAGAAAATGTTTAAGCCTTTCCATATTTCAATAAAAAGGTATTTAAAAATTCCTTTAACTTATGAATAAATAAGATTAATAATTAAGTTATTTTAAGATAAAATAAGTTACAGGTTTTAGTCGGGAGCTCCCAACTCGGGGATACCCTGAACCCTCTTATTCCAACACCAAACACATTTTCTTTTGTGGATTTCGATATAGATTTTAATCGATTACTTGGAAACGGGGCAAGTTATCGAATATCTCAAACAAACTTGACCTGCGCGGGCACTAGGAGGACCTACAGCCAAAACCAAGTATCTAGCTCTTATAGGTTCTGATATCCTTGCGTTCATACATACGGACAGACGATCGAAGGGACGGACGGACGGACAGATGGACAGACAGACGGACATGGCTAGATCGACTCGGCTGTTGATGCTGATCAAGAATATATATAACTTATGGAGTCGGAGAAACATCCTTTTGCCTGTTACATACATTTGCACAAATACATTATGCCCTTTTTACCCATTTTCAAAGGGTTCAGGGTATAAAAAAATAGGTAAATTAAAAATGTAAGGGGAAAACAGGATTTCGATATTCATTTTTGACGATTGTTTGGAGACGGGGTAAGTTATCGATCATCGGAAACAAACTCGTACTGAAAGGGCACTAGGAGTGCCTATGTTCATAATTTCAAAATGTCTCTAGCTTTTATAGGTTCTAAAATATTTGCGTATATATATATGGACGGACGGAAATACCGGCAGATGGGCAGACAGATAAACGAACATGGCTAGATCGACTATTGATCCTGACCAAGAATATACTTATGTACCTTATGGGGACGGAGAAGTTTCCTTCTGCCTGTTACATACATTTGCAAAAATACAATGCACCCTTTTTACTTAATTATAGGGTAAGGATAAATAATTTATTTTAACTGCTTAAATAAAAGTTTCGAATTTGTTGTTAAGTTTGCAAAAGCTATATAAAATGTCCTTTTGCTTTCGTCACATTAAGTATTTTATAAAGCATACAATTCGGAGAGTTTAAGTTTATCTCTATCTTTAATCCAAGTGGCACAACGTAGCCCAACGCCAAATCCAGTAAATACATTTTTCAATTCGCTCTCAGCTCGGACGCTCCGGCAACATAAATCTACTCGATGGAGCTCATAAATATTTCATTGGTGCGCTTCGCTGCTCAGTTTGTTGTTGTTGTTTTAGCTGCTGCTGTTTATTGGTAGAATGTGTCCAGTTGGCCGTACAGACTTCCATTTCCTTGGCATTTCCTTGCTATAATGCTATCGTATATTACTTTTGCGTTTATTTTTGATATGCTCATTCAATTTGCTTTCGCCTCTGTGTTTGCCGTTGCTTATTCGACGTGTCGTTTATTGATAACATGACAAACAAGGTACGATTTTGTCCACTAAAAAAGTTCAACAATCACTTTTCTTATGCTGGCGACTAGTTCGCCTCTTTGGCTAGTTGTATTGGTATGCACATTATCCCTCTCTTGCAATCACGTGCAACATAAATCCAATTAAATTGTGCTGCTCACGCACCTATGCACACATACACGCACGCATACATACACATTCATACACACACGATTGGCTTGGTTCAGCTAACACTGCGTATACTTCATATTTGTTCGCTCGTGCCCGGATCAAAGCTTAATAGACACACATAAATTTTCTTCGATATCCGTTTGATTTCTTCGCATTTAATTTTTAAAAACAGACTTTTTGCACTGTTGCCTCAGTCTCAGATCTTCCTTAGTTCCAATTGCCCGATTGCTACGTCTGAGCTTCGCTCACTGATTTACTACGCACAATTTTCGTCCGATTTGCACAGAGTCCAGGTCAGTCAATTGTTTTGATTTCTATGTGATTGACAAGCTTTAAATTGTATGCTAATCTGGACTGGCAAGAAGATATTTGTAAAGCTGTCGCTCCATTTGAATTTAAATGGCCCACTCATTGACTGAACGTTTTTGGAACGTTTTTAGCTGGCTATAGCTGGCTATATAGCTTGCTGGACAGGCTGTAAATTTTTCCCCACCGGGTCGTTGATTTCCCATTACTTCCCCAATACTATCTCTTTATCCTATCTACTTAACACTCTGTATATCTAGCATACAGTTCTTTACTTTATTGACAATCTTCTTACTTTATTTTCTCCTCTTTATGGTATATTCTTAAATAATATAGCAAATTAAGATTATTTTAAATTTTACTTAAGAACACTTTTTCCTACTTACACCCTTCTTCTTAGATGTAGGCTCTAATAGCGTCACTGACAAAATTAGCTGTGAAAAGGGGCACAGCTGGCCGGGCTGGCAAATAAAACACCTCCATCGGTCGGTGATGCTATTTGAAATTTGTGTTCTCTAACTAGGCTTTTAGCATTTAATTTTCATAATTGTATATACATATAATGTATTGACTAATTAGGAAGACACTCGTTTTGTCGACCACTAATAAATAATAAATAAATAATATATTAATGTACAGCAAAAATTACAAAATGTCATTTATCAACAATCAAGTCAATAGCAGTTGCCAAAAGGAATCAGAAGGGAAGACAGAGAGAAGGTGAGCAATAAACTGCAAAAAGGTAAATAAGAGGGCGAGTATGTTTAGAGCTCAGTGCATTCCGCACTTTATATCTACACAAGCTACATCAAACTTCTGAGCCTGAATGAAGTCGCTTAGTAAGTCAGTTTTTCCAGACATTACTTCACTACTGTTTGGCCATAAATTGCACGCCTTCAAAAAGTGGGGTGCAAACATGTATTAGGCCGTAGACCCCTTCCACATCCAGCATCTCAGTGAGCGGAGTGAATTCCAGCTGAAATAACTGCTGGGCCAATGCTGTTACTGCCACCGTCACGTTGAAACATGGCAAATCTCCAAGTACTTCTATTTAACTTCTCGCCATTCATTTGGCAGTACAGGTTTAGTTTCCTGATTAACTTTGATCTGGCTCTGAACACTTCAACGCTGGGTTTCGACATTCTCATGCTATCTCTACTTTTTAAGACATCTATGAGGCCATAATGCGATTGTAAAACGAACAACTAGAGCCACTTAATTGTTAGGAAACATAAAATGAGTTTCAATCAAACCCTACAATTGAAGGAGAGCTGTGATGCATTTGCAAAGAGGAACAAAATAGTCACATAACCAGAAGGTGAACCAATAGCCGTCCCTTAAGAGAGGTACACTAAGCGGAACCAACGAAGGCAGCATAGAGCACTAGATATCAAACAGGTCGAAAAGCTAGAAGATGGCACGCGACGCTCTATCCATCGGCCCAAGAGAAACTCCATAGAGTGCATCACTGTGCTGTATGAGTTGGTAGCCATACAGCTACTCGACGACAGAGCAAAGGCGGTTATTAGGCCACACCAGACTTCACAAACCTCGCCTCTGTTTTGGACAATGGCCGACGTAAAACAGAAGCAGCCCATAGCACGAACGCCCCAAACAAAAAGATTCCGAGGAACAGTCGGTAGTAAGGCTACCGTTTCAGTTGCGCTGGAGACACCGAGTCCCGAAGAAGTTGGCGACAAATAGAATCGGTAATACTACGGAAAGCTAAAATTAACGAGAGCTGCGCAAACTCGGAAAAGCGTTAACTAAAATAAGGAGAACACAAATAGGAGAACTCCTACTACAGTTCAAAAACTCGGGAGAAACACTAGGCGAAAATTCAGAGATTCGGACGTTGTCCCATTGAGTGTCAATAAAGTGCAAGAACGTGAACAAAATTTCAACCAGAGAGGACGTTTGCCAGATAGTAGTCCCACAGAATAATAGGCGTATGACTTAATCCAAATAGTTACCATAAGACTATCAGCGGGTAGCGCGAAAACGGCCCTATCAGTAGGTATTCTTAAAGTCGAGTTAAGGGCTTCTAAGACTGCAAAATTTTCTGATATTTCGTGTGCATCCCATTACCTTTTTTGGATTAGCTCCAGATATATTGCACATTCTGAAGGGATTTTAGTTGATGTGCTTACGAGAATTGCTGCTGCCTGAAATATTAGAAATATTAATAAGTGATTCTTCTACCAGTCTAAAAATGCATTGCTTGTTAATATTTTCAAATTAGAACCACATTTTTAAATAAAAAGTATATTCAATTTTGGAATTTTTCGAAAAGCCTAAATCACCGATAAGAATAATAAAAAAGAATAATAAAATATTGAATTATTTATTAATTTATTTATTTTTATAAACGTATCATATAGTTAAATCTAGACTAGGTGAATATCAGGAATGCCTGCCAGGGCCTTCATCTTGTAATGGTCGCAGTTTTCCTATTTAAATTAAACCGCGTAAGCGATCCTAACAGCTTGCGTATGTGTAACGACGCTATAGCGATCAGCTTTTGTCTGTCACGGTCAGCTGCGAATGATTCTGCCGCTGCTATAAAGCGCCTGCGTGCACGTTGGCAGCGCAGCTATCTTCAATCTAATCCGCGAAAGAAAAAAAGCTCTGATACCCTATAAAAGCCTGTAGGTCCCGGATATAACCCTTCTTTTCCAAAATTACTTTGACAATCGAAGGTCTGGCTACGGCGGTTCGGACATAGCCCCACCAAAAAAATTAAATTAAAAGCAACAAGCTCGGGCATCAGTCGTACTCAAAATTTAAATCACAATTAAATTGAACAAAAACAAAAAAACCTAAAAGTGGCCGATTGGCGAAATCTTAATTTTGTGTTCGTTTGACGAAAAACCTTTTGCTACGCCACCCGCTCACCAGCACCTCACCAGCACCACACCGGCATATATTTCTTTGTGCCAAGATCTGGTCACAGTTTTAACCAGTTCTTGCCTGCATGCCGAAAGTAATTTTGGAGGAATCAATCTTACCGCCGCCGTCTCTAACAGTAAAGCCACTTATTTTGAGGCAGCCGCCACGTGTGCCCATTGGACGGCACTGTAATTTCTTGGGACGGCAATGCCATTTCTGCCCCATTAAATACGTCAGCCTCAACTGCGGATCAGCAGCCATTCCCTTGCTCATGCCAGCAAGAAAGGGCAGGCGCCGTTTCCACAGTCTGGAATCCGGAAGAGGGAGTAGCTTTTTGGGCCCCATTGGCGCGCCGCTGATCAGAAGCCCAGATGACATCGACCATTAAGTTGGCCGGAGCGTGCAGATGCATTTCTGTTACATTATTTTTAGTAAAAAAAAAAAATAGCATATTAAATCTTGTAAGAGAGTTCCAAAAGTTTGCGCAAAGTGCATTTATTAGGGCCCTCTAAAAACCTCGTGCAAGTGCAGTGAAAACGAAAATTTACCTCTATATACATACAAATATCTTTATGTATATAGAGAGAAGAAAAAATAGTATAAATTTATCCCCCTTCTTGTTGGGGTAGAGTCCCAAGTCATTTCTGAATTTTTTTTTTATATTTTTGAGAATTTTGCCCACTTAGTTTCGGAGAGTATCTTTTCTAACAATTTAAAAACCCTTCTGTGCCATAATAAATAATCAAAACAATTTAAAGCCCCACAGAAGACAACAGAAACCAAATTTAAAGAAAAAATAAAATTTGCTGCAAACTCTCCGCTGGAAGGCCTTTCATCGAGGAATACATGTAAGTCTGCACCTTTTGTTTTGATTCTATTTTCTTATTTTTGGCACAGATAAGCACAGCCAAGTTGACATGCGCACCTGCGGAGCTTTTTCCTACTTTCTGTTTCACATTACGCTTTAGCTTCGATCGAGATGTTTATGGCCGTGTCAGTTTGGTGAATGCTTATTATCTTTGATTTTACCTACACCCCGCTCAAATATTAGCTGAGACAGAAGCAACACAAAAGAGAAAATATTTAACAGAATTAAATATATGTACACAAATGTGTATAATTGTATTCCCTGATCAGCTGGTTGCGCTGCGCTCCGACTTGCCCATGCGTTCGAGCTTAACCTTCTGTTGCCCATAATTTTTTTTCGACCATAAAATTAACAATCAACTACAATTATATTGACTCTATTATAATAAATTTTTTTTTCCGATTACACTGTAGTTCAGTTTACTAATGTCATTCTTTTCGTTGCCTAGCCTTGTTCTATAATTATTAAATGCACTTTAGCGAAATTATGAGATTTTTTTATTTTGCGCAATAAGGAAAAAAATATTTACTTAACTGTTTATGAAATGAATTATTTTTGAAGAATTTTTGAGCCATTGTAAAAATATCAACTGACTAGTTTAGTTACTGAATTATTGTTGAATCATTACTGCCACTTGTACTAAGATGCAGATAATCTAACGGAAGGATTAAATTTCCTTGAATAATGATTTTGTTTATAATAAATATTAATTACGGATATTGAATATGAATTGCTAAGTTTTCTTTCCTGGTGACATGGTGATATAATGTCGTAGAAGGATGTTTTTTTGGGATCTTCAAAACCTTAAACGCTGAAGATCATGGCTGGGAGGGTATCGAACGCGAGAGTCAGCTTACATCCAAGACTTCGCCTCTACGGAATATATATGCCCTAATGAAAGCTATCACCATTGTATTGGCACTTTTAGTGCTCGTTTAGTTATACCTGTTTGAGATTTTGTTTCTTTGGAGGATCGGTCTTCAATTTAGATTCTGTAGGGATCCTAAAATAAAATTGTGTATGCAGGTCGAGACATGGCCACAAAGAACCCCCCCACCCGAAAGAGCTAAGGAGCAAGAGGATCCCGCCCTGCCATGCTAACTCGACCACGAGGAGCCTCGGTGAATACTTCCCGAATTATTTTGTGAAGATTGGCTGCCAACCGCCGTCACCGTTGCTACCCGATATGTATTGCTAGAGTAGCTTCAACACAGTACATGCTACATAAATTTTTGGCGCCCAAACGTGGGGCCCGAGGTTGAATATAAAAAAAATACAAAAAAATGAGTCTTTATATTATTGTTCACGCACGCTGACGTCGATGTGACTGGTTGAGTCTATCTTCCGCATGCGCAGATACTGGTAGTATACAAGATAGTAATTCTGACTACGATGCTTACAATTCAGAGCTTGAATTATGCCGAGAATCTGACCTTACTATCTTGTTGAGTGCCTATATATAAACACGACTATAGTTATTAACACCAGCTATACAATCGGTCCCATACATTTGCTCGTTTTCTTTCTTATAATTTTGGAGAAACAACAGATTAGGTTTGCTTAGGTATAAATACTTTCAAATACAATTTTAGAATACTGCATATTTTGCTTAGATATCAGTACTGATTGCTACTTGATAGCTTGTTGATGGTTAAGGGAATCTCAGTCTTCGTGGAGCCAAAAGTTATAAAGTTAGATGGAATGGTTTTGTATTAACGATTCTATCAAAGATAGTTAGAATGTTGCCCGGAACTTGGCCATATGCTGCTTTGCATATCCTTGCCGAACATTTCTGACTAGATTAAAATATTGAATGTTACAAACCGTTTTCTACAGTAGTTTCAATAATCCAGATAAATTACCTACTTTCATTGCGGCGATTATATTTCGTTATTAAAAAAAAAAAAAAAAAAAAAAAAAAAAAAAAAAACAAATTTGAATAACTTCTACTTTATTATGTTACCAATGTCACAAATCAGGAAAATATTAATGAATCATGTTGCCTTTACGCAGCCCACCAAATCTACAGCCGTCGTCAGAGACAGCTGATAACCACTGTGGTCTATGCCAGTTAGTAATGGACAACACACAGTCTTGCTATTGCACCCCTTGTAGGCATGTTTTCCACAAACTTTGCTTGGAAGGTTGGTTGGTAAACCATGCTAAATGTCCCAATTGTAGTGCTGTGATTGATCCAGCCTCAATTAAATTAGTTGTTGGAGATTGCTCGCCGAGAGGAAAACAATCTGCTCCGCCTCCATCTACGAACATAGGGAGAACGGTAACGCGCAGTTTAGCAAAATCTCTTAATCCAGCTCCGACCCAGAGTGGCGAGAATTCAACAGCAAGGTTACCAGATGTTAGTGATGTACCACAATCAGGACTCGACGCTAGCAATAGCACGAATCCACCTGAAACCGCTCCTGCACGACCAGCTCCTGGTGTAAGAAGAAGAGGAAGACCCACTCATTCCAATAATACCCGCCAAAATCTGGGAGTGGACTATAGGATAATTCAGGAGATGATCGAACAGTCAATCACTCGCGTTATGTCATCATTGCAAATACAAGCAACACCCTTTCCAAGAGTGTTGACAACCCCAATCCCGGTATCGCCTAGTAGTTCGTCATTCCGAAATGGAAAAATTGCTGACACCATGCAAAAATGGAATCTTCATTTTGATGGGTCTACCGAAGGATTAGGGGTAGAAGAATTTATATATAGAGTCAAAACATTGACTGATGAAACTTTAGACAGCGACTTTATGGGTCTCTGTAAGCACTTACATGTGTTATTCTTAGGTAAAGCCCGTGACTGGTACTGGCGGTACCACAAGCAGGTAGACCACATAGTCTGGACAGAATTTTGTACTGCACTTCGCCATCAGTATAAAGATTATCGCTCCGATTTTATGAGCAAAGAACTAGTAAGAGCTAGGAAGCAAAACCCTGGGGAACCATTTGTGGCGTTCCATGACGCTGTAGCATCACTGATCGATAAATTTGCAATTAAAATCGACGAGGAGGAGTTAATCGAAATTTTAAAAAATAATCTATTACCCGAAACCCGACATAAACTGCTATACCAGTCAATAAGTTCAGTTGGCCATCTACGTAGATTGGTCCAAATGAACGAGAATTTAGTTCATGAGCTCAGTTGTCGCACTGATGGTATGAATAAATCCAGGACTATTGGCCGTCGCCAAGTATATGGACTAGAAGAGTCTTTCAATGAACCGGAGGTAGAAAATTCAGAAGATACATCCTTTGACATCGCAGCAATTCGCAGATGTCATGCCAACCTTAAATGTTGGAACTGCGAAGAGCAAGGGCACCTGTGGGAAAACTGCCTTGCTGACCGCCGTATATTTTGTTACGGATGTGGGGCACCCAACATTTATAAGCCCCAGTGCCAAAACTGTATCCGTAAAGCTTCGGAAAACCAACAGAAGGGTGCATTCAGCAGCTGTCGGATGCCCCCAAAAATCTAATTAATTCCCATACGAACTTTGTACCGGTGGACCGAAGCAAAAGCTTGGTCCCTACACCGATTTTACAATCACATTCCAAAAATATAGAAATAGCTAAAAATATTAAATTACGATTTTTACCATATCAGGAACGGTTAGCTAATTATTTGCAAGTCCGAAATAAGATTTTTATGAAGAAAAACCCCGTCTTTCTCAGCGTACGCAGCGCTTGAAAAATTATTATTCAGCAAACAAGCAACATAGAAAGCTTATAGTTTCGACAGTTTTTTGCAATCCCACCGATATGCGCAGCTATGCCGAAGTGTCATTTTTAACTTTTACAGAGCTTGGTCTATTGGATACAGGCGCGAATATTAGTTGCATAGGTTCTACGCTTGCGCAACAAGATTTTACCGCAATGCCGGAATTTAAGCCTATTAAATCGCATGTCAGAACAGCAGATGGCCATAGTCAGAAAGTAATCGGAGTGCTTGAAGTTAAAATGCAGTATAAATCGGCAACCAAGTCCTTGAAACTGTATGTGATTCCTTCTATAAGCCAAAATCTAATTTTGGGTCATGATTTTTGGAGAGCCTTTGAGCTTGCGCCAAGCATTATAAATTCTGTAGAGCTAAAATCAATGGAAAAAGAGCAGGAAACAGAGTCGATTGTATATCCCTTAAATAGCCAGCAAACGCAACAGCTGCACGTAGTAAAGCAGTTGTTCCCCAACGCTTCTGATAGATTAGGCCGCACAACATTGATCCAACACCATATAGATATAGGAGACGCACGTCCAGTGAAACAAAGATTCTACCCTGTAAGTCCGGCCGTAGAAAAGTTGTTATATGCAGAAATTGATCGCATGTTGCAGCTTGGAGTTATTGAGCCGTCGGTAAGCGCCTGGAGCTCGCCTATGCGACTCGTCCTTAAGCCCAACAAGGTTCGCCTTTGTCTGGATGCTCGAAGACTGAATGACGCCACAAAAAAAGATGCTTATCCGCTGCCGAGCATCGATGGCATTTTTTCGCGGCTACCTAAGGCAAATATAATTTCCAAACTAGATTTGAAAGACGCCTTTTGGCAAATAGAACTTTCCGAAGATTCAAAGCCTCTCACTGCTTTTACGGTCCCCGGAAGACCGCTATATCAGTTTAAGGTCATGCCCTTTGGCCTTTGTAACGCGCCGTCTACCATGTGTCGGTTAATGGACGAGCTAATTCCTTCTGACCTGCGCTACTGCGTATTTGGTTATTTAGATGACCTGTGTATTGTGTCAGAGGATTTCAGTTCACATCTGGCGGTATTGGTTCGTATCGCTGAGCAGTTTAGAAAATCCAACTTGACTTTAAACATTTCTAAAAGCCAATTCTGTGTTACGAGTATCAATTATCTTGGTTACGTGATTGGTAGCGGAGGTATTTGCACAGATCCGGAAAAAGTAGCTTGTATTGTAAATTGGCCGCCGCCAAAAAACTTGAAGCAAGTTCGAGGATTTCTAGGAGTTTGCGGTTGGTATCGTCGGTTTATATGCAACTTTTCCGATCTCACTTGCCCCATAACGGACGTATTATCGACAAAGAAAAAGTTTGAGTGGACCCCTGAAGCACAGACCGCAATGGACAACTTAAAAACAGTGCTAACATCCGCGCCGGTTTTAAAAAATGCTGACTTTAAGAAGAAATTTTTCTTACATTGTGACGCTAGTGATTTTGGCATTGGCGCCGTTTTAGTACAGATGTCTGAAGATAATGAAGAACAACCGATAGCTTTCATGTCAAAAAAATTAAGCCGTGCGCAACGAAACTATAGTGTTACCGAGCGTGAATGCTTAGCAGTCATATTAGCCATCGAAAAGTTCCGATGTTATTTGGAACTCCAGGAATTTGAAGTGGTTACTGACCATTCTAGTTTGCTATGGCTTATGCGCCAGCAAAATATATCAGGTAGACTGGCACGATGGGTTTTTAGACTGCAACAATTTAAATTTTCCGTCTCCCATCGGAAAGGCAAAGAACACATTGTTCCCGACGCTTTGTCTCGGTTGCCTGAGAATGAAATCGCTCAATTAGACATGGGTCCTGTAATAGATCTTGAGTCCGATACATTTATGGACGCTAGCTATGTACAAATTAAAGACAAATTTTCCCAAAATTTTACTCAGTTCCCGGACATAAAAATCGTCGATAAGTATTTGTATGTACGCACCGAACATTCGAGAGGAGACTCGACACAAGGAAGTCCTTCGTGGAAACTATGGGTGCCTGATCGACTTAAAGTCGATGTGCTCAAACAAGCCCATGACAGCATAACGTCGTCTCACGCCGGCATGCAAAAAACTATTGAGAAAATCCGCAGACATTTGTTCTGGCCAGGATTAGTTAAAGATGTACGTGAATACATACGAAATTGCGAGATATGTAAAGAAACTAAGGCTCCAAATTATACCCTCCGGCCACCTATGGGGGCTCACATCCCAACTTGCAGACCATTTCAAAAGCTTTATATTGACCTGCTTGGGCCCTACCCTAGAAGCAAAAGCGGTCATGTGGGATTGTTAATAGTCTTAGATCACTTTAGCAAGTATCATTGGTTACAGCCCCTGAAGAAATTCACCTCAGCTGTGATACAAAAATTTCTTCTTGAACAAATTTTCCATTGTTTTGGTGTGCCACAAACTATAATAAGTGACAACGGCACTCAGTTCAAAGCTCGTGAGTTCAATGCCTTCTTAGCCAAACTTGGCATTGAACATCGGTATACAGCTCTATATTCACCGCAGAGCAATGCTGCAGAACGAGTGAACCGCTCAATACTCGCCGCCATTCGCTCGTACTTAAAACAGGATCAGACCCATTGGGATGCACATATTACAGGGATTTCATGCTCCTTAAGGTCTGCTCTGCACCAGTCGATTGGGTGTTCTCCATACCGTGCCCTATTCGGGGTGGATATGATCACTCATGGTACCGATTACAAATTATTGAAGGAATTGTCCTTATTGGAAGAACCGCTGGTCCCCCTGTTGCGGTCTGACAATTTGGCATTGCTCAGGACAGATATTCAGAAAAACATCAGAAAAGCCTATGAGCGCAATGCGGCTCAATATAATTTACGCAGCAAGCCTGTTTCTTTCCGTGAAGGACAGGAGGTGTTCTGTCGAAATTTTGCGCTTAGTAAATTCTCACACAATTTTAATGCTAAACTGGCTCCCCAGTTTATTAAATGCCGTGTCAAAAAGAAACTCGGCAATTGTTTTTATTCCCTTGAAAATCAGCAAGGAAAAGAAATTGGCACTTTTCATGCCAAGGACATTAGAGTCTAATTCCCGCTAATATACCCGTCTAACGGTAGGATATTATCGGGTGGTGTAATGGTCGCAGTTTTCCTATTTAAATTAAACCGCGTAAGCGATCCTAACAGCTTGCGTATGTGTAACGACGCTATAGCGATCAGCTTTTGTCTGTCACGGTCAGCTGCGAATGATTCTGCCGCTGCTATAAAGCGCCTGCGTGCACGTTGGCAGCGCAGCTATCTTCAATCTAATCCGCGAAAGAAAAAAAGCTCTGATACCCTATAAAAGCCTGTAGGTCCCGGATATAACCCTTCTTTTCCAAAATTACTTTGACAATCGAAGGTCTGGCTACGGCGGTTCGGACATAGCCCCACCAAAAAAATTAAATTAAAAGCAACAAGCTCGGGCATCAGTCGTACTCAAAATTTAAATCACAATTAAATTGAACAAAAACAAAAAAACCTAAAAGTGGCCGATTGGCGAAATCTTAATTTTGTGTTCGTTTGACGAAAAACCTTTTGCTACGCCACCCGCTCACCAGCACCTCACCAGCACCACACCGGCATATATTTCTTTGTGCCAAGATCTGGTCACAGTTTTAACCAGTTCTTGCCTGCATGCCGAAAGTAATTTTGGAGGAATCAATCTTACCGCCGCCGTCTCTAACAGTAAAGCCACTTATTTTGAGGCAGCCGCCACGTGTGCCCATTGGACGGCACTGTAATTTCTTGGGACGGCAATGCCATTTCTGCCCCATTAAATACGTCAGCCTCAACTGCGGATCAGCAGCCATTCCCTTGCTCATGCCAGCAAGAAAGGGCAGGCGCCGTTTCCACAGTCTGGAATCCGGAAGAGGGAGTAGCTTTTTGGGCCCCATTGGCGCGCCGCTGATCAGAAGCCCAGATGACATCGACCATTAAGTTGGCCGGAGCGTGCAGATGCATTTCTGTTACATTATTTTTAGTAAAAAAAAAAATAGCATATTAAATCTTGTAAGAGAGTTCCAAAAGTTTGCGCAAAGTGCATTTATTAGGGCCCTCTAAAAACCTCGTGCAAGTGCAGTGAAAACGAAAATTTACCTCTATATACATACATATCTTTATGTATATAGAGAGAAGAAAAAATAGTATAAATTTATCCCCCTTCTTGTTGGGGTAGAGTCCCAAGTCATTTCTGAATTTTTTTTTTATATTTTTGAGAATTTTGCCCACTTAGTTTCGGAGAGTATCTTTTCTAACAATTTAAAAACCCTTCTGTGCCATAATAAATAATCAAAACAATTTAAAGCCCCACAGAAGACAACAGAAACCAAATTTAAAGAAAAAATAAAATTTGCTGCAAACTCTCCGCTGGAAGGCCTTTCATCGAGGAATACATGTAAGTCTGCACCTTTTGTTTTGATTCTATTTTCTTATTTTTGGCACAGATAAGCACAGCCAAGTTGACATGCGCACCTGCGGAGCTTTTTCCTACTTTCTGTTTCACATTACGCTTTAGCTTCGATCGAGATGTTTATGGCCGTGTCAGTTTGGTGAATGCTTATTATCTTTGATTTTACCTACACCCCGCTCAAATATTAGCTGAGACAGAAGCAACACAAAAGAGAAAATATTTAACAGAATTAAATATATGTACACAAATGTGTATAATTGTATTCCCTGATCAGCTGGTTGCGCTGCGCTCCGACTTGCCCATGCGTTCGAGCTTAACCTTCTGTTGCCCATAATTTTTTTTCGACCATAAAATTAACAATCAACTACAATTATATTGACTCTATTATAATAAATTTTTTTTTCCGATTACACTGTAGTTCAGTTTACTAATGTCATTCTTTTCGTTGCCTAGCCTTGTTCTATAATTATTAAATGCACTTTAGCGAAATTATGAGATTTTTTTATTTTGCGCAATAAGGAAAAAAAATATTTACTTAACTGTTTATGAAATGAATTATTTTTGAAGAATTTTTGAGCCATTGTAAAAATATCAACTGACTAGTTTAGTTACTGAATTATTGTTGAATCATTACTGCCACTTGTACTAAGATGCAGATAATCTAACGGAAGGATTAAATTTCCTTGAATAATGATTTTGTTTATAATAAATATTAATTACGGATATTGAATATGAATTGCTAAGTTTTCTTTCCTGGTGACATGGTGATATAATGTCGTAGAAGGATGTTTTTTTGGGATCTTCAAAACCTTAAACGCTGAAGATCATGGCTGGGAGGGTATCGAACGCGAGAGTCAGCTTACATCCAAGACTTCGCCTCTACGGAATATATATGCCCTAATGAAAGCTATCACCATTGTATTGGCACTTTTAGTGCTCGTTTAGTTATACCTGTTTGAGATTTTGTTTCTTTGGAGGATCGGTCTTCAATTTAGATTCTGTAGGGATCCTAAAATAAAATTGTGTATGCAGGTCGAGACATGGCCACAAAGAACCCCCCCACCCGAAAGAGCTAAGGAGCAAGAGGATCCCGCCCTGCCATGCTAACTCGACCACGAGGAGCCTCGGTGAATACTTCCCGAATTATTTTGTGAAGATTGGCTGCCAACCGCCGTCACCGTTGCTACCCGATATGTATTGCTAGAGTAGCTTCAACACAGTACATGCTACAATCTGGACAATAGAATGTTCTGTTGTTATGGCATAGTGAGCATGTGGGGGTTAGCTTTATGTGGCCTAATCGTAGACGAAATATTTTAATTTAGTCAAGTCGGTTAATGTTAGTGTGAGATGTATTGTACCGCCTGATTGATATATACATGATACTTATGGCTTTTAACTTATTGATGCTCTATTCTTATGAGTGTTGGTTTCCTGCTTGACACGTCTGGTTTCGTTGCTTAGCTCGCCGGATGGGCTGTGAGATCTTGAAACTAACAAAGCTCATAGCCAAAAAATGCTACTGCTACCGAAACAATAAATAACAAATACACGTGTCCAGACTGGTGCTTATAAAGCGGTACTAACTGTTAGAGGGCCCTAATAAATGCACTTTGAGCAAACTTTTGGAAGTCTCTCACAAGATTTAATTAACTATTTTTCTACTAAGAAATTTAACAGAAATTTGCGTGCATCTGCACGCTCCGGCCAACTTAATGGGCAATGTCATCTGGGCTTCTGACCAGCGGCGTGTCAATGGAGCGCAAAAAGCTACTACCTCTTCCAGATTCCAGACTGTGGAAACGGCGCCTGCCCTTTCTTGCTGGCATGAGCAAGGGAATGGCAGCTGATCCGCAGTTGAGGCTGACGTCTATTTAATGGGGGCAGAAGAATTACAGAAGAATTACAGTGCCGTCCAATGGGCACACGTGGCGGTTGCCTCAAAATAAGTGGGTTTTTCTGTCAGAGACGGCGGCGGCAAGATTGATTCCTTCAAAATCACTTTCGGCATGCAGGCAAGAACTGGTTAAAACTGTGACCAGATCTTGGCACAAAGAAATATATGCCGGTGAGGTGCTGGTGACCGGGTGGCGTAGCGAAAGGTTTATCGTCAAACGAACAAAAAATGTATATTTCGCCAATCGGCCACTTTCAGGCTTTTTTGTTTTTGTTCAATTTAATTCTAATTTAAATCTGAAGTATGACTGATGCCCGAACTTGTTGCTTTTAATTTAATTTTTTGGTGGGGCTTTGTCCGAACCGCCGTAGCCACCCTTCGATTGTAAAAGTAATTTTGGAAAAGAAGGGTTATATCCGGGACCTACCGGCTTATATAGGGTCTCAGAGCTTCTTTCTTTCGCGGATTAGATTGCAGATAACTGCGCTGTCAACGTGCATTTGCAGCTGACCGTGACAGACAAAAGCTGATCGCTATAGCGTCGTTACACAAACGTAAGCTGCTAGGATCGCTTACGCGGTTCAATTTTAATAGGAAAACTGCGACCGTTACACAGACCTCCTACGCAAAATCTATTGGAAGCAGGGCTAGTTAGTAGTACATAATTATGGGAACTGGTAAGCTGTTATTTTTAGATGTGGGTGTTCCTTGAATATATATGATATGAGGTGACTATTTTTTTTATTATTAAGAGCTCACTGTCATTGTTTATATAGCCTTTAATGTTCCATTGTATTATTTTAAAAGACATTTTGACTAACTATCAATAAGGTTATGGTAGTGGGAAGTTAAGCTGAGTGAGCTATATGTTAGTTTTGGGAGTGCTATCTGGTCGTATGCTCGACCATTTAGAGCTCCCGGTATTTGTTAGTGTGTGGTACCGGAACGGCTGCAGTCCCTACGTGGCTCGGTTGCCAGCCGCTCCGGTAACACATTGTTATACCCTTGCAGAGGGTATTATAATTTTGTCGTGAAATGTGTAACGCATAGAAGGAGACATCTCCGACCCCATAAAGTATATATATTCTTGATCAGTATCAACAGCCGAGTTGATATAGCCATGTCCGTCTGTCCGTCTGTCTGTTTCTATGCGAACTAGTCTCTCAGTTTTAAAGCTATCTTTATGAAACTTTGCAGAAGTCCCTCTTTCTGTTGCACGCAGCTCATATGTCAAAACCAGCTGGATCGGACCACTATATCATATAGCTGCCATAGGAACGATCGGTCGAAAAGTAGGTTCTTGTATGAAAAACATTTTTGTTTATAAAGTTATCTTTACTAAACTTATTATTTATTAGTTTTACTACGTTCCCCATATATATGCAAAATCCCATTAAGATCGGACAACTATATCATATAGCTGCCATAGGAACAATCGGTCGAAAATTAAGTTTTTGTATGGAACATTTTTATGTTTTTCAAGATATCTTGACCAAACTCGGTATTTATTAGTTTTACTACGCTCCCCATATATATGCAAAATTCTATTAAGATCGGGAAACTATATCATATAGCTGCCATAGGAACGATCGGTCGAAAATTAAGTATTTGTATAGAAAATTTTTATGTTTTTCAATATATCTTGACCAAACTCGGTATTTATCAGTTTTACTACGCTCCCCATTTACATGCAAAATCCTATAAAGATCGGACAACTATATCATATAGCTGCCATAGGAACGATCGGTCGAAAATTAAGTTGTTGTATGAAAAACTTTTTTGTTTTTAAAGTTTTGTTTGTCTGTGATATATTGTCTTAGATATGAGCATTTTGAGTCATCAGTGGCATGATAATTAACATCGGAGTAATATAAGTTATTTTTGTTTTTGGTACAAATGGTTGATATTGAATGTGTTCAGAAAAGAGGCTAAAAATGATACGTTTTTCAGCAACCAAGGTGCGTTTAAGTTAAATATTCGCAAACGTTTGTGAAAATTCAGATTTTGTAGTTATATTACAGCAGAATAATTTAATTGCAATACAAAAGATCGGTATTAATTATGTTTCTTAAGCATTTCAAATATAAATAGTTACGCGCGCACTAGTTCAGTGTTAGAATGAACTTTTTCAAAAGGCAGTACTCAGAGAGACGGCGAAATGAAAAATTGAGAGTGCATGCTTTGCAACATATTTTAAGTAATCGATTTTCGATTGTCGCTGTAAAAAGTTCCGCTGAGATGCCCTAAAAATAATTGTCTTATGGAATTAAATTTTAAAATGGTAATCAAGAAAGGAGTCGGTTTTGACCCCATAAAGTATATATTTTCTTGATCAGGATGACGAGCTGAATCGATTGAGAATATCCGCCTCACCGTTTGTCTGTCTGGTGGTATGACATATGTACTATATATACATGCATATGTGCATATATTGATTCATATGCGTATATAAGTACTAATACTATTAAAGCCAAACTTGTTATTAAGATCATTTCTTGTTGTAAACTTAAAATCAACAGTAAGAAATTAATAAATTTTGTTTAATATTTATTACTATTATTATTATTCAAAACAATTTTAACTTATTTATTTGAAGTTTTATAAAATAAAATCATCATTTAATTTGATGATCTTGATTTCAAACATAAATAGTTACGCGCCTTACATTCAAAAAAGAGCACAGACATTTTGAGGCGGCGAATTAAAAAATTGAGAGTGCATGTTTTGCAGCGAATTTTAAGTCATCGATTTTCGATTGAGATGCCCCAATAAAAAATTGTCCCATGGAATTTAATTTTAAAATGATAATCAAGGAAGGAATCGCTTTTGACCCCATAAAGTATATATATTCTTGATTAGGACGGCAAGCTGAATCGACTGAGTTATATCCGCCTACCTGTTTTACTGTCTGGTTGTTTTTTTATACCCTTGCAGAGGGTATTATAATTTTGTCGTGAAATGTGTAACGCATAGAAGGAGACATCTCCAACCCCATAAAGTATATATATTCTTGATCAGTATCAACAGCCGAGTTGATATAGCCATGTCCGTCTGTCCGTCTGTCCGTCTGTCTGTTTCTATGCGAACTAGTCTCTCAGTTTTAAAGCTATCTTTATGAAACTTTGCAGAAGTCCCTCTTTCTGTTGCACGCAGCTCATATGTCAAAACCAGCTGGATCGGACCACTATATCATATAGCTGCCATAGGAACGATCGGTCGAAAAGTAGGTTCTTGTATGAAAAACATTTTTGTTTATAAAGTTATCTTTACTAAACTTGGTATTTATTAGTTTTACTACGTTCCCCATATATATGCAAAATCCTATTAAGATCGGACAACTATATTATATAGCTGCCATAGGAACGATCGGTAGAAAATTAAGTTTTTGTATGGAAAATTTTTATGTTTTTCAAGATATCTTGACCAAACTCGGTACTTATTAGTTTTACTAAGCTCCCCATATATATGCAAAATTCTTTTCGGATCGGGCAACTATATCATATAGCTGCCATAGGAACAATCGGTAGAAAATTAAGTTTTTGTATGGAAAATTTTTATGTTTTTCAAGATATCTTGACCAAACTCGGTACTTATTAGTTTTACTCCGCTCTCCATATATATGCAAAATCCTATTAAGATCGGACAACTATATCATATAGCTGCCATAGGAAAGATCGGTCGAAAATTAAGTTTTTGTATGGAAAATTTTTTTGTGTTTCAAGAAATCTTGACCAAACTCGGTATTTATTAGTTTAACTAAGCTCCCCATATAAATGCAAAATCCTATTAAGATCGGACAACTATATCATATAGCTGCCATAGGAACGATCGGTCGAAATTAAGTTGTATGGAAAACTTTTTTGTTTTTCCAGATATCTTAACCATACTCGGTTAATTAACTGTAATTGACTATTTTCCCTGTGCTTCTTTGATACGTGCAAAGCACTATGAGCATTATGAAATGGTTGGCTCTGCAAGGGTATTAAATCTTCGGCGTGCCGAAGATAGCCTTTCCTTCTCGTTTTAATTGAGTTAGTATTAGAAGTCTTCGTTTAAGTAATCGCTTAAAGTGTGTTTAGTTTACGTTTTTGCGTGATTTGTAATTTTGGGTTTGTATTTTGTTTTATCTTTTGCTTTAAGTGGTTTTGTAAGAGTATTGGATTTGTCTCTTGTGTGTTTTCTTATTATACGATCTGATCCTGCTTGATTGTTGTACATATTCTTGCGAATTTTCGATTGGAAGGTTATTAATTGTTTCTATGTCGGAGTCGTAGTTTATAACTTGTCTCGGTAGGTGGTAAGAGGTCCCTTGTGTTGATTACGTGGAGCTGTGTGCTCAATTAGTTCTTTTAATCACTCACACAAAAAATTTAGAATTTTAGAGAAAAGCAATTTTTTTTTTAAGTTTGAATTCAATATGCTACAATTATTATTATTATTATTTTTATTATTATTATTAATTTCTTAAGATATTTCGTTAAAGTCTTTTATCGCATGTTATATATTTAAATTCAGTTCGGTTGCAATAATATTTATAATACGCCCAATACTTTTAACCCCTCGTACATTTATATTGATTAACAGCTGCTGACACACTTGCGTTCATGTTGAGCATTCGCTGCGTTGTCCCTACGCTTGGCTTGCAAAGAAGTATTTGTGTTCGTTCCCTTATTTATTGGCTTCTAATGTCAGTGGCGATTACCCCATGGTCAATGTCCGATTGCTTTGCCAGCTCTGCAGCTCAACTTGTCGTTTACTCTATCAATTATCATTAATTTCAAAATGCTCCTGCCTTCACCAATGCTGTCGCACCTTTGAGGCACGTACGCCGTGGTAAAATATGTCCGGCTATATTAATTGTTATTGCTTGTGCGTATAATTTGCCTATTTGCACAATCTCTTAAATACAGTGTAGCATCGCATTTGTTGGTACTTTAAGTTTATATTTAAGTTTATATTTGCGTTTTCTTCTCTTTCTGTTACCGATTATGGTAATGGCTTGGTATGATATTAGCATTAATATTAACAATTATACGACATGCTCAGAATTGTCACCGCCAAAAATAAAGTAAAACACGTTTCAAAATAGAATGATTAAAAAATTTATATGTAACCTGAACCGAAATATTTATTTTTCAAGCTGGTTTGGTTTTAGATTAATAACATTTGTGGGGAGTCAGCAAAAAAAACTAAAATGAGATGGGTTCTAATTTATGATAAATGAATGCATTTTTTAACTTTAAAATTAGGTTTCGGTAATATTAACAGAGCATATGACAAGACAAGGTTTAAACCAAAATATAAGTTAATTGATTAATGGATAATTAACAATGTTCACGAACGTAACTTAAAATCTTAAAAGCAGGGAATTTGTGCAAAGCGTGAACCAAACAACCTAAATTTTTTCTCGCCCTGATTGTGCGACCTTACGTGGAATTAATAGGGTATTCTTTAACTCTCTATTAGAGGGTATATAGATGAGTGCATCTCTTCCATTAATATAGTATGTCATGAGATCTGGCTGGATCAAATAAAATTGATTGGTTCGAGGAAAAACATCCACAAACCGCAGCTGACAAATCATATGTCAAAAATCATAAAGTTCACGAAAAGTTTGTAAGAATAAAACAAAATGGCAACCAGTGAAAAGGCAAGTCAAAAATGAGATCAAATCGAAAAGAAATCCCCAAACATCAATATTAAAATGCCGTAAGAGTAACAGTTAATTTTATTGTTCCTAGAAACCAATATTTTTCTATGCAACTTGAATGTCTGTCCATTTTTATCTGTGTGTATATCAATTGTGGCCACACAGCGACAGAAGTATTTGCGGTTTGTCTTGAAGAAAACTTAAAAAGTTTTTTACTTGATGCTCGCATCTTTGCTGGTGTTGTAAAAACAGTTGTTTCCTTCTTTTAGCTTGCGGCATGCCAAAATATTGGCCGGAATACATGGGAAGAAGATTCGGGTGACATTCTTGCGCAGCAATGCGAATATTGCTATAAATTAAACTCTGGGCCAGAAGCCTGGTGGCTTGGACAATTGAAAACTGCCAGCAAGCAAATAGTTGAACGCAACTTTTCGCATAACTTTTCGCTTCTCACAAAAGCTCACGCGGCTCTGTGTATCGCTCTCATCGGGGCTAGTGCATCAGATTCGTATATATTTTCCCCAGTTGGGCAATTATGTGCTTGTTTGTCACGCAACAAAACCTGAATTTTACTTTTCTTTTTATACCCTGAACCCATTGAAAATGGGTAAAAGAGGTATAATGTTTTGTGCAAATAAAAATATTCTTGATCAGCATCAATAGCCGAGTCGATCTAAACATTTCCGTCTATCTGTCCCTCCATCTCTCTGTCTGTCTGTGCGTATGTATGAACGCAAGGATCTCAGAAGCTATAAGAGCTAGCTGTAGGGCCTCCTAGTGCCAGCGCAGATCGAGTTTGTTTGCGATATCCGATAACTTGCCCCGTTTCCAAGTAATCGATAAATATCGATATCAAAATCCTGTTTTTTGAGCAATTAATATGAGCAATTAATATGAGCTAGAGTCACCAAACTTGACATGTAGCTTCAAGAATAGTATATACATATGTATGTATACATATATATCAAGTATCTTTCATTTTATACCGCTACCACCAAAAGGCTATAAATTAAGTTAATTATCCAGAATACACAAATATTCTATATTCTATTCCTCAATAAGATGTTCTGTCGTAAATTTCATTAAGATCGAATAAGAAACACAAAAGTTATGCGCGCAGCCAGCGCAAATTCCAAGAATTTCTGTATACATATACACACACACATTCATGCGCGTCGGCTTTGAATTCTATCAACAGCATTGTAATTGCGATAGTATTGCTTTCTGTGCTACTATTTTAATTGGTTTTTTTCTCGTCAAAACCTAATTGTTGGTTTGGTTCTTGAGTAGAGGCGGCGGCAAGTGGTGCAGTTAGTTGCGTGTACGAATCCTGCCAAGGAAACAGATTTTGCTTTATTTGAATTTTTCTTCATTACTATTAAAGCAAACGAGCGCGAGCTGCATTTGGTGTTGGAAGAAGGGTATCCCCTAGTAGGGAGCTCTCGGCTAGAACAGAACCTCATACTTGTTTTATTTTACTTTCTCCGTTTTAATTTTAGTTTAATTTGGAATATGTATGAAAATGCGGGACGTTGTGTGCCTAATTGTTAGAAGATATGTCTTTTTTATAGTGGCGGATTAGTGTTGTTGCTTTTTATTAACGCATAGTTGACTATATGTGTTAATTTAAAAATAATTACACAACTATGTGCTTAAAGTGTGGCAATAAATTGAATTATTATTAGGTCAATGCAAGCACAAAGCTCTTTTTATATAACAACAGAATAACTAGATTAAATTTGAAATCTTTTTCATAAATTGCACATTTGGTGTGCATAGGTTAAAACAGTGAATATTAAAAATACAACTAAACCTATTTAATCCATACTCCTTTATCCTTCTAACATATGCGTTACAATGCTTTTAAATAATAAACATAGTTAAAGTTAATTTAAATATATATGTCAATATTGAACTAAATATTTTTATAGAAATGCAAATGTTTATAAAACAATATTACTCTTAATCTATAAAAAACAGATATAAAATTAAAAATTTGGGAAACTAAACTTGAATTGCTATAAAAACTATTTATTATAATTCATTTTTTATTATTATTTAGAATTCATATGAACAAATATTTGCGCAACGTTATCGTGCTGTCGATCGTGCGTGCTGCTTGCGCGTTTACAATTTGGGTTCGTGTTTGTTTCGTGTAATGTTTACCAATCCCCTCAACTTAAATTAGTCGTTTATTTATACTGCATACGATTAGGTTCTAAAGAATCACTTAAATGCATATTTCAAGCTGATAAACTTGATGACTCAGTTAGTTAGATAATTTATCTAACGGAATATTTACTAGAGCTGAATTTAAATTCAATCTTTGTAGTAAAATAATAATAATTTGTATAATAACAAAATAAATTTATAGACTTTTGTTTCAATGCTATCCATTAAAAGCTCCAAATGGCCAAGCCTACCAAGTGTTGCACCAGACTCATGAATTTTACCAACAAATGCAAGGCATATATGACAACTTTCAGTCATGCATATAAATAAGCTACAAAAACACCAATATTAGTTAACAAAAAGCATGTCAAATATTGGTAGCATCTTATAATATGCGAGATTTGCTAAAAAAAACAGGATTTCCATATTGATTTTTATCGATTACTTTGAAACGGGGTAAGTTATCGAATATCGGAAGCAAGCTCGGACTAGGAGGACCTACGTTCCAAATAGGTTCCGAGATTCTTGCGTTCATTATGAATTCGCGCGGATAAAATAAATGAAAAAGCGCAACATTTTATTTAAATAAGCTCAAAAGTGGTTTGTGAGTTTGATTGAGTGGTTTTAATGTGTGCTTAGGGCGTTGTAGTTCTGAGACGGTTCAAAACAACAACAGTTGGCATTGCTATTTCCCCTTCTTAGAAGCACCGATAGTATATTTTTATTATAAACATTACGACAGATTTACTGTGCGCGGTGGTGAGCCCAACCGAAACGGATTTTACTTCACACTTAACCGCTGACCCGCCTCGTCTTTTATTATTCGAAGTGTGATTAGTGTGTGTGTTTGTCTAGACATCCTAGGATGCCAGGCGAAAGTCGCAGTGACTAACTTTTTAGCTGAGGTTAGTATGAGGGGGTTAACAAAAGGGCGAGATGTGAAAGACACTAAGTACTTGACAAATTGATAATATATTAAAGCAGCTGCGCAGGCTAAAGAAACTGGCTTTTAATGGTTTTTAGCGTATCATCTTAAATTATATGAAATACTAGCGGGTATAGCCCGGCCTTGCCCGTGGCATGTGTAAATTAAATGTTCTTAAAAAGCTTTGAAAATGATTTTTAAACTGATCGGATGGTCCATAAACAACTTTCATACAAACGATTTTCGCCAATTTACCACTGTTGCTGGTGGAATTTCCCAAATCGCTAAAACACGCTCTCATAAAATTCTTATGCAGAGCTTTGAAAATAAGTTTGAAGCAATCCAGAAAAAAATGAAAACCTCACCAAAAAAATCGTTGAATTACACTTTCCACCTAGGATGTTTGGATTTTGCGAAAATTTGAAACACGTCTCAAATGATATTTTATGTAAATCCTTGGAAATGAATTTGAGGACGAAACGTCACCCACCAAATTTTTGATGCCCATTTCCACCAAGGAGGGATGGATTTTGAACAAAGATCTTTGAAATTGAGCTTAAGGCCGATCGGATGGTAAGCAAAAAAGTTGCATACAAACGTTTTTCGCGATTTTTCCACACTTTCGGGAGGAATTTCCCGAAAGCCTGTTTTAAGGTAATTTAGCAAGTGAGAACTATTCGATTTCTGACTAATAAAAAACTATTTTTTCTTGTTATGGTCGTTGCGATTGGCTTGAAAATCCTTCCCATCATATAGCTTTTCTTCATTTTCTTAAGTTGCAATAACACAAGGGGTAATTGTTCATCGTAGTAGTGGTATTCGTCAAAATTTGCTATATATACTCTTGTTTCTCTTCTTTACAGGTTATAACGTATGTTTTTCATTATCATCAACGTATCCATTTTTCATCATAATAATTAGTCTTGCCGTATTCACCCCCCACAAATAAGGAACAGATTTTCATTATAATTAGTCGTGCAAGCAAGTATGTCATCCCTCAAACGGGACTAACACATTCTCAACATAAGTTGTTCTTCGAAACGTTTTCATTCATCATCGAATTCATTGGCGGTTGTATCTTGCATTTCAACATTATTAGGGCAATCTCTTATAAATATTGAAACTTCATTATTGACTGGAGTGGACCTTGTCCATGTATTCCCACTTTGTCCACAATTAGTCGGTGATGTGATTAACCCTTGTTGCTGTGAGACAATCGAGTAAGTATTTATTAAAGTATGCTTAACTGTAAACAATTTTAATTAATTTTACTATATTATTACTATATTAATTATAAAAATATTATTAATATTAGCAATTTTAAATTGAATCTCTGACTACTATACGAACCCTGAGGTACGTCGGACCATCTGGCCACTCACCTATCCTCCGTTGGTAAAACACGCCTATGATCTGGAGTCTGTTCTCCTGCATTTTGAGATATTTTTGAAGTATGCAGTGTATCGCCTCGTGTCTCAGCATTCGCCTGAACATTTCTTATTATAGCAAAAATAATTATATTAACTTCGTTTAATGGACAACTTTAATAATTTCGTTTTATGTTTCATTTTTATACCCTGAACCCATTAAAAATGTGCAAATGTATGTACCAGGCATAAGGAAGCATCTCCGACCCCATAAGGTATATATATTCTTGATCAGCAATAAAAGCCTAGTCGATCTAGCCATGCCCGTCTGTCTGTCCGCCCGTCCATCCGTTTGTCCGTATGTATGAACGCAAGGATCTCAGAACCTATAAGAGCTAGAGACTTGAAATTTTAGCTGTAGGTCCTCCTATTGCCTGCGCAGATCTTGTTTGTTTCCGGTACTCGATAATTTGCTCCGTTTCCAAGTCATCGATAAAAATTGATTTTGGTAAGTAATAAGAGCTAGAGTCACCGAATTGACATGTTACTTCTAGAATAGTGTACATACATCAAGTATCTTTCATTTTATAGCTACCACCATCTCCCCGCTTCTACCCCATAGCTATAAATCAAGTAAAATCACCAATATGCTGCCCACCAATATACGCCACAATTGAAATGCAATTGACTTTTTGATAATACACAAATAATCTATAGTACAATAAGATGTGGAAAATTTCGTCAAGATCGGTTAAGAAGCACAGAAGTTATTAGCAGGCGCAAATTCCAATTCAACATCATTGCAACTGCGATTGTATTGTTTTCTGTGCTGCTATTTTAATTCGTTTTTTACTCATCAATGCTCGTTTGGTGTAGCTGCTGGGTAGACGGCGGCAAGTAGTGCGGTTAGTTGCGAGTTCTCGAACCCTTCCGACGGAAACGTTTTTTCTTAATTTATCTTCATTACTACTAAAGCAAACGAGCGCATAGCTCGAGCTGCATTTGGTGTTGTTGAGGGTTCAGGGTATCCCCTAGTTGGGAGCTCCCGACTAGAACCTCTTATTTGTATAAACTTAAAATAATTCATAATATAATTTGTAAATAATTCGCTTTCTTTTTGGGTTTTCGTAACATTCAATTTGTGTTTAAGAATTTACGTAATTTTGCATTTTTACAAAATATTTCCTTTTCAATATGCCAAGCCGAAAACCAAGATAACCAAAACTTCCGCAAAGAAATTGAAAACTGTGGCTAAACACATTAAAATTGGAAACTTAAGCACCTGCTTCTCTTTCGTTGGGGAATGTCCCAGGTATAACAGGCAAGGAAAAGTAGAGAATAGGGAGCGCAATTGAGGCATCGTGCATAAATAATTTCAATAATGTGCTGCAAATGGTAACAGCAGTTGCAGTGGAAGTAACAGTAATTATAATAACATAATAACTAACATAATAACTTCAGGCGTCTCATCGTGCTCACGGAGCAAAGCTCCTATTAAGTTTACGAGCCTGAGTTAATGGACGACTCGTGTCTTAAATCAAAGAAAACATTAATAAGTATTAACAAAAAAGTTGGATATTGCGATTTTCGAAATGTGCTCACTTTAAGGAACCAAGCAGGTCTGCTAAAAATCACGACGTTAAGAAACTCATATTGAAAATTTCCAATTTCTATTGGCCTTGATATGTTCTTTGAGGTCATGTTTCGCCGGCGGTTCTTGCGATTTGACAATTCTATTCAATATGTTTTCTCTGTGTTGGTCTTGTGTTTTGAATGGCAAACCGTTGGCCACAAAGATGTCTTTTCTGACGACGAAAGTGTTTTTCTACTTCATTCTTTTTTTTTGGTCAGCACCAGCAGTTTTACTTAGTAGCTGATTTTTAAGTGCAGCTTTAACTCAAATCCCGTTTAATATATTTAACATTTTAAGTTATTAAAATATTTCTGTGGCACCCAGTACCGTAACACTCCGTCTTTTTCACAGAGGGTAGTCTCAATTCAACTTTAAAATAAAATTGTAACCCATAAATATTATTTTCTTTTGAAAATATTGGAAGCCGTGCACATTTTTTATCATATATATATATATAACCGGTAACCAGCCTTGAACATAGTTCTAGTTTTACAGCTAGTTGGCGATAAGCCAACTATATATATGTATAAATATTATGGGGGATTTAATTCATATTATTTCCATAATTTTATTGTTTTTATTAAATGAAAGAGATATCAGGAAGCTCTCTTGAAGAGTGAAATGTCAAAATATGGTCAACGTCGAACTTCAAAGTGTGACACAGTCTAGGCATGATGTGGAATTTAGGGAGATGCTATGGTTTCATATGCAGAGATCTGTGGTCTTAATGGGTAATGTGTATTTTACGACTTTTTAAGTGTCAAGACAAACAGAACTTTTGCCCCAAGTTTACACAAAAGCCAGAGATTTTGACGATGCCAACTATATTTTCGTTGAAAAAATAAACTTAGCTTATAATGTGTATTACGGTAAAAGCGCACGAACACTTCATTTCACACATTAATCATACACACACACACACTCACACAATTGCTTACTCGCACACAAAGAGTAAACGTACATTCACAGGGCATTTCGTTTTCCGCTCTTTTCTGAAACAGCACGTTACTCATCGTCTTTATTGTTTGTCCCATAACTTCACATGACCTCTCAATTGTATTCCGTTTCATTTTGTGTGGCTGCAGCCAGTGTGGCACAGCTCAGGTCGGCGGAAGCGGAAATGGCATAAGTTGTTGTCGCCTGGAAGTTCACGCGCATTTCCGTTCAATGTACAATAAAATGGCGTAACTATGAGGACGACTGCAACTGCGACTGCCATAGCGATAACTGAACTAAGTGGTCAAGAATAAAAACCCATATAAAATACCTGGGCAAAAGCATTGCGAAAAACAGAGCTGGGCACTTGAACCACTGAAAGTTAATTAGTTACAATTAGTTATGTTTATGGTGTGAACCTATAAAAATTATTCTACATTTATTTTAATTTTTTGTATCAACAGAAGGATCAGCATCAAAACCTAAGTTAATCTAGCCATAGTTTATCTATCACTATATGGTGAAGACTATAGTAGTTATTTCTGATTTCTTTTAGATGTACTATTTGCTTCTCCCATTGTACCAAAAAATTCCTTTGGCTCAATAAATTAAAAAAATTTATTCACATATAATTTCCGCATATAATCTCCGGTTATAAACATACACTTTGAACAATTTAGATGCAATTGATTGGCCGAACATAGCATTCATAGCATCCAAATCATCTTGTAGACGAGACTGATGTAGGGGATTAGTGTTTGATAGAATAAGTTTCATATCGTCCTATAAGTACACGGGCATGTGATATAACCGAGGGGAGATCATTTATATAAAGAGTAAAAAGTAAAGGTCCAAGATTACTTTTGAGGAAGTAACCAGAAGTAACGTGAACCTTTTTTGAGGTAGTCAGCCTCAGTATTACTTTTTGTGTTAAGAAGAATTCCAATGCAAATGAGACGAGAGAAATCCTGCACGGTCAAGTTTAAAGAGTAATAGATCATGGTGCACAGAGTCAAACGCATTACACACTCCTGTACGCCAGCATTGCTTTAAATACTAATCTACGCGCGCTATAATTGAAATACTTACAGTTTTTTAATGACCTCTACCTTCTTTTACTATAAGTGTTTGTGCTTTTCGGTATGTATTTAGTTGTGTGGGAGCTGGCCTGTGTGTTTGCGGGTCATATTTTCTCCTTTATACGCTTTCGTCTTTCTTTTTATGCGGCTATTTGTGCCTCAACAAATACGTGTTCATATTTCTGCCGTATATTCTGCGTTGCGACTAAGAGGAAAACATCAGAACACTCTACTCAATTTTTTTTTAACTTTATAATGTACAAATTGGGATTAAAATCTGATTGTAAAATTCACCATCAAGCTTATTTAAACCGTGCTACCTCTACTCTCTACTCTTAATAAATATCGAGGCGGATAGCCTAATGTCGTCTCGCTCACACGCACCGGCTATTGTCTAATTTGCATCTTCTCGCACCAGATTTTATTTGCACCTGATACATAAAGCGACAAGAAAGCACATCAAAGTATATGGGAAGAAAAAGTGATATTAACAATGTCCAAGATTACACGTGATAAACATTTTCGGTTGTAATTAAAATTGAAGACAACCGATTTTGGCTAAGCAATAATCCGATTGAGTCGCAAACGCGATGTTAGAAAAGGGCGCGTTGGCAGCGGCCACCAACTTCAGCTATCGGCCGGTCTACTTTCTTTATTATTTTAATGTAACCTTAATATACGTTTTTCCTGTGAGTACATGATAGCATTACCAGTAGCAGCGATTTCTGTTTAAATAATTTTCCTAATGCATAGAAACAGATAGCTTTGAAACAACACATCAACTGCAACTTTGATGGGCCCAACGGGCCTGCACCAATGGAATCAAGTGTGAGTGATAATACAAGTCCAAATCTAACTTAAAGTGAGTACGGCCTCTTATTGGCAAACGAATTATTTAATCGGGCTTATCACACTCGGTATGCTTGTGTACTATGATTATATTTATGATGTAAATACCGCTCTGTTACACATTAGTTTGGTTATAAAATACTAAAGGGTAAAGCACTCTTATTTGAGATCATGATATTCATTGACATATGAAGTTTATTTTAATTAAAATGTACCGATAAATTGTATAGTTTGGGTGTGTTGAATTGAATTAAACATTAGTTCAGGGGTCACCACCCAAATTAATAACAAGGTTGGGAGGGTAAGGAATAAGGAAGCGATCATCATCTACGACACCCCTGCCACTGGAATTCTTACGTAACTCTCTGCCGCTTTTACTTACTTTTATTATGTACGTGTGGAAGAACATCAACCGCACGAAGCTTGTGACCTTATGAATAGGGTATAAGATCCCTTATATAACCTTGTGCATGCTACAAGATTATTTAGAGTGAACATGTCCCTCTCTTTAAAATCCAATAGACCACACAATACTGGACCAAGCCAATGGGATAAACAAATTCACATATTTCAATACAAGCATGAAATCGAAAAAAATACGATGGCATCTTCATTGCAAATGAAACAACAACAATGGCAGCTTGAAAGCATGGAGAGTCTGAACAGATTTTCCGGTGAAGATGCATAAAAACTATAATTTCGATATTCGTTTGAAGAGTTTACGTCTTTCCGTGGAACAGCTGCAGATTTTGTATACCCTTAACATTAAATCACATGAGATATAGTGGGTTTTTTATACCCTGAACCTATTAAGAATGGGTAAAAGGGTATAATGTATTTGTGCAAATGTATGTAACAGGCAGAAGGAAGCATCTCCGACCCCATAAATATATATATTTTTGATCAGCATCAACAGCCGAGTCGATCTAGCTATGTCCGTCTGTCCGTCTGTCTGTCTGTCTGTCTGTGCGTCCGTCCGTCCGTCCGTCCGTCTGTATGAACGCAAGGATTATCAGAACCTATAAGGGCGCACTTTTTTCAAAAGAAACTTTTTTTACCCTTTGCTGTCGCTCTTAAAAAATGTTCATGCCGCCTGTGAAATGTTCATGGTCAAGCTGAAAGTTTTTCGAGTCTTAATGGAATTTTGTAGTCTACGAATCATAGGCGACATCTTTAATAAGCTACTTGGAAATGGCATTAAAGTGCCAGTTTCTCTTTACGTATGAATTTTAATAGAATAAAAGAACGGTGTTCGGAAAGAAACTGAGTCTTTTATTTATATAATATTTCAAGAGCGATATTATACAAACTTCTGGGTATTGATTGCAGAATACGGCTGATAACAAATGTTAAATAAAGGTATAGTTACAGAGGGAGAGCAGACACCACGAGGAAAGAATACTCCATCTTTTTTTCTGTTGCAGCTGTAGAAACAAGTAAGGAATTCAAACTTTTACAGCCGTCTTGGTAATGTCTATTTAGAAGATACAATCAGTCTGGAGGGAAGCTGGTGCGCGTTTTCAGGGTGGTTTTCTAGGCTAGCTAAAACAGTTGAGAAGAATTTGCTTTGCGCTCGGTAAATTTTACAGTTGATTTGTTAGTTTGCCTGTCTAAACTAACTAATTAATTATTATAAATTAAAAGCTGATTGATGTTCTCTTAATAGAGCTCTTAAAGAAAATCATTTTGGTATGTTTTTGCTATATACATTTTTAACTGAAATAATACCTATAAGATGTAAACATAAATTACGAAATGTATGATAAATAAATCTGTTAATTATTTTGGATATATTGGAATTGTCTTTAATTGTATGTTTTTTCAGGAATATAGTAAAAATAAATTTAAATTTAAAATTGAAAATACTCACTACCCACCAAAGCACGTCGAACAGGAGTAACTATTTAAATATCAATATTTTCTTTGATTGAAATTTGGTTATTTACCTCACCCAAAATTGAAGAAAGCAACAATGTGCTTATTTTAAGTTCTTAAATTTAGGCTTGTCGCTCGACATATGCTGACTCAAGTAATATGCCGTCAATTTTTTCTATGGAGCATTCCGAATTGAGAGGGCGGCACAGTAAACAAACAAAAAGGAAAGACAGACGCAGCCGCAGGACATTGGAAACATTTTAGTTACACTTAAGGACCCCAAAACCTTATTTAAGTCAAATGGGGTCCTGCGCAGAGCTCAATTCATGACCGTTAACGTTAGTGTCAAAGTAAATAAAATCAATTTAATCGGGCTGCCCTTTTTGGACCCGACCCAATCGCCGTCCATAGAATGATAATTTAATTCAATCACTGTTGTCATTAAAATTGGCTAATAGGGCATTTGGAACCTTTTGTGGCATAAAATAAAATGTTAATTCGTCAAACTCAACCAACCAGCATATGTTTGGCATCGACTCGAAGCCTCACTGTATATTCCTTACGTCTCAAGAAGTGTTCTCTGTTGTTTTAAAAAGTTTCATGTGACAAGTACTTGAGTACTAGAAAAGTTAGGATTTAACAAATTCAGGCCAAAAGTTTACTGAGCCATTTAATGTGAGAAATACATTTAAAAAATTTTAGTTACGTCATAAAATATATTTAACATCGAAACTGTGGGATGTTTTATTTTTAAATGTATTATTTTCTAATTGTTGCTTTAAATATTCGATGATAATAGAAGTAGGGGGTTTTTATGCATATATTTTTCTTTTGAAGCTAATTGTTGCTATTGACGTATTTAGTATATATTTCTGAAAGCTTTTATTGCTAATAATAATGTTCAGAAGAAATATTACTTCTATTATTATTCCTATTATTATTATTTATATACTATTATTATTATTTTTACTGCTTTAAAGCATAATATATGTGTATTCAAACCTATTTACCAAAAAATACCAAATATTTTGCCATGAGTTGTACAAATTTTGTTAGCTTACTGATCTTTAGTATTCTATATTTCAAACTGGTTAGTAGGGGCATCGTTTCAAAATCCCAGAGTCGTGATAAGCAAGCGACATTTCACATAACCAAGAAAGGGTTGCAACCAAAGGTTTAAATTTCCTTTGACTCTGGGTCGGACAATAAATTCAGCAGATTTAGTGGCCAAAGTCGTGCTTTGAATAAAAAGCGAAATCCAAACTGTCTACAGACCAAGGCAAGGACCCAAAACTAGCCGTTCGCGGCTGCATGAGAGCACTTCGATTGATATCTTTTATTTTTTTTTTTGCGGTCGGATTGACAGGCGTGTGGATGGAATGGCAGGCAGCCTCTTTCCCATTTGTGTAATCTGCAGATATGTTGCACTATTGCCTTTGTCAAATGACTACCATTTCAATGACAACAGATCCGCTTACGAGACTTGCTGCTGCCTGACTCATGGCCAAAACTAAGTGCCTCCAGGCAAATCTAAGGATTCTAAATGGCTGGTTATCAAATCAATTAGGGCTATCCTACGCTTTCCTTTTACTTAAAAAACGTTTCTATTATCGAATAATTATTTAATCAACCAGTTTTAAATATTAAGGAAGTGGTTGGTTACTTCCGACTAGAACACTCTTACCAAATATGTACATTGCTCAAAAGCTTTGGTAGCTTTGGGAATTTATCCCATGTCTAAGCTGTAAAAATAGTATTTTGCATACTTTTAAGTGCTTGGCATATTGATACAATCAATATAAACATAATTTTGAACATTTCCATCGAAAATGGGAAATATCAGTAAAATCTTTCAAATAAATAAAAAATAAATTTGTGTTTGTTGAGCTAATAAGTTTTTTTTTTATAAAAATACATTTGTTATAAAAATACAGCCTTTACTTATAAATTCATACAACGGTTTTATTTTATTCATATGCTTATAACGAGCGAAATTAAGTTATGCGAAATGTTCAATTTTTTAACGGAGCGATCGATAAGAAATCCGATATAGCGAACATACGAGACGGGAGTGAGTTGCGGCGTCGCTAGCATTGATGCGCTAGCCGCTTAAGACAAAAGTGCAAAGGTAACAGCGCGCGAAAAAAGAAATGACGATGAGCGTAAAACGAGAAGCGCTAGATAGTTAACAGCTAATAATATTGAGCTATTTTATGATATGCGAGAAGCGCCAAACAAACAAAATAGTTACATTGCTTGCCTCGCAGGGCAAGATGTAACTGAAATGTTATGCAAACATAATTCTAAATTAATTTTTAGCTGCTGAACCGAACAGTGTTGCTAAATGTTTTGGTAAATATTAGTCTTATTATTATTTCAGATTATGTTTGACATGTCATTTGCTATGAATGATGTTCGATCTGAGACAAACTGTTTTTGTACGCTTGCAGAGGGTATTATAATTTTGTCTCGAGATGTGCAACGCATAGATGAAGATATCTCTAACCCCATAAAGTATATATACTCTTGATCATTATCAACAGCCGAGTCGATGTAGCCATGTCCGTCTGCCCGTCTGCCTGTTTCTATGCGAACTAGTCTCTCACTTTTAAACCTATAGTCAAGAAACTTTATCTGGCATGAAACGATCGGTTGAAAAGTGAGATCTTGTATGAAAAGCTACTTTGTTTATCAAGATAGCTTGACCATTTGTTAGTTTTACTACGCATCTCATATATATGATAAATCCTATCAATATCGGTCCACTATATCATATAGCTGCCATATCGGTCGAAAATGAGGTTCTTGTATGAAAAACTTTTGTACTCACACATATTAATGCGCGTCTTTATTGAATTCTATCAACGGCATTGCAATCGCTATTGTATTGTATTCTGCGCTGTGTGCATCTGCTGCTATTTTAATATTTTTGTTTTCCATGGAAATTAATTTCTGGTGTGGCCGTCGAAGTAAAAGCAATAGCAATTTGTGCGGTCTGTTACGGGCTCAAGTCTTATTGACGGAACTTTAATATTTTTTTTATACCTACTACTAAGGAAAACGAGCGCGTAGCGCAAGCCGCATTTGGTGTTAAAAAAGAGGGTTCAAGGAGCTTCCGACTAGAACCTCTTACTTGTTTATATTGTGTTTTATTACATTTTTGTTGGTTGGGTTGCTATATTGGCCATAATGTTAGTAAATCTCAACCAAAAGCTTTACACAATAAGTATAATAATAAATAAATATACCAAATTAAGACCAGTACATATTATGACAAAAATTAACAGTTTAAAAAGTATTCAATTTATTTGAAATATAACTTAATTGTTGGTCGATTGTTTCCATGCCAACTTTCTATCCATTGGAGTGTATTTTGAAATTTGAGAGAAAAAAACTTAACAAATATGCTTAAATATCTTTTATCGACTCTCCCTGAAAAAGTTGTTGAAATTGGGAGGACCGGGATAATTAATGTGCAATTTTTAATTAGTTTCAAAAAGAGCTTGTTCCGTCTTATAATAAGGAATTAATTTTCTTTGAAACAAATTTTTATTAATGTTCAAAGCAGCTGCAGTTTTGATAGCTCATAAAAACTGGCGCAGCCTTTTAAGCATACATAATGCGAAAAATTATACGAACTAATAGTTATATATCATCAAATTGTTGTCAGCTATAGGCAAAGGCAAGGCATGGGGAAGGCAAAAAGGGCAGGCAACGCTGAGTAAAATCTGCGAATTTTATCACAGTCTAAGCACTGCACACAAAGTAACATACAAAGGTCACCACGCATAAGTGCATGCCTTATGTTGAGCGTGGGGTTAGTGTAAGGGCAAACAGCGGCCAGAATCTGGCGTCCACATTAGTGAGCAAAGTTCTAGTTTAAGCCAGGCTGTGCAATAACCGGCAATTTGCCTCCTCTCTTTTACAGTCGAGCAATTTGCAACAAAATTAGCCGAAAACATTGCCCGACCCTGGCAATGCTCATCGAGAATAAGCCAGCCAATAGCCATAAATTAAATAATTGGGTTAAGCATGAGTTTTCGCTATAAAATTGCCGCATTAAAAAGCCTCTAGAATTTGAACTTAAAATTTTAAAGTGCTGCTGCCCTCTTCTACCAACACCAAATGCAGATCGCGCTTTGCGCTCGTTTGCTTTTTTTTCAATACCCTTGCAGACCCAACCTTTTCATAATGCTCATAGTGATTTGCCCGTATCTAAGAAGCACACTTTTTTTGTGTTTAAATTAATTTATTTACGGCTAATCTTCTGTTACTCTTACTTAGCAACTTTTATCAGCGTGTGTTTTGGTTAATGATAGCTTAAATTAAATATTTACATTGTGTATGTTTATGTACATGTTATTTTGCTTCATTAAAGGAAGCGTTTGGACAGGCCTATCGGATATGACTTTTAAGCCTCCTTCTTCGCCTCCTTAGCAGGTTCCTTGCCAGGACATTAGGGTGGTTGCGGAGCTTAAATAGGTAGCTTGTTGCTTGATTGTTCATAACGTCTCCTACCATAGGAACATTAAGGTCCTCTTCAGAGATTTTTCGCAAGGTTTTAGCTTGGATGATGCGAAGTTTGTTTAGGTGCGTCTTCGCGGAAATTCCGTAAACCTGGAGCCCATATCGCCACGCAGGGGTAAGGATTACCTTATATATAAGGACTTTTTTTTGGAGCGAGAGTTTGTTATTTGGGTGTAGCAGCCAGCTCAGACGCCTGATTTTGCTTCTCAAGTTGTTGGTAACCTCGGTGACATGTATTTTGAACGTAAGTCGGGTGTCGAGTGAGATCCCTGGGTATTTATGGTCACGCACCTGCTCTAAGAGCTCGCCATGGAGAAAAAGTCCGGGGCAGGAGTCCTTGCGCAGGGTGTGAGTGACCGTAGCACATTTTTAGGAGTTCACTGAGATATTCCACCTACAAGCCCAGTTTTCGAAGCGCTTCAGATACTCCTGCAGGATGTCCGTTGCTTCGTACACGCAATTATTCTTGGCAAGGATTGCCGTGTCATCAGCAAACGTTGCTCAGGGTTTGCCGTGTCAAAGCCACCAGGAGATCCTGCCGACTGACAAGGGCCATTTCACTTGCCGTGGGCATATCGTGCGTGAAGAGGCTGTATAATGTGAGACCCAAAACGCTACCTTGTGGAACGCCCGCTCTTATGCGTTTGGTATGAGAGGCTATGCCATCCTGTACCACTAGAAATGTCCTCTCGTTCAGGAAGCTTGCAATGATGTTAAAAAGCTGCGGATTTGCCCTTTATCTTGGAGAGGAGTCCTGCGTGCCACACCCGGTCGAAGGCTTGTTGGATGTCGAGGTATGCTGCCACCACATACTCTTTTCTGTGAAAGTCGTCCAAAACAAAGTTTGTGACCCGATGGAGTTGCTCAGGGCTACCGTATTTGAGTCGAAACCCAAACTGAAACTTCGGGATTAAGCGTTTTATTTCCGGGGTAGCCAGGATCCTTCTAAGGATGCACCTTTCCAGAATCTTGCCAAAGGTAGCCAGGAGGCTGATGGGGGATAGGATTCCAGTTGATTAGGTGGCTTTCCGCTCTGCCACTGGAAAGCCACTGGAAAGTAATCTAACCTAGAGCTGCATTAAAAATGGCGACGAGAAAAAGTACCGCCTTGTATGGCAGAAGCTTAATTGTCTGGTTGTCCAACCGATCTTCCCCAGGGGCTTTGTTGCTTTTTAAGCTCTTTATCTCCTGCTTCACTTCTTGGAAGGTGATTGGTGATACAGGGAGTGACATTTGGAGTGGCGCTTCCAGGATTTGAGCGACTCGCTGTATCCTTCCATGCGATGCTGTCTCAAACGGCTTGAAGCGCTCCTCTAGGTTGCAGGCGAAGGCTTCGGCTTTGTCCATTGGCGATCTGGCCCAGGTGCCATCGGGATGTCGATCGGGGAACTTTGGCGCAGCTTGCCGCTTGTACTGGTAAGTTTCCACAGCGCGAATTTGGAGCTCTCGTCTGCCGTTGCTTCCTCCAGGTGTCTGTGGCTTTTCTTCTCAGTAAAGTTAACTCCTTCCTGACCCTGTAAGCGACACGGCGATAGATCCTGTCGATTCTGGTGTCCTGGGTACGGACGTACTCCCTCCTCAGTCGCTTTTTCAGGGAAAGAAGGCCTTCAACGATGGGGGAAAGCGTCCTTGTAAATTGACTTATAGGCGTAGAGTACATTTGTGCTGGCGCAGCGTTGGCAGCCGCAGTATGTACTTGATCCAGCAGGGTTTAAACCGCAGCGTCGGCATCCTTGGCTGTCAAGATCGGCATGTTTAGATCTATCATGCCATTCAGTTCAGTTTTGAAGCGTTGTATGTCTGATTGAAGGGTGACAAGCTTTCGCTTTTTTGGGGTCCTCTGAACAGACGTAGAGACCGTTGCAATGAGTGGTAGATGGTCGGATGACAGGTCATACTCTTCGCAAACTGATATTACGCTGTTGGGGATGCCCTTGTATATAAAGAAGTCAATGCACGAAGGGGTACTTTGCCTGTTGTACGGGAAGTGGGTAGGTCTCCCAGTGGCCAAGACCTGAGCAGCTGGTGAGCGCTCCATGCAGCGCAATGCCTCTGTTGTTAGCTCACAGCTGGTCCCCGGGCTATATAGGTTTGTCACAGCGTGGCCGTGTGTTGCAAAGGCACTTTCGATTTGGCTCCTGGGAGTAGAAGCTGCCAAGTTTTTGACAACTACGCGATACGGTCTGTCCTCCTTGAGACAGAAGTGCGTGAACTGGACCCTGACTTCAGTGAGCTTGCGAATAATGGCTCTGTGAGTGTCAGAATCTTTCGCGTAGATTCTCAGGGCGCCAGAGGGAGAAACCTTAAATTCGTAGGTATCTGGGCCATCTGCCTGGTCGAGGGTCTGTTCCATTGCGACGATGTCGTTAACTCCGGGAACTGTTATGGGCCTGGGCTTGGGGACCTTTTTTGCTGCTTGAGGTTCGGCTTGAGCTAGTGAAGCTTCGTCGGCAATTTCCATCTCGTCGTCTTCGATGTCAGAGGCTTCTTCCTGGGGCGCAAGTGGAGCATATCTGTTCCCATTTGACGGGGAGGCACTGGGAGTAGTGTAACTTTCACCTGCCTTGCTGGTCTTCCCGTTTTTTTGTGGGTACCCTCTCTTTTTTGACGGCTCCGGCCTTTAGCGTTGTTCGTCGCCGTTTTTTTGTTTCAGCCGTTTGCCATTCGACCAGCGGTTCCTGGAAAGCTGGCATAATGCCTTTACTCCTTAGAGGGTGCAGAGGAGGGTTTTGGTTGCAATGAGCGCTGCAACACGCAGCTGCCGGGGAAGAGCTCTGTGCGCCATATGTAGTGACGGGCATGGGCTGCAAAGCATCATTGGCGGTTTTGGGGCGTGTTCCAATGGGCTCCAGTGCGGCACGGCTTGTACCAGTGGAGGCAGAGGTTCTGCAACCGCTACTTGAGCACGCGGTGGTTGTGGTTGCTGTTGAGCTTACAATGCCGTGTTGCTGGAGTAGAAGCTGATGCGTCTGACTCCATCCCTCAGGGATGTACAGGCGCGCCTCGTTCATGTCAACAGGTTGAGATCTAGTTGCTTCGGTGAGCGGGGCTCGAAACCCCTGCACTTGATTGCTGTTGGCTTCGGGATTAGCTGGTGGTAAGATGTTGCTGATTACTGTATGACTGGTGCAGGTGTTGCTGCGTGTGTTGTATGCATGGGCAGCAGGGACGTCTTCATGGCAGCCTGACAGTTGTTTAAGCTGGCTGCCATTGTTGTGGCCAACTCGGCATTGTTATTGGCAACACTGGCTTTGACAGCTCCCAGTTTTACCGTTTGTGCAAATTGCACATTAGCAGTTTTGATTTTTGGTTCTTTCTTTATTGTAGGCACTTTTACGAATTTTTTGAATAGTTTGGGGTTGAATTCACTTTTAAATGTATTATTATGCCACTGTTGGGTGGGCTTGACCGTTTTTTGTCAATGTTTTTCAAGATTTTTGCGGAGCACAATACACACTGAACTTATTATTAGAAAGGCAAGGCATGCTATGAAGAAGCACAGAGAAAATAGGTAATGCCGAGTATGGTTAAGATATATTTGTTTTTTATACTCTGAACCCACTGAAAATGTATAATATACCCAACTTGTATTACCCATTAATTTAAGCCACAATTTTTATGCAATGGACCTTTAGAGAATACCCAAATATTCTATGGCACAATAAGATGTACTGTCATTTCATTAAGAACGGTTAAGAAACACATAAGTTATGTGCGCACGTGTTAGCAGCATAGCTGCTGCGCAAATTCCAAGAATTTTTGTATACTTTTTGAATTCTATCAACATCATTGCAATTGCGATTGTATTGTTTTCTGTGCTGCTATTTTAATTGGTTATTTTCTCATTAAAACTCAATTATTGGTGTGGTGGTTGGGTAGAGGCGGCATCAAGTAATGCGGTCAGTTGCGAGTTCCAACCCTACCAAAAGAAATTATTCTTATTTATGTCTATTACTACTAAAGAAAACAAGCGCGCAGCGCGAGATGCATTTTGTGTTGGAAGAAGAAGGTTCAGGTTATCCTCTAGCCGGTAGCTCCCGACTAGAACCTCTTACTTGTTTAAATTTATTATTTTGATTACTTCTAAAGCAAACGAGCTCGTAGCGCGAACTGCGTTTGGTGTTGGAAGAAGAGGGTTCAGGGTATCCCATGCCAAATAGAGCCTCTAACTTGTTTTTAAAAATTTTTTATTTCAGTTATATAAAATCATGTTTTGTTGGCTGCTGTGTGGCCTTCTAGGGGGCATTGCATGCTTACTAATACAAGTAACGTATACAAATAAATCAACTGATCGCGGGTAAGCACGCAAAGCGAATATGAGTCTGTGTGGCATGTGCCCCAGTCAGACATAAGAACAACGAGCCTAATGTGATCTAAGACCACTCATTAGAGACTTCAAGTGCCCACGCAAGTCGTTCAAAAGTGCAGTTCAAGTGCAAAACTATTACAAGCGCCGGTCAACAAGTTATGAAATGACGCTTTAAGCATGACCTCGATTGAGACGGAAGCTGCGACTTCGTCCTTCGAGGAAGTTCTTCGTGCGGCCGGCATTTCGTTGGTGGGGTGTCATTTAGCAGGTTGAACTCTGAAGGCGCGGAAGAGGCCTTCTTATCTTAATTAATGAGTGCGAAATTAAATGCCATGAAAGACAAATGTGTAGGGGACTAGCTGTCGATAGTCGACTGTTGGGGCTAGCGTGGACTGTAAGGACGTTTGTAGTTGATATTTCAATTGTCTCGCTTTCAATTGTTCGTTTGTGTGTGTGTGTAAGAGGGGGTTGTGTGCTTTTGCATAATTTCCATTAATTTTGCTTCTTTTTTGCTGTCTCTACGGAGCGAGAAGGAGGCGCAGTAAATGCGGCTACGTTGTCTCACCGTCCTATTATTGTCTGCCTGACTGACTGATTGGTGATCAACGCACAGCCCAAACCGTAAGAGCCATGAAGCTGTAATTCACTGTAGTTACCTTATGTGATGAAGGTTCACGTTATCCCGGGATTTCGGGTAATTCCAACCGCATGTGTTGAAAAATCGGGAAATACGATTGTATGAAACGTTTTTGTTTACCATCCGTTAGGCCTCAAACTCATTTTTAAAGATCTTTGTTGAAATTCATTTGAGGGATGTTTAACACTTTTCGAAAAATGCATTCCTCCTTGGTGGAAACGGGGGTTAAGGACTTGGTGGGTGACGTTTCGTGCTTCCTTGGTGGAAATTGCGATTTGAAACTTTTTTGGTGAAGTTTAAAGGGTACTCCGATTTGCTTCAAACTTATTTTCAGAGCTCTATATAAAAACTTTAAACTCCCACAGCAGTGGGTAATTAGCGAAAAACAGTTGTATGAAAGTTTTTTGCTTACCATCTGATCGGCCTCAAAATCGTTTTCAAAGACTTTAGAGAGAATTTATTTGATACGCCCTTGTGTGGCAAATGCGGGTCAAAGGTTTAATAAATAAAAGTTTATTCTTCAGCTTCAGGCGGAAACTGTTGATTTCAAAACTTAGTTCTTTATGGAATAAACTTAAATAATATTTTTGAATAGGAGTGGGGATAAAGATGGGTAGATTTCAGTTTTCAACGGGCGTGTACTTAGTGGAAATGTATTATCTACAATTTTATTTCAAAACGTTCCACGGGTAATGGCGGGCAATACCCGCTAGTTTATTAATAAATATAAATATTTTAAGGGAGATTTTGGCCTTTATTCCGAATTCAATTATTTAAGGTGTAAATTCTGCTACAAATTCTAGATTTTCGAGATTTGCACGAGCCCAGAGAGCGGGCCCTATAATCTTATCACTCTACACTTTTGCACATACCAAAATTAAACTAAACAGCGCTGAAAAAAATTATAAATTATAAAGTTATAACAATATAATCTTGTTTACTTCGTGAACGAATGCAATTATGTGGCGTCACATAAACAAACGTCCCGACACTTTGGCAAGGTTTAAAAAAAACGTGTGGGCCCTGCGGCTTCTGTGTTTATCATAGGCCTCTAATTGTCGTCTGTGACAAGGGTTCAGTACAAAATACCAATGTAAATATATGTATTTGTGTATGTGAGGGGTGTGGGGGGCTGTAGAGAGCGAAATATAGAGAAATGTTCAAAACTAAGTTGAGAGTCTATCTGAGGCTCAAGACTTAAATATGCCCACATGCTGTTATCAGCTTGCGTATGCCAAGTTTTGATTAGGGACAGCGATCACTTTTCCTCTTACCTTTTATTTCTCTTGCGTGAGAGATTGAGAGGACTTTGGAATTTGCTTTGGATTATGTTGTGGATTGTATTTGGCGTATTCAAGCGGAAATAGTCGTAATATATTAGAATAATCTTATTTTTCGTTCCTGGGCAATGTCTGTTATGTGGAGGGAGTTTAAAGATTTGACAGACAACCGGGCATTCATTGACCAGGTCTGAGGGCTTAACAGACAACTGGGTGTTTCCTTTTAATTGCGTGGATTTAATAACTATTTAGCACATTTTCTTTTTGTTTCGAGTTTCTGTTATGTCTTGAAGGCATTTAATATTACGAGTCTAGTGCAGTTCTACGCCGCTGTTGTTGATTATTGCTGCTCGTGTGTGTTCGTCGTAGAGGCCACCTCCCTAGTCTCGGCATTCTTCTCACTGATAGACAGCCAGGGACAACGCTTTTGCAGCTCCATACGGTATCTGGGATGACTGATTGCATACACAAACGGATCTATACAGGCTTCCATTTTGCAGGTACAGACCGAAATCATTGTGGCGCCCGGCGTCAGCAAGCTCTTGTCCCCGAAGGCGCCAATAAGCGACATGACGTCATACGGTGTCCAGGGTACAAAGATTTGAAACAAATAGTGATCGCCGCCGTGGCAATGCGTATCTCAGCCGTTTCCTTCCTCTTGTCCACATTAAAGCGCACCGTTTCGACGTTTATTTTCTTGGCCTGCTCACGCCTTTTCTTGACTGAATACATGGCTCACAATCTGGCTGTAATAGTACAGGATTATGTTGGTGGGGCAGAAGAAGCTAAAGAAGATGGTGGCCACCAAACTTGTCCGACAGATAGTCGACCGTCAAATTGCCATCGGGCACAAAGCGACCCCACGCTCCCATTTAACAGGCCACCGAAAAGGACGTCGATAGATGAATATGATCATGGCTAGGGGCTTGCCATGCGTCAGTTTACCCTCAATGGGCCGCGTGGTCGCTTCTGCGCCGATGCCCGTATAGGAGCCAATAATCCACACGAAAACTCATGGAATCCATGCGCGGTCCAGAGTATATTGTCTACTGAAATAACTTCAAATATGTTAAACACATGCTGGATCCGATTTCCGTGTTGCGTTTTTATTCCCGGATCTTATTGAAAAGGGAAAAACGGTACAATGTATTTGTGCCAATGTATGTAACAGGCGGAAGAAGACAACTCCAACCCCATAAAGAATATATATTCTTGATCAGCATCAATAGCCGAATCGATTTAGCCATGTCTATCTATCTGTCCGTCTGTCTGTCCGTCTGTCTGTATTGCCCACCAATATATGCCACAATATTAATGAAATTGACTTTTTGAGAATATATAAATACTCTATAGTACAATAAGCTATTATTGAAAATTTCCTCAAGATCAGTAGAAACACATAAGTTATTAAACAAAGTGTGTTTTGGGACAGATGTATACACACACATTTATGCGAGTCTTTTTTTAATTCTATCAACAGCATTGCAATTGCGATTGTATTGAGGGGAGCGCTGTTCCCGCGGGAGCCGCAGATGGCTCGCCTGGAGCAGCGGGTGCAAGTGTGGAGGAGCGGGTTTTTGCCGTTCCTCATGCCGCGAGCGTTGTGAATGTGTCTGAACCTGCCGTGGAGGGGCCGTCGTCAAGTGCGGCGGCTTTGAGGAAGCGGAAAGGAACAGCTGTCGAGCAGATGAAGGGGATAACGGGAGCTTTATTGCAGCTTGCACTCAAGGAGAGAGCCACGGGGTCGCTCATTTGCAAGTTAGTTGATTATACTGGGCAGTATGAGCAGCTCTTGTTCGCGCTTGTGGCGCAGAATGAGCGGCTGCAGGGGCGCTTGGAGGCCGTTTGCGGGGATGCAGGCGTTTCGCATGCTTTGCATGTTCCAGCCGGCCAAGCGCGGGCTTCGTCGGTGAACGCCGCCAGAGGGGGTCCCAGGTCGGCAGCGCCGTCTACCCCGGAGATGCCTCGGCCAGTCGAGACCTGGTCCTTGGTTGTGCGCAGCAAGGCTGCTGGCAAAACCGCTAAGGACGTGGTTGAGCAGGTGGTGAAGGAGGTAGGTCCCTCTCTTGGCGTGCGGATTCATGAGGTGAAACCTCTAAGGGATGGAGGTGCGTTAATTCGGACTCCATCGGTCGCCGAGCGTGAGAAAATTGTGGAGAACACAAAGTTCAACGAGGTGGGATTGGAAGTGTGTGTGAATGATAAATTAGGGCCGAAAGTTGTGGTTCAGGGCGTTCACTCGCAGATCACCCCTGACGAGTTCATGGGTGACCTTTACGAGATGAACTTAAAGGACAAAATGTCACTTGAAGCCTTTAAGAAAGGTGTCCGGATGACAAGTAAGCCATGGGCGGTGGGAGGTAATGTTGCAGTTAATATAGTCCTCGAGGGTGCTGTGGTGGCCATGCAGTCCCTTTTAGAAATCGGACGCTGCTACATAAAATGGTTTTCGTTTAGAGTGAGAAGTTTTGACCTGGTACCGGGATGCTACCGCTGCCTTGGCTTCGACCATAAGGTGGCGGAGTGCAGAGCCAAAGAGGACGTTTGCCGTCGCTGCGGCCAGATGGGTCACCGTGTGGCTCAGTGCAGCAATGCACTGAATTGCCGCAATTGCTCCTTTAAGGGGAAGCCGTCGGGACATCTGATGATGTCTCTAGCCTGTCCCATATACGGGGCGATTGTTGCGCGGGCGAATGCTAGACATTAAAATGTCTAGCAGATTTCTTCAGCTGAATTGTCAAAGGTCGTATGCAGCTATGTGTGATGTGGGGGCTATGATGTGTGAAAGGGGCAGCGTCGTTGCCCTGCTGCAGGAACCCTACGCGACCGGAGGTTGCGTAAGGGGATTGCCCGCATGTATGCGAGTATTTCCTGACAGCAGGGCCAACTCCGCTGTCATTGTGAATGATGTCAGTATTGAATGCACTTTGGTGAGTTCAACTGACTGGGGGGTGTGTGTGAGCCTTAGCGGCAGTTTTGGCAGGATTTTTGTAGTAAGCATGTATTGTAAGTTCGGGGATCCCCTCGAACCATACATTGCTTACTTGGATGAGGTGCTACTACTGGTTAGTAGCGTACCAGTCATCCTTGGTCTTGATGCGAATGCATCATCCCCCATGTGGTTCAGTAAGGTATCCAGACATTCGTCTGGGTATTCGAACCACACACGGGGTGAGATGCTAGCCGAGTGGGCCGTGTCCCAGGATGTTCGGGTCGTTAACGAACCCAGTGAGTGGTACACGTTTGCGGGTCCGGTGGGTCAGAGTGACATTGATGTTACTCTAGTGAATGCGGTAGCAATGAGTATGTATGCTTTTCATTGGTGTGTACTAGGTGGGCTTGGTGTGAGTGACCACAATCCGATTGAGATTGTTGTCACACACACTATTACAAGGAATGAAAGTGTTGGGGGTAATCGCTGGCGCACTTGTAGTGTGAATTGGTCCCTTCATGGGCTCATTGTGCAGGAGGCGGCAACGCAAGTTCCGCTTAATGCATTTAATGATTTGAATGTGGATGAGCAGGTCGTATGTGTGAATAGGTGGATAACTGATGCGAATGATCGCATGTTTGAGAGGCACCGTAAGGTCAACCTCAAGCATGTGAAGTGGTGGACGAATCAGTTGAGCACCAAGCGGCGGATGGTCCGGTCTCTGCGGAAGCGATTCCAAAGGGCCAGAGCCACCAATGCGGATGGTGCAGCCCAACTCAGGATTGAATATAGTCGGTGTATGAATGAGTACAAGCAAATGCTTGTAAAGGTGAAAGAAGATGAGTGGCGCTCTTTCCTGGAGCGCAATAAGGATGACCCCTGGGGTCGTGCTTATAAAATAGTTCGAGGTAGAGGCAGGGAAACGGATGTAAGTAGCCTCCGTGTTGGTAACGTTCAGTTAACGGCATGGAGGGATTGTATGAATGTCTTGTTGAATGAATTCTTCCCCAGAGCGGATCATCAGGACTCACCACCTAGTGTGGTTAGTCCTGTTGATCCGCTTCTGGATAGTGAGTTGGAGGTGGCTTTCTCGAGGTTAAAGTCGAGGAAGTCCCCTGGTATGGATGGATTCACTGGAGAAATGTGTAAAAGTGTCTGGAAGTCAATTCCAGAATATATGAAAGCGATGTATGCGAAGTGTCTGAATGAAGGTTATTTCCCCAGTGAATGGAAGTGTGCGAGAGTGATAGTGCTCCTGAAGTCGCCTGACAGGATCAGGAGCAATCCTAGATCTTTTCGGGGCATCAGTCTTCTTCCGGTTCTTGGAAAAGTTCTGGAAAGGATTATGGTAGAAAGGCTTCAGGAGAGAATGAGTGACCAAATGTCTGACAGGCAATTTGGTTTTAGGCAGGGCAGATGTGTTGAGGATGCGTGGAGGTATGTTAGTGACTCTGTTGAGGCTAGCAGCTCCACGTATGTCTTGGGCATCTTTGTTGATTTTAAAGGTGCTTTCGACTACCTGAGTTGGGCGAGTGTTCTGAGAAGGTTGGATGAATGCGGGTGCCGAGAATTATCTCTCTGGAAGAGCTATTTCTCTGGCAGACGTGCGTGTGCTGTAGGGCGGAGTGAATGTGTGAGCGTAGATGTGGTTCGTGGCTGTCCGCAGGGATCTATCTGTGGCCCATTCATTTGGAACCTCATGATGGACCCCTTGCTGGTGCAGCTCGAGCAGATGTGTAAGTGTTGTGCGTATGCGGACGATCTGCTCGTCTTGATTGAGGGTCGGTCGCGTCTTGAGATCGAAACGAATGCGGGTATGTGCTTGCGCACTGTGTATGAGTGGGGTGAAAGTGTTGGGGTCAGTCTTGCAATGGACAAGACAGTGTCAATGCTGCTCAAGGGCAGATTGGCAGCTAGTCGGCCACCCATTGTCAGACTGAATGGAGTGAATGTGAGGTATGCGTCTGAGGTGAAATACCTCGGCATAACCTTCGGCGAGAGGATGTGTTTCACTCCTCATATCGCTGGTCTCAAGGCCCGGCTACTTGGTTTGGTGGGGCAAGTGCGTCGTATTTTGAGGTCTGATTGGGGCCTAAGCAGACGTGCTGTCCGCACCATCTATGAGGGTCTGTTTGCTGCATGTGCAGCATATGGATCGTCTGTATGGTGCAAGGCGGTCACGACTGTGGTTGGCAGAAAGAAAGTGCTGGCTTGCCAGAGAGTGCTTCTGTTAGGTTGTTTGCCTGTGTGCCGCACTGTCTCTACGGAGGCAATGCAGGTACTGTTAGGAGTAGCCCCTCTTGACTTGGAGATCAGGCGTCGAGCCTTGATGTACAGGATCAAGAGGCGGCTGCCATTGCTGCAGTATGATTGGCTAGCAGATAGGGATGTGGAGAGTTTAGGGCTTAGTGAATGCAAGAGATTGGTGAAAGAGTGTGTTCTGTCTGACTGGCAAGTCAGATGGGACACAAGCGTGAATGGGCGTGTCACTCATCGGTTTATACGGGAGGTTACATTTGCCGGCAGCCGACCAGACTTTGGGTTCGGCCTGAGTCTTGGATTCCTGTTGACTGGTCACGGTTCCCTCAATGCATTCTTGCATTCGAGGAGCCTTTATGACAGTCCAGAATGCCGTTGTGGCTCGGCTGCAGAGACATGGGAGCATGTTCTCTGTGAGTGCACAAGGTATGCAGATCTTCGAGATCTGAGGGGGATGGGTATAAGTGAGGTTAGTGGCGGGTTTGACGTAAGTCAATCACTCTCCACTAGTGATAGGGTTAGAAGAATGAGTGAGTTTGCGAGAGCTGCATTTTCCAGGCGACGTTTGCAATTGCAGGAAGGAATTGTATGAATGAAGATGGATGGTAGATGTACGAATGTGGGGGTACGAATGGTGGGGTACGAACGTGGGGGTGTGTCTGAATGGGCATTTTGTTGAACATTGTGTTTGTCCGGGGCTACCAGTCCCCAGCTTCATGGAGCTGAAACTGGAAGTATCCTTTTAGGGTACGAGTTCTGACCAGAGGACTGATCTGGTACCACGGGCGTTAGGGAACACAGAGGCGGTCTCGGCTCTCTGCTCTCTCCGCCATGGTCTTTTGGGACTTGTTGGGGGCACTAGCTGGCCGCCTAGCGGTTTGATCTATGATCAACTTGTAAATGCCGTCGTTTGCGGAAGAGGCAGGAATAAGCCTCGCTCCCCACAGTGAGAAAACCATGCCCATGAAGCTGGTGTATACTGTTCCACCTGTCAGTTGTTGTTTTACATCAATTGCGTTATATTCCCTGCAGCAGTGTTTTATCGTTTCTGGGGCCACCAACCCTTAACTGTTTTGGAGTTTAAATTGGAAGTACCCTTCTGGTACGAGGCCTGACCAGAGGCTTGTGATCTGGTACCACGGGTAATCAGGAGCCCACGGAACTTGTTCCGTCCTGGTTAGTTGGTGCGGCCCTTCGGGGAGTATCGTGGTGGTTGTGGTTTGATACCCAAATGCGGGTAGAGCATCGCTCGACGTGGAGTTGCGTTATACAGCCGGGTTCCGTAATCCAGATTTCGGAAGAGGCTTAGATAGTCCTCGTGCCAAACCAAGGTAGAAGTCACAACCAAACAGTCGTGTCTTTAATTGGTACCTGCGGAATTGTTCCAAGGGGGCGGTGATTGACGCTTGAATTAATCCTATACTAGGAACCGTGAGATTAAGCCATCGTGGCAGGTGCTCACGTTAAGCCCACTGACTTTCATGTCCGTCTGTCTGTCCGTCCGTATGTATAAACGCATGGATTTCAGAACCTATAATACTTGAAAAGTTAGAACGTAAGTCCTCCTAGTGCCCGCGCAGTACGAGTTTGTTTCCGATAATCTGTAACTCGAAATAGACATCCTGTTTTTGAGACAATTTTGTAAATAATAAGAGCTAGAGTCACCAAACTTGACATGTAGCTTCTAGAATAGTATATATATATATATATATATATATATCAAGTATCTATCAAAACCAATTTGTATTGAACACCAATATATGCCACAATTCTAATGAAATTGACGTTTTGAGAATATATATTCTATAGTACAATAATATATTGTTGAAAATTTCCTCAAGATCAGTTAAGAAACACATAAGTTATTAAACAAAGTGTGTGTTGGGAGCGCGTAGAGCGAGATAGAAGAAGTAGGGTATTCCCTAGTAGGGAGCATCCTAGTGCCTCTTAATTGGTTTTATTTCTTTATCATTTTGCTAGGATGGAATTAGGGCTTAGACTAAAATGTAGTCAAAATTACCTAATTTAAGTTAATTTTAACCTGTTTTAGGCATTATATTTTTCTAAGTGCACCACTTGGAGTGCATAACTTTGCATGGAATTCTTTTCGATTCTACACATGAGCTAATTGCACAACTAGTTGAAGTCCAATTTGGCTAACGGCAATTGTTGTCGTTTAAGCTGGGACTGCATTTGCGAAGCAGCTGTTGCATAATGCCGATTGCTGCTGTTGGTTAAACTTGAGCATTTGCATGCATTTACATTATTGTTGAGATTGTTGTTGCATCAACAGTAGAAGCAACAATGAGCATTGGAGCGCCTTGCCTGCAATGCATTTTATGCGTTGAAGCAACAGCAGCAACAACAACAGCAAAGCCAAGAGCAACAAACCATGTAACGACAACAACAACAACACAAGATATAATTTAAATTTCAAAACCTTAAATGCACGCCACAGTTGCGTCATTAACTATAAAGTTTGCATGCGAATCGCGACTGCTGTTACATAGTTTTATTGTTGCCTCTCTCTCTCCCTCTCTCTCTCGTTCTCTGTGTGTGTGTGTGTGTGTGTGTGTGCGTGTTTTTGGGTGGCACTTAGTGCAATCGCTGACGGAAATGGCCGGCAGAAACGACGCCATAGATTCAGATGAGTTTAACGCAACGTCAGGTGCAGCAGCAAGTAGAAACTACGACATGCAACAAGCAACTAGGAACTTGCCGCATTGCTAGGAGATAAGTTACCCTAACAACACAATTGCAACAAATTATGGACAGCACATGTATGTGTCTTGGCTACCGCTTAAGTTACTAAAGTAAGCGCTATAGCGCCTTTCGTACTCCTTTGCTTTACAACCTTGTTCCCAATTGCGTTTACTGCATAAACGTATTTGTGAAGTATTTCTACATCAGTTTTTATTTTTATGCTCGCATTCACGGACTAAATCAATTAATTTCACATAAATGCCAATGCAGGTGAACAGAAAGAGGGGCTCCCCAAATATGATCTTGTAGACTTAGATTTTTGTGTGTGGAGAATAGTTAAGCTCGAAAATGCTATGTTAGATAAGATTTTGCCAAAGATGAGTCATGATGTCTACGGAATTTTCGAACGTTATTCTTATATGCTAAAGGTCTTATCTAGACGATTCCGACATAAGAACTGTATACAACAGAAAGACGGATGGCTTTAAGCCGTGGAACTAGTTTGCAAAGAAACAGAGAGACGGCCATGACTTTATCGACGCGGCCATTGGGGTCGCAGAAACTCCTTTTATGCGTTACATATTTCATGACAAAATTATAATAACCTGTAGAAATAAAGCTGGATAAGAATAAGGTTAATTTATGGCATTAAAGAAGTTATCTGTTTTACCTTCCTTTTTAAAGTACTCTAATATTTATTTGCAGATAAGTATATTCTCCAGTTGCACAGGTTACTGCGGCAGCAACAGTGATAACAAATTTGCTATTTTTTTGTGCAGTCATTGGGGTTGGGACTATATTAAATTCTAAGACTGCAAAAATATCGTGCTTAGCCAAAAAATAAGACAGAAACGATTAAGTAAGAGGCTACTCGGAAACCATTTCCTCGCGCTACGAGCGCGCTTGCTTTAGCACTTATAAACAAGTAAGAGGTTCTATTCGGGAGCTCCCGACTAGGGGATACCCTCAACCAAAGACAATATAAACACAGTGATTATAACACAGTGTTTATATTGTCTTTGCCTGAACCCTCTTATTCCAACACCAAATGTAGCTCGCGCTACACGCTCGTTTGTTTTAGTAGTAATAAAGATAAATTAAAAAAAAACGAGAAGGAAGGCTATCTTCGGCTAGCCGAAGATTTAATACCCTTGCAGACCCAACCTTTTCATAATGTTCATAATGCATAGTATGGTTAAGATGTCTTGAAAAACAAAAAAGTTTTCCATACAACAACTTAATTTTCGACCGATCGTTCCTATGGCAGCTAAATGATATAGTGGTCTGATCTTAATATGATTTTGCATATATATGAGGCGCCTAGTAAAACAAATAAATGCCGAGTTTGGTCGAGAAATCGTGAAAAACAAAAAAAATGGCATTCAACAACTTAATTTTCGACCAAACGTTCCTATGACAGCTATACGAAATAGTGGTCCGATCTTAGAATTTTGCATATATATGAGCATAGTAAAACTAATAAATGCTGAGTTTGATCAAGATATCTTTATAAACAAAAATGTTTTTCATACAAGAACCGACTTTTCGACAGATCGTTTTTATGGCAGCTATATGATATAGTGGTTTGATCCAGCTGGTTTTGACATATGAACTGCGTGCAGCAGAAAGAGGGACTTCTGCAAAGTTTCATAAAGATAACTTTCAAACGATATTTTTCAACGTAGGAAACACAATTGGAAATTTGTTGAGAATATAATTTTATGAATGGAAATTCCCAAAATAATAAAATTACGAAATTCAGAACTTCTTTGCACTAAAAATTAGTTTTCATACAAAGCTACGATTATCAAATAGCTTACATTTTTTGTAGGCTATACTAAATGCATTAAGTGCGAAGGATTTTTTAAATAAGTATAGAAACGCAAACCAATGGCCTTTCTTATAATATGTTTAGCGGCTAGACTCTAGATTCAAAATCTACTCGTTGTACAAACAATATAATTAATGATTTATTAAACAATCCCATAGTTCTTTGTTCGCTTGTTGTGTCCAATAATCATTTATCAATCTGCTCATAAAAACATACGAAATATAGAACTTGCTAGCAAACCCAATAACATATGTTGAGAATAGGCAATCAAGCGACAATAAATAAATGTTTTTCACTTTTGAACATTAAAATTATGTTTGCTAGTTAACTATACTTTCACGCCCCTTTAGACTGCTACGGCTTCCCTTAAACTGCTAGGTTTATAGCAATAAATAGAATAGGAAAAACAAAAAATTCCTTTTTAAGTCTAGCAGGAGGAGCAGTCGGACCAAGTGTATGTGTGTGCATGTTCTTGTGTGTAAGGCAGGATATGCAAAATTGCTTTGTGGTCTACGCTGCGGTGCTATGCAAAATAGCGGCGCCGGAAAATAAAACTCTGAATTTGGTAATCAATTACCGTTCTGGGGATGGAGTCTGCAAGCAGGAGAAGGAGAAAATGCGGATAAGGGTACATGTGTGGGTCATATATGAACCACTTTTAATGCAGGGAACTGCATACAAGGCAATGACAATGGCCACATGGCACACACACAGGCGCAATCACATACACACTCTACTGGCAAATGTAAATAGAAAGCGGCAGAAGAATACACTTGACTTTCCTCTATGTCAGGTGTAAATATGGGTTTGGGGGCAGAAATGCATATAAATATCAAATGCTCTTACAATTGGTGACATTTTTCCATTATAGATTGCAAATTGGTTGTCTGCTTTGTGCAGCTGCTGTTTTTCGATTACATATATGCAATTGTATCTATGTCGGTGTTTTATCTGTATCTTTATCTGTGTGTGTCTGAAGCGAATTAATTAATTGCCTGTCACAAATGCTAAACTGCTAAGTCAACTAATTTTGTTTATGAGTACATGTGGCCAATATCTAGATGTATAGTTACCAGTGGGGCACTTTAAATGGAGCGATAGAGAGGGGGAGAAAGAGTGAAATGGCAAAATTCTTGTTTTCTGTATTGTATTGTTAATAATATATTTTGAATAAGGTGCAAGGTGTTTGTCTCGATTATCTATGAACTTTGTTCATCTGTCGGCGAATGGGTTGGAGAGTATTGAACTAAAACTAGATTTAGAGATGAAGCAGGAAATCAATTAGTGGATATTAGTTATTGTATTTTTCTAATAGTAAACTTTTTTTCCAAGAACCACAGAGGAATTTTTAGTTAATTTTCAAAACCCACACCTATATTTACTAAATTAAACTTTTAAATTTGTGAATAGTATTTGATTTTGGAAAAAGCTACGAAATTATATTTTCTAAATAGCATTGCTTACTATGACAGTACTCGTTGCTCAATTCCCTTCTAGACTTGGTCACTTAGACAGCAAATCTTAAGAGAACTGCTTAAATAATATAGAATTTCAAATAAACTAATATTGGAATTTTCGAAAAAAGGTGCGTAATTTCTGAAATGTGCAAGTTCAAGTAAAATGTGCTACTAACAAAGTCCGTTGTGAATTTTTGCAGTACAAAAGTTTTGTTCGATGAAAGATTCATGTATTTAATTAATTTCAATGAAATGCGCATTCATTCCTCTTTTTATAGAATTCTATCGACTACTACGACCATCAAGTGCAAGCCAAGGATGGAATTCGTTCGGCTAGAGAACATTATTGAAGTACACTAATACCAATTTATCAACACTTCTGCAACGTCCAGACGATAAACACTCAGCATTCATCCAGATTATTTCCATTTCCCGGACCATAAAATGGCAACGCACTGGCACAATTAACAGTTTCTATTCACGGCCCAGGCGAGCATATTATAAATAATTTCCAACGATAAAAAAGAAATTGCCCAATGTAATATTTTAAATATTATTTTGTGAAAGTAGTATTCTGTGTCAATATTTGTCCAAGTTATATGCTAGCATTACACACTAGCATTGTAAGTTAAAATGCTTGTAAGGGTATTAAAGCTTCGATGCTGTACTAGTTACTGATTCAGCTTGTGTTTTATTGCCAAGTCTCTACTGATGATGGCCAACTACATCATTATCAAGGGAAAGGAAAAGGTAGAGATGAGATGCAAATGGAAAGGCAAAGGCGGATAGAACCCACTCAGAGTTAATCAAATTAAGTTTCGGCTGGCATTGTGGAAGAAACAAAAGTCCACTCTTGGTTAGCTAGGACGAAGATGAATTAACAAGTGGATGCGTAAATTAATCATCTTTTCTCTACTTTTTATTGCTTGTTTTTTTCTTTAGGCTTGTATTATTTGGGTCCGGGTCAAGCTTTGCCTATTTAGTTTATTGTGGGCTGAAAAAACCACTGAAACTTTTTTACGGTAGATTTTTTTCCAGTTGGCCACATTTTTTGTAATCACGGTATTATTATATTTACCTGAGTTTACTAATTTTATACAATTTAAATTTAAATAAAATAAACGCAGAAAAACATTTCTTATTCACAATATCTTATTTTGTACTTAAAAAATAACAGTTTTAGGCAATATAATTAAATTAATGTAGAAAATCTCTCTTACGTAGTGTTGCGGCTATCTGAAGAATATTCCAGCTATAATTAGAAAATATAAAAACAAATTTGGCTGTGTTAATTATAATTGACAGGCACATACGATTAAATAAAATTGTGTTATATTGGTAATTGGGATTATATACCTACATATATTTATTTGCATTTATTTATAGCTGCTGTTTTGTGCTTGGCCGACCCGGTTATTAATGAACCATGAAGCAGTACCACTGAGATAATTTTCCGTATACTGCAACATTCGATGACAATTCAACTTTCTGGGCAGCTTCATTTTTTTCCGTTGCTTCTGGTTTGCTTATTTTTAATAACTTTTTATACACTGAACTCATTAATAATGCGTAAAAAGGGTATAAGGTTTTGTGCAAATGTATGTAACAGGCAGAAGGAAGCATCTCCGACCCAATAAAGTATATATATTCTTGATCAGCATCAAAAGCCAAGTCGATCTAGCCACGTCCGCCTGTCTGTCCGTCCGTATGAACGCAAGGGTCCCTGAACTTATGAGAGATAGAGACTTGCAATTTGGAACGTAGTTCCTCCCAGTTCCCGCGCAGTACGAGTTTGTTTCCGTTGATCGATAGCTTGCTCCGTTTCCAAGGAATCCATAAGAATCGATATCAACATCCAAACTTGACATGTAACTTCCAGAATAATATACAGTTTGTCAAGAAATTGTTTGCAAAATGAAAAACATGACACAAATTAATTTTTAAGCTTATATTTTACCGACTTAAATTATTTTTTCTAAACTAAAAATCTATATCTAAATCCTGTTTTTTGAGGAATTTTTGTTAATAATAAGAGCTAGTCACCGAATATGACATGTAGCTTTTAGAATAGTATATACATATCAAGTATCTTTCATTTCATAGCTATCACTACATCCCCGCTACTACCTTATAGCTATAAATCAAGTTAATAATCCAACTTGTATTGCCCACACATTTAAGCCACAATTTGAATGCAATAGACTTTTTGAGAATAAGGATAAGATGTACTGTCGTAAATTTCATAAAGATCGGTTAAGAAACACAAAAGCTATATGTTTTGGTTGCGCACGTGTCAGCGAAAGCAAGCTAATTATCAATCTTGTATTGCCCATCAATTTAAGTCACATTTTATATGCATTTGACTTTTTGAGAATGCACAAATATTCTATATTCTATTCTATAATAAGATGTACTGTCGGAAATTTCATTAGGATCGGTTAAGAAACACAAAAGTTATGTGCGCACGTGTTAGCAGCAGCTAGCACAAATCCAAGAATTTCTGCGCGTCTGCTTTGAATTCTATCAACAGCATTGCAATGGCGATTGTATTGTTTTCTGTGCTGCTATTTTAATCGTGTTTTTTTCATCAAAGTTCAATTATTGGTGTGGCTCTTGAGTAGAGGCTGCGGCAAGTGGTGCGGTTAGTTGCGAGTTCGAACGCTGCCAAGGGAACAAAGAGTGTTCAGGGTGTATCCCCTAGTCGTGATCTCCCGACTCTTCCCTCTGTTTTGTCAATGGCTTTGTCGGGCGTCTGCTTAGTGGTAGTTGTAGAGTTAATTGAAAGACTTTTTGGTACTTTTATTTTCAAATAATTAAAAACTTTGCAGGTTTGTTCGCTGGATAAACGAGAGTTGTTAATATATTTATTGACCCATCTCACACTTTTTTGTGGCTGCAAATTCCACTGTGTGGGTTTCGAACCCTTCCATAATTATTTGGGTAACGCAATGGGATTTCTTGTGCTCCAGATTGTATTGACTCAACAATTTCCGCTGCTGATTTGGGTGCGATGGAATCGTGAATGTTACGCTTAGTTAATTAAGCAGGACGTTTGAACTCAATCATTTAACACAACGAACTGGTTTCCTCGATTTTCGCCATATTTACCACTTCATGACAGTATTTTATAAAACGTAAGTATATCTGAAATGGCAAGTTTATTTACTTCATTAAAAGGGGTCTACTTGTGCGTTCTTTTGAGCTTTTCTTAAAGGTTATTTCCTGCTTGTATATACAATACAATATTTTTTTGGGATTCAATTTATTTTCGTAGTAATCAAGAAAAAGCATTATAACAAAATAATGATGAAATATTACTATTGCATTTTTTATTATTATTATAATTATTAATAAAATTGCCTAAATTGGAATCTAAGGCACAGAAAGTTCGAGCATCACAAGGTAAATCAGGTTTAAAGCCTTATATAAAATCGGGATAAAAAATAAAAAATCAAATATATATATACAGATAGAGGTAGTTTAGAGCCCATCCTCATCTATACATTTACATTTATTCTCGTATGTCAAATGTAGATAAAGTTTGTTATTTGATAGCTTCTCAAATTCAATTCATTCCTATGTTTAATATCAGATTTGATCTCGATAACAGGTTTTTTGTATCGCATTTGACAGTTTAGTAAACATAAGTTTGATGAGGGCATGTTTATAATCTCAACATTTTTCAGATCATCCCTTAATAGTGAATATTTTATAACTAACTAATAAAGAACGTGTGTCTATTATATAGTCTGTTTGAATTTGGTATCTTGTGATATATATTACAGCTTTCGAAAAAACGTATATTCCCTTTTTATAACTTTTTCTATAGAGAAACTAATTTAATCACAAAATAAAAAAATAAAATCCTCGGCTTTTTACTTATGTGGAACCGGATCTGTCTTTGTCTCTATGTTAGTATGCGTGTTTTTTGTGCAATAAGAGAGGCCTACTAGCCAACATCTTGTAAATGTATCTCTGCGGTTCCACATCCCCAAACATATACACCTACGGCTTTTGGCTTGGTTCGGTACATTTTTTTTGCACATTACGGGCTCAGCGCTTCATATAGCTACACTTAATGCTCCAAATATATATCTAGATAGTAATCAGACGTATCCGGTTCAACCAACAACCGAAATATATTCGACATTTTTTGTGTCTACAGCTGTTTCTACCACAGACACACACAGGCATTCCCACTTCCTGCCTCTGCTGTACAATTGCCTTTACTCCTTCAGCGCCTGTATTCTGATTATGGACATAATTAGTTACTTGTCACTGATTCTGTACTCCCGCATCTCAGATTTATGGCTCTGCAAGATTGTCGTCTGCTCTTAAGAACCCTATCGCCCCGCCCTGTCCTTGCCCTTATCCTAACTATATTACAAGCTGCAGTTAGCGTTAATTTAATATTCATAATTGTGGATGTGCCGATTACTTGTGTTAGTCCATTCGTTAGTTTTCAAGCTTCCGTAGAGCTCTTATCGATAAATACTCTCAATAACAACAAAAGTAGACACATTAAATAAATGAGCTGTCTTTTAATGCAAAGACAATCTCCAATTTGTTTAATATAACAATTAAAAATGGTTGCTTGCTAGCTGAGAAGATATTTACAGTTAACTGCAGGTGCATATAAAATACATTAATTAAATATTTACTAGCCATGGCTTTTGCAAATATTTAAGCGTGGCTGTGATATTAATTGCATGAAATATTTTGTCCTGGAGTTGATTATTCTATGGAAGCAAAATATTTAAATCTTTTTATATAACTGCAGCTAAAGCATATAAAATTTTATATTTGATTTATTTTAATTTAATATTTTGCGTTGATGTTAATTGTTTGTTCCAGTTGTTCCAGTGCAGCATACAAAATTTATGCGCATTATTTCCTAGAACAAACTATTTCTGTGTCATGTGGTAATGCTGTGTCGCCAAGTTGACAGCGCACTACTGAAACGTTAGCAATGTGCGTTTAAAGATTGATTTCCTCTAAAAATATTTAAAAAAATATATTGCTAGGTGGAAGCGCTGCAATTATTTTTCCTGTTGCCAGACAGATGCGGGCAATGGCAAGTTCTCCTGATATTCACTATTTTTTGACAAATATTTGTAAATGTTTTAATACAAAAGAAAATTGCGTTTTATATTAAGTTAACTGAGCAGCTGTACACAAATGTAAAACTATGTTTCACATTTATCCAAATCCAAAATACAGGTTTAAGAATTTAGCTTGTGAAAATAAAAGTAAAAGTGTATACAATTACACCAATGCAATATAACAACAGAAATTGGCCATGCTGATATCCAAGAGAACAACAACTGACATCAATTTCAAGAGCAATAACTTTCTATATTTTTATAACTTTGAGGTCTATTTGATTGCAAGCTGTTATTGTGCTCGGCCAAAATTGCCCAGCATACAGGTGACCTCTGCCCTAGCACTTCTTTGGCAATTGCGTTCAGTCAATTGATAACAACTGTGCTTGCCTACGCTGTTAATTGATAACGATGTCAAGGAAATTGACGCCATGCACGCACACAACAACTGAAAGAAAAGTAAACAAACGAAACAAATATTACTTTATTTTATTATTTATTTTATTATTTTCAAGTAGAGACTCCAATTGACATCAAAAATATGCATATGCCTCAAACAATATGGCGATTAACATGCTGTCATATGCACACAATTGTGAGTGGGTGCGTGTGTGTGCGTGCACACGGTCCATTTCAATGAAACCGGAAGTAGAGCTTACGGTCGTCAGATATTCAGTTATGTCCCCAATTTTCCATACAGTTACTGCCATTTGCATGGCGATTACTTCAATTTACGGATTAGCTGTTTTTCATGTTATACCCTGTACTTATCGAAAATTAACAGGGGTATATTGCAACTGAATAGATATGTAAATGCTTGAATATCATCAACTTACGAGTCGATCTATCCATTTTCTCAATTTATTAAATAACTAATTTATTATCAATCAATTTTTTTTTTTTTGTATAGTTATCGATATCTTCTTCTGAAGTAACGGATCACGTTTATTTGATCGATAATTCTGCCTGTAAAATTAACAATATATTTATTTTAAACGCAGGTCTTGTATTTTAAGAGTTAGAGAAGTATATAGTGTGTAATGACAAGCATTTGAATAATTTGCTTTATATTTCTTCTCAAAAATATAAGAATATAATATAAGAATATAAGAAAAAAAAAGATTTTTTAAATGTTCAGATGGTAATCTGAAATTGGTGGTTAATTGTTGGACTAGTCAACTAAGGTCAACTTTGTCAACAAGGTATGGATTTTCTTTTAAAGCAGCTTAGAAATATTAAAGTAGCATTGAATTTGAAGAATAAACAATTTCAGTGTTTGGATTCCTTTACCCTTGCTGGTATATTCTTATTGACGATGCAATGTGTTATTTATTTATTAATTAATGGTCAACAAGACGAGTGTATTCCTAACTATTCAATACATTATTCATACATTATGAGAATTAAATGCTAAAAGTCTAGTTAGAGAACTCAAATTTCTAATAGCATCACCGACCGATGGAGGTATTTTTTTTGCCAGTCCGGCCAGCTGTGCCCCTTTTCGCAGCCAATTTTGTCAGTAACGCTATTAGTGTCTACAGCTAAGAAGTATAAGTAGGGAAAATAGTAAAATTAAAAAAAATCTTAATTTACTATGTTATTTAAGAAAATATAATGAAAAGGGAAAAAGAAAGAAAGGAGTTATTGATAAAATAAAAAAATTTAAACTAGATATATAGAGCGTTAGGTATTATATGTCTTTGTCCAGTCAAAGAACAAAAACAGTTTCAGCATTGGGCTAATACAATTAAAATTAAATGGAGCTATTGAAATCAATTTTTGGTGCATTCAAGAAAATATTGATCGAATTTCACATTTGCGAAAAATTTCAATGATAATTTTGGTTGCCTTTGGTAGCTTCATTCTCGTTGCCTATTAATTTCTTGAATATTCTTTTTTTTATGGATAGTGTCGAGTTGTTTGTATACCCTGTATCCATAAAATTGCTTAAAGGATATGTCAAAGTTATTCAAATATATGTAACAAGCACCTATCGATTAAATGGTGTACGATAAACAGTTTTTTTTCGCATTTAAGTAATTTTAAATATTTGGATATGCTCATACTATATATTGACTTTACTGCGTGTAGGGAGACGAGAGAACTTTGCAGGTGCCGTTTTACCTCGGATTATATTTGCTGTTTTGCATTTTTCGCGCTCTGCGGTGAAAATTTTATGAATTTCACAAAATTTATTTAAGCTGAAGCTGCATTCGAAAAACCCATGGGCCTTTATATGAATTGTTCAATGTAATATATATATACAACGAAAACTCGTTGATATATATCAACAATATTTTAGCGTAGGCGCGCAAAATTTATGATTTTTATTGGATTGGTCGAGGGGAAATTTCAGTGTTTTAATACTTTTGCTGCTCGTCGCTCTTTTCGGTCTTTTGTAATATGCGGTCGATACATTTCATTATGTACCGCAATACATTCAATATTGCATTTTACTTGTGTTTTAATCTATTGAGTGATTTATTCAAGTTAAAAATATTACGAATGTGCGCAAAAAAGTAATCTTTGTCTTTTTGGGCGCATCCAACTTTATGATTTTAATGTTTTTCTATTTATCTGTGTGTCTGTTCGTCTGTTCGAACCCGTCATCTTAGAGAGACTTTAGGAGCTAGAGCCTTCGCTTAGAAAACGTAATGGCTAAAAACAAGCTATGTTAAATTGAGAAATCTCTCACTATTCCAAATAATAATATTATCCATTAATATTAAATTAGCTAAGCTACACTCAATTTTATTCAAATTAAAATTATGTGTTGGCCTCCATGCAAAATGAATTTTATCATATGAAATGGTATTGTAAGTCAACATCCATCTTAACGATTCGTAATGACTATGAAAAGTGTTATTCCAAATGCACGTGTGTTTATGGGTGTGAGTGTGAGTGGGTGATCGAGAAAACAAAGCTGTAAAACAACAATGACGAAAACAAAGGACCAGCCATAAAAGCGTGATGACAAAGGCATAATCTGCCTGTAAGACACGCACACATATGCCCACCTGCACATACACACACTCTCCTTCTCTCTCATATGTGGATGTTCATCGGACAGCAAACAAAACAGAAGCAAGCGTGTTGCCTGCACATAAGCAACCTGTACGTTGTGACAGCATTTTTACACTGAAAAGAAAAATACAAAAATTATATTGATTTGTTCTTCTGCAGTCAAGCTTAATATATTGTGTTAAGTATATTTTTCACTGAACCCATTGAAAATGGGTAAAAAGGGTATCATGTAATTGTGTAAATGTATGTAACAGGCAGAAGGAAGCATCTCCGACCCCATAAATTATGTATGCTCTTGATCAGCATCAACAGCCGGGTCGATCTAGCCATGATCGTCTGTCTGTCCGTATGTATGAACGCAAGGATCTTAGAACCTATAAGAGCTACTGACTTGAAGCTGTAGGTCCTCCTAGTACCCGCGCAGAGTTTCTTTCCGATATTCGATAACTTGTCCCGTTTCCAAGTAATCGATACAAATCGATATCGAAATCCTGTTTTTTGAGCAATTTTGGTAAATGATAAGAGCTAGAATCACCAAACTTGACATGCAACTTCTAGAATAGTATATATATGTCAAGTATCTTTCTCTGGGTGCTATCAAGCGGAGAAGATAACCATTCGGACACAGTTGGCGGTTAGTCAGCCATCAGTTAAGTGTGAGCTGCAACCGAGTGAGGTGATAAAGACATGGTTTATCGAATGGAATGGAATATCGAAATACTGTTTTTTCTTCCATTTTGGTAAATAATAAGAGGTAGAGTCGCCAAACTTTATATGTAGCTTCTAGAATAGTATATATATCAAGTATCTTTCATTTTATACCTATCGCCACCTCCCCTTTACCATCACAAAGCTATAAATCAAGTTAATAAATCAACTTGTATTGCCCACTAATGTAAGCCACAATTAATGCAATTGATAATACAATTGAGAATACACAAATATTCTATACTCTATTCTACAATAAGATGTACTGTCAAAAATTTCATCAAGATTGGTTAAGAAACACAAAAGTTATGTGCGCACGTGTTAGCATCAGCTAGCATCCAAGAATTTCTGTATACTTGCGTCTGCTTTGAATTCTATCAACAGCACTGCAATTGCGATTGTATTGTTTTCTATGCTGCTATTTAAATTGGTTTTTGTTTTTTCATCAAAACACAATTATTGGTGTGGCTCTTGAGTAGAAGCGGCGGCAAGTGGTGCGGTTAGTTGCGAGTTTGACCCCCCTGCCAAGGGAAAATTTTTTTTTTTATTTTAACTTTTCTTTAAAAGCAAAGCAAACAAGCGCGTAGCGCTAGCTGCATTTGGTGTTGGAAGAAGAGGATTCAGGGTATCCCCTAGTCGGAAGCTCCCAAATAAAACCTCTTACTTGGTTTTATTTCTATATTCAGTGGCATTATATTGCAGGCAGATCAGGTACATGGAGAATAATTTTTAATGTATCGAATATGTGGAGAAGTTGAAAATATTATTAACTTTACAGACGGTATTTCAATAGTGTTGGAGCGCAGCCCATACAGAGGCTTGATTAGGAAATATTATATCACTGTTCATAAGTGAACAGTACTCCTCTAATGCTATTTTCCTGAATAAAATATGTTAATTTTCTGGGATGCTCCTTCTTTCTCCTTAAAATCTAAAGATAAAAATATTTTGAATTTTGATTACCATTCAAAAGCCCGGAAAATTAAAACTAGAAAATTGATTCACACGATTTAATATAATTGCCTGATTCAGATGCGGCCGAGAAACTTATCGTGGATGCAACACAAACTTAATGAAATATGCCAATAAGATTCTACATGAAAAATTTGAAGGTCAACAAAGATTAAATTCCAAAAGCTAGAAGACAAGCAGGCGGGCATGCTATGTCGAATGGTCTCTTGGTACGTTAATATATTGTTTTGGACATTGTGTTGGTGTGATTAAACTTATTTTTGCAAACTCAACTAAAATATCGCGTGTAGAATGCTTCATTCTTCATCATTTTCAATTCTAATCACCAACGAGGGCAGTCGCCTTATGGTAAATTGAAATTATAAAGTTTAGTTTTGCACGTGTGTATAATAAACCCACGTGCATCAGCATTAAGGCTCGAAGTAAAAGTCCCTTAAATAGAAAGTAAATATATTTTGTTATTTTTTTTGCAAAAACAGTATATAAGATTGTTATATGTATATAAGATTGTTGGCCCTAAATCATTAGCAGTTTTTCGATAAGCTTGCAGGGGTAAGGCGTTTGTAATTCTAAAGTCGAAAGCAAGGTCTGCATACCATATAGCTGAAAAGTTCTTAAAATAGATAGTAGACCATAAATAGAACATTTTTTGGGTTTTATACCTTTGCATACAAATTATTCAATATTGACCAAGTGCCGCCGAGCTAAATATTATTGAATGCACTAAATTTGGCACTAAAACTGACCGATACTGAAATCGAAATTTCCAAGATTATTGTCAACAGCATCTGCTAGCAGAACATACGACTCTCAAGCATTTTTAAATAAATTTCGCAATCATTAATAAATCGATACATTTGTAAATTACCATCATTAAGAATTTATTTAAGGTGTTTGCCTAATAATAGGGACAAGGTCTAATAAATTATGGTTCATTTAGTGCAGTCGGAACACTGCAAATGTATGTGCAGGTGGGTCGAAAATATTGCATACCAAAATATGTATAAATACATGCTACAGAGAAGAAAGTATGAAACAATTTTATCCTGATAGCACCTGGAGAAATATCGATAATATTGTTTAAGTCACTTAAGCATAATTGCATAACAATTTGAACGCTTCGATTGCCTTTCCGATATATTGAACAATTGAGTTCCGACAAGCACCTGGGGCATTTCGGCTTATATAGCAAACTACATAATATGGTCGTCATTTTGTTTATGTTGCGTATTTGCGGCTTTGTGTGCACTTCATGCATCGCTGCGTCGCCTTGGCTGTCAATCGATCAATTGGCTGACAAATTGCTTTCGGAATTGACGGACGTGTTGACAGCAGCACGCAGAAGTGTCCAGCCTTACGGTTTTAAAATGCATTTAAACCAGAGGCTAAGCTCAAAATGGATTTAGCTTCGATAACCTGGCATAAGCAGTGAAGCAAAACGCTGCTGTTACTTTGCTGCTGACTGATTCGCTCTCTTGAACGACGTTTGCCAAGCGCTAAGCTATCCAGTCGGGAAATCTCTGACAAACATCCCGCCCAGGTGCAAAAACATTTTACGGCAAAAGGATAAAATAAAAAGGAGCGAGCGATGTGAGACTGAGTTTCAAAATTACTCTTACTTACTTTCATTAAGGGTTCCCCCAGGATATTTCCGAGCTTTAAGCTGCGACCGCGCTGTTTACTTTGTTTCGCAGTGAGAAATCATATACTGTGGGAATCATATTCTTACATACGCAAAAAAGTTTATTTCGTCAAGATAAAAAGGACTCGCATATTAAATGGATATTTGGAATTATGGAAGGCATGGCTCTTAACGTTTCGACATATATACATACATACATACACATTTTGTCTTACAGCCAATGCTTACAATGTATGGAAAATATATTCGTCGTAGTGTTTAATCTGATTTTTGATACATTTTGCAGGGATAATTTATACCAAGGTGCAATGATCTACCTTTAACAATAAGGTTTTCTATTATTGGTTATATCATTGTTGCGTTATCAACATTTTTAATAGCTTTTAAAACTAGAAATAAAAAAACAGATTTTATTTCCTTCATATTCGGTTTGTTTGTTCATTCTTTCCAATTACGAGAAGCAGACAGACTCGACTTAGTGTGTGCCTATTACTGATTTATAATTGTTTTTATTACAATTAAAATATTTGGATATTATAAAAATGCCGAGAAGACCGCCAGAACATCATAACTGCACTTATCAGTTATAAGGTAGCTCAAGCTGTTGTGGCTGTGTAACCAGACATACATTTGTACATACTTTACGAAAATTAACCTACCAAGTCTGGCATTTGAGCTCTTCCCTTCTATTTATAAGATAAAAGAATGTGTGCTAGGTATGTGCCAAATGTAACATGACGACATTATTTCATTTTCATACATAAATACATAAGTGAGGAGCAGCGCTTGACACAGAGGCCAGCCCCTGCGACGTAGCCTAATCGGCCTTTCGCCGAGAATGTCGGAGAATGTGACACAATGTGATAAATTATGATTCTATAATCGTTTGTTTGACCTGTTTTTATTTTCCTTTTTTTCTGTGTGTGGGCGTGGCTATGTATATCGAATATTTATTTATGTATGTGCATATGCATATGAAAATTATAAATAATTGTTTGTCGTTTTTGAAGCAATATGATGTCCCTGTAGTGCCTGGTGTGTGTGTGATTCAAGCCCTAACTTCTGCCTCTGCCTCTGTATTATTCTCTGACTCTGTCACTTTCCTTCTCTCGTTCCATTTTTTGATTAATTGTATTTTTCTTGGACACAACTAGAACTTTTCATTTCGCTCTGGCATGCAGACAACTGTTTGTTGTGACAGTTTTTGATAGGTACAAGTATAATTTCAAAATTGATTTAATGCAATTTACAATTATACAAGCTCGAGATCTAAACGAGCATAAGCAAAAAAACATAGTATGTTACACATACATATGTGTGAATATATTTTAAATTTGAATTTTAGAACAAGTAATAGGCTCCAGTCAAGAGCTCCCGACTAGGGAATACCCTGATCGCTCTTCTACCAACACCAAAAACAAATCGCGCTCGATTGCTTTAGTAGTTATTAAAATAAATTTAAAAACGAGAAGGAAGGGCTATCTTCGGCTAGCCGAAGATTTAATACCCTTGCAGACCCAACCTTTTCATAATGTTCATATCTAAGAAGCACAGGGAAAAAAGGTAATGCCGAGTATGGTTGAGATGTCGTGAAAAACAAAAAAGTTTTCCATACAACTTAATTTTCGACTGATCGATCCTATGGCAGCTATACGATTTAGTGGTCCGATCTTAATAGGATTTTGCATATATATGAGGAGCATAATAAAACAAATAAATGCCGAGTTTGGTAAAGATATCGTGAAAAACAAACAAATTTCCGTACAACAACTTAATTTTCGACCGATCGTTCCTATGGCAGCTATATGATATAGTTGTCCGATCTTAATAGGATTTTGCATATATATGGGGAGCTTAGTAAAACTAATAAGTACCGAGTTTGGTCAAGATATCTTGAAAAACATAAAAATTTTCCATACAAAAACTTAATTTTCGACCGATCGTTCCTATGGCAGCTATATGATATAGTTGTCCGATCTTAATGGGATTTTGCATATATATGGGGAACGTAGTAAAACTAATAAATACCAAGTTTAGTAAAGATAACTTTATAAACAAAAATGTTTTTCATACAAGAACCTACTTTTCGACCGATCGTTCCTATGGCAGCTATATGATATAGTGGTCCGATCCAGCTGGTTTTGACATATGAGCTGCGTGCAACAGAAAGAGGGACTTCTGCAAAGTTTCATAAAGATAGCTTTAAAACTGAGAGACTAGTTCGCATAGAAACAGACAGACGGACAGACGGACATGGCTATATCAACTCGGCTGTTGATACTGATCAAGAATATATATACTTTATGGGGTCGGAGATGTCTCCTTCTATGCGTTACACATTTCACGACAAAATTATAATACCCTCTGCAAGGGTATAAAAAATAGAAGCAGCATATTAAGTTTTGGTGACTCTAGATCATATTATTATACCATGAACCCATTAAAATAGGTAAGAGGGGTATAATGTATTTGTGCAAATGCATGTAACAGGCAGAAGGAAGCTTCTTCGTCCCCATAAACTACATATATATATTCTTGATCAGCATCAATAGCTGAGTCGATCTAGCCATGTTCGTCTGTCTGTCCGTCCGTCCGTCCGTCAGAACCCATAATAGCTTAGAGACTTGAAATTACTATGAAATTGGAATTACTATGTAGGTTCTCATGATGCCCGCGCAGATCGAGTTTGTTCCCGATATTCGATAACTTGCCCCGTTTTCAAGTAATTGTGCAATTTTGGTAAACAAGTAAAAGGTTATAGTCGGGAGCTCCCTACTAGGGGATTCCCTGAACCCCCTTATTGCAACACCAAATGTAGCTACGATCTCGTTTGCTTAAGTAGTAATAAAGATAAATTTAAAGAAAAAATAGTTCCTTTGGCAGGGTTGGAACTCGTAGCGGACCGCGCTACTTCCCACCGCCTCTACTCAACAGCAAGAATTCAGTCTTAATGTGAGCAAAACGGATTAAAATAGCAGTACAGAAAAGAATGCAATCGCAATTGCAAAAAACTTAAATAATTAATTTAAAATAAAGACATTAATTAATTAATTATATTTAAATAAATAAGTTTTTATGGTTTGGCTGCTGCCAGCCAAATAATAATACACATATATTTGAAGAAATTGTAAGGAAGCTTCTGGCCGGGGTATAAATCTCAGTCTTACCAGGTCTAGCGAGTTACAAGATATTTATAATTTCGCTGGGAGAGAGGGCTTAGGGGGGGGGTGAGTATCCTGACCAAACCAAACCAGATCTACCTCTACACACATACACCATCGGGCCGCGGCCTCGTGCCATCTATGCTAGCGGGCCGTGGCCTCGCACCAACTACACTAGCGGGCCGTGGCCTCGCACCAACTCCACTGCCTAAACACTCTATCTCTCTGCCGGGCCGTGGCCTCGTACCACCATGCTAGCGGGCCGTGGCCTCGCACCAACTACACTAGCGGGCCGTGGCCTCGCACCAACTCCACTGCCTAAACACTCTATCTCTCTGCCGGGCCGTGGCCTCGTACAAACTACACTAGCGGGCCGTGGCCTCGCACCAACTCCACTCCCTAACAGCTAACCCGTAATACCCACTCACAGACCATAGTCCCGCACCACATGCTCCCGCTTTTGGTTAGGGTGAACATCGGCCAATTCCGATGTTAGAACAGATAAGGTTACTGAAGGATAAAGAATTAGCAGATTTCCTTCGTTAATTGCAGCATATGCACTTTATTCACTGATTCACTTAACACTACCCTACTGTACTTCCTAGACTTAGGGCCCTGCCGCACTGCTTGGAGCCCTAGCGCTCCGCTATACCATCTATGACTCCGTTTATTTCGCGCAGCACTTCTACTCACTCTTGATGTTCGATCCAAAGTGTCGGCACGCTCGCCGGCAAGCCATGCGCTCGCTTCGGCTGCTCAACTTCGCCGCGAGCTTTCGCAACTTCACCTCGGAGCTTTCGCTCTTCGCCGCCGAATTGAAGTTGCGCTCTCGAAGACGGTGTTGAGCAACCGATCGACAACGCACGGTTGCTGCGGCGGCCGGCGGGTAAATTCAAACTTAAATTGGCCTTCTTGCCCTTAACTAACTTCAATACTTCGGCATCTTGCCTTAACCATTCTTATAACTAATACAAGGCTTATATAATATAACTATAATTATAAACTGTGCGGTGGCTACTTTAGTGGCCGCCTCACACCCCCTCACTTCGGACAGGTGACGGTCACGTCGCCTTTCGCGTTCAGCGTGACGCTGTACTCGCTCTCCCCGTCGCTGTTGTCTTCGTCTGACGATATGTCGATAACTTCGGGTTCCATCTGAAAGTTCAGCTTATTGGTTAACTTACTCTTTACTTATTTGTTAATGCCCTATTCTCTCAGTGCGGCTCACACTTTACTATGCCTATTCTGAATTATGTTGTTAATGTTATCTAATGTTTATCTAAGCTTAATCATAATAGTTTCGTTGGGCGACGGGTGTTGCTCTCATCCTTCGCTTACTCGTGGGCATTTGCGTGCCCTGGATCTTCGTCTTCTTCGTCGCTCGTCGTCTTTCTGTAGAAGGGTTTCAATTGTGAGATGTTGGCCACCCTCTTCTTGCGGTCGTCTGGCTTCACCAGCCGCACAATATTGGGGGATATGAATTTGACGACTTTGTAGGGGCCGTCAAATTTGGGTGCCAACTTTGCGGCGAAACCTTCGGCGGCGTTGGACAACTGGTGCTGCCTCAACAGGACCATCGAGTCCAACGAAGGCCGCCACTCTCGTCTCCGCAAGTTGTAATGCCTGCCCTGGTCCTTTGATGCGCGCTGGAGGTTGCTGTGGACGATACCAAAAATTTCTTTTAGCCTATCCGCCTTTGTCCTAGGGTCGAGCGCACTAGTTGCGGACCCCGGAGTTACCTGATCGTACAGAGCTGCGGGTAACCGAGGTTCCCTGCCCTGCATCAGGAAAGCGGGACTAAAGCCCGTTGAATCTGCCACGCTCGTGTTGACCGCCAGCGAGATCTCGGGCAGGAGTTCATCCCATGAACTCTGGTGGCCCTCAATAAATTGCGCTATCATGGTCTTAACGGTCCGGTTAGTCCTCTCGGTGGGATTCTCTTGTGGACAGTACGGGGCGGTATACTGGATCTCTACACCCAGGGACCCCAAAAATGACTTGAAGCTCCGACTCGTAAATTGTACCCCGTTGTCGCACACAAACTTTCTAGGTACCCCGAACCTACTTAGAATCCTCTCTCGAAACGCAGTTTGCAGGTGTGCTGCCGTGGCTCTTCGAAGAGGGACCAACTCCACCCATTTCGAAAAAGCGTCATGGAACACCAATAGCATCGTGTTTCCATGTTTCGACCGTGGAAGGGGTCCGACGAAGTCCGCGCAAAGTACTGCCATCGGCTCTGCCACCTGCCTCGTCAGCATGCGACCAGCCGGTTTGAGTTGCTCACTCTTGAATTTTTGGCAGTCTTCGCAACATTTCACATATCTGGCGGCATCGCGGAACATACCCGGCCAGTAGTACCGCTGGGCCAACCTCGCCACCGTTTTTCTGACACCTTGATGTCCGGCCGTGGGGGCATCATGACATTCCCGCAGTACCCTCTGGCGTTGACCACTGCCCACGCATAGTTTCCAAGGGATGTAGTCCTCATCGTCTATCCGGTGACCCAAATGCCTATACAGCTGTCCGTTTTCCTCGGTGTAATCCGGGAACTTGACTGGCTCTTCGGCGATTCTAGCACGCATCCTCGCGACCCATTTGCAGGGAGCCTCGGCCACCACTGCTTGTTGAAAGGTCTCTAGAGGATGCCTCGACAGGGCATCGGCCACGACGTTGAGCTTCCCTCGACGATAATGAACGTCAAATTGGAATTGCTGCAGTTCCAATGCCCATCGCGCAATCCTTCCTGACGGGCTCTCGATCGAATTCAGCCACTTGAGCGCTAGATGGTCCGTTATTACGTCGAATCGGTACCCGTCTAGGTAGCAACGCAACTTCCGGATCGACCACACGATTGCCAGGCACTCTTTCTCAGTGGCGGAATAGTTTACCTCGGCCTTTAGCAACTTTCGGCTCGCGTATGCTATCACCCGCTCTTGCCCATCGATCGTCTGCGTCAGCACTGCGCCGAGGCCATACTCACTCGCGTCAGTCTGCAAGACGAACTTGGCGGAAAAGTCGGGGCAAGCCAACACAGGGGCAGTCGTCAAGCTCTCCTTCAATTGACGCAGTGCCTCCTCCTGTTCTTGCTCCCATGCCCATTTCTGCCCCTTCTTTAAGAGCGCCGTGAGTGGCTGTACCTGGGTCGCGAAATTGGGTACGAAACGCCTGTACCATGACGCCATCCCGAGGCACTGTCGCAATTCTTTGCAATTTGTTGGTGCCCTCAGGTTTCGTATCGCCTCCACTTTCTCCGGGTCGGTCCGTATCCCTTCTCCGCAAATCACATGTCCTAGGTAGACTAGCCTCTCCCGGAAGAAGCTGCATTTTTTTCTATTTAACCGGAGATTGGCCGCCCTTAGCCGGCGGAATACCTCCCTCAAATTCTCTACATGCTGTGTTTTCGTCGCTCCTATTACTACGATGTCGTCTAGGTAGGCGAACGCATGAGGCTCCATCTGCGGCCCTATTACCGTATCCAAAGCGCGCTGGAATGTCGCACACGCCGAGTGTAAGCCGAATGGCATCACCCGCCATTGGAAAAGTCCTCTTCCAGGGACTGTGAACGCCGTACACTCCCGGCTATCGGCTGCCATCGGTATCTGCCAGTACCCGTGCTTCAAATCCAGAGTGGAGATGAACCGGGCGTGACGCAACCGCTCCAGGATGTGGTTAATACGAGGCACTGGATAAGCGTCCGGAATGGAATGCGCGTTGAGTTGCCGGTAGTCAATGCACATACGCCACTCGCCAGTCTTCTTCTTGACCAAGACGATTGGGGCGCTGTGCGGACTACGCGACGGCTCGATGGCATTTGCCCGGATCAACTCATCCACTTGCTCGTCAATCACCCTCTGCATGGCCGGATTCTTGGGGTAGTACCTTTGCTTCAACGGCTTGTCATCCTTCAGCCGGATTCGGTGCTCCGCGATGTGCGAGATTCCCTGCAACCCCTCGAAGAGAGCCAGCTCTGACTCCAGGAACTCCCTCAATTCTGGGTCCAGATCCGCTGGCCACTCCGCCTCTTCGATGCCGTTACCGCCGCCTCCAGGGACCACTTCGATTCCAGATAGCACTCCGTGGCCGCTCGATTCTGGCAATCGCTCCTGGCCTTCTATGTCCGTGTGGATTCTGGTCATCGCTCCTACTCCGTCTTTTCTGTTGCACGTTCCCGCCGTGCCGCTTCCGTAGCCATTAGAAGTCTGCCTCTGCAGCTCTATGCGCCACCTTTTGGGTTCTCCAGGCTGTCGATTCGGGCCGGACTTTATTCCCCTTTTTCTGACCTTTTCCGTCGAAGGCCGAGCAGGTACTCCCTTCTTATGACTTGGGAGGCCTTCCTCCGGCTCCCTCTGTAGCCGAGCAGGTGCTCCCTTTTCATGCCTTGGGAGGCCTTCCTCCGGCTCCCTCTGTAGCCGAGCAGGTGCTCCCTCTCCATGCCTTGGGAGGCCTTCCTCCGGCTCCCTCTGTAGCCGAGCAGGTGCTCCCCTATTACGACTTGGGAGGCCTTCCTCCGGCTCCCTCTGTAGCCGAGCAGGTGCTCCCCCTCCATGCCTTGGGAGGCCTTCCTCCGGCTCCCTCTGTAGCCGAGCAGGTGCTCCCTTTCCATGCCCTGGGAGGCCTTCCTCCGGCTCCCTCTGTAGCCGAGCAGGTGCTCCCTTTCCATGCCCTGGGAGGCCTTCCTCCGGCTCCCTCTGTAACCGAGCAGGTGCTCCCCTTCCATGCCTTGGGAGGCCTTCCTCCGGCTCCCTCTGTAGCCGAGCAGGTGCTCCCTTTCCATGCCCTGGGAGGCCTTCCTCCGGCTCCCTCTGTAGCCGAGCAGGTGCTCCCTTTTCATGCCTTGGGAGGCCTTCCTCCGGCTCCCTCTGTAGCCGAGCAGGTGCTCCCTTTTCATGCCTTAGGAGGCCTTCCTCCGGCTCCCTCTGTAGCCGAGCAGGTGCTCCCCTTCCATGCCTTGGGAGGCCTTCCTCCGGCTCCCTCTGTAGCCGAGCAGGTGCTCCCTTTTCATGCCTTGGGAGGCCTTCCTCCGGCTCACTCTGTAGCCGAGCAGGTGCTCCCTTTCCATGCCCTGGGAGGCCTTCCTTCGGCTCCCTCTGTAGCCGAGCAGGTGCTCCCTTTCCATGCCCTGGGAGGCCTTCCTCCGGCTCCCTCTGTAGCCGAGCAGGTGCTCCCTTTTCATGCCTTGGGAGGCCTTCCTCCGGCTCCCTCTGTAGCCGAGCAGGTGCTCCCTTTTCATGCCTTAGGAGGCCTTCCTCCGGCTCCCTCTGTAGCCGAGCAGGTGCTCCCCTTCCATGCCTTGGGAGGCCTTCCTCCGGCTCCCTCTGTAGCCGAGCAGGTGCTCCCTTTTCATGCCTTGGGAGGCCTTCCTCCGGCTCACTCTGTAGCCGAGCAGGTGCTCCCTTTCCATGCCTTAGGAGGCCTTCCTCCGGCTCACTCTGTAGCCGAGCAGGTGCTCCCTTTTCATGCCTTGGGAGGCCTTCCTCCGGCTCACTCTGTAGCCGAGCAGGTGCTCCCTTTTCATGCCTTGGGCGGCCTTCCTCCGACTCCTCGCTCGTTCCTGGCCTCACGCCCGGTGTCGTCGCTGCTTCTAGGACCAGTTCCGCCTCGCCGCAGCGTATTGTGGTACCCATCGCCCCCAAAAAATCCATACCCAGGATTACGTGGTCCAGCATTGTGGGCATGATGAGCATCGTCATGCTGATCATTTTCCCCCCTAAGCTGACGTCTACTCCCAACGCCTTTTCTACCTCTAGGGTGGACCCATCTGCCAGGCGGATACGTGCCTGTGTTTCCTCCGCTCTTCCCCGGATCGTCCATTTGCGTACGCAGTCTTCACTCATGAAGCTACGAGTGGCTCCGGTATCGATCGTGGCGGGCATCGTTCGCCCGCCAATCTCTACCGTAGCGACGATCCGGCCACCGTCCACCTTCAGTGGGTGTCCTATTACTGCGTTCCGTGTGTATTGGCGCCGACCCGATCCTGGTCCGGACGACGCCGTTGCCCGTTTCCCGTCTCCGCGCGGCGGCAACACTCCCGACTACTTCGGCCCCGGCTTCCACATACCCAACAAAACAAAACAGGAGCGTTGGGGCATTCCCTGGCGAAATGCCCCTCCTGTGCGCACCTACGACACGTCCGTCGCGGATCATATCCGTTCCCGGCCTCTTGGCTCATCATCTGATGGGCCACCTCTGCGTGAGTTGCAGCGGGTAGGGTGGAGACCCTGTTGTCCACAACGGTCGTCCCAGATCCGCTGGGAGCAGACCGGAACGGATTGAGATGTCCCGAGGACTGCGCCGTCCTCGCCCACTCTGCACTATTTGAACTAGAGACACCCTGACCCAAGGGTTGGCTGCCTGAGTACTCCGCCCTCTGCCTCACGACGGTCTCGTATTCTACGGCCAGTTGAGTTAGCTGGGATAGGGTAGAAAAGTCTTGCCGTCGCACATAGAGCCTGTATTCCGGAGCGGCGTTCTCGTAGATCCGATGTAATTCTTGTGCCGGCTCGTATCTAGCGTGGTGCATAAGAGCCCTCAGCTCTATCAAATATTCCTTGAACGCTTCACCTACGCGCTGCCTCCGGGATCGGATCTCGTCCTCAAGCCTCTCGAAGTAACGAGGGGGCAAGAAAAACTCCAAGAAATCCCTCCTAAACACGGCCCACGGCACATCCCTTAACCCACTGCTCAGAAACCAGCGAGCAGCCCTATCGCAGAACACCTCGCTCATTGCCCTGGGCATACGGTCGAGGGCTATACCATAGGTGATAGCGCGCTCCTCGAGGTCCTCTAAGAACCCAAGGGGGTCGGAGCGTCCATCGTACCTCATACCCCACTTGCGAACTTGCTCCGGGACATTGGGAAGTGGCCTCGCCTCCGATGGATGGTGCGGTCTAGTGTAACCGAGACCACCACCCGGTTCAACAAGGGACCTCCCCACCTCTGCGCTGACCGCAGTTGCTCGGCGGTTTTCATTTTCCCCGAGAACGGGAACTGCCTCCACGCCCGAGACGGTCAAACTCGGGGTGGGCGCCTGCAAATGCCCGTACAACTGGGAGCTTCGGAGGTCAGGTTCCGACTTTTGTCGTGGCCGTCCACCAAAGTCGGGTGGGACGCCCCAAGATGGCGGTTCAAGAGTTTTAGTGTACTGGGATTCCAGCTCGGCAAGCCGGGCCCAAACCCCAGTCGAATGACCGCCATCCTGCACGTAGGTGGACAGCCGCTTACGTAGCTCCTCCACGCGCCCCTCCTTCTCCAGCCCAAACTCCTGGGCGATCGCCACCAACTCTTCTTTACGTCGCTGGTGAATCCATCGGACGCCTACCCCCGGGTTTTGGCACTCACCTGCCTCCATCCTTTATTGTATACCTTCTTGCTAGTCGACGTCGCTGTTTCCCTCTCTTCCCCTTCTAGGGGTTCCGTCGGTCCTTTTACTTATTTTATTTTATGTCGGTGCCCTTGTCACTTGTTCCACTTTTGTTATTTGTTTCTTATTGGTTTATTTCCCTTTTCTTCTAATTCGTTTTCTCGTTTTTCTTTTTTTTTTGATCACTTTCACAAACGCAAAAAAAAACTTACAAAATGCACTTAGTGTTCCTTTAAGTTTAGCCGTTCCTCACTTTGGTCGCTGCCTTAGTCTTTATTGTTTTCCTTTATACATTCTCGTTCATTTATTTTATTTAATTATTTATTTTTATTTAATTATTTATTTTATTTAATTATATATTTTTATTTCATTTATTTGTTCATTTAATTATTTATTTTATTTATTTATTTATTTTTATTTATATATTTTTCTTATTTTCGACCACTTCACAAAAATACTCAAAAAAAATAAACAATCCTCTTTATGATCTTTTCACTTGTAACCCGCGTCCATTTGACCTGTTTGCTGCTTATTAGTTCTTATTGCTCACTTGGTTCGTATTCACCATTAAACGTACCCGCTCTCAACACTTTCGCCGACTGTACTCACGAATTCAACTTTTCACCGCGCGAGAGTTGAATTCGTCCCACTGTACAGCCGCTGCCGCGACGCCTTAACGGCCCTTCGACGCCGACGTCGACTGCGCCGCGCGTTTGGGCACCCGTGTGCAAGCGTGGTCTCGAAGTCGCCCGGCTGGCGCGCGCGCGCTGTACTTTTACGACCGACCGTTATGTTTTCGTCTCTTTATCTTGCTTGCCGGCTTGCTGCTAGCATTTTTGTCACTCACCAGCTGCACGTGTTCATTTTCTGGCTATGCCTAACACAGGGTATAGAAATGCTCTCTGGGGTATACCGGACTACTTAATACCCTACTTTCATATTTCGTACATACATGACCTTCTTATTTTCTTGCTCTCTGCTAGGTTACCTTCCCTCTAGGGTATACCCGACTAGAAATACCCTATATATATATATATTTTTTTTTGTTTTGGAAAATACCTATTCGGGCATGCTTGCGGGCTTTAATCCGCCGACATGCCACGCCCCCAAACGCCTCTTGGTCCCTGCTCGGGCGCCACTTGTAAGGAAGCTTCTGGCCGGGGTATAAATCTCAGTCTTACCAGGTCTAGCGAGTTACAAGATATTTATAATTTCGCTGGGAGAGAGGGCTTAGGGGGGGGGTGAGTATCCTGACCAAACCAAACCAGATCTACCTCTACACACATACACCATCGGGCCGCGGCCTCGTGCCATCTATGCTAGCGGGCCGTGGCCTCGCACCAACTACACTAGCGGGCCGTGGCCTCGCACCAACTCCACTGCCTAAACACTCTATCTCTCTGCCGGGCCGTGGCCTCGTACCACCATGCTAGCGGGCCGTGGCCTCGCACCAACTACACTAGCGGGCCGTGGCCTCGCACCAACTCCACTACCTAAACACTCTATCTCTCTGCCGGGCCGTGGCCTCGTACAAACTACACTAGCGGGCCGTGGCCTCGCACCAACTCCACTCCCTAACAGCTAACCCGTAATACCCACTCACAGACCATAGTCCCGCACCACATGCTCCCGCTTTTGGTTAGGGTGAACATCGGCCAATTCCGATGTTAGAACAGATAAGGTTACTGAAGGATAAAGAATTAGCAGATTTCCTTCGTTAATTGCAGCATATGCACTTTATTCACTGATTCACTTAACACTACCCTACTGTACTTCCTAGACTTAGGGCCCTGCCGCACTGCTTGGAGCCCTAGCGCTCCGCTATACCATCTATGACTCCGTTTATTTCGCGCAGCACTTCTACTCACTCTTGATGTTCGATCCAAAGTGTCGGCACGCTCGCCGGCAAGCCATGCGCTCGCTTCGGCTGCTCAACTTCGCCGCGAGCTTTCGCAACTTCACCTCGGAGCTTTCGCTCTTCGCCGCCGAATTGAAGTTGCGCTCTCGAAGACGGTGTTGAGCAACCGATCGACAACGCACGGTTGCTGCGGCGGCCGGCGGGTAAATTCAAACTTAAATTGGCCTTCTTGCCCTTAACTAACTTCAATACTTCGGCATCTTGCCTTAACCATTCTTATAACTAATACAAGGCTTATATAATATAACTATAATTATAAACTGTGCGGTGGCTACTTTAGTGGCCGCCTCACAAAATTATATTAGAATCGGCTAAAAAGATATTGACTTTCTACCAAACCAAAATACATACATATGCAAATAAGTACAAATTTGAGATAGATCATGGTAAACGCGAAGAACTAACAAAATTAGTGTTTTCAGTAGGGAATAATAACACAATCAAATATGCTATTATGTATGTATATTTACACACATGCAAATATAATTGCTTACACGGCCCTTATAGAGCCGAAGATGAGACTAAATTTGGTTTTTAGCGTTTTCGAACTTACAGCTGTGCGAGCGCAATGATACTGATTTCGTTTTCGTTCTCAAATTTCAGAAAAGCAAGCTGCATTGTAGCATTTTGTTGTATGGCGTTACTCATCTTAGTGTTTATATTGTCTTTGGTATAAGAATACATTTTCTATATGGATGAAATGAAGTTGAGGATTCCTGCATTTATGAGCAACAATTATTTCTTAAGCAGTCCTACAGTTTCGATTGTTTGGTGTTTATTGAAAATGATTATTTAGAATATGATCCGTTATAATGGTAAATTGAAATCAAGTTTTAAAACGAGCTACCATGTCATTCAATATCCATGGCCATATCAGCATCAATATTAGCATAAACAACAACTTCAGCAACGTCGTCAACGTTTTTATTCTCGATGTCGTCAACGTCAATGTCATTAAAGTGCAATTTGAAACAAAGTTATAAATATTTACTTACATATCTGAGTGAAATGTTGAGAGCGTGCCCGCTTGATTGCCAGGAAATATCGTAATTGCAGATAAACTTTATGCTATTAACCTTAGCGCTGTCTAGTAGTCCATCTGCGTCTCCACTCGAGCTGGCAAACTGCAAAGTGCTTTTTAAACATTTAATGAAACAAATTTGCCAACGTGTCCCAACCCTGTCAACACCCCTACCACCCCCTTTCCATTCTCATTGAGAGTGTGTACTGAGCTTCCTGCGGGCTGTGCTATTCGCGCCTTCGACAACTTTACATTTGTGGCACATGCGAATTGCGTACTGACTCGCCCCTCCCCAACCATCCCCATCACAAAGGACCACACCAAGCTTTGGGTATCTCATGCGTTGGCTTTGATTAAACTTGTGCGCAAGCATCAGCAAAATGCATTTTATTTTTGTAAATATCGTAAAAATTAATGACAACAATATTTAAAGACGAGTCATGCACTGGCACTCTGCCTGATTGAAACTGTTTGCACCACTTGGAGCTATAAATTTTGGACAACTTTGCAGATTTTTCGGAAAAAAACAAAAACGTAAATAATCATATTAAAATTACATTGTAATAAAATTAATATGTTTCGACTCTGACTACTACAGATAATGTAGATGTAATTTAGTTGTTTTCTTGCAATAAAACACGATTTTTATATTAAACAAAAGCTTTCGTTGGTTTAGATTTTATTATGCTGTAAAGGACAGAGGATTATTAATGCATAATATTAGGAGTATATTCGGCGATAGAAACTAAATCTTAGTGGCACAAAGAACAGCAAGCAGTTTCCGTTGTTTGAGATCCCTCTCTCTTCGCTCATTTAAAGCTTTGCATTTTTACGTTAGATGTCAGGCTGCACAATACGTTATGAAATCAGACTTAAATACTTTGTATTTATTTATTGCCGAAAAATCTCGTTCATCCCATAATAAATAAATCATAATAATAAATCATTAAATATTGTTAGCTGATATTGTCAAGCTGAACTACTTTTAAAGAAAATTATAAAATAGCAACTTTGTAATCTCTATATATAAAACTGTTTGTCCTGACTGACAACCCAAACCGTAAGAGCTAGGAAGCTGAAATTTTCACTGTAGTTACCTTATGTGATAAAGGTGCACGTTAAGACGGGGTTTCGGGAAACTCCACCCGCAAGTATGGAAAAATCGCGAAAAACGTTTGTATGTAACTTTTTTGTTTACCATCCGATCGGCCTCAAATTTATTTTCAAAGGTCTTTGTTCAAATTCATTTGAGGGGTGTTTCACACTTTTCGAAAAATCCATTCTTCCTTGGTGGAAGTATAGGTCAAAGATTTGGTGGGTGACGTTTCGCCCTCAAATTCATTTCAAAATCACTTGAGACGTGTTTCATACTTTTCGCAGAATTCAAACTTCTTCGATAGAAGTGCCATTCAAAGATGTATTATTTATTATTATTATTTTCAATGCTCTATATAAGAAATTAATGAATACGTGTTTCAGCTATTTAGGAAATACCACCCACAACAGTTTGTAATTAGTGAACAATTTTTGTATGAAACCTTTTTGTTTACCATATTCAAAGATCTTTCTGCAAATTCATCTGATGGGTATTTCACATTTTTTAGAAAATTCATCCCTCCTTGGTGGAAATGGGGGTCAAAGATTTGGTGGTTGGCGATTCGCCCTCAAATTTTTATCCATGGATCAACATAAGAAATAATTTGAGAAGTGTTACACAAAAATCAAAGCTTTCGTGGTGGAAAGTGCAATTTAACAATTATTTTGGTGAAGTTTTAAGTTTTGCCCGATTTGCTTCAAACTAATTTTCAAAGCTCTAAATAGGAACTTAATGAATTCCTGTATTAGCGATTTGGGAAATTACACACGCAACAGTGGTACATTGGCGGAAAACGTTTGTAGGAAACTGATCGATTACAGTCGGATCAATGTCAAAATAATTTTTAAAGCTTTTTGGCAAGGCCGGGATATACCCGCTAGTTCGAAATATATATATTTAGAATGCACACTTATTTGACAACTTTCGAAATTTTTAGTCAGAATGCTTGATTGAATTTCATATATAAAATTCATGCATCACGTTTTTTAAATAAATGAGTTATTCAAAATTTTCTTTTGCCAATAAAATACCCTATTAATAACGTTGTTGTTGGAACTTTTAGATGTGTAAAAATATATATACCAAATGCATGGATATCTTAACACTTGTATGTTGGTGAATCGTTTAGGTTTATTCGTTGATAAAGTCTCATATTTATTTAAGAACAGCTTGTGATTTGGATTTTTTGCTTTTATCAATGGTTTTATTTTGATTTAAATTTTGTTTTTGGAGTCAGTTTATTTTACTTTCTTTTCTCCTTTACAAATTTCTGTACGGACTTTGGAGCACCTTTCTAGCCAGTGTTATGGAATTTGAAAAATGTTAATATTAACTTTTTTTTGTCTCAAAATATTAAAGATTTCAATTTGCGTTGAAATTGCTTATGGTTATGGATTTAGATAAGAAATATATGGGATTTTCATTTTAATATAACATTTTCAAACGTAATAAAACTTGCCATTGCTTATTTTAATGGCAAAGACTGACGAAACGGAATTTCGTCTTGTGACTTAGCAGCATCAACGCAGAAGCCATACGAAAAACTAAAATTTCATAATTACATATTACAACATATATATTACATACTATACACACAGCTTACGTATATGTGCGTAGATTCTTTTGTAATGCAATGTGTACGCAGTGAATCGCAAGAATCTCGCCGAACGTTTTATGTTCATTAGTGCACACGGAAGCAGAAGCCACAGACTGGGGAAGGGATCTGGTTATGGGCGTGGATGAGCCGCAAAAACGTTTCATTGTTTTTCATTATGTACATTATGAATGGGCTGAGAATCCCCGTTCCTTGTAGTTCCTTCCGTATACATGGAGGTTCTAATGATACACCACGACTGAAAAAGAGCAATAGAAGGATGAGAGTAGCAAGCTTTCAATGCCATAATTCCCTTTTATCTTGCTCTTCCTCTTTGCTCTACAAAATTGCTTGGTCACTGTGGCTTTTGTATGTGTGAGAATATATATGTGTATTTTACAGTGTTGTTAAATCAATTTCAGTCATTATTTCAACACCTTACTTCTTTATATATCTAACTATCTGTCTATCTATTAATCTATCTATCCTTATCATATATGTTTCGCAAAAAAAAGTATTGACAGTAAGGAAACATTTTACAGCATCCAGAGTTCATATACTTTTACTAATATAGTATTTCAGTTGTTGGTTGAAAGCTAATCGATTTCTGTATTAATATTTTTTATACTATAATTTGTATTTGAGCAAATGTATGTAACAGGCAGAAGGAAGCATCTCCGACCCCATAAAGCATATATATTCTTGATCAGCATCAATAGCCGAGTCGATCTAGCCATGTCCGTCTGTCCGTCCGTCCGTATGTATGAACGCAAGGATCTCAGAACCTATAAGAGCTGCAGACTTGAAATTGTAGCTGTAGGTCCTCATAGTTCCCGCAGTTCGAGTTTGCTTCCGATATTCGATAACTTGCCCGGTTTCCAAGTAATCGATTAAATCGATATCGAAACACTGTTTTTTTGCGCAATTTCGGCAAATAATATGAGCTAAAATCACCAAACTTGACATGTAGCTTCTAGAATAGTATATATGTATATATATAGTATTTTTCATTTTATACCTATCGACTATCGGAAGAAGAGGGTTCAGGATATCCCCTATTCGGGAACTCCCGACTAGAACCTCTTACTTGTTTTTCGCTGGTACTGCTGATTGTTCTTATTGCCGTTAGTAATTAAATGCAGTTTATGCCGCCTTTTACTAACTCGAAAGCTCTCTAAATTCCATTTGAAAGTATAATCAATATGCTAATAGCCGAGCAGGCGCAGGAAAAATTAAAATTATTTCTCGAGGGCTTGCCCATTTGCTGTTTGGTGCTTTGCTTTTACACAACAGAAAGCCATATGGCCGTCTCTTTTCGCTACGGAGATGCCTTCCTCTTCCTCGGCTTCCTGTGTGTCTTTCTGTCTTTTCCCACCCATAGTTGTACCCATGGTAAAATACGTGTCCTTGATAGCTGCCATTTTAACCTTCTCCTGCCACTTCGAATACTGGGCACTTGCCCATGACCTGCATAATAAATGGATGGACTCGGGCTCAAAGCTCTGTTGTTTACTTTTCAGATAAATTTTCCTTTGTTTTTAGGTTTTTAATTGCAGTAACGCCGCACAATTAAAGCTTAATTTGTGGTCATTTTGTGTTCTGATAATTTTGTAATTATAATAGGCAAAGGTTATGCGTTGCAGAGTAATGCGAAACCCAAATATATTTGCCGTATAAATACAAATGCCAGAGCTAACAAACCCATGTAATGGTTGACATACAATTAAAAAGGGATTTTACCATTTTGATGGCGTAATTTACTTTAAGTTTTAATATCTCTTAACCGCGGTAAGAAAATATAAATGTTCATTTATATTGAATATAATATTATTTGTTGAAGAATTTTTAACTTGACAAATCTAACTTAAACGACTTTCTGTCAATAAAATTTAAATTGAGTAGATAGAGTCTAGTTAGATATAGTACTTAAACTAGTTAAGTTTATGAACTTCAACTTATAAAATTAAATTCTTGTTCATTAAATGCAAAATGTTGGACTACAATGAATTGTTTAACTCAATCTCTTGTCACCAATTTAAGTTAAAAACTTGAGTGTTTTGTCATTGTCGATAATAAGGTTTGCTTATTTTCATTTAAAATTTAAAAAATAAGAAATACTTTCTAAATTCAATTCATAGGTTTTAACTGTAGTTGGCCAAACGTTGAAACAGTTTACACTGATACGCCCGATTGCAACAACAAAGCAATTGCCTATCAAATTTACAATCGATTAAAGCACATTTTTAGCCTAAAATATTTACAATTCCGTTGGCAGTATTCGTTATGCAAATTGCTTGCATCAGAGTTTATACAGGCGAGTTGCCTGGTTTGTAGGCGAACCTTAAAGGGACCTGAAAATATGCGCAGGGAACAAGATCATGACAGATTTAGTAGATTTAAATTTGAGTAAATTATAAGCGTTGCGTACTCATCTGCATGTCAAGGGTTCCGGTGACCCTTTTTTTAGGCCTGCTGTCCGCTCGGTTATCAGTGACAGTTTTGCTCAGCACTAACTTTCAAGCAAATGAGCAGCCACAATTTTTATGCTTCCTAGTCGGTTGTGCTGTGTTTTTCTCTTCTTATCTTGGCCAACTGAAGGCCAAGTTCATTGCGCTAAGCCATTTCGTTTGCATGTGGGTGTGCTTTTATGTGTGCGTCAAGGTCATCCGCCGAACGGCTGCTCCCTTGGTCACATCCGCAAACGTGTGTGCGCAACGACTGACCTTAGGAATTTTATGTCCATCTACAGTGTAAGGCAAAGTTCTTTTCACATTTTCGGGCAGCGGCAGCTTCTAAAGAAATGTGTTAGGTTTGTCTAAATTGTAAAAAACATTTACCAAATGACCTAACGTACCGAATTTTCAATTTCCTAGCCGCAGCCCTCCTACAGCTCAACATTTTGTGACCCAAGCCCGAACCGAAAGCTGAACTTAAGCCTCGGAAAATTGTGTGAAGTGTATTCCTCTATCGGCTAGCGGAAGGTTTTGTGATGTGGTCGCCCCTTTGGAACACACCAAAGTGTCTATGTGCTATTTCGCTGGGGCGGCTGGAGTTTATTTAGCTGTCGGCTTTGCTCGTTTCACTGTTGTCTACGCTTAATTGGTTCGTCAACATATTCTTTATCGAATCGGCAATTCTTCTTATTTTCCTTTCCTTTCTTGCTCTGACTTTCGTTCTGCTTACTTTTTCAAGAAATACGTCCTTTATGTATTAAATACATGCGCTCTGACTTTGGCTGTCAGTCAAATTGCCAACGACTTTACACATTTGAATGTCTAACATGAGAGGGCACATATATTGAGTTTTATGCTCAAGGCTGCCAAGCAACTTGGCGTAGAGTACGGCCGATTCGGACTCATATATGTATATAGAACTGTACATACATATATTATCAAACTAAAAATTCAGAACGTTTCTTGTTGTACATATATAAACAGTTTCCTCTGTTTTATTAGTAAATAGACGGAATATTCGTCCACTAATAACTTAATAACCATTAAAAATGGGTCAAAAGGTTCTTAAGTATTTGGGCAAATGTATGTAACAGGCAGAGGGAAGCATCTCCGACCCCATAAATTATCTATATTCTTGAGCATCAACAGCCGAGTCGAAATTTTAGCCGCAAGTCCTCCTAGTCCCAGCACAGATCGAGTTTGTTTCCGACATTTGATAACTTTCCCCGTTTCCAAGTAATCGATAAAAATAGATATCGAAATCCAGTTTTTTGAGCAATTTCGGCAAATAATATGAGCTAGAGTCACCAAACTTGACATGTAGCTTCTAGAATAGTATATATATATCAAGTATCTTTCATTTTATACCTATCGCTTGTTGGAAGAGGAGGGTTCAGGGTAGCCCCTAGTCGGGAGCTCCCGACTAGAACCTCTTACTTGTTTATATTATATAGCCGCCATAGGAACGATCGGTCGAAGAGTAGGTTCTTGTATGAAAAAATTTTTGCTTATCAAGATATCTTTTTTTTTTTTTTTTTTTTTTGTTTGTTTATTGTATTGAATCAAAAATAGCATACATTTTTATTACAACACAGTTGGCTTAGGTGATATTACGCCAAGCCTGGTTGGGTCCTCAGGCTTTATCGTGGACAAACGTCATAGGCGGCTTTTTGAGTAAGGCTGCATCGTCACGTAGGTAGTCGGGGGACTCTGGGGCGTCTCCTATGTCGTGGTTGGAGGAGGTCCTTGAACGATCTTCTCTTGAGCCTCCTGACTACACACCTCCCAGCGAGGTCTCTTGATACCCGGCTGCAGTGTCGCTGCGAGCGTTCGCTGTACCGGTTGGCGAATGCTCCGACTTGGCTGTCTATGGTCTCCATTTTAAGGTCTCTGTGCAAGGTAGAATTTCTGACGTACCAGTCAGCACCCGTAATTCGGCGCAAGGCCAAGTTTTGGAGTGTCTGAATCCGTCTTCGATTTGTCCGAGATGCAATGCCCCAAACCTGAATACCGTATCTCCAAGTTGGTGCCACCACGATGTTGTAGACTGCCCGTTTGCAGCGAAGTGGCAATGGGCTGTTGGGGTTTAGTAGGCAGTTGGCCTTGGCCATCTTATAGCGGCACTGCTTAAGAAGGCCGTCGATGTGCGCCCGAAAACTAAGCCTCTTGTCCAGGACGGGGCTACCGTCTATCCAGACTGCTGGAGCCTTGCCACGCCTCAGTGTGTAGTTGACCGCCTGGCATTTGGAGGCATTGAGCTTGATGTTCCAACTGCGTGTCCAGCTCTCAAGCAAGTGAATGTATTCCTGGGCACCGTCAGTGGCTTCGTACTCGCAGTGGACTGAGTTAAATATTGCCACGTCGTCGGTAAATGTAGCCATCAAGTATTTGCCTGGGGTGGCAAACTCGTGTAGTTCATCCGGAGTGGGGATGTCTGCCGTGTACAAGTTGTAGAGAAAGGGGCCCAGTACGCTGCCTTGGGGGACACCCGCCTTCATTTTGCGGGCAGGAGAGATTGCTGCTCTAACTTTAACTTCGAACTAATTAGATAAGAGCGCAGAAGTAGAAAGAAGGGGGCGGGAAGACTTATCTTGATTTTCTGGAGCAATCCATCAATCCAGACTCGGTCAAAGGCCTGCTTAACGTCTACAAAGACTCCATAGCAGTAGTCTTTGTCAAGATATCTTTATCAAACTCGGAATTTATTAGGTTTACTATGCTCCTCATATATATTCAAAATCCTATAAAAATCGGACTACTATATCATATGGGTGCAATAGGAACGATCGGTGGAAAATTAAATTGTTGTATGGTACATTTTTTGTTTTTCACGATATCTTGCTTAACTCGGCATTTATTACTTCTACTATGCTCCTCATATATGTGCAAAATCCTATTAAGATCGGACCACTATATCTTATAGCTGTCATAGGAACAATCGGTCGAAAATTAAGTTGTTTGGATTTTTTTTTTGTTTTTCAAGATATCTCGCCGAAACTCGGCATTTAATCATTTTATTATGCTCACTCCATTCATGCTTAAGCTTATTAAGATCGGACTACTATATCATATAGCTGCCAGAGGAACGATAGGTCGAAAATTAAGTTGTTGTATGGAAAACTTTTTGGTTTTTCAAGATATTTTAAACATACTCGGCATTAACTATTTTCCCTGTGCTTCTTAGATATGGACAAAGCACTAAGAGCATTATGAAAAGGTTGGATCTGCAAGGGTATTAAACCTTCGGCGTGCCGAAGATAGCCCATATTTTTTAATTTTTTGTTGGGAATACATATTTCCTACAATTTTTATTTCCTTTTCGGACTGTTAGAAATTTCATGGCAAGTAAATAATTCGTAAATAGGAACAATTTCATTTATGCAATACCAATAGCAAAACAATATATACCAATGGCACATAAGACATATAGCTGCTTGATCAGGAAATTGAGCTGCGTCATTCTAGTCATATCCATCACTCAACCCATAACAGTTTCGGTAGAAACTTAACTTAATTTTTTCTAAATTGCAAACAGCTTTTAGGCATAGACATACACAGGTGGCTTGTGAGTGGGGTTCAGGCCAGAGGAACTTTTCACCTTTAGCTTGTTTTACAATTAAAGCTTTTATTGAATTTAATGCCGGAATATTTAATTTTATCTTCAGGAACCCTAACATAACAGCGAACACACATAAGTATAATTCGAACCAAAAATATGCAAAGTAGGGTGTGTCTAAAACTAAACCTGATTTGTTTGTTGGTTAAATGTGTGTGTGTTCCTATGTGTGTTGAGGATTGAGAATTTTCTGTGTGTGTGCGTTTGCATTTGCGTCTCTTAACTGTTTGTTTCTGTGGAAAACATTAACAAAATGTGTTGGTCTGTGAACAAAAAATGTTATAAAAATATTTTGTAAGCCATGTAAAAGGATCAATAAAAAGGTTTTTACCGCCCTCGAACTGACCATTGTGCTTTTACTGTTGTTGCCTGTTTCTGTTTATAGCTGTTGCTGTTGCCCTTTATGCTTTGCCAGGTTCATTATTCATTTTGAATTTTTATTATCATTCGTGATTTCTTTTTAGACATTACATTGAATTTGTTAGCCTTTCTGTTTGCCGCTTAACAGAATATTAGATTTAATTACGTGAAGATTGACGCCATAACAAGTTATAAATAAAATTTTATTACGTTTAACATTATTTGAACGTACACACATTTAACTTCAAATGTCCTGCATAACTTGACTGGACGTGTAGCAAGGCCAGCATAGCCAAAGTAAAAAAAAAATATTTTCGTTTCTGAACCATACTTACGTGTTGTTTCTTATTTATTTTAAGATGACAGCTCATTTATAAGACAACAATAATTAAAACATGTAAGAGGCTCTAGTTGGGAAATCCCGACTAGGGGATACCCTGATCCCGTTGCCCAGTAATAATACAATGTGTGATAGCTATAAAATTAAAGCTACTTGATCTGTATACCACCTTGATCACAAATTTTCCGGAATTTATTCAGAAACTTAAGAATTCAAGTTTATTCATCTAAATCTATATTGTCCCTTTGAAGTAACCCCCATCGACTGCAACACACTTATGCCAGCGCTTGATCCATTCCTCGAAACATTTGTATACCCTGAACTCATTAAAAATGAAAACATAAAGTATATATATTCTTGATCAGCATCAAAAGCAGAGTCGATCTAACCAAGTCCTTCTGTCCGTCCGTCCGTATGTATGAACGCAAGGATCTCAGAACCTATAAGAGCTAGAGACTTGAAATTTTAGCTGTAGGTCCTCCTAGTCCCCGCGCAAATCGAGTTTGTTTCCGATATTCGATAACTTGCCCCGTTTCTAAGCAATCGATAAAAGTCGATATCGAAAACCTGTTTTTTGCGCAATTTCGGTAAATAATATGAGCTAGTCACCAAATTTGACATGTAGCTTCTAAAAAAGTATATATGTATATATCAAATATCTTTCATTGTATAGCTAACTTTACAAATCAATAAGTGAGAGCGAGGCACACTCTGCACATGCATACACACATATGTATGTTTTTGGGATGTAAGGAATAAAAACTAACATACATACATACATATATTATGAAAAGGCATCAGCCGCAGCGACGTTATGCGCTGAGCGAGATGCGGCGTCATACTGAACGTTCGGCTTTCGAGGCCGGCGTTCGGCTGCCACTCTCTTCCTTTGTCAGGGCACACTAAAATGGTCGCGGACACCCATGGGGCTCAGTCTTCGACGATTTATCGGTATCCGATTATTCCTCTGTTTGGCATGTCTATGCATTGTATAGTTAGTGGTGATGGGCACATTTAAAGTAACAGTGTTAGAAAACACTCACTATCCTACCACAAAAATTTGATATACATATGAACGGGCTATTTAATTAGTTGTTAAAATCACATATAGTATAACAACATCAATCTAATAATAATTATTATTAATGCATCAGTCAACCTCGTTTAGAATATCGTATAGTCTTACATACGCAGCAGTAAAGATTATTAAAATCATGGAACTATAATAAATATTAATGATATATAATTTTTTTATTACGCGCGCACTTTGTGGTCTTCTACAACTTGTGGAAAGAAATTTATATGTACAACCATATGTATGTACTGATTAGCTCAAATCCAAAAACGTATGTATGCATAAGAAGATATGATTACATTCTTCCGTAAGCTTTTATAAAGATGTTAATTTTTGAAGAAGGAAATTTTTGAAGCGTAAATTCACTTTTTATTGATTTATTTTACAAATGCATATACAACAAGTAAGAGGCACTAGTCGGGAGCTCCCGACTAGGGAATAGCCTGCACCCTCTTCTACCAAAACCAAATTCAGATCGCGCTACGCGCTCGTTTGCTTCAGCAGAAAAAAAAATATTTAAAAATAACTGTTTTCTCGACAGGTATCGAACTCGTAACAGACCACACTATTTGCAGACGCCTGTACTCAACAGCCACACCTAAACATTCTAGGACACAAGAAAAAAAAATTTATTTAATGTACCTTTAATTAATAATGAATATCTAAAATTTCAGATTAGTTGAGAAATCAGTTTATATTAACTAAGATCTTGAATCAAGTTAAGAAAATGTTTAATGTCTTTTGTTTTTGATATTTCTATTTTTCAATGCAGTACTGGACTTAGTCTAGCACCTAACCTAACCTGTCTGATCCTTCATAATCTTAGCTTATATTATAAACTAGAATTCAAATTAATGGGGTTAAGAGCGCTGCAGACAATTACACGAGCGCCCCTCCGTGAAAAGCAAAGCACGTAAAAAAATAAAAATAAATAAAGAATTAAGCAGGAGCTACAAAAATATATGCACGCCACTTGCGGTGAGTTGCTCTGCGGCTGCGCCACTCTTTCCCTTAGCCCTACATAATGGAAAATGCTGTCGTGACGTACATGTTAAAAAACGTTTGTTTTAATAATATTTGATGTTTAAATATATGTATTCGAAATCTGTGTTTTCTATAAGGCAGTCCATGTACAAAGATTTGTGTATCTATGCAGCTCTTATAGGCTGCGAAATATTATCAAAAACCAGTATTTTGACATCGAATCTTATTGATTGGAAACAGGGAAAGGGATCAGTAATTTGAAAATGACTTTTTAGGCTTTTTAAATTTCGATGTATTCATACATACGGACAGACGGGCATGTCTAGATCGACTCGGTTATTACAATGGTATGTATCTGCAATCAATTTAAATGAATTTATTTTATTAAAATTTTTAAGTCTGAGCTAGAACTCGTAGCTGGGCACAATGATGAAAAAAAGATAGGACATCTTAATGCAGACATACTTTAGATGAGCAAGAGACAAAATAAAATAAGATTAGCTAGATGGTGAAATTAAGATAGATAGGCAACTGCAATATGCCCCATTTTGATGGATTTTTCTCTAGCTACACAAGTTTTATAACCCGATGCGAAACATTTTTGCAACACGCCATTTATCATTGGAACAAAGCAAGGGGCCGCATATAACATGAGTTCGAGTGAGACTGAAACGAGTATGTTTAATCAAGAACTTAGCACTGAGTTAATACAGTAAATATATCTTACGTTACGACACATTGTCAAGATCTGCAACAAAATTAATTGAGAATATATATACATTATGGGGTCGGAGATGTTTCCTTCTGCCTTTACATTCATTAACACAAATAAATTAATCCCTTTACCAATTTTTAAACGGTTATATATGTATACATATGTATATATATATACTAGCGGATATAGCCCGGCCTTGCCCGTGGCACGAATGTTATAAAATAAATGTTTTCAAAAAGTTTTGAAAATGATTTTGAAACTGAATCGGACGGGAATCAAACAAACTTACAATTCACCCAAAATATCTTTGAAATGCATTTTCCACCGAAGAAGTTTAGAAGTTTAGTTTGCGAAAAATGTGAAACACGTCTCAAATGATTTTTCTTATAGATCTTTGGAAATAAATTTGAACACAAAACGTCATCTACCAAATCTTCGACACCCATTTGCACCAAGGAGGGATGGATTTTTCAAAAAGTGTGAAACACCCCTCAAATGAATTTGAACATAGATCTTTAAAAATGATCTGAAAATTAATTTGAACGTGAAACGTCACCCATCAAATCTTTGACCTCTATTTCCACCAAGGAGGAAAAGTGTTAAACACGCCTCTAATGAATTTTAACAAAGGTCTTTGAAAATAAGTTTGGGGCCGATCGGATGGTAAACAAAAAAGTTACATATAAACGTTTTTCGCGATTTTCCACACTTGCGGGTGGAATTTCCTGAAACCCCGTCTTAACGTGCACCTACATCACAAAAGGTAACTACAGTGAAAATTTCAGCTTTCTAGCTCCTACGGTTTGGGCTGTGCGTTGATCACCAATCAGTCAGTCAGGACAAACAGTTTTATAAACAGAGATTCTTGTTCAGCATCAATAGCCGAGACGATCTAGCCATGTCCATATGTCCGTCCGGCCGTATGTATCAACGCGAGGATCTCTGAAACTGTAATAGCTAGAGACTTGAACTTATGTCCGCCTGGGCCCACGTTGGTGGTTGGGCAGATTTCACAAGAGTGGCATTAAATATGATATTAAATAGAAAACAGTAGAATAACCAAAATACTAAGTAATTGGCAAAAGCCAACTTAAAGTCAAGTAAGAATAGTGCAGTTAAGCGCAACTATCTAAATACCCGTTCATTCTTCATTAATTTTCATTCATTTTAATGAGATATTGAAACTTTCCAGGTCATAAGTAGTATTTGTTTCATAGTCGGTCGATAAAGCTATTTAATGTTAAAAAATATAAATTTTCGCTTCTTGCTAATTCCTAGCGGGGGTATACACGAGTAAATATTCCAATTTTCAAGTTTCTAAATAACAGAAGAGACGAATAGCGAGACGGATATACTCGTTTCACTTTGTCAACGAGTGAAAATAAATAAATACAAAAATTTATAAAATGAAAAGAATGCAAGCTAACACAATTGGTTAGATAAGTGGCATTGGTCCCTGACCTGGGATTACATAAACAAGCGGAATGCATTTATTTTTATTGCCACGAACAAAACAAGAAAAGGAACAACAACTTCAGAAAACATATTTATGCACCTAATTATTAAAGCAGAAAACATAAATTTGTAAAGCCAATATTGTCACGAACAGAGGACCGACAAGGAGAGGGTTGCCATTTAAAGTCCGGCACTGAACATAATTATAAATCACAGGCAGCTCTTTCAGTCTTTGGTCGGTTTTGCTTGGGCACACTCAAATAACTTAACTTGATACGTTAAACGCAAGATTTAATGCTTAACAGACTTTGAAAAGCCATCATCAAGGACTACCACTGCCAATTTATATCGCCACGGCAGTGAACGACAAGTATAAATGCCGGCTCATCAATAGCAGAGGGTGTACACTCACACATTCGCAGATATTGCAACAGGACAAATGGTCGGTGAATTCGCTGATGCGAAGTGATGGAGCGAAAGGAGCAGAAGTTGAGTTGGAGGCGGTGATGTGAATCACAAGCGCATCTTATTTTTGTGGCTTCTATACTCTGTTCAGTGATAATAAGAGTATATTAGGTTTCTGCATAACTTGTACGGCTGTCTGTCAATTGTAACTGTAAATTGCGACAAGAGCCTTTAAAGTTATTTTAGGATGGATCTCAAAATATTCGTTTTTGGGTTGGTAAAAAAATATTTTAAAATTGCCTGTCAGAGATATAATTAACGGAAAATAATGTATTTGACCTGTCACTGGATGCATATAAAATCTTCCAATATTTGCAGTAGAGAATTAAATGCGAAAACCTTCAAATTTCTGTTTAAATGAGTTGGTGTACGGTTAAAATCATTCTTATCTACGCATATTCATCCAATTTAAAATCTATGAACCAGCTTATTTTATTTAAATGTTAAGTCCGACTATCGACGTGCCTTCCAAGTTGGAGACAGACGGAAATTAATATAAAAAGCTCAAAAAAAAAGTTCACCTTCGGCCTAATGACCAATTCAGGAAGAGCGGATATGCAACAAATAAATACCACGGCAGCATAAAAGGCGACACAACAAAAACAATAATGAAACTGAAATCAAGTTGTCACAGAGTAAGACTGGGGCCGGGCTCTGGACACGGCTAGAAGCCAGCAATACGTTTATTTACTTTGTTGCTTGCCAAATTCAGCTCCAGCTCCACTTAAAAACAAGACAAAATTCCCATTTAGGGAGGACTGGGCACCATTAGGACAACATGCACGGCTAAGCTGCAGGCGAATCCACATTCATGGAACGTGGTAAAGTTAAAAATTAATTTCTCGCGGAAAGAAAAACCAAAAAAATACGAAAGCTAATCGTAACAAAATAAAGCCATAAGCGCACAGACCCAAGATATGTAGACACTCAGATCCAATAGGGATCCGGGTTACACCCGCTAGTATATATATATATATATATATATGTATATACTAGCGGGTATAACCCGGCCTTGCCCGTGGCACGTATGTTATAAAATCAATTTTCTCAAACAAATTTGAAATGATTTTGAAACAGATCGGACGGTAAACAAATAACTTTCATACACACGTTTTCCGCCAATTAACCACTGTTGCGAGTGGAATTTCCCAAATCGCTGAAACACGTATTCATTACATTCTTATGTAGAGCTTTGAAAATAAGTTTGAAGCAAATCGGACACAATTTAAAACTTCGTACAAAAAATCTTTAAATCGCATTCCCCCGAAGAAGTTTGAATTCTGCGAAAAGTGTGAAACACGTATCAAATGATTTTTCGTATAGATCTCTGGAAATGAATTTGAGCGCGAAACGTCACCCACCAAATCTTTGACCTCCATTTCCACCAAAGAGGAACGGATTTTCCTAAAAGTGTGAAACACCCCTCAAATGAATTTGAACAAAGATCTTTGAAAATAAGTGTGGGGCCGATCGGATGGTAAACAAAAAAGTTACATACAAACGTTTTTCGCGATTTTTCCACACTTGCGGGTGCAATTTCCCGAAACCCCGTCTTAACGTGCACCTACATCACAAAAAGTAACTACAGTGAAAATTTCAGCTTCCTAGCTCTTACGGTTTGGGCTGTGCGTTGATCACCAATCAGTCAGTCAGTCAGTCAGTCAGTCAGGAAATCTGCTCAACCACCAACGTGGGCCCAGGCGGACAGAAGTTCAAAATTCAAGTCTCTAGCTATTACAGGCTCAGAGATCCTCGCGTTGATACATACGGCCGGACGGACATATGGACATGGCTAGATAGTCTCGGCTATTGATGCTGAACAAGAATCTCTATATATAAAACTGTTTGTCCTGACTGACTGACAGACCGTAGGAGCTAGAAAGCTGAGATTTTCACTGCAGTTACCTTATGTGATGTAGGTGCACGCTAAGACGGGGTTTCGGGAAATCCCACCCGCAAGTGTGGGAAAATCGCGAAAAACGTTTGTATGTAACTATTTTGTTTACAAAGATCTTTGTTCAAATTCATTTAAGGGGTGTTTCACACTTTTCGAAAAATCCGTTCCTCCTTGGTGGAAATGGAGGTCAAAGATTTGGTGGGTGACGTTTCGCGCTCAAATTCGTATCCAAAGATCTACAAGAAAAATAATTTGAGACGTGTTTCACACTTTTCGCAGAATCCAATCTTCTTGTGCGAAGTGTAAAGTTGTGTCCGATTTGCTTCAAACTTATTTTCAAAGCTACATAAGAATGTAATGAATACGTGTTTCAGCGATTTGGGAAATTCCACTCGCAATAGTGGTAAATTGGCGGAAAACGTTTGTATGAAAGTTGTTTGTTTACCGTCCGATCAAAATCAAAATCATTTCAAATTTGTTTGAGAACATTGATTTTATAACATACGTGCCACGGGCAAGGCCGGGTTATACCCGCTAGTATATATATATATATATATATATATATATATATTAACATATATGTATTGCAGTTAAGTAATAGTTTCCTTATCCTTTTCCTGCCGCCAGCCGACAAAAAGTAACATTTTTGCGCGCCCTCAAAAGAGACTTTCGGTGCTCGACTGAAATGCGTTGCGCTGGCTGTGTTTAAATGGATTTTGTGGTTCTTTTTTTAGTGGCCTGCAGAGTATGCGACTGCGGCCAGACCTACCGCCTTAACCCTCTTCCCCAGCGAGCCTACTCTTAAACATAGGCCCCTTGCTGACACTGAACGCCCGTCTTCTGGCCGTCGTCCTTGCCAAGTGTCAGTCCCAGTCGCAGTGCCTTTTCCAGTGGCATTCCCAGTGGCTTTGCCAAGAAAATCACCAAAACCAATGTCATGCCAAGAACTGCTTTTTGCTTGCGCTTTAGACATTATTTTGTTTATTTTACAGCTTGGTAATTGTTACGGACACAAAGATTGTGGTGAAAATGTCTGGCTAGTTCAAAAGTTTAGGCTAACATTCAACCTTTTTCTTGCTGTTCAAACTGCTAAGGTTGAGGAAATGCTAAACAGATGGTAAAATACATGAAATAAAGGTATTGCAAATAGCTTTCTTAGTGTCCAAATATTTACATCATAAGCTTCAGCTGGGCTTAAAACCTGTGCTAGATTTATTTTTGGTATCCTGGTGAATTTCAACTGGGTGTTAGGATCGTTATTGTTCAGGCACTTAAAGTTCAACTCTGTTAAATACAGCATAAACTACAGCTAGATTATTTTATTCGAAAACTTACTTAATTTTGTACTTCATTTCCATATGAACATATGACCCCATATGATATATGGCTATGAAAATTATCTGTTTGTGGTCTTCATATGAGATTTAATCGTAAAAATATTTAACATTATGGAATATGAAACATTAAATTTATCTTTTTGTCGGGGTGCTGATTATAGCAGTAAAATATAAAAACGATATTTCTTGGGTAACCATATTTAATTTTATATAAGGAACATAATATAATAAAGAAAAATATTTATAAGTTAATTTAATTAATCTTGGACCTTTACTCTTTACTCTTTTTATAAATGATCTCCCCTCGGTTATATCGTGTACTTATGTATGCGGACGATGTGATACTTATTCTATCATACACTAATCCCCTACATCGTTCTCGTCTGCAAGATGATTTGAACGCTATGTAACTTTGGTGTTCGGCCAATCAATTGCATCTAAATTGTTGAGAGTGTATGTTTACCTTCAATCGTACCATACCTTATCTTGTCAGTTATTCAATCGGCAATACTCCATTGCAACGTATACTAAAAGTTAAGGATCTAGGCGTTCTTTTTGATTCTAAACTCAACTTCAATCTCTACTACCATCGTTAATGAGGCCAAAGGTGTACTTGCATTCATTAAACGATATTCTAAAGAGTTTAACGATCCTTTTAGAACGAAACTCCTATACATCTCTCTTGTTGGCCCTATCCTTGAATACAGCTCTAGCACCTGGTCTCTGCAGTATAACAATAGCCAGGATCGTATTGAATCTGTTCAGAAGCAATTACTGCTTTTTGGGACCCCAATCTTCGGTTGCCATCCTACTGTTGTCTTCTTACATGAGTTAATTGTTGGCGACATAGATTCTTCTTTTCGGTTAGGGCATCTTTAATTCTCTGTTCCGTCTGGACCTACCAGGAATTATCGTCTCCTACTACCTACCTACGTGCACAACATATTACGCTGTGCACGATTCTTTTCGCGTGTTATGCAAAAATTACTATAGTTTGTATCACATTTTCTCCACCGAACTTTCTCTAACCCTAATAAAATCGTTGCTTTCGGGAACTCACTGACCATTCCCAGCTATGAGCAGGGGCATAGCTTGCTGGACATTTTTAATTTTTACTTAAAAACACTTTATTCTGTACTAACACCCTTCTTCTTAGCCGTAGTCTTTCATAGCGTCACTGACAAAATTAGCTGTGAAAAGGGGCATAGATGACCGGACACCTCCACCGGTCGGTGATGCTTTTAGAAAATTGTGTATTCTAACTAGGCTTTTAGCACTTAATTTTTTAATTTAATATATTGAATAATTAGGAACACACTCGCTTTTGTCGACCATTTAATCAATAAATACAAAAATAAATAGGAATAGTTTGTGAATCCAATTAATCAGAAATATCAATTTTTGAACTAAAAATTTTTAATGCATGGTCGTAAGTATATATGTTTTTATTTCCGACCGTATTCTCTCTCTCAGTCTCTTACTCCCTCTCTGCTGTACTTTCCCTGGCAAAAATTGAAATGACAGACATACTTTATGACTTTATGACTTTATGAATTGAATTTGAAATTACTGTAAGTTGATGTTTTTAATGAGACTAGCAAGAGATATATACCAAAGGCGACTCGAAGGAACAGGCAGAAACAAGCTTATTTTTTTTTAACGCAAGAATAAATTGCTTATCTCCGCAGTCGAACGCAAGATATGAGAGTCTGGGTCTTGAATTAGTTTCAACAAGTTGCAAAGTGTACTCAGGAAAGCTGTCTAGTGAGCGGCGGGGCTTTAGACTCGCCTGGGCGACAGTTTTCAAAGAGACTTTTAAATAAGAGTGCAAGGATATTTCAAAGATTTTCCAACACGGGTGGAAAAGGGGACTGGGGCTGCCTGACGTCATATTCACATTCACTAATATGGTTTCGCCGCTGCCCTTGTCGCCACGCATCGCATTAATATGGGAAGTGAAATATTTGTAGCATAATTCTAGGAGCGGTTACTTCTCAGCGCATTGTGTCACACTTTGTTGTGATGCTCGAGTACGTTAAAGAAATTTATATATATTCTGCTTCGCGCTTTGTCTTCTCCACTCTTGCCCACAGGCACACACGGATAGGCTTAATAGGGGCGTATGTGTGCCGCGTTTTTTTTTCAGCTTACACAAAGCCGTTGTCGAGATATCATGCTACTCATTTCTTTGTGGATGACATAAATTACTTTTTATGCTCTGCCCTTAAAAATTCAGATTGGGTTATTATACTATTGTTTTTAGAAAATGAATCAAAGACACATAGAGTATGCCACATAATTCATAAGTATGTGCTTCAAAATATATTTAATATCAGATCTATTACATTGACTGCAGGGTGTTTCAGACGTATTCCTTCTATATCATAAAGCTTTCATGGTAGTAATCGGTCATAAAGTCGTTGCCAGTTCTAAGCGTGCAAGTTCTAAGCGAGTAAGCAACAACGCCTACCTATTAGCACATTTGTGTGATAGGGGCTAAATGTAATTGCAGCTTCCTAGGGGCAGCCATTAAGGCCAACCCCTTGACTGCTTCAGCGGCGCTTCGTCTGGCAGTTCAACTTAAAAATGGGCTCTGTTGAATAAGGTCAGAGTCTGGGCATCACGTCAGGCGTAAATAAACGGAAATGAATTCATAAAATGCCAGGCGTAAATGCGTGGCAAACTCAACGTGATGCAACGTTGCGCGTTTAAAAGTGTAAATAATATGTGTGCTTAGTTTGTCAAGTGCTGGGTAAAAAAGGGAGAGTATATGTCGGTGTGTGTGTGACTGCATTTCTAACCCCGCCCTTTAGAGTTGGTGAGTTGGTAGCCTAAAAACTCATTACCATCAGCCGCTGTTTTGTATGAAGGCAATAACAAAATGCCCCACAAACAACCATTGCACACAAAACTGCAGTGGTGTAGTCCCCAAGAGGGGGGCGGATGCTGTATTTAAGAGCGTTGACATTAAGTTTCTGTAGTGCAGTGTTATTAAGTCAGCTAATGTGAAGTTTTACTCAGTTTCGGCCTCATATCAGAAATGGAGTTGACCACCTTCCTGAAACACTTTTAATTTAAGCTAACTAGATTAACATGATTATTTTATATGCAGGCAGGACCTCACCAAGTACTTGAAGTGGCTATAATAATTGGGTGTACTGACATTAACAAGGTATTAAGTCAGCAGATGAAAGTACCTCCGAGGCCATTACGTTTATATATATTCACTATCAACTTGTCTCTCCATCCAAATGTCTGTTAAAACATATCGAACGCAGAAGCTAGAGGAAATATATATAAAATAATACCTAAGTATCCATATAACAACTTTGGATAATCAGCTTGCCTACATTTGCTTACCAAATTCGGCATAGTTATTGCGCATGCCAATAATTGAGGAATCAGCGGAACCAATAAAGTTTATTGGTTCCCATGAAATGCGATCCCCTGCGAAATGCAGAATGGGGGTATTTCCACATATGCAACAACACCAAGCTGGAGACGTCGAGGATAGGATATATAAAGTAGAAAATGTGTATTTCTACCTCGCTACAGGTAGGACTATGAAAACATTTATTGCAGTTGAATCGATTTATACTGAATGGAATTATAATTATTTTTACAAACGTATCATTTTCTTTACCGTCAAAGATTAATATTTATCTAAATATGGATAATATCATTTCTGAGTATCTAAAATATAGATAAAATAATAAATGCTCTCTTCTTAAATATTCTACAATAAAAAATGTTATTTGAAAATGTATATTGCCGCATTATGATCTAAATAATATCTGGTCGTTTTATCCTCTTAAAAAAAACTTTTGGCTCGAATCGAAATGCTCACATTTGAGATATTGGCAATAGGAAATGTTCCTGGTTTCTTATTTTTGCGTCGAATACGTGCGGGTCAATCTGGATTAGGTACGAATTCTTGAATGTTTATTGGACGTTGTTTTGTTACCATTGTATGATGCTAAAGAAGGACTTTGGCCCAAAGCTACCTTTTGACATTTACATACATGGGAAGGCGACGACGGGTGTAAAAGTTTCTGTTGTTGCATAAAATTGGGGGCAACAGCCCGATGCTAAGGAGAAGCCTCAGCTGCGTTAATCAGCGGCGTGAGATATGTAGGAGAAGAATTTATTAACTCTACTCATGATTAACGCATTTTGCTTTTAATTTCCCTTACGTACACACACTGAAACACTCACATATACTTAAGATGAGGCTCCTGCATTTATTTATAAGGTTTTATCACGCCGGTGTGTTTTCTTCAACAAGCCCGAAACTTTTGGTCCTTTACTGCCAGTCTTTGCGACATATTCCAAACAGCCCAGATTGTGAAATTAAAGAGGTCGGGAAAGGCGTCGAACGTAAGCGGACTGAGCTGCTGAGGATGAGGACGAAACGACCCCAAGCCAGCTAAGTGCTTTTGGTGCAGCTAGTAAAGTAAACTATATTTCATGTACATACAAATAAAATATTTGCTGACTATTAATGTTGTTGCTGCTTAAATTATTAATTTAACATATTTTTGGTTAACACAAAATTAGCTTGTTGAAATTTTCAAGTATTGTCTTTAACTAAATTCTTGTTGGATAACTCTGCAGATAATTTTGAGCTCACCAAGCGAATTTCCCTTGCTTCATTTTCGGTTACTTTTATTACTTTTAAAAACTCATTCTTTCTAACGTTGTGGGTAGAACGAAGATCCAAGCTGTCTCAAAATTCTGTAATAAAGTGTGATTGCAAAAAAAAAAATTCTTGGCTTCTTTCCACGGCCCTTCAGGCCTGCGATTTATAATGACACCATAGATAAACTCAAACAACTTCCTCATTGCGGTAAACTTCCGGAAATTATCGCAAGGTATATTGAAAGCACTTTGGGCTATATGTTAATGGTCATCTGCCATTGAGGATATTTACTTGTTGCTACCTAAATCGAAGTTACGAAAAATACAAGTCAATTCAGCCCCATGAAATTGATCATTATTGATACTATAGGGCAGAAAACTACAATTTTCGGAATTACTTTATTTATTTATTTGATTTTACAAATACGTAAATTAAGTAAAAAAAAAATTACGGGAACATTTTTCCCAAAACCAGTTGTGAATTATTAACTGCTTTGCAGTTTCCACATTGCACTGCAGCTGGACACTTTGACAAGGGCTTACTATGTTTTCAAAAAGTAATAGCTATTATTGTTGCTTTCATTTATTATTTTAAATTAATGTCAATGTTTTTTGTTTTGTCAAAACTATATCACTATGATTAATATTTTTTTTTCCTTTTTTATTGTATTGGATCAAAAATAGCATATTTTTTTATTACAACACAGTTGGCTTAGGTAATGTTTCGCCAAGCCTGTTTGAGTCCTCAGGCTTTATCGTGGACTAACGTCGAAATCAGCTTTTTTGAATAAGGCTGCATCGTCACTTGGGTCGGGTCGGGGTCGGGTCGGGGACTCTGGGGCGTCTCGTGTGTCGTGGTCGCCCTCCCCTGAACACAAATTGGTGATCAGGAAGGATGGCTATCTGATCCATAAGTCTTGCAAGTCGGACGACAATCAGTCTGTCCTAGACCTTCGACAAGGAAGGCAGGAGACTGACCGGTCGATATGACTTACGGTCATATTCCGGCTTGCCCGACTTATGGACCATATGGATCCTCGCTAACTTCCACTGGGCAGGGAAGTGTTGCGACCTTAATTGGCATTGGCAGGGCCTTCAGGGCGGTGTGGCCCGGAGCTTTAGTTGTAGGAAGAACTTTGACGGCGTTGATTACCTCTTTCACGCGGATGGGACCGATAAGTGGTGACTTGTCAATCGGAGTCTCCGACGCTCGGGTAGTCTCATCGAGCTCTTCTGGAGAGGCCGAGTTGAATGTCGAAAACTGTTCCTTTAGGTGGCTGGCGAAGGTGTCAGCTTGTTTTTTAGTTGTATTTTCTGACAGCAGAATTATTCCGATGGCGTGTTTTTGTACTAGGGCCTCCAGCTCTTGTACCTTTCCCGAAATGCCCTTGGCATTCCCGATTAGCACCTTTAGTGGTGTGTTAATTTTGATAGCAACGAGGTTAAAAGGGTAAGGATTTGCTGTTGCATACCCAAAACCTGCTGTTGCATTTCTGTCATCCTCTCAAAGCTCGGCTTATGTCCTTGGTGGCGGAGGAAAGTCCTTCCCCGTTTCCAGATGTCTGCTGTTGCTGGCTTGCGCAGTCAGCCTCTCCTGTTGCTGTTCTTTCAAAGGTCTATGCAGCCTAGTTTGCGCTGGTCCTTCTCGCTGGCTAGAGCTCGGGTCGTTGTTCTCTGTGCTGAATGCGGCAGCGGCGTATAAAAGCCCTTTTACTTGTTCAGTGTGTGCTGTGTAGGGGAAGTCAACAGGTGTAGGCCCATGAACTTTATTGCTGTGGCTTCGGTTAGCTTGAGTCGGTGGGAGATTTTTCATTTTGGCGGGCTTTGAGGCTCCCGCACACTTTGTATATTCGGTGAACCACTCGCAGCCCTTATAGTTGGCAGGGTGGTTACCACCGCAGTGGACGCATGTTGCCGGAACTGAGTCGGATCGTGTGCAATCAGCAGAGCGATGATTGAGCCCGCATTTAACGCATTTGTGTTGTTTTCTACAGAATGTGGCCGTGTGCCCGTACTCCTGACATCTACGGCATTGCACCACATCCTGGCTTCTTCGAGCAGTCTCAAGCTTGACCACCTGCTTGCACAGCTTTCTGATGGTAAGAGCCTTCTTGTTGTTGGCCGCCGGTTGCAAGTTGATGAAGTGGATGTTCATGGGCTCTTTGGTAGCTTTGCTGCTCGGATTATGCACGTGGAGAACGGTTTGGCACAGGGTCCGCAGGACGTCGATGAGTTCTCGGTTGACTGTGGAGTGGTGGAGGCCTTTGATTATTATGCGGTAGGGCTTCTCCTCCTGCAGCTGGTATGAGTAGAACTCAATTTTATGTTCTTCCAGTATCTGTATGATGGCCCTGTATGTGGGCACATCATTGGCTAGGAATCGCATTGTCCTAGCTAGGTTGGATTTGATGGTCAAGTTATCCACTACTTCGGATAGTAGGAGCCACACGTCGTTGATGTCGCCGACCCGATTTAGGACGATGGGGGGTGTCTTTCTTCCTCCGGTGGGGGCATTGTTGTTGGCCCTTTTTTCGGGCACGGAGGAGCTGGTGCTGGCATGAGCGTCAGCGTTTGGCTGGGTGCCGCCCCCAACCTGAGGAGTCGCTGAGGCAGACAAGTTCTCTCCTTGGACTGGGTTTATCTGCTCGGCCTCAGATTCGTGAATATCAATGTCTGCGACGTTATCGGGTTGGGCCATGAGTGCATATATGTTGGAAGCATGAGTGCCAACTGGACTGGTGTCAGTCTTGATCTGTTTTCGCGGCAGGTGGGGACCTGCTGTCTAAGACTTTGCGCTTATCATTTTTATTTATCGCCTGTGATTGGATCATTTGAGCCGCGGCTGCGGCGTTAAAATTGGGTTTGACGATATCCATTATACGCACTAGGGCGTCAACGGGGTCTCTATTTGCACTAGCACCAGCATGTGGGCTGCTGCCGGGGTCTTCGGATTCCATTAAAGAGTAGGACGGAGAAACTGAAGTACTTCTTTCAGACATCAGCGCGGATAATTTGTCGGCAGCTGTTGCCAAGCGGCTGTTAAGCATTGAGGTGCTCGGCGGCAGGAGACACTTTTTGGTGTTCGAAGTGAATGGACGTGCTCGCGGAATAAAATTGAAAATCAAAATTCGAGTGCACGACCAAACGGCCAAACGCGGCTTTTGCAATCCCGCACATAAATAGATTGCAACGCATCAAATTTTGGAAAACACGAAAAATTATTATTATTATTATTTTTATTATTATTTTTATTATTATTATTATTTTTATTATTATTATTGTAATTTTGCGGTGTCCTGTTTACATGGCCTACGGCTGAGATTATGTATCTACATGCTTATACTCGAGCAATGTTTGAACCTGAATCCATGTTGTCCAGTTGATTGAAAGAATTGGTCACTTAGCTGCGCTGAATACTACATATCAATTTAAGTGGAGATTAATTTTTCAGTGCATAATAGTCGCAAGGTATTTTCATTATAAGGCTGTGATTCTAAAATTTCCCAAATAGCAGCAATTGATCCAAATGCTCTTATAAATTCGAATATCATTACCAGAGAAATATTCAGAATTTAAAAGAAAGCTGCTAATAAAGCCACAAGACCAACAACAATAACCATATTCAGGTAAATGCTGACACATGACAAGTTCAATTAATGTTTGCGTAAATACATATATCTGAGTCTAACATGTAAATCGGAGTGTGTGTGTGTGAGAACGTTTGTGTGTGCTGACTGTGTGATCCGTTTAGCGAACGTTGTGTGTACAAGTGTGACTGAAGTATGCCCATTGGTAGTACAAGAGTTGCTGCCATTTAGGGCTTGAAGTAGGGCTGCCTTTCTTTAAATTTAGTTAAATTTTACTCACACGGATAATCCAGTCTACAAATACGTACATAAATATTCCTGCGAGCAACATTAACGTAAGCTGTGAAAAAAATCATATATAATTAAAGAGCTTATTTGATACTGAAATCATTGACGTCGACCGCAAGCACCACACAATCAATCATAAGTCTTCGACTGGATAGATTAGATCCATCTCCGCCCATCTGGCCAGGACAGGCTTTTATAAAAATATATATAGCACAAGACACCAACCGTCCGGGCAATGTTTGGTAATTGAAACTATTCGCTTTTTGGCATTTTCATTAACGTAAATTGCCGTAAAACTTAACGCACTTCCCGACAAATGTTGCCATCGTCTGCCAGCACTTAAGTTTTCTTTCGAGAGGGGAGCGGGTAAGGTTTAAGGAGGCAACAGCCGTTCGCCAAATGAGCATTGAATTTAAAACCTTTAATCAAATAAAAATCAATCGTCGCCATTCATTTAGCTTCTGCATAGACGACTCTGTTTGTGTGGTTATATAATTAATGTTATGTTATTTTAATTTAAGTTTTACGTTCCAATAAATTTCATTCTGCGTTCTCAGGCGAACTTGTATTTTCGTTCAAAATCGTAAATTTACTTCATTTCTTCGCTTCGTTTTCCTTTTGCTTGATTTCTGCTTATGGCCTTATGAACGGAACTGATTGTATCCAAATTTTATACCTTTCCAGATATACAGCACATTTTAGAAATATATTTTTATCTAAGGTTTTTTTAGATTAATGAGATGGTTTTATATCTATTTATTAATATTATTATTCACTAACCGCCTTTTACAGTAATAGTTTTAACAAGACAAGTAAGTATTAAGCTAGTTTTAAAATTCTATTTGCAATTCCTTATTTTATTAATATATTCGGAGCATAATAAGCGAAGGTTATTAATATATATTCTTCCTTTAACAAAAATCCTTTGATCGAATCATTATTACGTCCAGCTCGCAGCAACAGAGTCCACTGAAAAACTTAATTAGTTAACATTTTTGACCTGGATCCGGACCAATAAAATATTATGAAATTTTAGGGGTATTTTGCACATCTAAATTAAGCTTATTTAGATTACCTAAAGGAAACGCACAGAAGGCACAGAGACAACAACAAATGCTATTAAAAACTTGTAAAGAAAATATAATTCATATAAGCAAGTTTGAATTATCAAATAATAACACAAACACCTACAAAAAATTTTAATTTTTCAGCTTTACATTAACTTAGTCGTAAATAGTTTACATTAATGACATATATTATGATTTCAATTTATACATGTTAAGATATATTTTTATAAAAGGGTAAATGTATTTATATGCTTACTCACAAACTATTAAGCAATACGAGGGCGGAAAAGATACTTTTAATATATAAAACACATAATTTAAATAATAAATAAATAATTAATATAACACTTATATTCATGGTCTGGTATATACATTAAAATCAATGTGGCTGCTAAGATTGCTCAGGTGTCAATAATTTACAACAATTTATAACAGTATCCAAAGAATGTGTGAATAAGTAGTATTAGTATTAGTTTTTAAATAATTAGTTACAACTTATGTTTCTCAAATTAAGCACAATGTAACTCAACCGTATATACTATTTCTGTTTTACAATTAAACTTATTCTTTTTATTATTTATAATAAATAAATATAATTGAACCACATATAAATTGGTAATTGGATATAACATTTGCTTATGCCTTTTATTTTTGTGCTGCTTTGAGTTATGCAAGCAGTCGTCTTCTCCAGAGCTTCAAGAGCACTTCAGGTACTTTGAGCTTGCAATTTTACTATTGTTACTCCCAAATGCATTTATATTCAGTGACCACGTCTGAACGACATTTGTCGAAATAAATCAATCAATAAATCGATCAATAAATCGCTGAGCCAACTGTCTGTGTTTTTTCCTGTCTGCGCCACACACGCTTCCTGTAGCAATGCGTCACTGTCGTCCTTATTCCATGCACTTTCTTTCCTTTCAGTTGAAATGATGTCTTTTCATGAGCATTGAATACGTATTTGCTTCAAACGTGCATTTTATATGCATGACTGGCGAAAAGATCATGAATTTTTTGCTTTATTATTGCTTATGAACAAATGAATAATTCAAAAATATGAATGTAAAAATGATTTTTATGTAAGCAGTGAACAAACTTCAGAGAGTTACCAAAAATAATTTCTGATTCTTTTCAATCAAAACAATTTGAAAGTGTCGAATTAACAATTGAGTAAAAACCTTGTATTAAGTGAGACTTTCAATCCTCTCCAAACAAAAGCCTCAACTTTAAACTGCTTTAATACAAAAGCATTATTGTCTTCTTAGCATTTTGTTCTTAATTAAGTAGACGCTACACTTTACGTATAATTAAAAACAAAGCCAATTGCAGCAAAAAAGTCTGTGATAATTTTTTATTTGGCAAATGGCAAGGAAAATAAATTTAAATAGTAGCGAATGATATAGAAAGAGAGAATTTCAGGATGATGTAGTTTAAGTATGCAGATTGCAGCGCCATGGAAAATTAATCCGTGGCGTGTAGCAAAAGCTACGAAATGTATTTAAAAGCTATACGAGTGTGCATAATGGAGAGACACTAAGGAAATTGGGGGTAAGCAAACATAAACGCACTCAGGCAGACTGTCATTAAAGCCCGAGAAAAGGCAACATTGCGTATACGCCGCGTGCACGTAAAAACTGTTGAAAATGTGCAGCTTATACGGAAATTGTATCCCTATCTCTTTCATTCTTTGAGTTTCTCCCTCAACTTTTAGTTGTAAATATCCGAAAGAATAAATCTTAAAACGTCTTCAAGCCAATGGCAAATGGTAACTGAAAAGATTTTCAGCAAGCTGCTGGCAAGGCACAGAATAACATATTGAAAAGGGAGCAAATTCATCTTAAAACTAAAGACTTTCAGACCGATTGTTGTATGACATCAGATTCGAAGCGTGTGGAGCAAAGAAAAGTCACCTACTGGGAAATACATCCTTAATCCGCATTTTCGTGCCGCGATAAAACAAACTATATTCCATATACCATCTCGTAACCCCAACTGGCTGTCCGGTTGTGGGAGGGCGATGCATGCGTATTATAGGGGATACCCTGAACCCTCTTCTTCCTACAGCTCGAGCTACCCGATGCTTGCCTTAGTAGTAATGAAGAAAAATTAAAATTAAAATTAAAAATAAAAATTGTTCCCTTGGCTGGGTTCGAACTCACAACAGACCGCACTACGTGCCCCCGTCTCTACTCACCAGCTCCACCAATAATTGAGACGTGATGAGACCCATTGAAAATGGGTAAAAGGTATAATGTGTTTGTGCAAATGTATGTAACAGGCAGAAGGAAGCATCTCCGACCCCATAGAGTATATACATTCTTGATCAGCATCAACAGCCGATTTAGCCATGTCCGTCTGTCTGTCTGTCCGTTCGTCTGTCCGTCCGTCCGTCCGTATGTATGAACGCAAGGATCTCAGAACTTATAAGAGCTAGAGACTTGAAATTTTAGCTGTAGGTCCTCCTAGTCCATGCGCAGTTTGTTTCCGATAATCGATAACTTACCCCGTTTCCAAGTAATCGATAAAAATCGATATCGAAATCATTTTTTTTTTTGAGCAATTTTGGTAAGAGCTGGAGTCACCAAACTTGACATGTAGCTTCTAGAATACCTATCGCCACCTCCCCGCTACCACCACAAACCTATAAATCATGTAAGTAAGCCAACTTGTATTACCTATCTAAGTTAGCCACAATTTTAATTATTTTGAGAATACGCGAATATTTTATAGTACAATAAGATATACTACTAAAAATTGCATTAAGATCGGTTAAGAAACACGAAAGAAAATGTGTTTTGGTCTGCAAACACGTGCAGCAGCACGCACAAATTCTAGAATTTCTGTATATTGTATTGTTTTCTGCGCTGCTATTTGAATTTGTTTTTTTTCTCATTAAGATTCAATAATTAGTGTGGCTGTTGGGTAGAAGCGGTAGCAGGTAGTGTCTTCTGCTGCGAGTTCGAGGCCTAACGAAGAGATTTTTATTTTTTTGGCTGGTGTGGCTGTTGAGTTGAGAAGCGGCAGCAAGTAATGCGGTCAGATGCGAGTTCAAACCCTGCCAAGGGAACTTTTTTTTTTAATTTATCTTTATTACTACTCAAGCAAACGATCGCATAGCGCGAGCTGCATTTGGTGTTGGAAGAAGAGGGTTCAGGGTATCCCCTAGTCGGGAGCTCCCGACTAGAACCTCTTACTTGTTTTTATATAAAAACAGTTGAATGAACATAGTCGGTCGCCAAAATGTCTTAGCTTATTATTATATTATATTTATCTGACTAACTCTTATACGTTTTATTACCCCTTGCAGGTGAAACCAAACCAAAAGACGTGGAGCGGAGAAGTCGAAAAAGTGAAGTTGACGTTGGCTGTTCGACTTTTGAATGTAGTTTTTAAGCTTTTGTTGTATACTTTTACTGTATGTTCATTAATTTGTATCCGATTTACGTTGGATATAATGAACGCATTTATTGATTGTGTAGCATTTGTTATTTCCCAAACTTCTATTGTGACCCATTCCCAGTCAGAGTGGTATTTCCTCTTCATGTTGTTTATCTAGCGTTTATTGGGTGTTGCTATGCAAACTTTATACCCATTACTATTCCCACACGCATATACTGTTACTAGCGGGAATAACCCGGCCGCTTTCCACCTATTTACTACTGTTGCGAGTGGAAATAAGTTTTTGAAAATAAGTTTGATGAAAATCGCACAAAACTCAAAATTCACAAAAAATTCTTTAAAATGCACTTTCCATCAAAGTAGTTTTGATTTTGCGAAATATGTGAAACACGTCTCAAATTATTTTTTATGTAGATCCTTGGAAATGAATTTAACTCCTCAAATTAATTTGAACAAAGATTTTTGAAATTGAGTTTAAGGCCGATCGGATGGTAAACAAATAGTTTCATACAAACGACTTTCGCGATTTTTCCATACGTGGAATTTTTAAAATCGCTGAAACACGTATTTATTAAGTTCTTATGTAGAGCTCCTAATATAAGTTTGAAGCAAATCGAACAAAACTTTAAAATTCGCCTTAAAAATCGTTGAATCGCATTTATACCGAGGAAGCTTGGATTCTGCTAAAAGCGTCAATCACGTCTAAAAGATTTTTCATATTTATCCTTGTAAATGAATTTGAGCGCAAAACGTCACCCACCAAATCTTTGACCCCCATTTCCACCAAGGAGGAATTCATTTTTGGAAAAGTGTAAAGCACCCATCCAATGAAATCTAAATTTATTCTCATTTGGCTCCTAAAATTACAACTCGCAACGCACTTCTAAATTTCTTTATATTTTATGGCCTTAGGCAGAACTCCATTCGGGACCAAATATAACCTCTCATCAGACTTTCTCCCTCTTTTAGCTTCTCTGTGCAGCTCTGTGCAGCAACCAAAAAAAAAGAGTCAACTGCTGATAAAGGGAGATGTTAAAAGATTTCAGGCTAAACTCAACAACTCAATCAACCTCAACATTATTCTGAGCTCGCCTGAGGATATAGAGGATGTAGTCTTTAATTTCTTGGCGAACATATGAGGAGCAGCCGATCTGGCTTCACATGAAACAGGCCCGATTCAGACATCGCCCCCTTGAGACTCAATCTATTCGGCGACAGCCCCACTCCTGGCACTGAAAAGGCGCTCTGGTCATCTAAGGGTGAATAGGATATACAGAAGAATATCCAACAAGCTCCAAAAAATCCTCGCAGCCATAAGCAACCAGCAGTTCAGTAAAAACTTACGGACGCAAGCCCAGGTGCTAACCGGGGTACAATCTCTGGCATCTGACAAAACGCTTAAAAAACGGTGCTTCGAGTTGGACATTAGCTAAGGCAATGGAAAAGCGCTCTAATCGACATCTTCTCGAATCTTATCGACCCTCTCCAAATATTCGAAAGAATATTAATGGCCAGAGTGACGGAGCTGGATTGCGCTAATCGCATCATTACAAGGCATCAGTTCGGATATAGAAGACGGCATGGGACACCGGAGCAGCTTCATCGAGTTGTTGATTTCATCCTCGACAGCTTCGAGAACTTCGATTATTGATTCGCGGCATTTTTTGACATCAAACGGGCGTTTCATCAAGTGTGGCAATAAGGACTCCTGTTCAAACTGAAAACTTTGCCTCCCCCCTATCTATTTCCTATATTCCACAGCTTCCACAATCGCAGGCTCACTTGGAGCAAACACATCTTAACAGTATATCACAGTGTACTGCGAAAATAAAAAAATATGGCATAGCTTCTTAAAGAAAGAAGCTAGCTCCCTCTGAGCAACAAGGTGCTGCTGTATAAAACCCTACTGGCCCTATTTTGACGCTATGCAAGACAAACCTCCGGCATGGCAGCAAAATCCCATTGGAAGAAACTTAGGGTCTTACAAGCCAAGGTGCTCAGACTAAGTACTGGGGACACTGATACATCCGCAACAGGGCCTTAGCAAGAGACCTAAAGGTTCCCTTGGTGGGCGACCTTCCACTTCTCACCCCCTTCTTTCTACACGCTCCAATATATTCGCAAGAAGGCTTTGCAAAAGAAAGCGACGGAGACTTCGCAGGATCCACCCCATCGATCTCCGAAACCGGGCACTCAGATAAAGAAAAGCTAAATCGAGTAATTATAATACTTAATAATTATTGTAAAGTATGTTAAGCGCATTATTGTAAAGCTAGGTTAAGATGCTCAAGAATAGTATCAATAAATTAGCTAATAAAAGAGAAAAAAAATTAAAATGACAAAAATATCTACCCAGCTGTGAAATGTACATATGAAAATATTAAACTATTTAACAGAATTAACTACTATAAAATGATCTTTTATAATTGTTTCTTAACTTTTATTTTGTAACTTTCCATTCAACTTTAATATGTTCATTAATGCGCAATACACATTCGTCTCGACACTCGTAATACAAGGCTAACGAATGAATGGGGGTTATATTGGCTTTGGAGATTCGACGATGAACACCAGCAACTTTACGAAGGACCCCAAATCACATAAAGGACACCACGATTAATTCAATATTTCATTTATGTGATTGCAAGAGCCTCACCTCACGCACGGTGCCGCCATTTCCCTTTCCGGTTGTTGCCACGCACAAAAAAACACACACACACAAGGGTAGGGCACCTAAGTTGCGACCGTATAATATTCAAAATAAAATGACTTATGTAGACACGACTTTATTCTACATTGTTGCCCATATGGATAGGGGAAGGGTAGCAAGCCCTTCCGATCTCGACTTGTCACTGTGGGCTGCTTCTGTTGCTTTCAACGCTCAAGCTAACATTTTTTACACTTTAGTTTGACATTTGTGGGAACAGGCATGCCTCACGAAACCACGAACGTGTCCTTGAAGCAGATGTGATGTGATTGTCCCTTATTGATGCAGCTGTTGCTGGTATTGCTTCTGCACTTGTACCTACTTACACTTTTCGAAAAATGCATTTATCCTTGTTGGAAATGGAGGTCAAAGCTTTGGTGGTTGCCGGTTCGCGCTCTTATTCATTTCAAACGATCTATATGAAAAATCATTTGAGACTTGTTTCAGGCTTTTCGCAGAATCCAAGTTTCCTCGGTAGAAATTCGATTCAAAGATTTTTAGGACGAACTTTTAAGTTTTTTCCGACTGACGGCGTAACGGCATTCACATATGCAAAATAAAAAAAATTATGACAATGAAGACACCCATAGAAACACACAACCATCCTATAGCTCAGTCGTCTTCAGCTTGGTTGAGATGGTGGTGACTTAAGGAAGTGTCAAGGGGATACGAGTGGGTGCCATGTTTAAGTTTAAATGCACTTGCTTGCTTGGAGGGAGATTTCACTTACATAAATACGCATATGTTTAGTTGTTTATTCGATTTGTGTGTATTCTCGTGCTCATACATTTGGCAAACAAATATTTACGCATATTCTTTATTGTGTTAATCGCTTTAGTTCTACTTAGTGTTGCCTTCGCCATTGTAAATGAGTTAAAAGGGTTAAAATTGTTTTGTGCAAAAGATGGCATATCCGACCTTACAAAGGTTCTATATACATATAAGAGTATTTTCCAACGCACCATAACCGTACAATTTTCCTGTTAATATTTTACATTCATACATACATGCCATTTGTTGGTCCGACGCACCGTCATGTAAGTCAGTTAAGCTCGTAACGTCATAATTACAAAGTACACTTATATAACTGCGTAGTTTTTATATTTTTTATATCATTTTCCAAAACTCTGTATTAGTGCTCACTTCCGATCAAATAGTATAATTTTGGCTTCATGGCTCTTACGGATTGGGCTCTGCATTAGTCAAAATTCAGTCGATAAGGCCAAACTCATATATGTACATACATAGATAGATATTCATAAAGTCGATGTAACCATGACCGATGTTTTCTAACTGTCCGTCATAAGGGTTATAAGAGCAAGAGCTAAAAATTTAATGTATTAAGTTTTGAGTATCATAAAAGCATATCAAGCTGATTTGAAATTTTCGAGAAATGGCTCATTCTGCACGAGAGTACATGCCCTAGAGCAATTAACTGACAGAGGAGGCATTTTGATCAAAAGCTCTTTTTCATGGGCGATACCGAGGTTTATTACTCAATGCCTAGCAGGCAAGGCTTGAAATAATTTAATAAAAAAGCTTTAGTTCCGAACGATTGGATTTATAATGCCTAGTATATATATAAAACCTGAACCAAATGGTTACCTCCCAATTTTAGAAAATCTTTATAACATAAAACAAAGATCTAAGGCTATGTTCAATACTCTGAAAATTAATTACCCTCGTTGTCATTCAGTTTACGTACAGTTTTAGTAAACAGCCTGGCGTGAAATATAATACAAGAGACTTGGCAGTAGCAAAGGTAGATACAGATACACATACCCGTGCCAAAAATGTATCCTCAAGCAGCATAACAAACTGTAAATATATCTATGTGTGTACGTAATTGCCATATATGTACATATTTATATATTTATGTATATGCGTTTTTATCGCAAATTGCTTGCGAGTTGCCCGCAGCTGGCATATTTTACAGTTATCTTTTTTGTTTTAAAATATTTATTCAACTTCTCCCTGGACTTCCAGTTAAAGTAAATCTAAAGTGCTAACGAGTCATACATCCCGACTAAAAGATACCCTGTTCCCAGCACGGAGCTGCATCTCTTCATCTATATCTCTTAATATGTGCGTTGTTGAGTCATAAGGAATGGGAAATCCGAGATATTTAAACAAACTATGGTAATAATATTTAATATTTAATTGACAATTCAATTTAAATGAGAATTTATAAATTAACTATGGTGCCTCAGCAGACAGGCAGAGAGAGTTGGCTAGAACGGCTGGAATGTTGATTCTGATCAAGAATATATAATGTATACAAAATAGCTTTTTTAACCCACTCAGCTGCTATATGCCCCTTTGCTCATTTTCAATGGGCATAAGGTATAAAAAACGCTGAAGATATGCCCGCAAAATTATTTAAATTGAAAATTGTTTGTTTTGCCGTTGTTGGCACCAGCCAGAGATAAAAATTTCCAGCTAAGCAGCCAGGAGACTTATTTAGGGGCAGCACAAAGAAAGAGACCACATTGCATAAATCAACGGATAGAAGAAGAACCACAACCAAATGTTTTGGGTTTTATTTACATTGGAAAATTCATCTGAGGCTAAATATTGGACAGTGTCACACTCTTGAATTATGTACTTATATGATATATGTACTTTTATAAGAACATGCTCGTTTTCTGAATTCTCAATACATATCGTGGAATAAATCGTGAAATAATTTTTTTTCGCGCGATTTGCAACAGTTTTTGTGGAAATATTTTTTTATTTACGAATTTTAGTTGGTAGTTTAGTTAAAATTGAATAATAACATCTTTTAAACTATACTTAAGCTTTGGTATGAAATGTAAGATATTACCTCTCACCCAGTTTCCGCCCGTGGAAAATTAAAAATACATATGTTAAAAGTCCACCGAATATAAAACCATATGTTGGAATCAACAATTTCCGTTGATGTTAGTCTTGTGGTGAGAAGCTTGAAGCCGAAAGGTAAGCTTTCCTTTATTGAACCTATGACCCATCCATTTTCCATCCAAGAGCGGTGGTATCGCGAAAAGTGTGTCCAATAAATATCAATACAGATTTGTGAAACTGAGTTTGTGGGCGATCTAATGTTTAATAAATAGCTTGAATGCAACAGTTTTTCACTAAATTTCCACATTATGAATTTGAAAAATCGTGGAGCTTTGAAAATAAGTTTAAGGCTTCACCCTTCTAACCTTTCATCCGCAATTAATTAAAAATGCCCCGTTTTTTAAATATTTAAATTATCCACTAACAATAAATGCAGAGGCAATCTTAGATAGTTATTCACAATACACTTTGTTCACAATTCAAGCACATTTCGAGCATTTTCCCCTCCCGCAAGGGTCAGATAGGCTTAGGTCCATTATTAACTTTTAAATTATTTTAATTTTAGTTAACTGAATACTTTGTACTTTGATGATGATATCATTTTATATACTGTACATTTTTCTAGCAACTTTTGTTTATAGCTTACAAACAAACTGTTGCACAGCGAGGCGAACCCGGGAAACTATTGACCGGCATCTGTTAGCAACAATAAGAAAATAACTAACAAGCGCTAAGCCTTAGTGCAAATATTTATTGCAGTTTGGTTTAAAAATCCAAAAACAGTCTTATAAATGATTTAGACAGCAAAGACCCACCATTCGGTTGAACTGTCCAACTCTACAGATCTCTCGTTTAATTTTAGTCTAAATCTTGACTGAGCTGCAAATCAAAAATATTATATTGCTGGGAAACATGCGTCTAAGGTATAAAGCTTGTTCACCCAACGTAATGGGGATTTGCAAGAAATTTATGTTTTGTTAACCAATTAAATTTGTTAGAATCAACTATATACACACGTTCTATTTGCGCAAGCCCGCTGAACAGTCTGTTTAGACGTGTGGGCGCCGAATGCACATTTTTCTTTTAATTGTTGGTTAATGTTGGGCGGAAATAATAACAATTTAGCATTGTTGGTGTTCAACAAAAAAGATTTAATATAACGTTTATGTTTAAATGAAATTTTTTATTTACGCCCGTGGCCGAAAAAAGTCAAGCGGCTGAAAAACCTGAAAACTCTAAAGGGTTTTTTGAAGGTCACAATTGTCTGTGAAGCCAACAATAAATCTATGCCAGGAAGGACGAAGCACAGCGTGTGTCAAGTGCATAGATTTAACTATGTTTTAATGTTTTAAAGACTTTCAAGACAGTAATCAATAATTCGTTTCTGTTGGAAAAGCATCTTTCGCTAAATATAAAACAGTTTCTCCTGACTGACTGACTGACTGATTGGTGATCAACGCACAACCCTTACCGTTAAAGCTGGGATGTTGATGAAGGTGCACGTTAAGACGGGGTTTCGGGAAATTCCAGACGCATGTGAGGGAAAATCGCGTAAAACGTGTGTATGAAACTTTTTTGATCACCATCGTGAGATCGATCTCAAACTTATTATCAAAGATCTTAGTTCAAATTCATTTGAGGGGTATTTCACACTTTTCGAAAAATGCCTTCCTCCCTGGTGGAAATGGAGGTCAATGCGATTCAAAGAATTTTTTGGTGTAGTTTTTTAATGAAAACGTTTTTCAGCGAAAAAGATTGTATAATAAAGCCGCATCTGATCTCAAGAAATTGTTGTCTGATTTGAAAAATGAATCTCTTGCTGCATACCTTAGATATCTAGACCCCCATTCTTGCAACTACGAGCACAATTTATGGAGAGCGACTAAATATTTCAAACGACCTGCTAAGAGAAACACAATAGTTCGTAAGAGTAATGGCAAATGGTGTAGGACTGATGAAGAGCAAGCTGATGCATTTGGACAGCATTTGCACACGGTATTTCAGACAAATGATATAGCTGACACTCTAACAGAAATTTGTCACATTAGCTAACAGAGATAAAACACATCAACAATAAAAAAGCACCAGGCTCTGACAAAATCGATGGCTTAACCATAAAAAATCTTCTTCCAAAATGCATTCGTTTCCTAACTTTTTTATTTAATGCAATATTCAGACTGGATCACTTCCCAAGTCAATGGAAATGTGCTGAGATAATAATGATTCTAAAGCCAAACAAACCTGAAAAAGAGCTCTCGTCATACCGTCCTGTTCGCCTTCTGTCAACATTTTCTAAAGTATTTGAAAAAATACTTTTATAGAGAATGTTGCCAACCTTGGACGAACTTGCCATCATTTCAGAACACCAGTTTGGATTTAGAAGAGGCCATGGTACCCGTGAGCAGTGCCACAGAGTCATAAATGAAATCATGACAGCTTTTGAAAATAAAAAATATGGTACTGCAGCATTTCTTGACGTTCAACAAGCGTTTGATCGCGTTTGGCACAACGGTATTCTATATAAAGTAAAGAAATGGCTACCTGCACCATACTTTTTATTATTGAAGTCGTATTTGGGTAAGCGATACTTCTACGTGCAGCAAAAAAGTGAATCGTCGCCACTGTATCCTATAAATGCTTGTGTTCCGCAAGGAAGCATCTTACGACCTATATTTTATACCCTGTTCACGGCTGATATGCCAATTGCTAATTGCACAACTGTTGCAACATACGCGAATGACACAGCCTTTATAGCAACTAGCTCATCAAAAGAGGAAGCTTCCCAACATCTGCAGTCAGATCAAATCCGTTCAGATAACATTTGCATTAAAAAAGAGAGATTGCCCAGAAGTTTTATTTAACGGCTCAGCAATTCCGCAAAGCAACTCTGTGAAGTATCTTGGCTTACATCTCGATCGGATACTTACATGGAAAAACCATATTACGGCAAAACGGCAGCAACTTAAATTAAAGACACAACGAATGTCTTGGCTGTTAGGCCGAAAATCTGAAACTAGCCTAGAAAACAAAGTTCGCCTCTATAAAGCCATACTAAAGCCTGTGTGGACATACGCTTTACAACTGTGGGGTACTGCTAGCAATTCAAATATTGAAATTAATCAGCGCTACCAGTCAAAAACATTGCGGTCCATAGTAAATGCTCCTTTCTACATCTCTAATGCAAACATACACAAAGACTTAAAAATTCCTTATGTAAAAGAAGAAATATATAAGATCACTACAAAATACATTGATAGACTTCACAACTACCAAAATAACCTAGCCTTAAATAATAATAGTCTAGCAATAAGAAGACTTAAAAAAGAGCATATTCTTGATCTCGATGTTCCCCGTTAGCTTTTGGTACTAACAATGCTGATGCTGCACGGGGTGACATACTCCTTTGGATGATACCATGCTTCTGAAGATCATCCAGCATTGTGTGTAGCTTATCCCTCTGGGCAAATGGGACTTGATATCGTCTATCCAAGATAGGATTTTGGGTTGGCACGTTGATTTCCATGACTGCTGTATCGCATCTGCCAATTTTTGAAAGAGCTTCGGCAATTCAATCTGAATACGAATTCAACAGATCGCTCACCTGATTGCGCTAGGTGATATTAACGTCAGCGCTAATATCAAATTACTTTTTCTCCAACACTGCAACCCGAGACGCATCTGCCTCACTATTCAGCATCCGCTTGTCTTGCCACAAAATATCTCTTCCAAGCAAAACCTCGTGCGACAACACCTTGTCCGGCACTATTTGAATTCTGGTGTACGCCTGATACTCGCCGCGTTTAAACTCAGTTAAAATGCACTCCATCGATTCGCCTATTGACCCGCCAAATCCTTGCAGCCGTTTTACCGATTGTTGTCTAACAGCTCCCTTGGGAACAGATGATTCTTAAATGAGAGTATTATCACTTCCTGTATCCACAAATGCTTTATATTTGCGCTCTCCTATGTACATCGTTTCCATGATCGGTGGAAATAATTTTTTATTTGTCTCATTTAGCTGAGATACTGTTGAATTTTTCGATTTGCAGTCCATATCGAACATCGTGTTGCAATACGCCCAAACTGATGGCAATTGAAAGACATTGGTCCTTTTGTTTTGGATTCGCTGCCACTAATCTCTTCCACCTTTGCTTTGTCGAACGCTCCAGCGCTTTACCTATACGTGCCATGTGCCGTCTTCATATTTCCCAATGATTTGAACAGCTCAGAGCATGTAGCTAGAGTCATCGCCAATAACGCTTCCGTCGACTCATGCGAATTAAGCCCGTTGCTAATATACGAATTTATCGATGGCTCATCCATATTGGCTAGTCGTCCTAATGCCAGCATTGCATAAAAATACTCGATCGTTGACTCGTAGTACTTGCGTTTCCGTTGCATCATTTGCCTGAGCACACCTGCCATAAGAACCACGCTTTTTTTTTTCTACCACACTTTTAAGCTCATCCATCTGTTTTTGCATATTCGTGCTCTGAATGTACTCGTCACAATCATAATCGTCTAAGTCTATTTCATCAGACTCCAACACTCTTGCGAGCTCCTCGGCTTTTGCTTTTTTCTTTCCTGTGATTCCTAACAAGGTCCTATAAGACGGTTCTCTTTAATAATACATATAATATAATAAATAACCTGCAGAATATAAAAATAAAACTTTTCGCTTTATAGCCTTATACACCTTAGACTAATTAGTAGTAAGTCTTGTTAAATAGTTTCCCCCATATATAACTAGCTTAAGCTGCCATATTAGGTAGTAGTGATCTTGTAAACAATAAAATATATATACAAAAATAAAATCGTGTGAATCCTGTTTTTATGTCCGTATGTCCGTCTCTCCGTAGGTCCTTCTATTTCCCGCGCAGATCGAGTTTGTTTCCGATATTCGATAACTTGCCCCGTTTCCAAGTAATCGATAAAAATCGATATCGAAATCGTGTTTTTGTGCAATTTTGGTAAGAGCTAGAGTCACCAAACTTGACATGTAGCTTCTAGAATAGTATGTACATATATATCAAGTATCTTTCATTTTAAACACCTCCCCGCTACTACCTCATAGCTATAAATCAAGTAAATAAACCAATTTATGCTGCCCACAATATAAGCCTCAATTTAAATGAAATTGACTTTTTGTTAACACGAATATTCTCTAGTACAATATATGTATGGACTGTAGAAAATTTCATCAAGATCGGTTAAGAAACACGTATTAATGAGAAAAAAGTATTAAAATAGCAGCACGGAAAACAACACAATTGCAATTGCAATGCTGTTGAAAGAATTCAAAGCAGCCGCGCATGAATGTCTGTATGTACATGTATACATGCCCCAAACTTGAGTCCAGCAATGACATGCTTTATTTAACAACTTTTGTGTTTCTTAACCGATTTTGATGAAATTTTCTACAACTTATTCTACTGTAGAATGCTTGTGTATTATCAAAAAGTCAATTGTATTTAAATTTTCTCATAATCCTAAGCAAGTTTTTAACTTTGTCAATTCTAAAAGAAAGACATCTATTTAGCCTTCTCCGGTTAAGTTTGCAGAAGAGAGCGCGAATACTGATCCAGGCATATCCGAACTGTTCGCAAACTTTTTTCAAACTACCTACTAGGTACAATAAAAATCAGCCTTATCCTTATCAGTTACAGAGGTCAACTGCATCTTAAATCCTATTATTACGGAAAGTTCGCTTCTCAGCGACCTTAACACTATCAAGCCGGTTTACTCACCGTGCCCTGATGGTGTTCCTGCTTGTGTGCTCAGGTACTGTGCTACAGCATTATGCAAACCTGTGTTAAAACTTTCAGCTTTTCCGACCATTTGGAAGGAATCATACATTGTCCCTCTCCATGAAAAAAGGAGTAAGTCAGATGTCGAAAACTATAGAGATATTTCCAAATTAACCGCTATACCTAAGCTTTTGAGAGAATAATAACATCTCAACTGCAACATTTATGTAGTTCTATCATTTCACCTTCCCAGCATGTGTTCTTGAAGCGCAGATCTACAACTACTTCGCTTGTAATTGATGGGTTTAAGAAAAGGATGCAGACTGACGTCATATACACTGATTTTAGTAAGGCTTTCGACTCTGTCAACCACTCCTTACTGCTTCGTAAATTATGCCTTCTCGGCTTCCCAGTCAATCTCTTGAACTGGATTTCAGAATCAAAGGTTTTTTTCAGAAATTTGTTTTCAAACCAATTCGGGTGACTTCTGGTGTTCCTCAAGGTAGTCATCTCGGCCAGCTACTATTTACTCTTTTCATTAATGACCTTCCCTCAATACTGTCTCACTCTCGAATACTAATGTATGCTGACGATGTGAAGTAATGCCTTACATATAAAGATATGGCATCATGTTATCTCTTACGAGCTGCCATTGATGCGTTTCAGGCTTGGTGTCTAGCCAGCCTCTTAAACTTAAACTGCTCCAAATGTATGGTAATGACTTTTTATAGAAGCCCTCCTCAATTGGTTTCTTGCATCCTTGATAGGTTACCGCTTGAGCGTGTTAACAGTTCTTCTAATCAAGTTAATGATCTAGGTGTCATCCTTGATCATAAACTTAAATTCGACTCTCATGCAAAGACCGTGGTCAATAAGTCCAGAATTGTTTTGGGTTTCATCAAGCGATGGTCGAAGGAGTTTGACGATCCGTACACGACAAAAACCCATTATATATCTTTGGTACGACCTATACTTGAGTATGCCTCCTGTATCTGGTCACCACAGTACTCTATCCATCAAGACAGAATTGAATCCGCTCAGAAACAAATCTTGTTGTTTGCCCTTCGTGGTTTTAATTGGGATCCTCGTGTGCGGCTACCGCAATACTCCAGCAGACTTCTGATGATTAACCTTCCGTCCTTATCTAATCGTAGAAACATGCTGGGTGTAATATTTATCTACAAATTAATTACTGGTAAAAATTGACTCTTCTGTCTTATCGCCTCATTTTGCTCAACTAACCATGCCTTGCATGAACCGTTCAGGGTTCTCTGTGATGACTATAACAAGCATTACAGACTATTCTGCTCGGAGTCTTCTCTTCCTCGTATAAAGTCTTCTATTCTAAACAATTTAGCTAGTAGATAGTCTTATTTGTATTATACCCTGAACCCATTGAAAATGGGTAAAAGGGGTATAATGTATTTGTGCAAATGTATGTAACAGGCAGAAGGAAGCATTTCCGACCCTATAAAGTATATATATTCTTGATCAGCATCAAGGCGAGTCGATCTGGCCATGTCCGTCCGTCCGTCCGTCCGTCCGTCCGTCCGTCCGTCCGTCCGTATGTATGAACCCAAGGATATCAGAACCTATAAGAGCTAGAGACTTGAAATTTTAGCAGATCGAGTTTGTTTCCGATATTCGATAACTTGCCCCGTTTCCATGTAACCAATAAAAGTCGATATCGAAATTACATTTTTTGATCAATTTTGATATATAATAAAGCTAGAGCCACCAAACCTGACATGTAGCTTCTAGAATAGTATATATGTATATACCTCCCCGATACTACCTCATAGCTATTAATCAAGTAAAAACACCAATTTATGCCTGCCATAAATATAAGCCACAATTTAAATGCAGTTGACTTTTTGATAATACACGAATATTCTATAGTACAATAAGATGTACTGTAGAAAATTTCATTGGGATCGGTTAAGAAACACAGAAATGATCAAAGAAAACGTGTTTTAATTTTTTCCTACCAGTGGTTGAGTAGATGCGGCGGTAAATAGTGCGGTCAGTTGCGAGTTCAAACCCTGCCAAGGAAATTTTTTTTTAATTTGTCTTTATTATTACTTCGGGTTCGGGTTAGCCCCTAGTCGGGAGCCTTCGACTTGAACCTCTTACTTGTTTGTTATTGTATTTGTGCATATACTCTTATTCTGTTTGTCTTCGTTTTTTACTTTTTTACTTTGCAACTCGTGTCGTACGTTACACGACTGCGCCCCTCGGTCGGTTGGGCGGGAGGTGGGATGCAGAACAAAAATAAATAAATAAAAATTGTGGCTATAATTGGTGGGCAATACAAGTTGGTTTATCATCTTGATTTATATCTATGTGGCGGTAGCGGGTAGTTGGCGATACTGAAATAGAAGCAGCATGTCAAGTTTGGGGACTCTAACTCTTATTATTTACCAAAATACAAAAAACAGGATTACTTGGAAACGGAACAAGTTATCGAATATCGAAAATAAACTCGATCTGCGCGGGCACTAAGAGGACTTACAGGTAAACTACTTCAAGTCTCTAGCTCTTATAGTTTCTGAGATCCTTGCGTTCATACATACGGACAGACAGACAGACGGACATAGCCAGATCGACTCGGCTATTGATGCTGGTCAAGAATATATATACTTTCTGCTTCCTTTTGCCTTTTACATACATTTGGACAAATACATTACAACATTTTAACCCATTTTAATGGGTTCAGGGTATACAAATTTGTAAGGTTAGGGTGTTTATATAAACCGATCTAGGAGTTCGATTGGATGAAATCTCCGCAATCTCCTCCGCATTCTGACTCTTTCAATTTTACGTTTCTTTAGAAGGCGCCTATCCAGGCAATTGGTATGATTTGCAAGCCGCGTGATATAATTCGTAGCCTGTATATTTATTACGTCCCCGTCATTGGGCACGCCTAGGTATCTTTCCAAATCGGAAGTTCGCATGTACCAGGGGGCACCAGACAGCTTGCGGAGCGTTTTTGCTCGTAGCAATCCCGTATACTTAAATTCCACAACGCCAGGCTGGAGCAGTTTAAGTTTTATAGATGGTTACCTAATTTTCTAAAGAAAACGCATTTCTACTGTATAGAAACCATCTAAGTTTGCCCAATCTGCTCTTTAGAGCTTCTGAAACACTTATGATGTGTTTGTTAAAATTCAAGCGCCTGTCTAAGTGGACCCCTAAGTATTTGTAGCTGTTGTAGTGCGTCAATAATTGACCCGCAACAAAACTCCCGGACATATTGTAGTAATGAGTTCCAATTTTTGGCTAGCGTGGGAACGCTGACGCTGCGTTGTTGCCTACACACATATATGTGTGAACATATAACATATGTATGCACTTGAAGAGTGCATATGTAAACACTGCAACAAAGTGTTACAGTGTGACAGTTTTATATATTTTAAATGCAGTGCATACTCTATATGTGCGCATATCACAATACATCCCTGCAGAGCGCATAGGTCACATTGGCGCATTTATTTGAATTATTGCCAATATTCCAACATTTAGCCCACATTTCAAATTTATGGAGGTATTGCTGCAGGACGTCAGTAGTTTCGTAGACACATTCATTTCTTGATAAGATAGCTGTGTCATCTGCAAATGTGGCGATAGTCCTGTGGATCCACGAGTTCAATTGTAGTGCCAGTGGGCATGTCATATGTAAAGAGGGTGTAGAGCGTGGGCCACAACACACTCCCTTGAGGAACGCCAGCCCCGATGGCCTTGACTGTTGGACTCAACCCCATTGAACACTACCGACAATGATCGGTTTGTTAAGTAGCTTCGCACAATCAAATAAAGTTGAGGTGGCAACAAGGGACAGTTTTGCAGAGTAGTCCATCATGCCAGACTCTGTCGAAGGCTTGTTTAATGTCCAAGTACGCTGCCACTAAGTACTCTTTGGCTTCAGGTGGTTCGACACCCTTAAGGAAAATTCTTTCTAGTCTGCTCAACAGTTGCTGGAACTCCAATGTTGCCCACGAGAGTTGCGGCGGGAGATCTATCGAAGCGACTGTTAACTCACCCCTACTAGTTGCAATCTGGATACACTGGCCTGTAGCCAGGTCTCTGTAATAAGCATCACATCAATGTAGTGTTCAGCTAGTAAGTGCTTTAGCTCCTACATTCCCAGAGATACCACGGGCATTCCACAATCCGTTTAAGGAACTGATTCGTCTCCTGAAGTTCCTTGAACATAGCTTGTAGAGTGTCGACTTTCACCGTGAGAGACTCTATTGCCGCTTCCAACCTCGAACTAATGTGGAGGTTTGTGCAGACCATTAATTTTATCTGCCGAGGAAAGTATGATTTGGTGTGTTTGCCTTATTATTATATTTCAGCTTTATTATATTATATATTATTTTTAAGCAATTGCTGAGTTTTCCTGTAACTTATATGATTATTTCTATTTAAGCTCATCTCTGCAGTTTAGCTAATGTGTGTTGGTTTCATTGTGTTTTTAGCATTTTGCGTGTCTTCTTCGTAGCTTCTAGAAAAGTGCTTGGCCTTTATTTCCTGGCCATAATTTCTAACAATTTCTAAAATAAATGTTTTCTGTAGTATGATTTTGCTTAAACATGCAAGGGCGCTTATTATGTTGCCAGCCATACCGTTGTTGTTTTCGGTGATGCTGGTTGCAGCAGAGCTTTCACAAAATATTTCGGGCTAATTGCTAAAACTATGTAATAGTTTATAGCTGCAATGCAGTGGTTCAACTGGAGACGATTTCAGGGCACGTTCCCCTCCGAAACTCATACCCAAACCATGACTCAGTTGAAACGGTTCATATTGCATGTGCATAGTTCTTAAGCGAACTGGCCGCAGCTGTCGCTTGGCATTTGTGATCTGCACAAAGGACGACACAAAACCGAATTTTGGGCATGTCTTTGGGCACTTCAAGCATATATCAAGCTCAAGTGGCACTGAAGCAAGCGCATTAAATAGTCGTTGACATACTTTACCCACTTTCTCTCTCTCTTACCCTTCGGCAATATTTCTCTCTGTTACGAAGCAAACGACAAGGGCAATAATTGCCAGCCAACTGCTGGCTACAAGCATATACTAAGCTGAAGCCAAATGACAGAACCAGGGGCAGAGAAGAGCCAGAACCACAACAAAATCGGAACTAGAATCCTGGTCATAATTGTTGTTTTCCTATGTGTTGTTGTTGTTGCTTATTGTCCTGAAACCAAGTCCGTTAAATGCCAGATGAGAGCCCATCAACAAAAGTAGGGCCATGCAAAAATACGTGTAGCAAGTGAATAAGTTAATATTGTTCGACTGCGAGATGCCCGTCAACGGTTATAAATACGTAAAGTCGAGCCTTAAAATTTAATTAAAAATAGGAAAAAGAAAGGGAGGAGAAAAGGAGCATGAGATAAATAAAAAAAATTTAAATAAAAAGAAGTTTCGAATATTAAGTTTTAATCTTAACTTATAAATCTCTATATATATAACTGTTTGTCCTGATTGACTGACTGACTGATTGGTGATCAACGCACAGCCAAAACCGTAAGAGCTAGGAAGCTGAAATTTTCACTGTAGTTACCTTATGTGATGTAGGTGCACGTTAAGAAGGGGCTTCGGGAAATTCCACCCGCAAGTGTGGAAAAATCTCGAAAAAAGTATGTATGTAACTTTTTTGTTTACCATCCGATCAGCCTCAAACTTATTTTCGAAGATCTTTGTTTAAATTCATTTGGGGGGTAGTTTCACAGTTTTCGTAAAATCCGGTAATTTGGCGGAAAACGTTTGTACGAAAGTTGTTTGTTTACCGTCCGATCAGTCTTAAAATCATTTCAAATTTTTTTGAGAACATTGATTTTATAACATACGTGCCACGGGTAAGGCCGGGTTATACCCGCTATTTATATAAAATAAATACACATCAAAATACTATTTGACTGTTTTTAAAACTAAGCATTCGAAAGTCCTAACTGCTAATTAAGGAGCTGATTAGCTGGACTGGCCAAGTGTGCTCTTATAATAACAAGTAAGAGGTTTTTGTCGGGAGCTCCCGACTAGGGAATACCTTGATCCCTCTTATTCCAACTCAAAATTTGCTTTAGTAGTAATAAAGATAAATTAAAAAAAAAAAAGTTCCCTTGGCAGGATTCGAACTCGTAACACACCGCACTACTTTCCACCGCGTCTACCCAACATCCACAACAATAATCGAATTCTAATGAGAAAAAAATAAAATTAAAAAATCAGCACAGACAACAAACAATCGCAATTGCAATGCAGTTAATATAATTCAAAGCAACGCGCATGAATGTGTGTGTACATGTATACAGATATTCTTGGAATTGGCTCTTGCTGCCGCTGATAGGATAAAAGTCAAAACACGTTTTCTTTAATCATTTCTGTGTTCCTTAACCGATCTTGATGAAATTTTCTAAAGTCTTCTTGTACTATAGAACATTCGTGTATTATCAAAAAGTCATTTGCATTTAAATTATGGCTTATATTTGTGGGCACCATAAATTGGTGTTTTTACTTGATTTATAGCAATGAGGTAGTAGCAGGGAGGTGGCGATGGCCTTAAAATGAAAGATACTTGATATATATATATATATATACTATTCAAGAAGCTACATATCAAGTTTGGTGACTTTAGCTCTTATTATTTGTCAAAATTGCTAAAAATAAACAGGATTTACATATCGATTTTTATCGATTACTTGGAAACGGGGCAAGTTATCAAATATCGGAAACAAACTCGATCTGCGCGGCCACTAGAAGGACCTACAGCTAAAATTTCAGTCTCTAGCTCTTATAGGTTCTGAGATCCTTGCGTTCATACATACGGACAGACAGACAGACGGACATGGCTAGATCGACTCAGCTAATGATGCATATACTTTATGGGGTCGGAGATGCTTCCTTCTGCCTGTTACATACATTTGCACAAACACATTATACGCTTTTACACATTTTCAATGGGTTCGGGGTATAAGAAACAAAAATCTTTTCGTACCGTGAACTTCTTCAGCTAGCAGCTGGCATTGCAATTTTATTAAGCAAACCAATACAAATTTTTTCTTGCTACATCAATTTAAAAAAAAATATCCATTGTAATGTTGTCATTATGTTAATAAGCCCATTTTATATGATTTGGCTTGGCGACTAAATGCAGCTGTTTGATAGCTTCGCTAGAAATATGTACACAAATCGGACTACAACACTGCAAAGAGATTAAATCTTAACTAAATGTCAGCAAACCAAAAATAAATTGTTCTTGCATAAACAGGGTAAATTTGCACTGCAAATTTACTTGTTACACACACACACACTAACATATACTTGTGTGTGCGCATGTTATCCCTTCTGGCATTCGCCAGGAATCTGCTTAGGCACCGATCTGTAAGCCCTATTCCCCAGCATTACAGCTTTCCAAAGTTGGGGATTGCACATTTGTCATTTTTCTGATTTATTTTTTAAAATCTAAAATACTTTTTTCTTCGCATATTAGTAATCCAGGGACAGCTTATGGCTTGATTTATGCGTTGAATTTTTTCAATAATCAGAAGCTTAGGATTTTGGCATTGCGGTAAGACTTTTGTATTTCTCTCCGTCCCAATTCCGAAAGTTTTTGCTTGTATGTTTTTTTGAAGACTTTAATGGATCGATATAGATTTGCAAAATAATTAAAGCAGTCACATATTGGTACAAGAGAGAAAATCTCTCTTAGTAATACAAAACTCTGAACCATATCAGACATTTGCAGATGAGCGCAAGTCGACTCCTTGTGGACATGGCCAGAAATTGTTTGTCTGTCGCGTATTTAAATGAATATGTATCAAAATTTATTTTTTCAAATTTTATTTATGCGAAAAGACAGATAGTATGCCATGAAAGAAACAATTTCTTTAACTTCTGCCTGGAAACCTTCTAGGCCTTTGGCCTTTGAGGCCATGATTTTTGCAACTTATCAACAGCTGCCAAAGAGCCAAGATTAAATGTGTTTGAGTGTGTGCTTTTCTAAAAAATATGTAATTCTGTTGCTAATCGTTTGCGCAGTTTCGTTTGCATGCAGCGCTGATGGATTTTGCTTGCCAAGAGTTGAGATAGGCACGATAACATTCCAAGAAAGAACGCCGGAGAGCAGATTGTGATATTGAAAATGAGCTTTTTCGCACGGCAACTGAAAATGCATTCCGTAGGCAACGCGCTGTCAATTGTATTTTCTATGCGAATTTTTAGCATAGCTGGATTATTTGTTCTGCAGGCAGATTTTTCAATGAACTCCAACTCAATTGCAAAACAATAACAAAACAAAAAGTTGTATAGAAAAAGATTTTTAATATTGGTAGGTATTTTACTATAGGGTATACCCTAAAAAAATTCTTGGCTGAAAAATTTACTAATAAGGATAAACTTGAATAGGATATGCATTACAAAACAAAAATGTTATTTAAAATGATAATTATATAGTAATTGCTGCTCCTCTCAGATGATATTTTGAATCTTCTATAACATAGTTATAGGTGAACAAGGCTCTTAAATATAATGTCAAATGGTGCCCGTTATTTTTCATTAAGCGATTCTTTAAGGACCAACAAGACATGCACCTGGTTGCCCTAATCGAACCTTAAAGTTAGCAAAGTTCGCGGAGATTGAAGTCAACGAGTTCACCTGTCCGCTATAAAACTCTTTGAAAATGCGAAAATCATAAAGAAGATGACGAAAATGATTTGCAAGGCTAGGTTGCCAGAACGTGTGAAGAATTGTGTGAGGCTGTCTGCGTGTCCCTGTGTCTGTTGATGCTGAGCAATGCCCAAATCCCACTGTACATAAACAACAGCACAAGAATCCCTTAGAGATGAACAACGAATAGACAATGATGACAACGAGCAAAGAGGACGGCGAATTCGCAGACGGCGAGTTATCCAAAAAACGACGATCAACGAGGACAGTATAAAGCCACGAGGGCGAAGTGCTTTATGAAGGGCAGAAGAAGTTTGCTCGCTAAGACGGAAAGTTCAACGCTGGAACTGTCTGGTATGAAGGCTAAGAACGAACGACGCGTAACTTTCATTCGATTGCTAATAATCATAAGCGAGTTCAGTTGTTAATTAAATAATACACTTATTTGTAATAAACTATTTATATGAAACCCCACATATACATAAACGCTTTAGTCTCACTTTCTATGAAATATGGAAAACATGACAGTTTCGTTATAGATAGAGACGGATAGTTTTGGTATGCATAAAAGTTATTATCTCCAAATTATAAATACACCCTTCGGTGCTCATCTATAGACCCAATGTACGATGCGTGCAATCTATCTTTTTTTTTACTCGGGGAACTATGCACATCATTTACATTCCGTTAAATTCCACTTAAAGTTACAGTGCTCGCATTCAACAATGTAGCAAACGGAAGCACACATTAAGTCATTGGGGAATTCAAAGGTTGGGTTGAGTGAGTTGTGGGGGCTTACGTGAGCTGTCTGTGTTTTAAGGACAGCGGCAGGGCTCTCCCCGCAGACGTCTAACTCAATGACAGCTGTCAAAATCGCTCGATGCAATTCGTTGGTATGCCAAAAATTTGCTATCTTTGCGTACGTGCATATGTAAGTGGCCACTTTTTATACGCAGGTTGTCATACCAGTTATTGAAATAAATAGAAACTCTAAGAAAATTTATAAAGCACACCAAATTATATATGTATATATTTAAATATTTATAAATGACAATATATGATTAAAGAAATTAATTTATCCAGATTATACCACATTCTACACTTTAAATTGACTCATTATACCCTGAACCAATTGAAATTGGGTAAAAAGGGTATAATGTATTTGTGCAAATGTATGTAACAGGCAGAAGGAAGCATCTCCGAGCCCATAAAGTATATACATTCTTGAACGGCATCAACAACCGAGTCGATTTAGCAATGTCCGTCTGTCTGTCCGTCCTTCCGTCTGTCCGTCTATCCGTCTATCCGGCCGTCCGCCCGTCCGTCTTTCCGTATGTATGAACGCAAGGATCTCAGAGACTTGAAATATTAGCTGTAGGTCCTCCTAGTCCATGCGCAGATCGAGTTTGCTTCCGATAATCGATAACTTGCCCCGTTTCCAAGTAATCGAAACAAATCGATATCGAAATCAAGATCGGTTAAGAATCACGAAAGAAAATGTGTTTTGGCCTGCAAACACGTGCAGCAGCACGCGCAAATTCCAAGAATTTCTGAATATTGTATTGTTTTCTGTGCTGCTATTTTAATTTGCTTTTTTTTCTCATTAAGACTCAATAATTGGTATGGCTGTTGGGTAGAGGTGGCGGCAGGTAGTGCGTTCTGCTGCGAGTTCGTGACCTAACGAGGAAATTTTTCTTTTTTTGGCTGGTGTGTCTGTTGTGTAGAGGCGGCAGCAAGTAATGCGGTCAGTTGCGAGTTCAAACCCTGCCAAGAGAATTTTTTTTAAATTTATCCTTATTACTATTAAAGCAAACGATCGCGTAGCGCTGCATTTGGTGTATATTAGAATAAGAGGGTCCAGGGTATCCGCAAGTCGGGAGCTCCCGACTAAAACCTCTTACTTGTTACTCTTAGTCAAGATAGAATATTTGTGTGATTAATTTTGATATACCCATATAAATATAATTCATATTGAATTACGTGAATCATTCAACCAGCAACACAACTTTTTTAAAGTTTGACAATAAGGTAACAATTAATTATATTATTTTAATTTTCTTCAAAACACGATTTTGTGTTATGCTTGTTTTAAATCGAAATAAAATTAAAACTATTAAACCCTTACTGCAATCCTATATGTATGAGGAAACCCTCGCTAACTTCGAAGCATCTGCGGCTTGCGTGGATTGGCTCAAGTTTCATATTCACATTCTTCCAATTTGTATGTGGCGGCGAAATGAGTTCTGTTGAAAATTTCAAGAAGCGCAACTGTTGGAAATGACGTTGATTTTTAATCGTTCTGAGGATTGAAGTGGGGACCGTGAAACCAAAGGCTAAAATATATACACAATCAATTTTATCTTAGGAATTTTGTTCTTCCTTAACCAAGTTTAAATTGTTGAAATGCCATACACAAGAACAAACTGGCCAATGCCAAAAATCGGACTTGCTGCCGTATACAGGGCCATTTACAAATACTTAATCCTATCCAGGTCATTATTTTTGCTTTTTAAATTATCTTATGGCTTCAGAGCATGTCTTCTCTCGTATAGGTATAGGTATTTATGAAGAGAATGGTTTATTACAGCACAACGTGTTTAATTACTTATTATTTAGTGTGTATTACATCTTAACAATTTTGTATTTATATTACCTAAACATAATATTATTTACTGAGTTGTTTGCACTTTAAAAATGCAGGCGTTCGGCATAGGTGATGGGGGCAATTGACGTCTGCAGCAGCGTAGTTTGTAGTCTGCACGCCATTTTCCCATCCAAAAAAACATGCAAAATGCAAATTGAATTGCTGCTGCCTTTAAAATGGCATCGTCTGGTCGGGGCAAGATGTAAGATGTGGCAAAGGCAAAGGCATGTGGCTGAGGCATTCTGGCACTTTAACCCCGAAACATATTACTCCGCAAATAGACAAGGGGCTGAGAGGCAAGACAAATTTTTATCAAATATTTCAGGCTAGCATGATTGGCAGATGATGACACTGTTTCTAGGCAACGGTAAGATAAATTTATTTAAAGGACAAATTTAAGAAAAATTAATCAAAGCCCTCTGAACTATAATATCGACATGGGCTTTCAAAGTTTCCATTTAACGCGTTTTGTTTTTATGTTAGTGAGAACGCGGCATAAATACAACGTCTGACGCGCATACATACATTGTGTGTAAATGGAAAATACATGATTTTGAATTGACTAGAAGATTATTAAAAATAGAAGATTGCGATTAACTTAAGTCAAAGTGAAAAATATTATGGTGACATACATAAACCTGAAAATCATCGGACACATTTAATTGATATTACAATATATAGCGTATTCTATAAATGTATAATCGATTTCTCAATAAGTTTTCTGTGTATTAAATGATCTTTAACGTGGATTGATCTTTAAAAAGCTATGCGAAAAACGACATACAGTCTCTATAGGGTTGAGCTTGGACATATTGATTTGATTAAAAATATGTACATACGTAAGTGTATTGGAAGGTTTTGTAAGTTCTACAAACATTATTTGTTAGTTTTCATTTTTCGTCCAAATCAAACGTGACCGTCTATACATATATCCCAAGTGCTTTAAAGATAATGCAGATTTAAAATTATTATTTAAAATATATAAACAGATAGAAACTTTTGATGTGCATATAAACAGATGTGTTTAAAACGAAGTAAATAACGCAGTTCAAATTTAAAATAACTTTTAGTTTATAGTCAAGGAAAAGTTGGTTAAATTGTTTGTTTTTGCATTTAAGCTCACAGAATAAATACATATAAAGTTCCTACAGAATTAAACAAAAAAGTTTGCCTGCATTCCGAAAACACATTCCACAAACATGAGCCGCCGAAAAGCATTAAATAATACACTTATTTGTAATAAACTATTTATATGAAACCCCACATATACATAAATACTTTAGTCTCACTTTCTATGAAATCTGGAAAACATGAAAAATTAATATATTTGCCTTTAGGTATTTTAGTGACACGATAGACCTGAATTGCTTACAATCTAAATAAAATAAAATTGGTAAATGAAAGTATTTCCTTTAGTTTAAAATTATTTGTTATCTTTTTAATATTGTTGCCATTATTAACCATTTAACAGTTTCGTTATAGATAGAGGCGGATAGTTTTAGTATGCATAAAAGGTTTTATCTCCAAATTATAAATACACCCTTCGGTGCACATCTATAGACCCAATGTACGATTCGTGCGATCTATCTTTTTTTTTTACCAGTTTTGCAACAGGTTAAAAATTCCATGAAACACACATCATTTAGGGTACTAGGGGAACTATGCACATCATTAACATTCCTTTAAATGCCACTTAAAGTTACAGTGCTCGCATTCAACAATGTAGCAAACGGGAGGCACACATTAAGTCATTGGGGAATTCAAAGGTTGGGTTGAGTGAGTTGTGGGGGCTTACGTGAGCTGTCTGTGTTTTAAGGACAGCTTCAGGGCTCTCCCCGCAGACGTCTAACTCAATGACAGCTGTCAAAATCGGTCGATGCAATTCGTTGGTATGCCAAAAATTTGCTATCTTTGCGTACGTGCATATGTAAGTGGCCACTTTTTATACGCAGGTTGTCATACCAGTTATTGAAATAAATAGAAACCTTAAGAAAATTTATAAAGCACACCAAATTATATATGTATATATTTAAATATTTATAAATGACAATATATGATTAAAGAAATTAATTTATCCAGATTATACCACATTCTACACTTTAAATTGACTCATTATACCCTGAACCAATTGAAATTGGGTAAAAAGGGTATAATGTATTTGTGCAAATGTATGTAACAGGCAGAAGGAAGCATCTCCGAGCCCATAAAGTATATACATTCTTGAACGGCATCAACAACCGAGTCGATTTAGCAATGTCCGTCTGTCTGTCCGTCCTTCCGTCTGTCCGTCTATCCGTCTATCCGGCCGTCCGCCCGTCCGTCTTTCCGTATGTATGAACGCAAGGATCTCAGAGACTTGAAATATTAGCTGTAGGTCCTCCTAGTCCATGCGCAGATCGAGTTTGCTTCCGATAATCGATAACTTGCCCCGTTTCCAAGTAATCGAAACAAATCGATATCGAAATCTAGATCGGTTAAGAATCACGAAAGAAAATGTGTTTTGGCCTGCAAACACGTGCAGCAGCACGCGCAAATTCCAAGAATTTCTGAATATTGTATTGTTTTCTGTGCTGCTATTTTAATTTGCTTTTTTTTTCTCATTAAGACTCAATAATTGGTATGGCTGTTGGGTAGAGGTGGCGGCAGGTAGTGCGTTCTGCTGCGAGTTCGTGACCTAACGAGGAAATTTTTCTTTTTTTGGCTGGTGTGTCTGTTGTGTAGAGGCGGCAGCAAGTAATGCGGTCAGTTGCGAGTTCAAACCCTGCCAAGAGAATTTTTTTTAAATTTATCCTTATTACTATTAAAGCAAACGATCGCGTAGCGCTGCATTTGGTGTATATTAGAATAAGAGGGTCCAGGGTATCCGCAAGTCGGGAGCTCCCGACTAAAACCTCTTACTTGTTACTCTTAGTCAAGATAGAATATTTGTGTGATTAATTTTGATATACCCATATAAATATAATTCATATTGAATTACGTGAATCATTCAACCAGCAACACAACTTTTTTAAAGTTTGACAATAAGGTAACAATTAATTATATTATTTTAATTTTCTTCAAAACACGATTTTGTGTTATGCTTGTTTTAAATCGAAATAAAATTAAAACTATTAAACCCTTACTGCAATCCTATATGTATGAGGAAACCCTCGCTAACTTCGAAGCATCTGCGGCTTGCGTGGATTGGCTCAAGTTTCATATTCACATTCTTCCAATTTGTATGTGGCGGCGAAATGAGTTCTGTTGAAAATTTCAAGAAGCGCAACTGTTGGAAATGACGTTGATTTTTAATCGTTCTGAGGATTGAAGTGGGGACCGTGAAACCAAAGGCTAAAATATATACACAATCAATTTTATCTTAGGAATTTTGTTCTTCCTTAACCAAGTTTAAATTGTTGAAATGCCATACACAAGAACAAACTGGCCAATGCCAAAAATCGGACTTGCTGCCGTATACAGGGCCATTTACAAATACTTAATCCTATCCAGGTCATTATTTTTGCTTTTTAAATTATCTTATGGCTTCAGAGCATGTCTTCTCTCGTATAGGTATAGGTATTTATGAAGAGAATGGTTTATTACAGCACAACGTGTTTAATTACTTATTATTTAGTGTGTATTACATCTTAACAATTTTGTATTTATATTACCTAAACATAATATTATTTACTGAGTTGTTTGCACTTTAAAAATGCAGGCGTTCGGCATAGGTGATGGGGGCAATTGACGTCTGCAGCAGCGTAGTTTGTAGTCTGCACGCCATTTTCCCATCCAAAAAAACATGCAAAATGCAAATTGAATTGCTGCTGCCTTTAAAATGGCATCGTCTGGTCGGGGCAAGATGTAAGATGTGGCAAAGGCAAAGGCATGTGGCTGAGGCATTCTGGCACTTTAACCCCGAAACATATTACTCCGCAAATAGACAAGGGGCTGAGAGGCAAGACAAATTTTTATCAAATATTTCAGGCTAGCATGATTGGCAGATGATGACACTGTTTCTAGGCAACGGTAAGATAAATTTATTTAAAGGACAAATTTAAGAAAAATTAATCAAAGCCCTCTGAACTATAATATCGACATGGGCTTTCAAAGTTTCCATTTAACGCGTTTTGTTTTTATGTTAGTGAGAACGCGGCATAAATACAACGTCTGACGCGCATACATACATTGTGTGTAAATGGAAAATACATGATTTTGAATTGACTAGAAGATTATTAAAAATAGAAGATTGCGATTAACTTAAGTCAAAGTGAAAAATATTATGGTGACATACATAAACCTGAAAATCATCGGACACATTTAATTGATATTACAATATATAGCGTATTCTATAAATGTATAATCGATTTCTCAATAAGTTTTCTGTGTATTAAATGATCTTTAACGTGGATTGATCTTTAAAAAGCTATGCGAAAAACGACATACAGTCTCTATAGGGTTGAGCTTGGACATATTGATTTGATTAAAAATATGTACATACGTAAGTGTATTGGAAGGTTTTGTAAGTTCTACAAACATTATTTGTTAGTTTTCATTTTTCGTCCAAATCAAACGTGACCGTCTATACATATATCCCAAGTGCTTTAAAGATAATGCAGATTTAAAATTATTATTTAAAATATATAAACAGATAGAAACTTTTGATGTGCATATAAACAGATGTGTTTAAAACGAAGTAAATAACGCAGTTCAAATTTAAAATAACTTTTAGTTTATAGTCAAGGAAAAGTTGGTTAAATTGTTTGTTTTTGCATTTAAGCTCACAGAATAAATACATATAAAGTTCCTACAGAATTAAACAAAAAAGTTTGCCTGCATTCCGAAAACACATTCCACAAACATGAGCCGCCGAAAAGCATGAAATAACATACGTAATTAAGCCCAAAATTTATTTAACAACAGAAAACGAACAAGAATTCTGGTTAGTTTCATTAAACATACATTGGATACTCTGCACTCATAAAAGTATAATAAATACATATGTATATCTACAATCTATATATTGCTCTTTCAGGAGTAATTTAAATTCATTTTTTATAAATGCTTCACAGAAATAAAACCGAACTTAAAGGTATGTTAGACCTTTCCAAAAAAGAGCTTTTGCACATGGTGGTGCCTGTGCCTTCGTTTTTCTTTTGTCAATTCTGTGATAGTGAGATTAATGAAAACGCGCAGTCTGTCGACATGTTAGCGTCAAGTGAAATATTTTCTCATATGAAATATTTTCTTTCGTATTACGACTAAAAGGCATTCATTTATTTATGAATTTAGCATATATTAAGTGGGTAAGAAGATACATAAGAAACCCCGCAAATTATTGGCCGACTAGAAGATACTTTGGAGCCAGATGTTAAGTACAATAACTACATTTTTCCTGAATCACTGACTGAGTAACTAACCTGATTAGACATCAAGGTTTTCTAGATGAATATGTCAATTATTAATTGAAAAGTGTAAAGTTAAAGTCATTGTCTATCAATATGCTGTTGCCACGCACATGACAGTCGTACTTCTTTAATAAGAAATATAAAATACTAATGATTTTAATAGTTTGTTTTTTTATACTCCTAAAAAAATTGAAGCTCATTTATATAAAATGCTAATAATAAGGCGAAAATATTATAGTAGTATGTAATATTAATTTATTTAACATAGTTTCGGGCTGTCTCTTTTTAAAAACGTCCTCTTACTTTTAGCACTAACCAAATAACATAAGACTGGTCAAACCGTATATTTGGTGAAAATCGTTTTTTTTTTGCGGCTGGTCCAAAGTCGCCTTCGTTGTTATTCATTGAGTAATAAAGAGATACAGAGATGACTATTTTTGTTTGCTTGGATGCCATTCAAGTTTTTTGAGCATTCAAATGTAGCTGCGTTAGAAAAATCCAAGTAAACGTGCACAGTCAATTATGTTTTTATACTAATACACACACACACTTGCAAACTTTTACTAACACATATTGTTTGGCATTGCCAGAGGGCAAAGAGAAAAATAAACCAACAGCTAAAATAAATATTAAAATGCCGAACAATAAAAAAAAACCTTAAATATATATACACGTTTGTGTTTTTATGGGTGTTCTTATGAATTTTCTTATAGAGCAGGTCCGTAAGTGGCGAATGCCTTTTGTTGAAAATTATTAAGCTTACCATTACGCACCGTACACTGTACTACGCTGTGTATTCTGTCTGGCAGTGTCAAAAAGCGCCCCGGGTAGCAAGTTTATCGCACCCTCTAATTCGGAGCCACTGGCCGGAAGTGATGCCAAAGCCAAGGAAGTAAGGTGGCGCAAAGCTGAAAGTAATACAAGTAAATATATGAAGTAATGAGGGGCTGAAATGCGAGTGAGTGAGGAGCATTGACTTGCCGGAGAGTTGTAAAAATAAGTATAGTATATCCGCATCGAGATTGCCCCAAACCGGAAGTTAGCGTCTGTTGATAAAGGAAGCCACTTTGCGGCTGACTTCGCATGCAACGCTTTCTGTATATTCCTTCACTATGCTTTCAGTCTTATTTTTTTTCGCGGAGCAAAGCCAACATCACGATACCTGCGCAAGTGCAGGTGCGCGAATAAAAGAATAAGACCATAAAGTGCAGTCAAGAAGTAGCACTCACAAACACACACACAACGTACAAACACATTCACGACATCTTACTATCTTAGAATTCAATAAGGTGCTAACCCCATGACTGCACGAAAAAAAGAATCAAATTTATTATGACTGCTGCTCCGCAGTAACCTGTGCAACTCCAGAATATACTTAATTATTTGCATAAATAAAATAAAATAAAATAAATAAAAATATATGAGTACTATATAAAAAGAAAGGTAAAACATATAACTTCTTTTATATACAATTACTCAGTTTGTAGTGAATTAATCTTTTTCTTATCGTCTTCTGTTTCCACAGGCTATTATAAATTTGTCATGAAATATATAGCGCACAGATGGAGACATCTATGGCCCCATTATAAGTATGTACTTATTAATAGTATCCGCGTCGACATAGTATGTCTTTTTTCAAAGCGCAGTCTTTTTGGTATGAACAGGACCTATGTCGGAATTGTCTAGATCGATCCACTATATCATATAGTCACAAGGGGTGTACCGTTTGAAAATTATATTCTTCGATGAACAACTTCTCTGTTTTTCAAGATATCTTAACTAAATAAAACAATTTCGATCATTACTACTCCCATATCAATACGATACAAGAAGATTCCTAACTTCGATGTGCCGCTCTTTCGAGGTAATCTTTATGTATTGACATTTATGTGATTCCTTATAAAATTCTGAAACCCTGATTTCGAAAATAAGAATTTTTCAGAAATAAATAGTTGAGTAACTGCTGCATTAACTGGTGACAAATGTTTCATGCTATTGTTTTTTGTATTGTTGCAGTTGTTGCTAAGCGTCAGTATCACTCACTGCTGTTTGCCACTTATTGCAAGAGGAGTGGCACACGGCAAGGAAATAATTTTATGTGCAGCTCGGAGCGTTACAGCTACAAATAGAGCAGCAAATATGTAACAATTCAGTTTTATGAAATAACAAACAGAAGGGTTTCTAGTCTCCTTGCAATGTGGCAAGTTGCTAGTTGCTTGTTGCACGTCGTAGTTTCTACTTGCTGCTGCACCTGACGTTGCGTTAAACTCATCTGAGTCTATGGCGTCGTTGCTGCCGGCCATTTCCGTCAGCGATTGCACTAAGTGCCACATAAAAACACGCACACACATACAGAGAGAGGCAACAATACAACTATGCAACAGCAGACGCGATTCGCATGCAAACTTTATAGTTAATGACACAACTGTGGCGTGTTTGCAAAGTGTTGAAATTGAAATTATACCTTAGGGGCTGCTGTTGTTCTTGTTTTGGGCTGTGTTGCTCTTGGCTTTACTGTTGTTGTCACTGCTGTTGCTCAATGCATAAAATTCATTGCAGTCATGTCGCACCATTGTCCATTGTTGTTTCTGCTGTTGCTGCACCAGCAATCATAACAATAGCAACAATAATGTTAATGCATGCAAATGCATAAGTTCAACCAACAGCAGCAGTCAGCATTAGGCAGCAGCTGCTTGACAATGGCAGTAGCAGCGACAACAACAACAATAGCCGATAGCCAAGTTAGCCTTCAACTAGTTATGCAATTAGCTTGTGTGTAGAATCCGATAGAAACCTAAGCAAAACAAAAAGTTATGCACCACCTGAACAATGTAATATTAATTTAATTTTTACAATTGAAGTTTGAAAAAACAATTCCATAATATATAGAAAGATATATGGCCAAAAACAGGCGTTAAATAAGGTCATTTTGATACATTTTACGTCTATGCCCTACTTCCATCCTAAAAAACTGATAAGGAAATAAAAAATAAAGATCAGCTTTTTTTGACACGGCAAAGGCTAATTATTTATTTTTGACCCATTGTTTCAATAGCCTTCATATAGTAAAGTAATTCTATTCGATACAGTTTTGCCAATATGTCTGAGTATACTGAAGTTTTGATGTTGGTAAAATAAGGTCTTTTTACAAGAACTTACCTTTCGACCTTTCGATCATTCCTGTGGAACATCCGGCCGATTCCGAAATATGATTTTTAACTGAGCTGTCTACTTGCTCGACTCGGCAGTTCAAAAGTCAACATAATTGTGTACGAGATGTATCCTTTTATGAGTTACTAGCGGGTATAACCCGGCCTTGTCCGTGGCACGTATGTTATATAATCAATGTTTTCAAAAAGCTTTGAAAATGATTTTGAAACTGATCGGACGGGAATCAAACAAACTTAAAATTCACAAAAAAAAACTTTGAAATGCATTTTCCACCGAAGGAGTTTAGATTTTGCGAAAAATGTGAAACACGTCTCAAATGATTTTTCTTATAGATCTTTGGAAATAAATTTGAACACAAAACGTCATCCACCAAATCTTCGACACCCATTTGCATCAAGGAGGGATGGATTTTTCAAAAAGTGTGAAACACCCCTCAAATGAATTTGAACATAAATCTTTGAAAATAAGTTTGAGGCCGATCGGATCGTTAACAAAAAACTATCATACAACCGTTTTCCGCCAATTTACCACTCTTGCGGGTGGAATTTCCCAAATCGCTGATATTAGTATTTATTAAGTTCTTATGTAGAGCTTTGAAAATAAGTTTGAAGCAAATCGGACACAACTTAAAAGTTCGCCCAAAAAATCTTTGAATCGCATTCCCCCCGAAGAAGTTTGAATTCTGCGAAAAGTGAAAAACACGTCTCAAATGAATTTTCATATAGATACTTGGAAATAAATTTGAGGGCGAAACGTCACCCACCAAATTTTTGACCCCCATTTTCACCAAGGAGGGATGCATTTTCCTAAAAGTGCAAACCACCCCTCAAATGAATTTGAACAAAGATCTTTGAAAATAAATTTGAGGCCGATCGGATGGTAAACAAAAAAGTTACATACAAACGTTATTCGCGATTTTTCCACACTTGCGGGTGGAATTTCCCGAAACCCTGTTTTAACGTGCACTTACATCACATAAGGTAACAACAGTGAACATTTCAGCTTCCTAGCTCTTACGGTTTGGGCTGTGCGTTGATCACCAATCAGTCAGTCAGTCAGTCAGGACAAACAGTTTTATATATAGAGATAAATTTCATAACAAAATTATAGCAATCAGTTAAAGAATTAGCCGGAGAACACAGATTGTCATTGAGTAATAAAGATATAAATAAAGATTTATTACTCAATGCCTTACACCAAACTCATCGCACAATGCAACTTTCAAAGTACACCAATCTGCGTGTAAACAATTTGGCACCAATGCACCAACGAGCAACTGCTTTGCATAAATGAACCACTGCAACTGGCTCCACTCTCCGTAAGTGCACATTCCTCAAGTTCTTCAATCCACTGATTTATGTCTGGGGTGTTCGACCTAGAGAATTGTGTGACACTACCTTCGAGACATATGAATACTAATTGGCGCCCAACCTAAAAAACCCAATAATAAAAAATTAAACGCGATAAAACGGTTTCAAAAGTCAATATAAACGTTAATCGTGAAAAACAATCTAAATAAAAAAAACCTAATCGGCAGCTCTGGTTGTGACGGCAGCGGTGGAATTCGTAAAAAAAATTACAACAACAGTACCATCTCTAGTTGTGACAGCGGCGGTGGAATTCGACCAAATACGTACAACAATAGAATCATGTAAGTGATTTGTGAAGTGAGAATACAAAATTTCAAGAAATTTTTTTTTCAAATACGCACAAATTAATTTTGATAAAGTAAGAAAAGGAGTGTCTGTTTCGGATTGAGAAAAAAATGTATGAGAATTATTTTTAAAAAAAGAAAATAAAAAATCCCATTAGCTTGACCCTATATGTGTTGTTCGGTTTCATATAGAGGTTTAAATTCGAATGAGCGACTGTGACTCCGACGTAGACGTGCATGAATACTACGATAGCGACGACAGTATTCTAGCGAGGTTAATAGGGGGATTTGGAACATTGCAGGTATAAGATTGTGTCACCCCAACTGGACATAATACAGAAACAGACTCAGCTATGGACCCAGAGCAGTTGCGTGCGATAATTGATGCCGCAGTGCGGAGCGCACTCACAGCGCAGGCGCAAGAATTCGCGAATAGGGAAGCTACGCTAAGGTAGGAGCTTCAACAACAAATTGCGCAGGTGTCGAAAAAGCTAAGAAACACACAACTTTCAGTTCCGGAAGTAAAGGTTTACAGGGAAGTTGAAATCATAGACGGGGTGGAATGTAACGAGCCGCTCGACGTGGAAAAATGTCTTACCGAGTTCCATGGGACTCAAGACACTTACGTGTCCTGGAGGCAGGCCGCGCATGCCGCCTATAAAATTTTCAAAAAATACGAATGAAGTTCACGTCACTACCAAGCCACCGTAATTATTAGGAGTAAAGTGATAGGCCCGGCAGACGCGGTTCTCGCCTCGTTTAACACGCCGTTAAACTTTGAGGCCATCATAGCGAGGATGGACTTTACTTATAGTGATAAGCGGCCTATCCATGTAATTGAACAGGAAATGCGTACGCTTAGGCAGGGCGGTATTTCCATTCTACAGTACTATAATGAGGTTGAAAAGAAGCTCACGTTACTCACGAACAAAGCCCATATGTCATATGATAGCAATCTAGCAGCGTGTGAAAAATTCAGGGGAGACGCACTTCGCGTATTTATCTCTGGATTAAAACGCAGTCTAACCGATGTGTGGTTTTCGGCTCACCCTTCGGATCTACCGACGGCACTAGCGCTAGCCCTTGAGGTCGAGGCTAATCACGAGAGATATGCCTACGCGACAAGTTTTGCTAGGGGGCAAGAAGAGCGATCTCGTCCAGAGCAGCGCCCACAAGGGCGCCAACAACAACAACAGCAAGAAAAAAAGCAGTTCTCTCAGGGTGGCTAGGGCAAGAATCCTCATTTCAAGAAGCAGAACGGCCAATCCACAGACAAAGCCCAGAACAGAGCTGGGGTCGATAATGGCCCAGTTCCGATGGAAGTCGACCCTTCTTCTTCCAGGTTTAGGCAACCCACAAACTTTTCAAATTTCCAGAGCTCGGCTAAGTTTAACGCCAGCCAAGGTCAGGGAAATAAACGCTCTGCCGGATCGGAACGCGTGACAGGCCAAAGGAGGCAATGGGTAGAACACGTCCAGGCAAGCGAGGCCGAAAGCGCAGGGTACACCGACGCGGCACAAGAGGCGTCAAACGAACAACAAGACGAGCATAGCCCTGATTATGATAGCGATAGCGCTAATTTTTTAGCGGAAGTCCCTGTTACCGTTCATTCGACGGAGAATAGCGGGGGTAGATTTGAGATTTTTAATCGACACGGGTGCGGCAAAACATTAGGCCGCACAAACGCCTTAAAGGCGTCGTCCCTGTCGAGTCCCCTTTCGTTGTTTACTCCATTCATGGGTCCAACAACATCGCCGAAAAATGCAAGTTATCCATGCTTGGGTGCGACACATATTTTTCCTACTAGATTATTTATCCACTTTTGATGGAATCATAGGGCTGGACCTGCTAAAGCAGGTGGGAGCGGGTTTATGCCTAAAAAGGTATGTTAATATTTGGTGCGACTACGGAAGCGTTGCAGTACCACAAATATGTGAGCGTTACACGAAGAATAAAGAAGTAGAGGCACCACCTGCGGTGAAGGCAGATTTCCTGCGAGTACTTCATCGTCGAGTACCACGGCTTTATAGTGACTAAAGACGGTGCAAAGTCAGATCCAGAAAAGGTAAAAGCCATTCGGGAATACGCTGAGCCGATTACGGTGTTTGAAGTAAGATCCTTTTTGGGGCTGGCAAGCTGTTACCGCTGCTTTATCAAAGATCTTGCAGTAATAGCGAAACCAATCTCCGACATCCTTAGAGGGGAAAATGGATCCATTAGCAAGTACAGGTCTAGAAAGGTACTTATACAATTCAACGATGCTCAACGCAACGCGTTCCAGAAGCTTAGGAACATATTACCGTCGGAAGACGTTATACGGATGTACCCGGACTATAAAAAACTATTTGACTTGACCACAGACGCTTCAGCCTATATCATAGGTGCTGTCTTGTCGCAAAATGGTCGCCCCATTACTATGATATCCCGGTCCTTAAAAGATAGGGAAGCAAACTTCGCTACCAACGAGCGGGAGTTGCTTACCATCGCCTGGGCATTGGGTAAGTTACGGCACTTTCTTTACGGGGTTAGGGACATAAATATCTTCACTGATCACCAGCCTCTCACGTTCTCGGTATCCGAGAGCAATCCCAATGCAAAAATAAGTTGCTGGAAAGCGCGCATTGATGAAACAGGGGCCAAGCTTTTCTATAAGCCTGGTAAAGAAAATCATGTAGCGGACGCGTTGTCGCGCCAGAACGTGAACGCCCTGCAGGGTAACCGCGATGAACCAGAATCTGACGCGGCCACGATTCACAGTGAATTGTCCCTGTCTTACACAATCGATTCAACGGAGGAGCCCCTAAACTGCTTCCGGAACCAGGTTGTATTAGAGGAATCTCGCTTTCCTCTAAAAAGAAATTTTATACTTTTCGGCGAGAAACCCCGCCATTTGATAAACTTTACCGATAGGGTCACCCTCATCGAAACGATAAAGGCCATCATTTACCCAAACGTGGTTAATGCGTTTCACTGTACTCTCCCAATCTTGGCCAGTTTCCAGCACGAGTTGGTAACAGCCTTTCCGACTACGAAGTTTTGGTATTGCAAAAACTTCGTGGCCGACGTGTTCGACGTCAGTGATAGAAGAGAAATCATCACTAGGGAACACAATCGAGCCCATAGGGCGGCTCAGGAGAATGTGAAACAGGTCATGACGGAATACTATTTTCCTAAAATGAACAAATTAGCTAATGAAGTGGTCGTTAACTGTAGAATTTGCACGAAAGCAATATACGACAGACACCCAAAGAAGCAGGAACTCGGCCAGACGCCACTTCCCTCACAGACTGGAGAAATGTTGCACATTGACATTTTCTCCACGGACAAAAAGTTCTTCCTTACTTGTGTTGACAAGTTCTCGAAGTTTGCGGTAGTCCAGCATATCGCGTCTCGAACGATAGAAGACACGAGACCACCTTTGCTGGTCTTAATGAATATTTTCCCTTCGGCTAAGCAAGTATATTGCGACAATGAGCTCGCATTCAAGTCAGAGACTATCCGGTCTCTGCTATTGAATAATTACGGCGTAAGCGTGGTAAATGCGCCTCCCTTTCCCAGCTCCTCCAATGGTCAGGTAGAGCGCTTTCACAGCACTCTTCTGGAGATAGCTAGGTGCTTAAAGCTCCAAAGGGGTATAGTTGACACAGTCGACCTTATCCTGCAGGCCACTATCGAGTATAACAATTTCATTCACTCAGTGGTTGAGAAGAAGCCTAAGGACATCTTGCTTGACTCTCTACCGGAATCCACCCGCGAGGTTAGAGGTAAGATAGAAAGGGCCCAAATCCAGCAGAACGCTAGGGTTAATAAAATGCGTCGGAACAGAGTCTTCGAGGTAGGAGAAAAGGTCCTGCTAAAGACGAACCGCAGACTAGGCAACAAGCTATCGCCTTTGTGAATCGAAAAAAAGGTAGAAGCGGACTTGGAGACAACGGTCCTCATTGAGGCTCCCCTCAATGGTGGTGGTCCACAAGAACAACCTCCGTTGAATTTAAAGCAAAATTTTTTCATTACCATTGTAATAACAGTAGTTTTAACATTTTAGGATTACGTTCACCATACTTTCAATCATGTCCATGACAACGGCACGGGTGACGGACTACTCGCACGCGGACTACATACCGATTATGGACGGGGACATTCTACTTTGGGACAGTTGCGGATACTTACGTCACACTACCAATCTCACGGACTATAGGACAAGGACTGAGGAGACCATGAAACTGACGGGAATGTTTCCACAATCCCATATGAGGAAATTGCTGGAAATTGACACTGGACATGTACTGGACATGTTGTCCGCTCTCGATGTGCACCATCGCAAGGTAAGACGCCTTGACTTCTTGGGAACAGCCCTTAAGGTTGTAGCGGGCACCCCGGACGCAAACGATTTCAGGAAAACAGAACTGACTCAGATGCAGCTGGCACTGCAAGCAATAGACAAATTTCTATAAATTCTAGGATGCAGGAAAAGATTAATCAACTGACCGACACCGTTAACAGAATTATTAAGTCCTCAAAAGAAAAGCAGGCCGATACTGGCCACCTGTTCGAAACCTTAAGCACACGCAATAGAATGATGATAACAGAAATAGGGAACCTTATCCTTTATTTAACCTTAGCAAAAATAAACGTAATAAACCCAACAATAATATATCATTCTGATCTTATGAATATTCTCACTGACCAAATCACAGGGACCCCTTTTACTGACTTTTTGAAAGTATCTAATATTAAGGTAGAACATAAGGATAATGTAAGTTTTATCATCGAGTTCCCTATAATAAGTAAGCAATGCAGGAAGATAACAATTTTCCCAGTCGCCCACAATGGTTCTGTACTCCAACTCCATGTTGGCCGTAGCCAATTGTTCACAAACTGCAACTGCCACATTCTGCAAGCGTTCCAAGAGCATCAGTTGCGCACAAGGCCTGCAGGGGGTACAGCCCATTGTCAAACGCAGCCGAGCCATCTTATCCCTGTCACCATAGTGGACGACGGCATCATCATTATTAACGATCGTAGCGCAATACTCACCTACGACGATTGCACTGCGATGAAGATAGATGGGACAAACCTCGTCACCTTATCGTCCCATGCCACCGTAAATGGCACGCGATACTTCAATCGCAAGAGCGTGCAAAATCGGTTCCCGGTGGTAGCGGCATCACCGTTGCTAAACATCAGCGGCCATGACTCGATACTCAGCCTTCCCTACATTCACCGCCTGAGTGAAAATAACCTAAACTACATCAAAGAGGTCAGAGACAGTATTTCAGTCGGGAATACATTGGCGATTTCCTTCGGCATAATGCTGTTGGCCTGTGCTGTGGGAGCTGGAGTCTACTGGCTCCATAGGCTGACAATCAAGCGTAGAAACTCCCGGAAGATCTCGACGATGTTGGAAAACTTAAAATCGACCGAGGACGGTGGGTCTTCGAGAGGGGGAGTAGTTAACCACTGACTATTGGTATGTGCTGACCGAGCGTTCTGGGGAAGCCAATGACCAGAGTCATGTGGCGACGGATATGTCGCAACTATGTTGCCGGCCGCGGCGGTCATCCGATACCGCACACGAGGCGCTAACGCTGCACTTTTGCGAGAGCGGCGGCTCTGCGGCAGCGACGGCGACTCTGGGGCAGCGACGGCGCCTCTGCAGGCGTTGCTTAGATTGATAAAGATTGTACATCTTAGTTTGGAAACAATAAAAGCGCTACGTGCGTCCCTTAAGTCTCCGTTAGTTAACTCATTTTATATGCATTTTTAAATGCAACTGGCGAAACCCAAAGTTGCAGACACAGATGCACTAATTTACATACATACAGTATGTCAAGAAAATGTTTTGACAAAGCGAAAAATTCATATTTTCCAGATTAATATGCAATTTAAACCACATACCTTTAATGCTTTTATTTATTACACATTTTATATCGATATATTATTTTTCTTAGAACTATATAAAAAAAAAAAACATATTGAGATCCATTACTCCAAACAATTTTTAAAAATCAAAATCAAAAAGTATCCATTTTTAATGGTGTCAAGAAATTGTTTTGACAAAACGTTTGTAGACCTATAATATTCATGGAAATAAGTAAAAACAAGACGTTAATACTTTGTATGACGGCCCTCTGGTTCATAGACTTAACCAGGTTATCCATATTAAAAGTTTCAGGAATCTTTATCCATTCTTCAAGAATAGCAGCATTCAATTCGTCGCGAGATTTCGGAGTTCTTTTTGCCACTTTTTTCTTTAATAAGGACCAAACATTTTCAATAGGATTTATGTCAGGGCTCTGTGGAGGAGTGTCCAATACTTTTTTTGCAGTTGTATAGCAACCACATCTTTAGCATATGAGCCTTATGCTTGGGGTCATTATCTTGGTAAAATTTGAAATTTGGTCTGTTGCCATCAATAAACCCAAATTTATGAGCGCTACTTATTAAATAAGTCTTTAATATTTCCAAATATTTGGCAGCATCCATAGTGCTTTCAATAAAAGCCAAGTCACCAACGCCCTTGCTTGATATACAGCCCCATACCATCACGGAAAGTTTTCCAAACTTTACCGTCGGTATTATGTTCCGGGCTTCCAATGCATTTAAGGGCTTACGCCAGACTCTGGATGGTCCATCATTATAAAAAAGCATAATTTTAGTTTCGTCACAGAATATGACGTCATCCCAATACCCTGCTGGCTTCTCCAAGTGCATTTGCGCGAATGAAAGCCGCTTTTCAATGTTAATATTTGAAAGCAAGGGCTTCTTACGTGCAACGCGCGATGTATAGGCAATGGAATTCAGGATCTTTCTTATTGTTTCATGGGAAACATTAATACCACTTTCTTGCTCAAGATCCCGTGAAATGTTCCTGATAGAAATTTTGGGATTTTTTTCCACTTTTCTCAATATTTTCCGCTCATCTCGATCAGATAGTTTTCGCGGACGCCCACTTGAGACCTTTGTGTCTAGTCTATTTTCATTTTTTGCGCAGTCCAAGATGTTATGTATTGTTTGTCTGGACAACGAAAACATCTCGGATAACTCTATCACGGTTTTGCCGATCTGGTGGTTATATGTAATTTCAGCGTTATCTTAATAGACTTTAACAAGCCACTAATGCATGTGTAACCTACGAGAAATCGGCATCGACTGACTCTCTGATCGTTTTCTCTCAGAGCGGACGATCTGACCGTTTGCTCTCTCTTGTAGCCTTCTAGCGGCGACCACTGCGTGTTGCTCGCTCGGCTACTTGCTCTTCTGGAACTTTCCCGAATCCTACACAAATAGTAATTCTTATTGGAATATGTTAATAATGGCAGCTTTTGCATAAACTTTTAAACTACCTGTTTATGTTTTTGTTATTAAAAGACATGCTGTGTTTTCCTTCTTTTTTTTGTCCAGGGGTTATTTGTTGATCATATAATTCGCCATCGAATTTTAGATAAAATGTAATCTTCATCTCTAATTGGCTTTCATTTCAATTACATGAATCGCTTTATATTGCACTGGCAGCCATTTCCGGTTGCTATCAATTGTCGACTGGGAAGTATTTTCCACCGAAGGTGTCATTCACCTTGCAGCCAAATAAAAATAATCGCAACACGGGAATAGGATCCACCAAGTGCTTAACATACTCGTAGTTATTATTTTCGTAGGCAATATATACACAATATACTTTGGACCGCCCGTGGATTCAATGTGTTGTCGTGTGGCGTATTGGCCAAACGCGGCGGGGCACTTGGGAGTGGGTGGATAGAGAAAACATCGCGTAGGTAGGCGATTCGTATGGAGGTGAACATATTCCATCGCTAAAAGGCAAACAAAGGGAAATCAATCTTTTTGGGGACTTTGAGCACATTGGTAGGCATATGTTTACATACCAACGCATGCGTACAGTCACGCATACCTATGTATATACATACATATGTTGCTGTTCGAATTATGAATTTGAGTAAAAAACGATGTTGAGCGGTGTGTGGCTTGGCAGGGCTACAGGGAAATATTTGCATGCCTTTGTGGACTTTTTCAATATGATTTATGATCTAAATTGTTGGTGCACACACCCGCACTCAAGCATAATTCCACATATGGCCGCCTTGGCTGCTTGTTTCTCTGCGCCCTGGAAGCGCACAAAAGCATGATACACTTTTGTTTTATGTGTCTATAAGTAGGCTGGCAGATACACCTTTATACATATGTATTTATGGCAGATGTGCGCGGGTGTGTGTGTATATGTTGTCTTTTTTACTGTTGTTTTTCTCCATCTATTATTTTGTACCAAAAAGGAAATTACTAAATTTATTATTATAGATTTATTGAATGAAACTTCAAAATAAAGAGAAAATAAATGCAAGCAACTATTTGTTAGTTATTTATTTAGCCTTGGTAACCAACTTCTTGTAATAAAAATTATCTGATGTCGAAAATCTAGTTTTGTAAGGCATAAAATAAAAAACACTATAAATACGGGTTATGCCATCTTTCATGCCTTAATTGATAAAATACCAGATATTTATACCCTTGCAGAGGGTATTATAATTTTGTCGTGAAATTTGTAACGCATAGAAGGAGACATCTCCGACCCCATAAAGTATATATTTTCTTGATCATTATCAACAGCCGAGTTGATATAGCCATGTCCATATAGCCATGTCTATGCGAACTAGTCTCTCAGTTGTAAAGCTATCTTTATGAAACTTTGCAGAAGTGCCTCTTTCTATTGCACGCAGTTCATATGTCAAAACCAACTGGATCGGACCACCATATCATATAGCTGCCATAGGAACGATCGGTCGAAAAGTAGGTTCTTGTATGAAAAACATTTTTGTTATTAAGATATCTTGACTAAACTTGGTATTAATTAGTTTTACTACGCTCCCCATATATATGCAAAATCCTATTAAGATCGGACAACTATATCATATATCTGCCATAGGAACGATCGGTCGAAAATTAAGTTGTTGTATGGAAGTTTGTTTGTTTTTCACGATATCTTTACCAAACTCGGCATTTATTTGTTTTATTATGCTCCTCATATATATGCAAAATCCTATTAAGATCGGAACACTAAATCATATAGCTGCCATAGGAACGAAAATGGAAAATGTAAAATTTTTTTGTTTTTCAAGACATCTTAACCATATTCGGCATTAACTTTTTTCCCTGTGATTCTTAAATATGAACATTATAAAAAGGTTGGGTCTGCAAGAGTATTAAATCTTCGGCTAGCCGTTTTTTAAAATTTATTTTTATTACTACTAAAGCAAACGAGTGCGTAGCGCGAGCTGCATTTGGCGTATATAAGAAAAAGAGGGTTCAGGGTATTCCCTAGTCGGGAGCTGCCGATTAGAATCTCTTACTTGTTTTTTTTTTGTTTTGCGCGGGATATTTGCAACACAAAGGTAAACTCTCAAATAAGATCTCCAGAAAATAACTTTTTGATTTCTGGATTTGAGTGCAAACTATGACAAAACGCTTACATATAAATTATTTCAAAATTGGTACGTACAGAAAGTTGAAAAGTTTTCTGGGTCAATTTCCAAACAAGCAAAATTAAATTGGCTAAAAAATAAAAAGCAATGAAACTTTGTAAAGCTGAAAGCTTAGAATACTCTAACAAGTTAAACTTGAAATCAAAATGAAAATCGAAATGAGAAATTAGGATGAATATGGCATGAATGAAATCAAAGGTGAACCAGAGCTGACACCGCAAGCAAAGCTTCCTCTTGAATTTCCACTGTAACAAGCCTTGATGTTTGCCTAATGCAGCTACAAACATTGTCAATTGAAACTCTAAAAACTGCTAACAAGCAGCAAATGGCAGCTACTGCTGGAACTTGAGCTCGTAAAACAGCCGCCAGAAACAACTTTTAGCAACCAAGCAGCCAATGAGGCGCTCCGGTTCGTAGCGAACAGGCTGGTTGCTGGCGTGCAAGGAATGTGCTCGGGGAGCAGTTGGTTATGCCATTTCAATTTTACAACCATCGCTAACAAGTTGCACAGGTAGTTACGAAGTCATTGAACAAATAAATGCCACGTGGTTAAAATGCCAATCAGCCTGCCCCACGTACACAGCCCAAAACGTTTTGTATGTTATGCATCACATTGCACGTGAAATGCAATCTAGACACTCAACTTGGCTAAGCATTACCTATTAACTAATCGCTCAATAAACAAACTTGAAATTATTTATTTCGTTTTGTATACCGACTGAATATCAAGCAAAACGGGTTACACCCATTTAGAAAAGTTGAAAATTTGAACATTTACAGAAAGCCACTTGGCTGGTCAACGCCGGGTAACACAAGCTGGTGCATAAAAATCCCTTCACAACAGACATCATATCATAGAAAATGACATGACAAACATATTCGGAAATAATAATAAAATATTGATTTGAATATTGAAGCAACAAAATTATTTTGTATATATTTAAAAAGAAAGATTTTACAGAAGTCTCCCACTTTCTTGCAAAATTTTAACAATAATATTGATATTGTTTGTATCAAAATGCTGAGCACTTAGACGCATACAAAATAATATTTTCACAGCTTGGACGGGGACTAAATTCATTGCTTCTAGCAACAAATCGTTCATATTTTCGAAATTCGTTTACCCATCACTAAGTTCCCAAGGCTTTTGAGAAATGTACATATTTGGAGATTGTAAAGCAATGAAAAAACAATCAATAAAAAATCGGTGAATATTTTGCGAAAATCTATAAAAAACAAGTAAGAGTGCTTTAGTCGGAGGTGACCAACTAGGGGATACCTTGAACTAAACTCTACCAAAAACAAATGCTTAAGTATTTTAACAAGTTTTAAAAAAGTATCTTTCCCGTACCTTGAATTCGCAACTCCATTCAACCTTGGCACCGCCTCCCTAAACATACCAGCAATCGTTCCTATGGCATCTAAATGATAAAGTGTTCTGATTCGGCCGGTTCCCTGCAATATGAAGACGGACCTTTGCAAGGTTTCAAGACGATAGCTTTAAAACTGGGAAACTGTTTTGGCGTTATATTTGCTATAATGCGATAAACGACAAGGCAGAGCTGAAAGCTCTGATAGTACTAAAGATACAATGCCTGCATGTCAAAAATACACACACACACAACCATGTGTGTCCCAAGCATACCAAAGACAATATAAACACTATGTTCGGAAAATAATACGCGTTCATTTGTTTGTGCACAGTATATGTTGGAGAGAAGTTCTTGTCTCAGCCAATGGTTTTCAAGCACCTATGTTTGAATGTGTGAATTATGCATGCATAAGTACATCAAAATATTTTTATACCTATAAGTGGTATGAGTGGTTATTCTCTGCACTTACTTACTGAGGTTAGCTCGGTAGAAAATCAGTATTCTTAAGTCGTTGCAAATATTTATATTAATTCTTATATCCCAACTAATAGAACCTCTGGGATTAAATGACAATAATGACTAAAATAATTATTTTAAAATAAAGACATTAATTAATTATTTATATAGAAATAAATGGGTTTTTTGCGGTTTGGCTGCTGCCACCCAAATAATTATACATATATTTATTTGAAGAAATTATATTAGAATCGGCTTTAAAGATATTGATTTTCTACCGAACCAACAAACGTATGTAAATTAGTACGAATTTGAGATAGATCATGGTAGCCGCGAAGAACTAACAAAATTAGTTTTTTCGGCAGGGAATAACAACACAATTAAATATGCTATTATGTATGAATATTTACACACATACAAACATAATTGCTGGCACGGCCTTCATAGAGCCGAAGATGAGACTAAATTCGGTTTTTAGCGTTTTCGAACTTTTATCTGTAAGAGCCCAATGATACTGATCGTTTTTGTTCCCTATTTACAAACAAATTTAACTGCAAAGTAGCATATTGTTGTATGGCGTTACTCATCTTAGTGTTTATATTGTCCTTTGTTCAGGGTATATCCAAGTCGAGGACTCCCGACTAGTGCCTCTTACTTGTTTAATTTGTCTGTGTCTTCAACGAGTTAAAGCAAATCTGCTATCTTAAGAAATCGAATTGGCAAAAGATATTTTATTTTATGGATTGTAACATATTTTATTTAAAACTGTACGCCCTTGGTAATATAGAAACACTTAAGACTCTTTGCTTTTAAACTTCTTAAATATTTAAAACTACTTGATTAGGTAATTATTTGATAATTTAATGTTTTTAAAAGCAAATATTCCATATTAATTATTATAATATTCTAAATTATATTTTTTTTATTTAGCACTAAACAGAATGAATAGTTTACCATGCAAAAGCTTTTTGGGAATGCGACTCGGCTAATATCTTTTTAATTCTATAAATATATTTCAAGCAATGATCTATTTTGGATTTAGCACTGTGTCATTTAAAGCAAAAGGAAAGCGTAGTATAGACTCGGAGCTTAGACAGACAGTCGCGAATATTTGTCCGCACTAAAACTACGTAGAATTATAAGATAAGCAAGGAGGCACTTACGCCCGGTTTAGGCTTAACCATAAGTCAGACAGCAGCAAGTCTCGTAAGCGGATCTGTTGTTATTGAAATAACAGTCATTTAACAACGGCGCATTAGCGGACAATTTAAGATGCTCGCGTCTCCCCTCAGCAGTGCAACATAGTAGTACCCAAGTACCCAACACAAAAAACGCCGCCTCAAGGAGTGAGTGACACACGACATATCGGAAAAAGTTGCCGCCTTAGAAGACGCCAATGCCGTTTCAGGCACAGGCTTGTCCATCCGCAAGAAAATCACTTAAACATAACAATCGAATTGCTCTCATGCAGCCGCAGTAGCGGCAACATCGGATGAATGCAAGTCACATGGATGCGAACGTGCCTAGTTTAGGGCCCTGGCTTTTTATTCAAAGCAGGAATTTTGGCCACGAACCGGGCTGAATTTATTGTTCCAACCAGAACCAAAGCTAATTTTATGCTTTTTCTGCTCCCCCTTCTTGGTTATGTGAAATATCGTTTGTTTATCTCGACACTAGGGTTTAAAAATGATGCCCCTAATGACCAGTTTGGAATACATAATACCAAAGATCAGATAGCTAACATAGTTTATACAAGACATGGCAAAACGAGGATATCTAAAAATAATAATAATAATAATAATAATAATAATAATAATAATAATAATAATAAGAATAAGAATAAGAATAAGAATAAGAATAAGAATAAGAATAAGAATAAGAATAAGAATAAGAATAATAATAAGAATAAGAATAAGAATAAGAATAAGAATAAGAATAAGAATAAGAATAAGAATAAGAATAAGAATAAGAATAAGAATAAGAATAAGAATAAGAATAAGAATAAGAATAAGAATAAGAATAAGAATAAGAATAAGAATAATAATAATAATAATAATAATAATAATAATAATGATAATAATGATAATAATAATTATAATAATAATAAGAATTATAATTAAAATATATTTTTTTTATATTTTATTAATTATTATTAACAATACAAACTTTCAGGACTATATACTCAATAACAATTATTACTAACAATTATCATCAAAAAGAAGCCTATATGGGTTTGTAAAAACACCTTACAACTTTTATAATGTTCTGCTTACCTTTGTTGACAGCCTTTGTCGAATATTTCAGGCAGTAATTAAAAAAATAATACATTTAAAAATAAAACATCCCACCGTTTCGATGTAAAATATACCTTAAGACAACTCAAATTTCTAAAATGTATTTCTCACATTAAAAAGTTTGATTCAGCTTTTGGATTGAATTTCTAAAGCTTAACTTTTCTAGTACTATAGTACTCGTCACATGAAACTATTAAAAAAAGCCTTTTGAGTGAAAATCCATACATATCCAGATTCATGTGTGACACAATTGTGCCGAAATACAACTTTGGGCAAATTATAAATTTTACAAGCGACTTGATTTTTGATTTTCGAGGCTTCGAGTCGACAGCAGGCATATGTTGGTTCGCTCACTTTGATGAATTAACTTCTTTTTATATGCCACATAAGGGCGCATTATATTTAGCTCGAACAAAAGTTACTATTTAAATCTCAATAAATTGATAAGTTTTAAAAAAGTAAAAAAGTATATATATATATATATATATATATATATATATATATATATATATATATATATATATATATATATATATATATATATATATATATATATATTAAATATATTCATTATATAACAGACATATCATGGATACGTGTTAAATTGTTCAGACTGCTTCTTCTTACTCTCCCGGGCTTGACAATAGTCACGTAATCTCAAGGAGTGTAGTTCTTCCCTTCTTCGTCCACTGCTAAGGCTTTTTAATCTATCCCTTCAATCTTCAGTCTTTCCATCTCTTTGGAAGTATCTAGTATCATTCCTCTCCACAAGAAATTTGGAACTTCTGATATTAAAAATTAAGGGGCATTGCAAAAGTGTCCGCTATCCCTAAATTATTCTAAAAAACTAATCACTTCGAACGTGTAGCCTTTCTGCAAATCAGTTGTCTCCCCTGTTCAACATGGATTCGTAAAAAATCGGTCAGCTACGACCAACTTGCTTGAATTTACTTCCTTGGTAAAAAATGCTTTTCTTTCTAAAATGCCAACTGATATCATTACCACCGACTTCAGTAAGGCGTTTGACTCTGTGCACCATGAAATTTTACTCCTTAAACTTGACCGATTAGGTTTCCCACCGTCTCTTTTGCTTTGGGTTAGTTCTTATTTAAAAGGTAGGACCCAAAGAGTAATGCTGACTACCTCAAAACAGGTTCACGTTACTTTTGGTGTTCCTCAAGGTAGTCATCTTGGTCCTTTACTCCTTACACTTTTTATATATGATCTCCCCTCGGTTATATCACATGCCCGGGTACTTATGTAAGCGGAGGATGTGAAACATATTTTATCATTCACTAATGCCCAACATAACTCTCGTCTACAAGATGATTTGAGCGATATGCAAAGCTATGCAATTTTGGTGTTCGACCAATCAATTGCATCTAAATTGCTCATAGTGTATGTTTATGACCCTTAATCGTACTACACCTTGCCTTGTCAGTTATACAATCGACAATACTCCATTGCAGCTTATACTAACAGTTAAGGATCTAAGCGTTCATTTTGATTCTAAACTTTGCTTCAATCTTCATATAGATACCATCGTTTAGGAGGCAAAAGGTGTACTTGGATCCATTAAACGATGGTCTAAATAGCTTAACTATCCTTTTATAACGAAACTTCTGTACATCTGTCTTTTTCGCCCTATCATTGAAGACTGCCCTTGCATCTGGTCTCCGCAGTATAACAATAGCCAGGATCGTATTGAATCTGTTCAGAAGCATTTTCTGCGTTTTGCCTTACGAGGTTTAAATTGGGACCCTAATCTTCGGTTGCCATCCTATTCCAGCAGGCTGCTTCTTCTTAATCTTCCGTCGTAAACCAACCGTAGTGCAATCCTCGGTGTTGTCTTCCTACATAAGTTGATTGTTGGCGACATAGATTCCTCTTCTCTGCTAGGGCGTCTTCAGTTTTCTGTTCCGTCTAGACATACCTGGAGTTATCGGCCCTTATTCCTATCTGCGTGCACAACGCTTTGCACTTTCGATCTTTCTTCGAACATTCTCTCCCCCTACTAAATGGTTGCTTTCAGGATACCTTCGGGATCTCACTGACCATTACCAGCTATGAGTAGGGGCAAAGCTTGCCTGACAGGTTATAAATTTTCTCCCACCGTGTCGGTGATTTCCCATTACTATCTCTTTATTCTATATCCTATTTAATTAACATAATCTAATTATATAAGATTACTACTATATCTAGCTTGAATTTCCTTACTTCATTAATACTTCTTTCTATCATTTTTCAAATTTATTTAATTTTCTTAAGTTATATATTAAATTTCGAATATTTTTAATTTTTACTTAAGAACACTATTTTATCTACTAACACCTTCCTACTTAGATGTAGGCCTTAATAACGGCAGTGAAAAATTTTGCTATGAAAAGGGGCATAGCTGGCCGAGCAAAATTGTGTATTCTAATGAGGTTTTAACATTTAATTCTCACAATTTGATGTATTAAATAATTAGAAAGACACTCGTTTTTGTCGTCCATTTATAAAAAAATAATAAATAAATAAAAAAACAAATTGAAATAAATATATAAAAAATATATAACTTAAAATGAACACAATTAAAAGACAATACTCGCATACTTTCAAAAATAAAGAACAGATTTTTTTATCACACAGCTTACAATTATTATTATTATTTTAGTTAAAAATGTATTAAGTATTAGTAATATTACTCTGCAAAAGCATATGAAAATTATTTACATTAAGAGATCGTTTATATATATTGAGTTAGTTTAGACAAACAAACCCACAAACCAACAGTAAACTTTACCCAACGGAATGCTAACTCTTCCCAGCGGTATTAGCTAGCCCCCCCCCCCCCCCCAAAACCTCACCAAAGCTCTACGCATCATATTCTCTCCAAAGTGACCATGTATTCTTAAAAGGCATTGCATAATAAGATTGTAACGCTTGAATTCCTTACTTGTTTCTACAGTTGCAACAGGAATAATGATGGACCATTCTTCGCCTCGTGGTGTCTGCACTCCCTCTGTAATTATAACGATAGTAAAAATTTGTCAGCAGCCGTATTCTGCAACTAATACCACAGAAATTTGATAAGCATCGTTCTTGAAGTATAATATAAATTAACGACCCAATTTCTATCCGAACATAGTTTTTTTTCTTATATAAAAACACACGTAAAGAGAAAGTTCAATTTAAATCCTATTACCAAGTACCGCATTAAAGATGTCGCCTATGATTCGTAAAGTGAAAACACTCCACTCAGACTCAAAAATTTTTTAGTTTGACTTTGCGCATTTCACAAGCGTCACGTTAGGTAACTATGATTTCACAATATATAAAAAACAAGTAAGAGGCTCTGTCGTGAGCTCCCGACTAGGGGATACCCTGAACCCTCTTCTACCAACAGCAAATGCAATTCGCGTTACGCGCTGGTTTGCTTTAGCACAAATAAAAATAAATTTTAAAAATAAAGAAAAATATTTCCCTCGATGTGATCTTAACAGACTATACTACTGGCCGCCACCCCTACTCAACAGCCAAACCGACAACTAATCGCTGCTGCAAAAACCAATTGAAATAGGAGCATATACCAACACAAAAAACAATACAATCGCAATTGCAATTCTGTTGTTTAATTCAATAAAAACGAGCGTGAATGTGTGTTTGTACATGTAAGTATACAGAAATTCTTCTGCCTCTGACACGCCAATATACATATACATATAAAACCACACGTTTTCTTTAATAACTTCTGTGTTTCTTAACCGATCTTGATGAAAGTATCAACAGTAGATCTTATTGTACTATAGAATATTGCATATTCTCAAAAAGTCAGTTGCATAAGAATTTTGGATTAAATTGGTGGGCAATCCAAATTGGACAAATTGACAGACAAACGGACGGACAGGCAGCCGGACATGGCTAGATCGACTCGGCTATTGGTGCTGATCAACTTTATAAACACATTATGGGGTCGGAGATGCTTACTTCTGCCTGTTACATACATTTGCACAAGAACATTGTTCCTATTTTACCCATTTTCAATGCGTTCAGGGTGCTTAGTGCCCGCGCAGATCGAGTTTGTTTTTCGATATTCGATAACTTGTCCCGTTTCCAAGTAATCTAAAAATCTATATCGAAATCCTATTTTTTGAGAAATTTTGGTAAATAATAAGAGCTAGAGTCGCCAAACTTGACGTGCAGCTTCTTGAATAGTATAATATATATATATATATATATATATATATATATATATATATATATATATATATATATCAAGTATCTTTCATTTTATAGCTATCGCCACCTCCCCGCTACTACCTAAAAGCTATAAATCAAGTTAATTATCCAACTTGTATTGCCCATCAATTTAAGCCAAAATTTATATGCAATTGACTTTTCGAGATGACACAAATATTCTATATTCTATTCTTCAATAAGTTGTACTGTCAAAAATTACATTAAGATCGGATAAGAAACACAAAAGTTATGTGCGCACGTGTTAGCAGCAGCTAGCGCAAATTCCAAGAATTTCTGTGTTATGTACACACACACATTCATGCGCGTCTGCTTTGAATTCTATCAACATCATTGCAATTGGGATTGTATTGTTTTCTGTGCTGCTATTTTATTTGTTTTTTTTCTCATTAAAACTTAATTATTGGCGGCGGCTTTTGGTGGGGTTAGTTGCGAGTTCGAACATAGCCGACGAAACTATTATTTTTTTTTTTTTGGGTGTTGCGTAGAGGCGGCAGCACGTAATGCGGTCAGATGCGAGTTCAAACCCTGCCAAGGAAACTTTTTTTTTTTTAATTTATTTTAATTACTACTAATGCACACGAGCGCGTAGCTCGAGCTGCATTTGGGGTTGGAATAAGAGGGTTTGAGTATCCCCTAGTCGGGAGCTCCCGACTAGAACCTCTTGTTTGTTCAAAATACAAGGCGAAGAAATCAAACTCATATCGAAGAAGATTGATGTACATCTATTTAGCTTTGAGCTACGAGCGTTTGAAAATTAAGTATACGCAGTGAGGGTATGTGTTTGTTGGCATGGGTGAGCGAGTAAGCAGCACAATTTAATTGGATTTATGTTGCGAGTAATTCAAAATGAAGTTAATGTGCATACCACTACAACTAGCCAAAGAGGCGAACACTGTGAGCAGTGAACTGGTCGCTAGAATAAGAAAAATGATTGTTGAACTTTTTGAGTGCACAAAATCGTAATTTGTTTCTCATGTCATCAATAAACGACACGTCGAACAAGCAGCGGCTAACACAGGGGTGAAAGCAAATTGAATGAGCATATAAAGTATAAAAGGAAAACTAATGTACGAGAATTTTTTTTGCAAGGAAATGCCAAGGAAAAAGGAGTCAGCACGCCCAACCGGACATACTTTACTTAAAAGCAGCAACAGCTACAACAACAACAAATTGAGTGGCGAAGCGCAATAATGAAATATTTATGAGCGTCACCATGTAGATATATGTATGAATAAGCTAGATTTGCCGTTAGGCAACGCTGTACCACTTGAGTTAAAGTTGTTAAAGCTATCTCCTGATTTTAAGCTTTATGGAATACGTAATCCGACGAAAGCCGAAAAAGGTTTTGATTAACTGTTGCCAAACGTAACAACAAATTGGAAACATTTTGTTTAACACAAAAATTCCGAAGTATATTTTCTGTAAATTAGTAAATAAGATAAGCTGGCAAGATCAACAATCTTGAGCTATATTCTTGTGGCACAACTATGTAAAACATGATATTTTTATTTGTATCAGCCCTTGGAAGACTTTGAAAAAGCGGTAAGTTGCAAGTTAGAAGCACTAGATTACTTTATAAATATCTTATTAAAATGCTTGTAAATAATGATTAAAATTTAATAACAGTAATATTTAAAAGGGTTTCAAAAAAAATGTATATTGGTTTAATTAGAAAAATTCACCAGAACATAAAAAAACAAGAATGAAGGGCACGCCAAAGATTTAATACCCTTGCAGACCCAACCTTTTCATAATGCTCATAGTGCTTTGCCCGTATCTAAGAAGCACAGGAAAAATAGTTAATGCCGAGTATGGTTCAGATGTCTTGAAAAACAAAAACTTAATTTCGACCGATCGTTCCTTTGGCTATATGTTATAGGGGTCCGATCTCAATAGGATTTTTCATAATTTGTGGAGCATAGTAAAACTAATAAATGCCGAGTCTGATCAAGATATCTTTAGAAACAAGAATGTTTTTTTTGACAGTTTTGACATATGATCTACGTGCAACAGAGAGAGGGTCTTTTGCAAAGTTTCATAAAGATAGCTTTAAAACTGAGAGACTAGTTCGCATAGAAACAGACAGCCGGACAGACGGACATGGCTATATCGACTCGGCTGATGATACTGATCATGGATATATGTACTTTATGGGGCCGGAGATGTCTCCTTCTATGCGTTACACATTTCACGACAAAATTATAAAAATCTGCAAGGGTATAAAAAAACCATTTCCCTCAATAGGACTCGAGCTCGTTATAGACCGCATTACTTGCAACCGCTTCTACTGAACAGCCACACCAACAATTGACGAAAAAAAAAACCGATGAAAATCGCAGAACAGAAAACAATATAATCGCAATTGTAATGCTGTTAATGGAATTCAATAAAGATAAGTATGAATGTGTGTGTGTGTACATGTATACAGAATTTTTTGCAATGTGCGCTAACTGCCCAAAACTCGTATCCATCCAAAACACGTTTTCATTAATAACTTCTGTGTTTCTTAACCGATCTTGGTGAAATTTTCAACAGAAGATCTTATTGTGCTATAAAATATTTACATATATTCTCTAAAAGTCAATTGCATTAAAATTGTTAGTTTACTAACTTCATTTATATCTATGTGGTGGTAGCGGGGAGGTGGCGATAGCTATAAAATGAAAAATACTTGGTATATATATATTTTTCTAGAAGCTGCATGTCAACTTTTGTGACTCTAACTCTTATTATTTATTTACTAATTTTGCTTAAAAAAACAGGATTTTGGTATCGATTTGTATCGATTATTTGCAAATGGGGCAAGTTGTCGGAAACACAGCCAAAATTTCAATTTCAAATTTCTTATAGGTTCGGAGATCCTTGCGTTCATACATACGGACGAACGGACAGACAGACGGACATGGCTAGATCGAGTCGGCTATTGATGGTAATAAAGTATATGTATACTTTATATGGTCTGAGATGCTTCCTGCTGCCTGTTACATACATTTCCAGACATACATTATTCCTTTTTTACCCATTTTTAATGGGTTCAGTACATACAAAATATGCGCTTAACTCCAGCTTGGTGTTTGGTTGACTGTTACATTTCCTATACTAATTTACAATACAAATAGTTGCTGCAGTTAACTATGTGGCGTAGTTATAAGTTTCTAATCAAATTTTGTGCCTCATTACCAGTTGTCTTCAGTCATTTTTACAATAAATTAAACACTATCCAAATATTAAATGTATAAGCTTTAGAGAAAATTTCTGGTTCTATAAGATGGCCAAAAATACGATACAGATACATATATAGTTATGCAAATGCTTTTAAGTATATATATTTCTTGGTCAGCATTGCCAGTATTTTAAGAGCAAGTGGCAAAAAACTTGGCTGCGGGTGCTCGTATACACTAGCCGAAAAAGTTTATTTCACAAGGTCGATAAGTGCTCCTTATCCTTGAAATTAATTTGTTACTGCCATGAAATTTTGTATTTTTAGATGTAAAAAATCAAATATGACATGTAAGCCCTCGTATAGCATACGCAAATTAATATTAAAAGGGATCTGATGTGAAGAGAGAAAGAGTGAGGGTCATAGGGATGGACAGTACTCCTTAAGTCTCGTAATTGTGTGTATTTCTTGCTTGTGTATTAATTTATAATCATAAATGTTGCATTGTTCCAAAATTATAAATATAATCTTTATAAATGGCAACTTAAAAGACACTGGCGTAAATCCACCCACTAACTCTAATGAAGCATTAAACTGTCATTAAACAACGTAAGCATTTTGTATAATCCAAGCTTTTAAGATAGCAAACACGACCACAAACGTTAATGTGCCACTTGGGTGCACAGAGCCAAAAAAAAAAGATAGAAAAGAAGACGGCTCAAAATCTCGGGACAAGCATTAATTACGTGGGGATTTCTGAGCGACAAACTGTAGTCGACTTTAATATTTATGGTCTGAGCGAGAAGGAAAAATAAACTGCTGTAAATAAATAACTGAATGTCAAGCAGCTTCAAGGGCAATTCGAACTATGCGCCCACGGATTATTATATAAAAATTTGCAATAATTATATATAATGCAGAGAGCGCGGAAAATTTTAACGCAGAGGCGAGCTCACGCCACTTCCGATGATGCCGGCACCAGATGCTGAAGGCGACAAAATTTATGTCGAGTGACGAGCTTTATCCATCTACTTACAGTACCACTCACTCCACCAGTACCCGCTGTTCATTACATACCATTGCAATTTTCCAAAGCTTGTTAAAAATGTTTTTTGACTTCTTACAATTTTTCATCTCACAGACACGAACGAAGTACATAACTTGTACAAATAGCTAAATGCGAAGAATTCCCTACGGAAATTCCCCCAAGAAATCAGGAAAATCAAGTATAAAATTTTGTCAGTAAAATTTAAAAAGTGGGATTGACTTTAGATATATATTACCATAATGAAAGCTTAACGAAGTAACCAATTTTGATGCTTAAGATACTATCTTTTTAATGCTCCAGACATACCAGCAAAAATTGAACATGGAAGCGCCAAATACATACAATAAAACAAGTAAGAGGTTCTAGTCGGGAGCTCCCGACTAGGGGATACCCTGAACCCTCATATTTTATTCCAACACCAAATTCAGCTCAAGCCACGCGCTCGTTTCCTTTAGTAGTAATAAAGAAAAATTAAAGAAACAAAAAATCCCTTGGCAGGGTTCGAACTCGTAACTGAACGCCCTACTTTCCGCCGACTCTACTCAACAGACACCAATAATCAAGTTTTTGTGGGAATAAAACAAATTGAAATAGCAGCACAGAAAACAATACAATCGCAATTGCAATGCTGTTGATAGAATTCAAAGAAGACACGCATGAATGTGTGTGTGTAAATGTATACAGAAATTGTTGGAATTTGCGCTAGCTAACAACACGTGCGCAACCAAAACATATAACTTTTGTGTTTCTTAACCGATCTTAATGAAATTTTCGAAAGTACATCTTATTGTCCCATAAAATATATGGGTATTCTCAAAATGTTAATTAAATTGTGGGCAGCATAAATTGTTTTATTTACTTGGTTTATAGCTTTTAGGTGGCAGCGGGGAGGTGGTGATAGCTATGAAATGAAAGATACTTATATATGTACTATTCTAGAAGCCACATGTCAAGTTTGGTGAGTCTAGCTCTTATTATTAACCATAAACAGGATTTCGATATCGATTTTTACTTGGAAACGGGGCAAGTTATCGAATATCGGAAACAAACTCGATCTGTGCGGGCACTAGGAGGACCTACAGGAGGACCTAATGATAATTTTAAGTCTCTTGCGTTCATATATACGGACATTCGGACAGACAGATGGACATGGCTAGATCAACGCGGCTGTTGACGCTGATCAAGAATATATATACTTTATCGGTCGAAGATGCTTCCTTCTGCCTGTTAGATACATTTGCACAAATACAATATACCCTTTTTACCCATTTTTAATGGGGTCAGGGTATAATAATGTTGAGTTGCATAAGTAGCGTAGGGGAATATCGTAATCAAACTGAGCACGAACTGTAAGGGTTTTAAGCTTATTTTGGGCAATGCTTAGAACACCTTACCAACAAATTTAATATAATAATATTGAAAATGCCCCACAGCAGTTTTAGAAGACTATGTAAAGGATTATGGAAAACAGAAATGAATATGCGTTTTATTTGAATTGTGCGCACACGAACAGAAAAGCGAATCATTTTGGAGTGATTTTGTTTTTAAAACAAAGTTTCAATCTCTTTATGGACTTCATAAAATTTTCTGCCACAGTGCACAGAATCCCGACCCTGATTGCGATTATTTGATTACAGACACATTTAAAACTAATGTACAGTCACACTCACACGCACGCACAGGCAGACACATACGGCTTTAAGTGAGATCTACACACGTAAAAAATGTTGTTTTGCTTATCGCACGGTTTTCTCATAAACAGTCGATGTAAAATATTGCGAATTACCTGCTCGGTACTCGTTTGTGCTACCTTTTTGGTTTTGTTGCTTTTGATTGCTTAAATTTTATTTATGACCAAACAAAAATGTCATCGGCAGATGCCCCACCCAACTCCTGGTCTAATGGCCTCTCTCTCGGCGGGAGTCATAATAAAAAAAAAAGTATTCACTGCACCACTTGACCCCATCGCTACCGCAGGCCCGCGGCCCTATTTCATGTTTTTATTTTACTATGCAAGGACTGCATATATAACTTACAAGCGTTTTATGCCATGTTTGTTATTTATTTTAGTTTTTATTGTTCTTATGTGGCCAGGTACTAACTGGAACTGTGAACGTTTTATGGGCACCGAATGACTTGGTATCTAGGCAGAAAACTATAGACGGTTTTATGGAGGAAAATTAGCATTTTAGCTGTTAGCATTAGCTATTGGCCCTCGATTACAAATTGAAAATGTTAACCACAAATTAGTTCGTGCTTTGATAGTGGCATGCAGCATGATAGTTTTAGCGGACCAATCATATTTATCGAATGTCACGGCAGCCCTAGTGGAAATATATATTTTTTAAAGTGCCAGTACGATGTGCATAGCGTGCTGACTGAGAGAATCCTGTCAATAACAGCATATCAGACAAAGGCAAAACGGCCAACGAGCCAACGAAGCCAAATATTTCATGTCAATGCAAAGGCAGGCTGTAAATATTATTCCCATTAAAATTGTAGAGTTGTTTCTATTATAATGTGCATGTTCAGTATATGCTCTAAAAATATTTTTTCTATATTAAAAGACCGAAGGCTTTTACATATATCAATATGTTCTTTTGTTTTTAGTTATTTTTGACCATTTTCGCCGGGAAAACTTCTTTTGGCCACTCCGAGTGTTGGGCGGAACATATGTAATATTGTGGTTTCTATAGTTTCTCAGCGGATTTTTGGGGTGCACAACAGTTAAGCAAGCCCTTATGTGGTTTGTCATTTCTATTATATCGTCTATATATTTTTGTACATTCGTTTTGAATTCAATTTCAAAGAAATATTCATAGCATACTTTTGAAAGCCCGATTATTCGAATTTAGAATTCATTTAATGTACGTTATGATTCGCTTTTATTCAATTTTAATTTTTTTACTTGTTCAACTTACAATTGCATTCATTTCTTGTACTAGTTTTACAGTGTATAAGTTCCGTTAAAGCCTAGGAAATCCTTGAAGCATAATATGTACAACATTTTCCTTCGCCTCGTTTGACAGCCGAGCTGTGGTAAATAGTCACAAGCGCGTTGAACTTCAGCGGAGCGTAAATGTTTTCTCGGCATTCTTTACTTTTTCCTTTCAGCTTTACATTAGCTTGTGCTTCTCCGGATATTTGAGCAAGGATAACATAAGCTCCATCCTTGGACAATTAATTTTGTTCGAGCGGGCTCTGTGGCTGATTAGTACAATTTCAACTTTCACGCTAGCATATTTTAGCATAGCCATGGGCTCAGTTTTTTGGGCTCGTCAGACCGACCACACAGGTCATTTTGGGTTTGATTGAGCAATATTTATGTTTGCTTGGGGTGATTTGGCATGAATTTAATGTGTAGCTGAGACTCCTTTTCAATATTGCCGCATCATGCAATTTTCAAATATTTATGTTATTTTATTTTGCTGAGTAACCTCACAAGCAGCCCGAATATATGCAATATTCTTACTGTGCGAGCCATTTCTGAATGTTTGATTAAATACTGAAGCAGCATTTTCTTGACAAGTTGGTGCTGTGCCTATTAAATTTACCGACTTAGCGTTAAGACTTATATTTAAATGTTTCCTAATATCCCATGGAAAAAATCAAACGTCTATGGATTGTAAAAATCATATTCCTAAGTAAATCACACACAATTTTTGTGTACCCTTGTAGAGGGCATTGTAATATTTTTTTTTATAAATTTTTATTTTATTGAATCAAAAATAGAATACATTTGTATTACAACTCAGGCTTAGGTGACATTCGCCAAGCCTGGTTGGGTCCTCAGGCTTTCTTGAATAAGGCTGCATCGTCACGTAGGTAGTCGGGGACCCCATGTAGTGGTTGGAGGAGGTCCTTGAACGATCTTCTCTTGAGCCGCCTGACTGCACACCTCCCAGTGAGGTCTCTTGCTACCCGGTTGCAGTCTCGCTGCAAGCGTTCGAATGATCCGACTTGCCTGTTTATGGTGTCCATTTTGAGTTCTCTGTGCAAGCTAGAATTTCTGACGTACCAGTCAGCACCGGTCATTCGAATCAAGGCCAAGTTTTGGAGTATCTGAATCCGTCTTCGATTCTCGAGATGTAATGCCCCAAACCTGGATACCGTATCTCCAAGTTGGTGCCACCACGACGTTGTAAACTAACCGTTTGCAGCGAAAAGGGCTGTTGGGGTTTAGTAGCCAGTTGGCCTTGGCCATCTTATAGCGGCACTGCTTAAGAAGGCCGTCGATATGCGCCCGAAAACCAAGCCTCTTATCCAGTACAATTCCAAGATACTTGGCGCTTCTGCCAGGGTGAAAGGGGCTGACATCTATCCAGACTGCTGGAGCCTTGCCACGCCTCAGTTGTCCGCCTGGCCCTTCGAGGCATTGAGATTGTAATATTGGCATGCAATGTGTAACGCTTAAAAGAAGTCGTCTCCAACCCCATATTCTAGATCAGCACCAACAGACGACTGGATATAGCCATGTACGTCACTCCGTCTGTCTGTTGCTTTGCGGACTAGTGTCTCAGTTTAAAAGCTATCTTCTTCTTTTAACTTTGCATAGGTCCGTCTTTCTGTTGCAGGCAGTATAATTTTTTTACATATCTTGACCAAACTCGGCATTAATAAGTTTCGCCATGTTACGTACGTATGTATATGCAAACTCTTTTAATCATCGGCTACTATATATCATATAGCTTTTCTTGAGGCAAAATATTCTGTTATCCAAGCTATTTTCATCAAACTCAGAATTTACGAGCTTCACTGTTTGCATTGGGAGCCACCACAGATATTTGTGGCTTTCTTAAGGAAATGAAGCGAATATAAGGTGAAATACGCTTGTTACAAGAGGACACAACTCACATTCCGGTAAGGACTAGAATATATTTTGTGCTTTCATTGAATTTAAGTATGTGGTCTGTCAAACAGGACCCTTTAATCGAAATACAATGCAAGTTTTGCGCTCTTTGAAAAACACTCCAAAAGGTAATGAAATTTCATCGTCTTACAGCTAGACTGATACCTCTCCAAAATATTTTTTGCACGCTAAGTGTCTTACACGAATTGGGCACGTAGCACGCAACAACCAAGAAAAGCAGAAAATTAAGAAAACATTTTCATCTTTCGCCTTGGTCGCATCAGAAACCAATTCATTCAATTGGATTTGCGGCATCAGCTTTCACGCGCGCTTTTAGAATAATGTTCCACTGACTGACCTGACGCCAGGTTGAGGTTCCGTGGCAGTGTCATGCAATCCCCATTGCCGCCACTGCCTTTGCCTTCTGTACTAGAGTGCAGAAACCTTGCCTTACTTTGCTGCTCTGTGAGTGACCCACATGGTAATGTGCATGCTTTATGGGCTCCGGAGGATATAGCACCTGCTGATGCGTTGCTGGTACTGCTTCTGTAGTGTCTTCACCTCCATCCGCGTCTTGTCCCACTGATAGTTAACACCCGCAAATATCAGCACATTCAATATGAGCAGGCTGCAACCGATGGCTGTCGAATAAGCCGCATACCATGCCGCCTCGAAACCGAATACGAGGGTATCTGTAGAGGCATTTGCCAATTTCGTTTCCGCTGTTTGTGTCATTGTTTTTGTTGTCGCTTACATTTTGTTCAGCCCCACGGTGGTGACGCTCGAGCGCTTGAGAGAGCCACTTAATTCAACTCAACTCAACCCTGATAGCGCGTGGTCCATTGAGGGATAAGACATTACTTAATGCGGCTGATCCTTTGAGTAATAAATATATATTAAATATATATATATTACTCAATGGCTGTAGCCTAAACAGAGATTTTTCTGTATATTCTTAATCAAGACGATGAGCTGAGTCACACATTCACACACATTCCTCCTTAAAATAAAATAAAAAGTTATTTTAAAATGTAGATCCTTTCGGTTCGTAAAAATTTCATAACAATCGGACTATAAGTATTATAGTTAATCAAGAAGGTACTTCCCATACATAGTGTGGGGCAAAGGGAAGAAGAGGCACATCCGCTGTATCGCGCCTTTTATGTTATTATATACATATATAATACGGTAAAATGTTTGTAACGGCCGCTTGGCACTGGGTTAAGCGTAGAGCACTTTAATTCGTGAGTGCTGTGACCTTGGCCCGGAGACAATGGCAAATAATCCAAAATAAAAGCAAACATGTTACACGAAATAGGCTAAGAAACACACACAGTTGTGCAACTGAATGCCAGCGTCCAGTGTTGAAATTTCAAACTATAAGCTATAATAAGTCGGAACAAATTGAAATACCGCTTCGTAACTGGCTGCTTTCTTGAGGTAATCGCTTCTTAAATGCCCGGATATTGGATGAGGCTCCGACTCCCTCTGCCAGAGGCACCCAGCATCATGGTGCCACTTGCAGCGCAAGTTGATTTTTGGTTGAGTTTTTGTCGTTCCACTAATGAAAGGCACATGATACATAAGGCAATTGCTGCCTCTCTCTTCCATGCCAGCCTTTGGCTTTTGGTTATCTGTACATATTTATCTAGTGTTCTTGACAGCATTTGGTCGGCGGTTGTAGCCCTCTTTACGATTTTAGCACAATCGCTAGGTCTTGGCAATTAAAATTAAAAAAAAAGGCTCAAGGGAATTAAAATATAAAATTTCCCATCGCAGAAAACGCATATTACGACTTCTGTGCTTATCGGATCGTATGGCAAGGTATGCAAGTAATCTCGTGTTGTCATCTACTTCGGCGAATACTTGACCTATATTTACAAGTGATACATATCTGATTTTGAATGTGTCAGCTTATAGAATTCTTAATAAATAAATTTTGTCATAACTGGCGAAACAGCTCTTAGTGGCTTCATCTCTATATATAAAACTGTTCGTCCCGACTGACTGATTGGTGATCAACGCACAGGCCAAACCGAAATTTGTATTGTAGTTTCCTTATGAGGGACGGACTTCTGGCAAATTCCGCCCGCATCTATGGTTAAAATTGAACTTTTTCAACTGAAAGATCTTTGGGAAAATTTATTTATTATCCATCCACTGCTCTTGAATGGAAAATGCGTTGATTAAAAAAAGGAATATTTTTCGGCTTCAAGATTCTAACTACAAATTAAGCTGGTTGTTGATTCCAAAAACTTTTGTTTGGATTGTATTTTATTAGTTATAAAGTAAATTTCATATAAATTGGTATTTTTTGTTTAATGTTCTGATATTCTCCATGCCTCAATGAATGTGGACAGATCATTTTCTCTAACAGCTCGTTAATGTTGACATCGTATCGATCCTATTCTTCGTCAGCATCGTTCTTATTAGAGACAACGGTAATGTCCTGACCAGCACCACACAATGCAGATAGATATCAGAATCGGATTGCTTCGACTGCTGCAATGTGTCAAACACTAAGACACTTGTTTTGCCTATATCGGGCTTGACCTGGTACAGGATATATATGCCGACCACACCATGTCTGCATTCGTACCTCCTTGAATCGGGCAGCACATAATCCTGGTTATAATGCCAGTTCGGTTTGCTAAAGGTGGTGAAAGAATGAGGAGACAAGAATGTAGAAAAAGAAAATGAATTTTTGTAGGGGCGTCCCAGCCTAATGCGTCTGCTATGTTGAACTCTTTGTTTAAAGCTGTGGGCCGTCGCCACGCCGTATATGTTTGGCAAATCCTCACCATGGTGACTCGACGGCTGTGCCGAAACTGGCTACCCCACTGCGCCGAGCACACTTACGGCTGCGGATTGGCTGTTGTATGGGCGCCACGAACTGAGCATCGGGATTGGCTGTAAAGTGTCACCAGTCAGTTCTATGGGCGCCACGAACTAAGCATCGGGTAGCCCTGCCACGGCCATATCACGTGCGTTGCTCGAATGCTGTGAGGTGCGAAACCACTCCACGTATTCGTTGACAATCTGTGCACGGAGATGTTATTTATAAATTATTTCGCAGATAATCATATTTAATTAAACGAAGATACGAGTCATCAAACGATTAAATCTCCTTTATCCTGTTCACGCCAATCCACATCAAAGTATCCATTCATATTCATTATTGAGGCTTTTGTTTTGTAACAACTATCTAGCGATTGGGTATCCTTACAGGAAGAGATTCAAAGTACCCAAAGCGATCTTTAATTTTATAACAAAATGAATACAATTAATATTAGAATAGAATGGTTTCGAACTTTTAGCGGCATTAAACGACCCAATGCTTTTTGATTTGTCACTTAGAGTATTTGTAGTGTATGTGATAACACTTAGACCTCTAACTTATTAGAGACACCTAAAAACATCGCATATTACCACACACACACAAATTGCGAAGTAAGTTAAATCCTGGTTGCAGTCTGCATTCTTCTACTGTTGTTGTTTGTTGTCAACTATTATTTTTGCTAGCATGCGCATATGTTGGTTTTGGCAAGGACCACATTATGCATCTGTGAAATCGATGGCATAATTTACAACTAAAATTTGTGCACTTCAGGTTAACTCGTTATACGATGCTATTGTTAAAATAATTTATTTATATGTTTGCATACAAACAAGTAACTCATTTCGGAAAGATGAATTTCTAAGGCTTTCGACAGAAGTGCTAGTATTATATATACTATATACTAGTATAATATACCATACTATTTACATACATAGATCTATATATGACTTTACTACATGTAGTATAAAACTCAACGGGGAATTGCAGCGAGCTTGACTTTTGCCGTTGGCAGTGTGAGAATATAATGAAGTAAAATAAATACCAAATGTATGCGCTATAATCTTGATATAAGCGTTGGCCATTTACGGCTCCTCTATAAATATATATATATATATATATATATATATATATATATATATATATATATATATATATATATATATATATATATATATATATATATATATATATATATATATATATATATGTGTATGTGCTTTAAGTGTGCACACGGATACTCACTAGTACTTGGTTTTAATTTGGCAAATGGCGACAACGTCAACTGGAGTTGCTGATGTGTCTAAGGATAAGAGTGGGTACGACTCTTGTCGTTAGATGCGGCTGTTTCTACTGCTGCTCATGTTGTTGCTGCTAATGCTACTGCTACTGTGATGTGGGTTAAATGTAGCCCATATTTTTTAAGTAGGTGTCTGTGGCATGTATGTATCTATCTATGCAGACAGTGTCCCTGGCTATGAGCACACACACTCACACACACAAACATACATATACATATTTTTAACAGCCTTACACATTTGCGTGTAAGGGTTTTGGCTGCGATAGCGTGCTAACTGTCTTACATTTTGCTCGCTTGCGCTTTACAAATAATAAAATAAAAATTAAGGAACGCTCATCTTCTCTATATACATAACTGTTTGTCCTGACTGACTGACTGACTGACTGACTGATTGGTGATCAACGCACAGCCCAAACCGTAAGAGCTAGGAAGCTGAAATTTTCACCGTAGCTACCTTATGTGATGTAGGTGCACGTTAAGACGGGGTTTCGGGAAATTCCACCCGCAAGTGTGGAAAATTCACGAAAAACGTTTGTATGTAACTTTTTTGTTTACCATCCGATCGGCCTCAAATTTATTTTCAAAGGTCTTTGTTCAAACTCATTTGATGGGTGTTTCGCACTTTTTAGAAAATACATGTCTCCTTGGAGGAAATGGGGGTCAAAAATTTGGTGGGTGACGTTTCGCCCTCAAATTCATTTCCAAGTATCTATATGAAATTTCATTTGAGACATGTTTTTCACTTTTCGCAGAATTCAAACTTCTTGGGGGGGAATGCGATTTAAAGAGTTTTTGGGAGAAGTTTACAGTTGTGTCCGATTTGCTTCAAACTTATTTTTAAAGCTCTACCTAAGAACTTAATAAATACGTATTTCAGCGATTTGGAAAATTCCACCCGCAAGTGTGGAAAATTGGCGGAAAACGGTTGTATGAAAGTTTTTGTTTACCATCCGATCGGCCCCAAACTCATTTTCAAAGATCTTTGTTCAAATTCATTTAAGGGGTGTTTCGCACTTTTTGAAAAATCGGTTCCTCCTTGATGCAAATGGGTGTCAAAGATTTGGTGGATGACGGTTTGTGTTCAAATTTATTTCCAAAGATCTATAAGAAAAATCATTTGAGAAGTGTTTCACATTTTTCGCAAAATCTAAACTCCTTCGGTGGAAAATGCATTTCAAAGTTTTTTTTGGGTGAATTTTAAGTTTGTTTGATTCCCATCCGATCAGTTTCTAAATCATTTTCAAAGCTTTTTGAAAACATTTATTTTATAACATGCGTGCCACAGGCAAGGCCTGGTTATACCCGCTAGTAATATATATAAAAACAATAAAGAAGCTTTAGTCGGGAATTCCCGACTAGGGGATACTCTGAGAAAAAAAATTAAAATAGCAGCACTTGCATACAGAACAGAATGCAATTCTATCGCAATTGTAATGCTGCCGATAGAATGTAATAAAGACGCGCTTGATTGTGTGTGTATACAGAAATTATTTCAATTTGCGCTAGATGCTAGATCTTAATGAAATTTTCAACGGTAGATCTTATTATGCTATAGAATATTCGTATATTCTTAAAAAGACAATTGCTTTAAAATTATGAATTCAATTGGCGAGTAGTTCCAATTGGGTTATTTATTTGATTTGTTGCAATGTTAAGTTGGTTGGCCGGTTAATAACTATGAGATGAAAAATAGTTTATCAAGAATATATAAACCTTATGGGGTCGGAGATGCTTCCTTCTACCTGTTACATATATTTGCACAAATACAATATACTCTTTTTACCCATTTTTATAATTGAAGTACATAAAGCCGTTTCTCGCGAATTTTACATATTTGGGGGCCCCAGTTACAATTTCAGCGACTTGGTTCTTTCGACTTTAGCGTAGTGTTGATCACCAATCAATCAGAACAAACAGTTTTGTATATAGAGATGTTTTGCTTTCCAATTTATTTAATAATTTGTACAAGATTTTCATGTTAATATCTCTCAACTTATAATAAAACAGGAGCTTCCGACTAGGAAATACCCTGAACCCTCTTCTACCATCACTAAATTCAGCTCGCGCAATCAATGATTAATTGCTACGAAGTGGCTATTAACCATTTTTATGGGTACCACTTGCCGTCGCCTCAACTCAATAGCCACACCAACAATTGAATCTTAATGAGAAAAAAACAAAACGGATTAAAATAGCGGAACAAAAAAACAATACAATCGTAATTGCCATGCTGTTGATAGAATTCCATAAAGACGCGCATGAATGTGGGGGTGTATGTACACCTTGCAATTTGCGTTAGCTTCCCTAAACTTGTGGCCAGCCAAAACACATTTTCCTTAATAAAATTTGTGTTTCTAAACCGATCTTGGTGAAATTTTTAATACAAATTAGAGTTTTCACTTGATTTATAGCTATGTGGTGATAGTGGGGTGGTGATATCTATGAAATTAAATATGCTTGATATATATACATACATTATTCTAGATGCTATATACCATTTTTTGTGCCTCTAGCTCTTAAAACCTAGAGATTTGCTCAAAAATCACGATTTCGATATCGATTTGTATCGATTACTTGGAAACGGGGCAAGTTGTCGACTACCGGAAACAATCTTCGCGAGCTCTAGAAGGACCTATGTATATTCCAAATTTCAAGTCTCTAGCTTTTATAGGTTCTGATATACTTGCGTTCATAGATACGGACGGACGAACCGATGGACAGACAGACGGATATGGCTAGATAGAGTAGGCTATTATTGCTGATCAAGAATATTTATACTTTATGGGGTCGGAGTTGCGTTCTTCTGCCTGCTACATACATTTGCACAAATACACTATACCATTATTACCCATTTATAATAGGTTGAGGGTATAATAAAAAATAGTTTAATTTATATATGTTATGAAAAAATCTCTGTATAATAACGACATTACGTAAAGGGAAAAGTCTGAAGTCTGCAAAGTATTTGTCGAAAAGAGAATGCAAAAAAATCTTTATTAAAAACATAAATCTCAAATAACCACAACAGGAATAAGCAACAAAGTAAAATATTAGACTCGGCATAAGGCGTCAACTGATGCCCAAGGGCGCCTGTCATCCCATCTGGACTAACTAAAGAAATGGAATTCACTGGCGCAGCGCAGGGAAGCGGCAATCGGATTAGATAATTTATGTGTCACACCCCAAATCGGTTAGCCCGTGACAATGCAGAAGATTATGTCAATGCGAAAGAGCGAGAACCCCACCACTTAAAGTAGATCCAGCTCCAGATTCATATCGAGATTAGAATGTCCAGGTTGTATGATAAAACCATCAATCTAAATTGAAATTGAGATCCAGAGGGAAAGCAAACAAAGAAAAATGTGTGACAAAAGTGAAAAGCAATCAAATCCTTCCGTAGCACAAAGGACAGATATATTAACGCATTGTTTTCAAATGCCGAAGTTGATAATAACAGTACTAATAATAATAATTAGTATTATTATTCTTAGAATAAAACAAGTGAGAGGCAATAGGGAATACCATGAACTCTCTTCTACCAACATCAAATGCAGCTCGAGCTACGCGCTCGCTTGCTTCAGCAGTAATAAAATAAAATTAAAAAAAAAATGTTTGTCAATTGGACTCGAACTCGCTATTTGCAACCGCCTCTACCCAACAGCCACACCAACAATTGAAGACTAATATGAAAAAAAAACGGCTTGAAATAGCAGCACAGAAATCAATACAATCGCAAATGCAATGCTGTTGATAAAATTCAATGGAGACGCGTGTGAATGCGTATATACTTATCTTTCAAAGTAAGAGCAATATTTCTCTTTCGAGTTTCATCAAATTTTTTTGTTTTAATTATAATTAAATATACACCATATAACAGAAAATAAAAACGATAGTTTACTGAGAACAATATTTAAAATAATATATTTTTTAAATATTCAATATTCATGCCACCAAAACTGGCTCGCTAGAATAGCACAGTTGTCGAAAAATCTTAATTAAAGTTGTATACATGATATTTACTGATAATAATGAGTAAAGCCCCGACGATTCAGGATAACTTCATATATACTGTTTGGTAGAGAATCATACAAGTGCTTGATATTATCAAGCGGTATTCTTGACCTGACCTATTGGATCCACTCAATAAGCTACGATTTTGTAGAAAATTGTTTACCGGATTCATATAACTTCCCTGCTAGCCATTTCAAAACATTTTCTATACCATTTAAGTCAGGGGAATAAGAAGGCCAGCTCATTAAAGTGATATTCCTACGATCCAGCCAAGCATTGACGACTCTCGCGGTGTGGATTGGGGCGTTATTATGTTGAAACTTCCACTGCAAGGTTCCAAACAAATTTCTCGCCTCAGGAAAGGCCTTTTCTAAAACGATTTTGTATGACTCTGCGTTTATTTTGGTAGTCAAAAAATTTGAGTTGGAGCGACCCATAATATGAAATTGTTCCCCAAACCATTACGCCGCCCACTCGACTATGCAATCGGTCAAGTTTATGCTCTTTCTTCCTTAAATCGTGAAAGTAATAGTTATAGCCATCCGGGCCCACCAAATTAGATATTTTTTGGTCGGAGCAATTTTGGTAAATAATGAGAGCTTAGGTCACCAAACTTGACATGTAGCTTATAGAATAATATATATATCAAGTGCCTTTCATTTTATAGCTATCACCACCTCCCCGCTACTATCTCATAGCTATAAATCAAGTCAAAACACCAATTTATTCTGTCCACAAATTTAAGCCACAATTAAATGCAATTGACTTTTTGAGAATACACAAATATTCTATAACTCAATAAGATGTACTGTAGAAAATTTCATCAAGATCGTGTTTTGAATTTCCTTGTGTCAGCGGCGGCAAGCGCAACTTTCAAGAATTTCTGTTTACATGTACACACACATTCCAACTAGAACCTTTTACTTGTTTTTCTTCTAATTTATTTATATTTTTTTGTGTTTTAGGTATATACAGACACATTCACAGGCACACATACATATCTCATATTTATTGGGAGACCTTTTTGTTTTTAAATCTTTCCTCGGTTGAATTTTTCAAATAAGAATTTAATTGAATATTCTAGGTATTTTACTTTATTGCATTGCATTTTGCCACCAGTTGAGTGCTTGTAAAATTAAACGTTGCGATAACGTAAGAATAAGCCACGGTCTACACGCGCCTAGAAACGTGCAATACTTTTGTCAATTGCCCGATTTAACTTTAGCTGCCCAGAGATGGGCCACACACAAAAAAGCACGCACATACACAGAGAGGCTAAATGCACAGAGAATCTGCAGCTGGTCCTTTGTGGCCAGAATGCACGAATGAATTCCTACGACTGAAGTCGAACGTTTGGCCCTTTGAGTTCGCTGCTGGCTGCTAGAACAACAGCTGCTGCTGTGTAGATTAAGCTTCAGATAGAGAGAGTATGAGAAAGGGAGTACTGCAGAGGCGGAGAGTGTACATGCATACCTGGAAATGGAACGTATTCTGCATGGTGAGCTTTCGCTCTTACAGTCCTCTCTTGTATCTCGCAAACCTTGTTTAAAGGGTAGCTAAATTTGTTTGGCCGCTTAAAGAACTCGTATATTAAAGAACTCGTATATTGAAAGCTAAGCGGAAAAGGAATGAAATCACAAGAAACAAAATTAACAAAACAATTTATATCTAACCGTACTATTTTGAACTCAACGTCTAAAGTCATATTTAAATAGATATTTTAAAATAAGTTTGAATCCAACGAATAAAAAACCTTATGCTGGAATCAACGTTTCCCGCATATTTTAATCTTGCAATATAAACTTTCGTTCATTAAGCACGTGTCGAATTATTTTCCGGGAAGATTCTTAGAAACTAAATTAAGGCCGAAACTTCGCATACGAAATCTTTGACTCCCATTTATTCCAAGGAGGGATGGATTTGCCAGCCCTCAATGAATTTAAACGTAACTCTCTGTTAATGATTTTGAAGCCGATTAGATGGTAAAAACAAATTTTCTTACAATGTATTTTTCCAATTTTTTCCATACTTGTGGTTAGAAGTTCCCAAACCCGCGCCTTGCTGTGCACCTCCATCACATAAGATGACTACAGTCAAAAGTTCAGCTTCCTAGCTCTTACGATTTGCTCTGTGCGTTGATCACCAATCAGCTGGTCAAGGCCAACAGTCCAATATATAAAGAAAAGAGATATAAATAAATTAATAAATATTGCAAGGCATCCACTTGAATTGGCTGGCGGACTCTGCGTGCAAAAACGCAAAACGATGTAAGCATCCGATTCAGTTTTGAATATAGTTTACGTGGCGTATGCATTCAAAGTGTGCAAATCATTTCGAATCTATGCAAGTATTTTGTTTTGTTAGGATTTTACGGCACTCTTCTATTATTATCCACACAATTAAGTGCGTTTTAAATAACGGATATTCACAAGGATAACTGTGTACATGTCTATGCATAAGTGGTTGTATATGTGTGCGCTGTGTTTGGAGTGCTACTACAGTTGGATGAAACTATTTTCTATTAAATTTGGGGCTGACTAGCACTGAGAAAAACCAAAAGCCATGAGGTCATGCATAGCGCACAAATGGTGTGCGTGTGTGCATATTGGAGGCTTTTTTTCATCGGGCGATTATTGTCTTTCCCTAACTGATCAAAGCAAAATATTTTCTATTTTTTTAGTGGCAATCGTTTATAAAATAAGATAAGATAAGGACTAGTACGATTGGAAGTCATAAACATGCACTTTGAGCAATTTAGATGCAACTGGTGGATTAAATCCCAAAGTTGAATAAACTTCAAATCAGCTTGTACGCGATTACATCCTCGGCATACATAATCATTTTTGCATGTTATACAACAGAGGGGAGATCATTTATAAAAATATATAATATAATGAAATTCAATTATTAATTATTTTTAAATTATGATTGTTCTTAATTTTTTGTAATCGTTTGATTGTTATCGATAAGCTGAATATGATAATAATAAAAGATATTAATAATAATAATTATGCTTCACAACAGGTATATGTAAAATCTCTATATATAAAACTGTTTGTCCTAACTGACTGACTGATTAGTGATCAACGTACAGCTCAAGCCGTAAGAGCTAGGAAACTGAAATTTATCTATTTAGTTACCTTATGTGATGAAGGTGGACGTTAAAAATTCGGGGAAAATTCACCCGCAAGTGTGGATAAATCGCGAAACCGTTGTATGCAACTTTTTTGTTCAAATTCATTGGAGGGGTGTTTCTCACTTTTTGGGAAAACCATTCCTCCTATGAAAAATCATTTGAGACATGTTTGATACGTGCCACGGGCAAGGCCGGGTTATACCCGTTAGTAATATACTATATAAGATAATATAGACAGAGAGAAAAACGGCGGGCTAATAACAAGACTTTTTGTACTAGATTTTATACCAAAATATTCGTAACGTTTAGCCCGAATAGATCTAAATCTTGAGTTAAGTATAATTCGCACTTTATTTTAAAAAAGCTCTGAAAGGACTTAGAATAAGAACTAATATTCTTGAATCAAGTGCAAAAAAGTTATCTTAAGTAGCATTTGTACTTAATGTAAGCTTTAAAAAATCAAGAAGAATAAAAGTTAATTCAAGATTTAAAATTCTTGAATCTAGAATCTTCGGGGGTTGCCCATTGAGAAATAAAGAGACAGAGGAGGCTTTTAGATCAAAAGCTCTTTTTCGAAACACTTCACGAGCGATAGCGAGGTTGCATTGAGTAATACTCTTTATTACTCAATGGTAGTAGCCCATACACACAGCACCGAAAACAATACAATCGCAAATCGAAATTTTCAACAGCAGATCTTTTTGTGCTTTAGAATATTTGTACATTTCAAAAAGTCAATTGCAAAAATTTGTGGCTTATATTGGTAGGCAGCATAAATTGGTTATTTTACTTGATTTATTAATTATTTTATTTTTTGATATTTATATATACATATATGAAGTAGTAGCGGGGAGGTGGTGATAGTTATAAAATGAAAGATACTTGATATATATATGTACTATTCTAGAAGCTAAATTTTAAGTTTGGTGACTCTAGCTCTTATAACTTACGAGATTTGCTCAAAAAAGAGGATTTAAATTTCAATTTTGATCGATTACGAAACGTGGCAAGTTACTGATTATCGGAAACAAGCTTGCATTGCCCGGGCCCTAGACGAACCAGGTTACGTTAAAAAAATTGTTCAAAGTGTATGTTTATGACATTTAATCGTACTACACCTTATCTTGTCAGTTATACCATCGACAATACCCCATTGCAACGTATACTAACAGTTAAGGATCTAGGCGTTCTTTTTGATTCTAAACTCTGTTTCAATCTTCACATAGATACCATTGTTAATGAGGCAAAAGGTGTACTTGGTTTCATTAAACGATGGTCTAAAGAGTTTAACGATCCTTTTATAACGAAACTTCTGTACATCTCTCTTGTTCGCCCTATCCTTGAATACTGCTCTTGCATCTGGTCTCCGCAGTATAAAAATAGCCAGGATCGCATTGAATCTGTTCAGAAGCAATTTCTGCTTTTTGCCTTACGAGGTTTAAATTGGGACCCTAATCTTCGGTTGCCATCCTATTCCAGCAGGCTGCTTCTTCTTAATCTTCCGTCGTTAACCAACCGTAGGACAATTCTCGGTGTTGTCTTTCTACATAAGTTGGTTATTGGCGATATCGATTCTCCTTTTCTGTTAGGGCGTCTTCAATTCTCTGTTCCGGCTAGACCAACCAGAAATTACCGCCCCTTATTCCTATCGACGTGCACAACAGACTACGCTATGCACAATTCTTTTCGCGTGCTATGTAAAAATTACAATAGTTTGCATCACGTTTTCTCTACCGAACTTTCTCTACCCCTAATAAAATCGTTGCTTTCAGGATACCTTCGGGAAGTCACTGACCATTCCCAGCTATGAGCAGGGGCATGGCTAGCCGGGCTGGCTGAAAATTTTCCCCCACCGGGTCGGTGATTTCCCATTACTCCCAATACTATCTATTTATTCTATCTAATTAACACTCTGCATATCTAGCATACAGTTCTATACTTTATTAACAATCTTCCTCCTTTCTTTTCTCCTATTTATGCTATATTCTTAAATAATATAGCAAATTAACATTATTTTTAATTTTACGTAAGAACACTTTTTCCTACTTACACCCTTCTTTTTAGATGTAGGCTCTAATAGCGTCACTGACAAAATTAGCTGTGAAAAGGGGCACAGCTGGCCGGACTGGCAAATAAAACACCTCCATCGGTCGGTGATGCTATTTGAAATTTGTGTTCTCTATCTAGGCTTTTAGCATTTAATTTTTCTAATTGTATTTATAATGTGTTGAATAATTGGAAGACACTCGTTTTGTCGACCACATATAAATAAATAAATAAATAAATAAATAAAATCAAGTCTCTAGCTTTTACAGATTCTGAGATCCTTGCGGACGGACAGACAGACTGACGTACAGACAGACGGACATGACTAGGTCGACTCGGCTGTTGCTGCTGATCAAGAATATATGTATATACTGTATGGGGTCGGAAATGCTTCCTTCTGCGTGTTACATACTTTTGCACAAAAACATTATACCCCTATTGCCCATTTTGAACGGGTTCAGGGTATAAAAATAATTATGATAAATGGCTTATGGTATATCAACGCAATGCAGAGCTTACGCCCAACCCACTCAAATGGCTGCTTTATGTTGCAAAATTTGTTAGCCCGAAATGAGACAGAAATCAATGTACAGTCAAACGGGTTTTTAAAAATTAAATTTTTAATTAATGCCATTACTAAGAAACGCCCGTAGCAGGCAGGGGGCTCTAAGAGTGCTCTGTGGGAGGGCGCGGCCACAAAATGTCGACATGGAAAATTTGACGTGCAGTTGTAGTTTTCATTCTCAAATTATCACTGCCCTGTGGCGAATTTTCGGCGGACAGCTGCTGGGCCACAAAATGAAACTTTGCATTTGCTACAAATTGGGAAATGTTTGCCGCAATTTTCGTGACGGTATACGATGCGTACTTTGTAGTTAATGAAGAGCTCCGACTCATAGCACTAGACATACTTCAATTTTTTACCCCAATTGTTTTTGCGCTATCGTCGTTGAAGTGTGTTAAGTTAGTGTGTCGCAAATTGTTTTTAATGAATAAAAGGAAAATGTATTTAATTTTAAATGACGAGTGAAACCTCTGCATTTGATAGGCGCCCGGCACGAGGCAAAAGGAATCCGGCCAGAACCAGAACTTTAATGTGTTCGGAGGGCGATTCGCATCGTAACCTTGCAATGACTGTTTTTATTTTTCAGTACATTGCTGTATTGTGCTTTTGTTCCTATATTGCTTTGAACAAATATCCAACACAGTTTAGTTATTTGCCTTGCGGCTGTTGAAAGATTTCAAAATATATTGCATCGATGGCCATCTATGTGGCCCAGTGAATTGTCAAAAACAAATTAGCATTCGTGAAAGTTTCGATTTTAAAATCGTTGTTCATATGGCAACATGATTAAGTGTTTTTTCTGTCCATAAATTAAAACGTGTTTATTATAAAATATTCATAATAATATGAAACGCATTTATTATTATAAAAAAATTTGTTTATATATTTTTAAATGATACCCAACATTTTATTACAAATTTAAATAGAATCTTTTTTATTCTTCAATAGGTTTATATTAATGGAATTTAGTACAAAACGAAAAGAATATATATATATATATATATATATATATATATATATATATATATATATATATATATATATATATATATATATATATATATATATATATATATATATATATATATATATATATATTGATAGACTAAACATATATTTATTTGAAACAATTTTATTAAATAACTAAGGAAGTCTTTGGTTCTATTATGCCATTTGTTAGTTTGTTTAAATTTGTTAAAAAAGTGCTAAATGACTTATATAGATAAGAAATGTTTTTGTTTCTTAATGAATTATTAATTATTTCTACATTGTTGACTAGTTAGTTACTCTTCACTACATTAAAAGAATAAAATAATATTCTGCAATATATAAGAAAAAGCAATTGAGCTTACGGATCAAATGCTAATATTGCATGATAAATATTTAAGTTTATCGCCATCAATTTCTTTACTATTTTTCTTTTTAATTTTTTATTAAAAATGCGATAAATCAACAAAAATAAGTAATAGACTCTAGTCGGGAGTACCCGACTAGGAGATCCGCGGAGCCCTCAGCAATAAAAAAAAATTAACATAAAAAAAATATATCCCTCAATAGGACTCGATCTCGTAATAAACTGCTCTACTTGCAACCGCCACTACTCAACAGACACACCAACAATCGAGTCTTAATGTGAAAAAACGAATTAAAATATCAGCACAGAAAACTATAGAATCGCAATCGCCATGCTGTTGATAGAATTCAATAAAAACGCGCATGAATTCTGGCAATTTGCGCTTTCTGCCTCAAACTCGTGGCGAGCCAAAACTCATTTTTAAATAACCTATATTGATGAAATTTTTAACAGTAGATCCTACTGTGCTAAAGAATATTTGCATATTCCAAAAAGTCAAGAGCATTTGAATTGTGGCTTAAATTGGGGGGCAGAATAATTTGTTTTATTTACCTGATTTATAGCTATGTGGTAGCAGCGGGGAGATGGTGATAGCTCTAAAATTAAAGATACTTTGTATATATATACTTTTCTAGAAGATAAATGTCAAGCTTCGGGACTCTAGCTCTTATAACTTACGAGATTTGCTCAAAAAACTGGGATTCGATAAAGATTTGTATCGATTACGAGACGAGGATGGTTATCGGCTATCGGAACCAAACTCGTACTGCGCGTTTACTAGGAGTACCTTTGTTAAAGTCTCCCGGAATTCAAGTCTCTAGCTTTTATAGGTTATGAGATCCTTGCGTTCATACATACGGATGGACAGACAGACGGGCATGGATAGATCGACTCGGCTATTGATGCTTAATTAGAATATATATACTTCATGGGGTCGGAGATGATTTCTTCTGCCTTTTACATACATTTGCACACAAACAGTATACTCTTCTTACCTTTTTTTAATGATTATGATTTATGAGTCTCGGCTTCCCAGACGAGCGATAATGGGGGAATGAAATTCTCCCTGCTACCTCTGGCCATATATCTCTATATATAAAACTGTTTGTCCTGACTGACTGACTGATTGGTGATCAACGCATAGCCCAAACCGTAAGAGCTAGGAAGCTGAAATTTTCACTGTAGCTACCTTATGTGATGTAGGTGCACGTTAAGACGGGGTTTCGGGAAATTCCACCCGCAAGTGTGGAAAAATCGCGAAAAACGTTTGTATGTAACTTGTTTGTTTACCATCCGATCGGCCCCACACTTATTTTCAAAGATCCTTGTTCAAATTCATTTAAGGGGTGTTTCACACTTTTCGAAAAATCCGTTCCTCCTTGGTGGAAATGGAGGTCAAAGATTTGGTGGATGACGTTTCGCGCTCAAATTCATTTCCAGAGATCTATAAGAAAAATCATTTGATACGTGTTTCACACTTTTCGCAGAATTCAAACTTCCTCGGGGGGAATGCGATTTAAAGATTTTTTGGGCGGAGTTTTAAGTTGTGTTCGATTTGCTTCAAACTTATTTTGAAAGCTCTATATAAGAACTTAATAAAAACGTATTTCATTTGGGAAATTCCAAATCGCTGAAGATTTGGAAAATTCCACCCGCAACAGTGGTAAATTGGCGGAAAACGGTTGTATGAAAGTTTTTTGTTTACCATCCGATCGGCCCCACACTTATTTTCAAAGATCTTTGTTCAAATTCATTTAAGGAGTGTTTCACACTTTTCGAAAAATCTGTTCCTCCTTGGTGGAAATGGAGGTCAAAGATTTGGTAAGTGAAGTTCGCGCTCAAATTCATTTCCAGAGGTCCATAAGAAAAATCATTTATATATATACATATATATACATATACTAGCGGGTATAAACCGGCCTTGCCCGTGGCACGTATGTTATTAAATCAATGTTCTCCAACAAATTTGAAATGATATTGAAACTGTTCGGACGGTAAACAAATAACTTTCATACAACCGTTTTCCGCCAACTTACCACTGTTGCGGGTGGAATTTTCCAAATCTCTGAAATATGTATTTATTAAGTTCTTATGTAGAGCTTTGAAAATAAGTTTGAAGCAAATCGGACACAGCTTAAAACTTCGCCCAAAAAATCTTTAAATCGCATTCCCCCCGTTGATGTTTGAATTCTGCGAAAAGTGTGAAACACTTATCAAATGATTTTTCTTATAGATCTCTAGAAATTAATTTGAGCGCGAAACGTCACCCACCAAATCTTTGACCTCCATTTCCACTAAGGAGGAATGGATTTTTTGAAAAGTGTGAAACACCCTATAAATGAATTTGAGCAAAGATCTTTGAAAATAAGTTTGGGGCCGATCGGATGGTAAGCAAAAAACTTTCATACAACCGTTTTTCGCCAATTTACCACTGTTGCGAGTGGAATTTCCCAAATCGCTGATGTACGTATTTATTAAGTTCTTATGTAGAGCTTTGAAAATAAGTTTGAAGCAAATCGGACACAACTTAAAACTTCGCCCAAAAAATCTTTAAATCGTATTCCCCCCGTTGATGTTTGAATTCTGCAAAAAGTGTGAAACACGTCTCAAATGATTTTTCTTATAGATCTCTGGAAATGAATTTGAGCGCGAAACGTCACCCACCAAATCTTTGACCTCCATTTCCACCAAGGAGGAACGGATTTTTCGAAAAGTGTGAAACACACCTCAAATAAATTTGACAAAGATCTTTGAAAATAAGTTTGAGGCCAATCGGATCGTAAACAAAAAACTTTCATACAACCGTTTCCCGCCAATTTACCACTGTTGCGGGTGGAATTTCCCAAATCGCTGAAATACGTATTTATTAAGTTCTTATGCAGAGCTTCGAAAATAAGTTTGAAGCAAATCGGACACAACTTAAAACTTCGCCCAAAAAATCTTTGAATCGCATTCCCCCCGAAGAAGTTTGAATTCTGCGAAAAGTGAAGAACACGTCTCAAATGAATTTTCATATAAATACTTGGGAATGAATTTCAGTGTGAAACGTCACCCACCAAATTTTTGACCCCCATTTCCACCAAGGAGGCATGCATTTTCCAAAAAGTGCGAAACACCCCTCAAATGAATTTGAACAAAGACCTTTGAAAATCAATTTGAGGCTGATCGGATGGTAAACAAAAAAGTTACATACAAACGTTTTTCGCGATTTTTCCACACTTGCGGGTGGAATTTCCCGAAACCCCGTCTTAACGTGCACCTACATCACATAAGGTAGCTACAGTAAAAATTTCAGCTTCCCTGCTCTTACGGTTTGGGCTGTGCGTTGATCACCAATCAGTCAGTCAGTTAGTCAGTCAGTCAGACAGTCAGTCAGTCAGTCAGGACAAACAGTTATATATATAGAGATATATGTATATACAAATGTATTTACTTCTAACCACATTGACTTACCGACATGTGTAATATTCACAGCGACAGCAAATGCAAAATATTGCGTATTGCAAATCGAACGCGACTGGCGACGTAAAACGGCGTAGGAAGGAAAACTTGTGGGGATAAGTAAGGGATGTGCAAAATATGCAAAGTACTGTGACCGAAAAGGCAGAATTTTTGGTCCAATATCGACGGGCGTTTCGCTGGATCTTTCGCTTTGCTTTTATTGGCGCGCTCATCTTCTTTTACGGTTGCATGCATTTTTGAGCAGTTTCACTTCCTGTTACAGCAGGAAATTGCAACAGAAATTCTATGAGCACATACACACTTACACTGTGCGAATGCAGCACTCACACAATGACATGGCGACATATGCATGGCATTTGTATGCTATGCTTGGCGTGCCACAGTGCGTATGCGTATGCTCCAAAGAATTTTCATGCTTATCCTAGCCACAGCCATATAAACATAGCATAGCTGACAACAAATTTGTGACTGTCGTTGAGTGATATCTCCTTGAGTGATATCTGGATGTGGTCAGGTGAAGCTAGTGATGAACCTGTTGGCATTCTGCCCAGCAGAACATACCCCTCTCAAAGGGAAGTCACATTTGCATAGTTTCTGAACTACTAGTTGAGAAATACTTGAAATATGTGCAAACAGCAAAATAAGCACTCATAATACTGTGCAGGAATGTCCAAAGATATTATTAAATAGTACGTTATAGCTGCCGGTGCTTTAAGAAAACTCTGTTTTCTCTGTGCTACCCCATTACACTTTTTTCAGGTCATAAAGTTAGCATTAGTGAGAGTTAAAGAAAAAAAGATACAAGGAAGTAAGTAAATTCCTATTTATTAATTATGAACCATAGTTAAATTTTATTAACTTGAGCATATACCAATAATTAGCAACTGTATTTAATAAATATTTCTAAAAATCAGAACAACATCGATTAACAGACCATCATATTAAGCGGCAAACCACGAAGCCACGCCTATCTACCGAGCTTAGACATGACCGTGACCGTGTAAATGACCTGTCACCAGAAAGTGGAACAAAAGAAAAAGGCGAATGGCAACAAAAGTAATTGTGACTGGGGCGGACGCATAACTTAGAAGGACGACCATGTACACTTCGCTTTTGTTGTTGTGTGGCCAGCATAAAAGTTTTATTAAATGATTAAGCTAAAATGGCAGCCGAAAGACGACCGCCGATATTTGTCAAAATTTGCCTTGTCGCGTTGCGTATACGACGCACCCACACACACTCTGGACAGAGACTTTGAAATTTCTGATAGCCTTGCCCATGTGTTGGCTTTCTAACACTGCCCGGCGCCAGCCCATGTCATAGCTTATTAAATATAGCACTAGCACAGAACGCCTTCGTAGTCATTTTCTTCTCGGCTGGTGTAGGCGACACTCATGATTTATTCAGTGCGTAGTCCCTGATACTTTATATTTCTTTTGTCTTTGTGTTATCGACACTTGGCATCTTCTCCGGCCTCATAAACTTATAATTGTAGCTCTTAATTTTCAAGTAAATATTGTGTAATTTAAATTGTGTCAATACTATTTATTAAAAAAAAACAAGAGGATCTTGTCGGGAGTCCCGACTAGCGGATACCCTGAACGCTCTTCTACCCACACCAAATGCATATCGCGCTACGAGTATATACTATTCAAGCAGATACACTTGGTGACTCTATCTTATAAAACCTAAGAGGACGGACATACAGACGGACATGGCTAGATCGACTCGCCTATTGATGCTGATCAAGATGCGTCCTTTTGATTGTTACATATATTTCCACATTTACCCATTAACAATTTCTCCACTTACTGTTTACCCATTTTTAATGGGTTCAGGGTAAAAAAAAACAAATTTAAACCCGTAAGAGTACTCTAGTCGAATACTTGAATACTTAAATATAAATATAGGGTATATATTTACTTATTTATATTTATAATTCTTAAGTTTAAAAAAATCATATTTGAAATATATGGATCTATATATATGTTAGAATCCTAATTTACCATATCCTGAAAACTAATATAGATAGAGCTGTGATAACTATACACTGTCTGGAGTGCCGTAGCGCTTATTTCCTCTCTGGAACGATATGAAAATGTCCAATCAATTTCCGAGTCGCAATTGGCAGAGGGCCTTTTTAAATCTAAAAGACACCTAATCTCTTCCTGACCAGCTCGATTTAAAGGCACCTACATCTATCAAATTTGATATAAATTTTATAAATGTTAAATTAAAATGTTCTAAAATAATGCAACTCTCCCTTAGAAATGAATGTTGCTGAAATAAATCCTCAAATTTTGTTTAAAACAAACCTAGCGGATATGGCGGACTTTTATAAATAAATAAAAAACCTACAGACTTATAACGCAATATGGCAAACACAAAAACAACTGATCCACATATTTTCCTACCGCTTAAGCCATTAGATATATTTTTAACATTGCATTCTTAATATAAATGCCGTTTCCCCTCTAATCAAGACGGGCAACAACAGTAAGCCCTAGAATGTCAATATTTTCATTTGAGTAAGTTGAGGCCTCAACGAAACATAGAACAGACGAGTGATGCATTAACCTGTCTGATCTTCAATATGACAGTGAATGCTTTCAGCATTATAAAAGAAAATGTCTAGGGCGGAACTAAGTGATCATAACGTGTTGGATGTAGTTCCGAATCCGAAATTTCTTTTTTTGTGTTTTTATAAATGTTTATTGTGTTGAATCAAAAATAGCATACATTTTTATTACAACCCAGGCTTAGGTGATATTTCGCCAAGCCTGGTTGGGTCCTCAGGCTTTATCTTGGACAATCGTCAAAGGCGGCTTTTTTGAATAAGGCTGCATCGTCATGTAGGCGGTCAGGGGACTATGGGGCGTCTTCTATGTCGTGGTTGGAGGAGGTCCTTGAGCGATCTTCTCGTGAGCCTCCTGACTACACACCTCCCAGCGAGGTCTCTTGCTACCCAGTTGCAGTGTCACTGCAAGCGTTTGTTGTATCGGTTGGCGAATGCTCCGACTTGGCTGTCTTTTGCAATTTCTCTATCTTATTTTGGACCTTATAGTCTCTTTTTCGGAGGCTTAGGAGGACAAAATCTCCTATAATAAACATCCCGGAAGCAGTCGTTGCTGTACTGCAAGCCACGTATATTGCAGCACGCTGCAAGTGTGAACTGGCTCTTTGCCATACGTAGCTACCTTCTGCAGTTACAACTGGAAATTGCCTACAACATGCCTGTTGCCCCATAACCTAATCCATCTCTAGTATCTACATTGACTTTAATCATATATTTGGCAGTGGTTTTTAGAAAATCCCTGTGTTTCGGAAGACCTAAATCTACTAACGGCTTTTAATATTCTTTCTCTACAAGCCGCAGGTAAATGTGTTCCTGTATTATTCAGCGGTAGAAATAAATTGATCAGTCGGCATTGAGTTCAGCTTTATCGTGTTATAACTATCTGCCCCGCATTTGTAGTAAATATATGAATGTCATCATCGGGCACATCCGATTGCTGACAAATGCGGGATCGGACAAGACTAATATCATCAGCTGTCATTTTTCCCGATACCATATTATTTAAAGCAAATTATTTATTTAAAATCATTACGCTCAAATCGGAACCAGATTGATTAACTGGTAAGGAAAACGCGGAATGCAGTTTTGAGCCACAGATTCCGAATGCAGCTTTACCTGTTTGGAGCACACAACAGTATTTTAGGAGAATTTGGATCACTCCTGGCTTAATATTGTACATTACGGACAAAGATGGAAAAAGAGTTAAGACAAGTCGGCTCTTTCCGACACCCGCACCAACTCCAACAAATTCGTAGAAGACGGATTTGTTATTGGCATTGTCCAAAACATGTGAAAAATATGTTTTCTGCTCTTAATTAAGTGACCTGTTAAATTTTCAGCTGAAACTATAGCTGGAAAGTTTTACTAATCGGACATTGTTGTCTTCTGGATCTTGATTCTCGACATTTCTATTATTGTTTAAGACATTTAAATGAAGATTTAGTTTTGGCAATCACAATACTCGAAATCTATCATATAGTACTTTCTTGATTTTCAACATTTTCTTCGTTTTCTGCCAGTACTGGATTTTCAAGAGCATGCTGAGGCGCGATTGCACTCAATTAACTCCTGATTTTGGGCCCATAAAACAATTCACAGTCTCTCTCTACTACTAAATTTAAAAGAATACTTGCTTCCGTAGTATGATTTGAACTAGCAACAAACCACATTCCTTACCGCCGCCTATACACAACAGCTACACCAATAATTAAGTATCAATGAGAAAAAAACGAATTAAAATAGAATTCAAAGAAGACGTGCATGATTGGATGTGTGTACTTGTTTGTATACAGAAATTTTTGCAATTGGCACTTGCTGCCGAAAGCACAAGGCCAGCCAAAACACACTTTCTAAATAAAATATCTAACTTAAAAAAATGACTATTTATCTAACTAGTTTTTGTTGGTCAAATTCTAACCGAGAGTTTTGCAATGCGGAATATAGCTGGAACATAGCTGGCAGAGCTCGCAACTTCCGACTGCATAGGAGCCTCTATTTCAGTCTCGACTGGTTTTCCAAGAATAGCAGTCACGCGACAACTCACGGGGCTTGAACTCATTTCCGTATCCGGCTGGTTGCTGTATTAAATTGCTTGCACTTTGCGGATGCAAAGGCCCCACATGGTTGCGGCACCCAACAAAAGCTTATGCATAAATTATGAGCAGAACCGCTAGATACAGGGTTAAGATTAATTATCAAACATCAAAAGAGCCGAATGCAATCTGCTGCAGTTTCCCAACTCCATGCTTTCCTCTAACGCTCCTTGCTTTCCACAATTTCTTCCTACACACACAAAGACACATGGACGGACGCATATGTACCCTGCTTTAACGGCCCAGAGTTTTTGTTTTGGGTGTCATAGGCACACATCTACAATACAGAGACAGCCTTGTGGGCAGTTGCTGTTGTTGTTGCTGCTGCAGCTGCTAAAGTTTTTGTTGCTAACGCCAGCGCCTGACGGGAAGCGGAAGTTTCAACGCGCAGCGGAAATTAATGTTTAGGTTTATTGTTTTGACTGCCTTAGAAATATATATTTCGAATCATTTTCATTCATTCATCTTTATCGTTTTGTATTCAAGTCGACTTCAGCGTCGCTCCTTTATTGCTATTTACTTGGGCTACTCGTAAGCATTAGCTGCTTAATTTTCTGGGCGTGTTTTATGTCCGCAAATTTATAGCAAGCAAAATTTAAACAAGTAAGAGGTTCTAGTCGGGAGCTCCCGACTAGGGGATACCCTGAACCCTCTTATTCCAATACCAAATGCAGCATGCGCTACGCGCTCGTTTGCTTTAGTAGCCATACAGATAAATATATTTTAAAAAAACAAGTTCCCTTGACAGGGTTCGAACTCGCAACTGATCGCATTACTTGTTCTCGCCTCTACTCAACAGCCGCACCAGCCAAAAAAAAAAAAAATAGTTTCCACGGTAGGGTTTGAGCTTGCTACAATCTTAACTGCTTGCCGCCGCCTCTACCAAACAGCCACACCAATAATTGAGTCTGACTGAGAAGAAAACCAATTAAAAAGGCAGCACAGAAAATAATATAATCGCAATTACAATGTTGTTGGTAGTACTCAAAGCAGACTCGCATGAATGTATGTGGGTACATGCATACAGAAATTCTTCGAATTTGCGCTAGCTGCTACTAACACGTGCGCACATAACTTTTGTGTTTCTTAACCGATCTTAAAGAAATTTTTGACAGTACATCTTGTTGTGCCATATAATATTATAAATTAATAACGTTAAGTGCATCTAACTTAACAGCCTTATGCACTTAAGCGCCTCATATGGCCAGTAATTTTTTGCAAATTTCTATGAATATCATGTAAGTTAACTGCGCCATCTATGATCAGATGTGCTGATTTTTGATTTGTTTTTCTTATGTATACAATATGTATTGAAATTGAATTAAATGTAATTTAAATACATAAAGTTAATAAAAACTATAAAATTAATTTCTTAATCTTAGTACTGTTAAATAGAATTCAGTGCAACTTAAAAAAGTCGAGGTTACTATGAAATCGATTCACTTTTAGGAAAAAAAATAAATTAAGTTAACTGCCTTTTTAGGATAGCTGCCTCTAATGTCTGTGCAAAGTACTCGAGGCAGCTAAGCAAATTATACTATTCTAAAAGATACATTTCAAGTTTGGTGACTCTGGCTCTTATTATTTACCGAAATTGCTCAAAAAACAGGCTTTCGATATCGATTTTTATAGATTACTTGGAATCGGGGCAAGTTATCGAAAATCGGAAACAAACTCGCTCTGCGCGGGCACTAGGAGGACCTACAGCTCAAGTCTCTAGCTCTTATAGGTTCTGAGATCCTTGCGTTCATACATACGGACGGACGGACGGACAGACAGACGGACATGGCTAATTCGACTCGGCTGTTGATGCTGATCAAGAATATACATATATGTATACTTTATGGGGTCGGAGATGCTTCCTTCTGCCTGTTACATACATTTGCTCAAATACATTATACCCTTTTTACCCATTTTCAATAGGTTCAGGGTATAATAATAGCACATTTACATACAAATTAGTTATTATCAGACAGATACAATAATAATTAAATAAAATATATTGTTTACATGGTAGGCAATACATTAAACGAAGTATAACAGCTGAAGTCAAATATATTTTTTGGCTAAGGAACAGAGCGCAGGTAGTTCAAGCTTTTCATAAAAAGCTTAGAATGAAGTCCATTGAACGCTTTAATTTGATTGGCATAACGGAAAGCTAAAATAAAATGAACTGAAAGCTGGTATTAGCTCTGATAGTGAACGGAGAACGTGGGCAATTTAATGAACCCGTTGGGCACCTCCCGCGTTAAGTGCGGACAACACACTTATACCAAGCTGCACTTACGTAATTTAAATATTTATAAAAATATACGTGAATAGACTTACTAACCTATATACATATATATATATATATATACCAAATGGTAAAATAAAACTTGGACTTCTGTCGCTTTCTATTGCTTAAGGAAAATTTCGTTTTCAATTTGTGTCGCGTCTTTTGCTGTTTGGTTAGACTTTTCTAAATGGAACTGCACTCAATGTGACAAGATGTCTGCTTGCATCCCCAACTGAGTCATTGTGTGCATGGCCTGCTGGTCCTGACGCAATTGCCCTCTTATAGGGAGAGGAGGAACCCCCTCAATGTTGACAATTCTCCACAGCCAACTTGACATTTTCTTCTTTTACAAAGTCTGTCGAGTTGGTCTGTCTCTGTGTCCTCTGAAGCCCATTCTACGCATTTTGCAGCACTTGACATTTGTAATTGCCTCTTTCACTCTCCCTTTATTTCGAATAAATTGTAAAGGATGCTTTGTAGGTTTGTTGTATGGACGTACATAACTGCTCGGTTTAAAAATACATTTATTTATACAATGACACCTGCATAATTGGAAAAAAGTAAAAGTTAATTAAAAAAATAAATAAATAAATTAATAAAATACTAACAACAAGTAAGAGGCTGTAGTCGGAAGTTCCCCACTAGGGGATACCATGAGCCGTTTTCTACTAACACCAAATGCACCTTGTGCTACGCGCTCGTTTGCTTAAAACAATAAATTAAAAAAAAACTAGTTCACTCGGTAGGGTTCGAACGGCAACAAACCACACCACTTGCAAATGCCTCTAAGCAACCACCACACCTGAAAAAAAAAACAGATCAAAATAGCACCTCAGAAAAGAATACAATCGCAATTTCAATGCTGTTCATAGAATTCAAACAAAAGGTTCTAGTCGGGAGCTCCCGACTAGGGGATACTCTAAAACCCTCTTATTCCAACGCCAAATGAAGATCGCGCTACGCGCTCGTTTGCTTTAGTAGTAATAAAGATAAATTAATAAAAAAAAGTTCCCTTGGCACGGTTCGAACTCGCAATTGACCGCATTACTTGCTGTCGCCTCTACGCAACAGCCACACCAGCCAAAAAAAAAAAACAGTTCCCAGATCGCGCTACTTTCCGCCGCCTCTTCCCCATAGCCACACCAATAATTAAGTCTTAATGAGAAAAAAACGAATTAAAATAGCAGCACAGAAAACAATACAATCGCAATTGCAATGCTGTTGATAGAATTCAAAGAAGACGCGCATGAATGTGTGTGTGTACATGCATACAGAAATTCTTGGAATTTGCGCTAGCTGCTGCTAACTCGTGCGCTTGTGTTTCTTAACCGATCTTGATGAAATTCAGAAGTAGATCTTATTGTATAATACTATAAAATATTTGCGTATTCTCAAAATGACAATTGCATTTAAACTGTGTCTTAAATAGGTAGGCAATACAACGGGACAATTTTTCGAATATCAGAAACAAATTCACAGTGCGCTGGTACTAGGAGGAGTCTACTCTTACAGAGTCTGAGATCCTTGAGTTAATACATAAGGACGGACGGAGAGACGAACACACAGACGGACATGGCTCGACTCGGCTTGTGAAGCTGATCAAGAATATATATACTTTATGCGGTCGGAGATGCTTCATTTTACCTGTTGCATAAACTTGCACAAATATATTATAATCTTTTTAACCATTTTCAATGGCTTCAGGGTATAAAAATATAAAAATTAAGTGCTAAAAGCCTAATAAGAATACACAATTTTCTAATAGTATCAAAGACCGATGGAGGTGGTTTATTTGCCAGTCCGGCCAGTTATGCCCCTTTTCACAGCTAATTTTGTCAGTGACGCTATAAGAGCCTACAGCTAAGAAGAAGGGTGTTAGTAGAGAAAATAATGTTCCTAAGTAAAGTTAAATATAATCTTAAATTGTTATATTATTTAAGAAAATACACCACATAGAAAAAAGTAAAGGAAGAAGTTATAAATAAAGTAAAGAAATTTATACTAGATATATAGAGTGTTAGGTAGATAGGTTACAGAGATATTTATGGGAAATCACTGACCCATTGGGGGAAAATATATAGCCAATCCGGCAAGCTATGCCCCCGCTCATAGCTGGAAATGGTCAGTGTGTTCCCGAAGGTATCCTGAATGCAACGATTTTATTAGGGGTAGAGAAAGTTCGGTGGAGAAAATGTGATATAAACTATTGTAATATTTGCATAACACGCGAAAAGAATTGTGCATAGCGTAATCTGTTGTGCACGTAGGTAGGAATAAGGGGGGATTACCATCGTGCGGGACCATCCCTGCGATGACCATAGCCGCTTCGACTGATACCGTCCGGAAGGCGCAGCTGACTAGGTCTAGAGTGCTTAGGCGATATATAGAGTTAACGCCCCGGTTGTAGCTAGTAACAGCCTTTACGCTGCTACAGATGGTGGACGCGCCCATTATTGCTCCAGGTTGGGGATTAGTTTGTGTGTCCATCTCCCTTGTTCGCCGTGTTCCATCTCTCCTGCCAAGTTGCCATTGCTGCTGACCTGCGGATGACGTCCATTGAGACAGCATCGCCCATACCGGCAGCTTTCGTGCCAATACTGTGGCTGCCTCGTCCGGCACCGTCCGGAATCCAGAAATAGTGTGCAGTGCGCAGAGCCTGTAGGTGACTGACATCTTCCTTCGGAGACCATTCTGGCTTGCAACCGCTGATGCCCATATCGGTGCAGCATAGAGCAATACGGAGGCTACAACTCTCGCGAGAAGTAGATGTCTACATGACCTCTTATGTTGGGCCACCTGCAATTTGGATTCTTCCTGGCTAACATAATCTATGTGAGGTCGAAAGCTAAGCCTCTTATCTAACATGAGCCCCAGATACTTGATGGAAGCCTTTGACTCGATACTAACGTTGTCTACCTGAAATCTGGCAATCTCAACTATTTTGCGGCTCGTGATAAGCACAGCCTCTGTTTTGTGGCCTGCCAGTTCCAGGCCAGCACCACGCATCCTGCTGGGCACGTTCTTTATGGCTGCATTCGCTGCCGCTTCTACTTCTTTTATCCCTTTGCCCACCACTACTAGAGGCAGATCATCTGCGAATCCTATAATTCTGCATCCCTGGGGCAAATGCACTCTTAGCACGTCAACGTACATTATGTTCCACAGAAGTGGTCCCAAGACCGACCCCTGTGGAAGTCCTGCTGAGACCATGTAACTTCTAGCAAAGTCTTCCGTATCATAACTTAATACCCGATCGGACAAGTAGTTGGGTATTTTACGGAAAATGGAGGACGGTATCCCTATTCGGGCTAAGGTTCCTAGTATGCGAGACCAGCTTGCTAAGTTAAAGGCATTGCGGATGTATAACGTAACAACCGCACAATACTCCTTGTCTCCCCACCTGCATCGGGTTCCCTTTATTGCTTTAGCTGCAATATCGACCACCTCTTTAATTGTGTCGACCGTAGACCTTGCCTTGCGAAATCCATATTGCTGTTTGGACTGGGCCTCTTTCTCCTCAACGACACTCAGAAGTCGGTCTTACACGATCCTCTCCAGAACCTTTTCCGCCGTGTCCAGTAGGCAGATTAGCCAGTATCCCGAGGGTTCCTCTATTGGCTTGTCCCCTTTCGGTAAAAGGATTAATTTCCGTCACTTCAGCATGGCTAACTTTAGCGCCTTGTTTGACACACCATCTGGGCCTGGGGCCTTTTTGTCGCCTAGTTTTTTGCTTGCCACTACTACTTCGTCTGCCGGCACCTGTTGTACAAGCTCCGTGCTGTGGGAGCATTTGACGACCTCCAATCGTGTATGTTGGGGGAACAGTGCCTCAACTATAGTGGCTAGTGCGGTTGGGCAGGTCACGCGGGTTGATCCCTGGCTTTTTCGGCCTCATCGAATATTTTCTAAAAGCAGCTGGATTTGCTTTGTTTAATACTTCTCTTGAGGTCTCACTTGGCTGCCCGCAGGTCCTCCAGACTAGATGCAAGGTCAGGGCGGCCTCGTGAGAGCGCATTCTCACACGTAGGCAGACCTTCCTTAGGTCGCTGATTACCTCGTTCCACCAGTAGATCATATTAAGATTGGACTACTGTATCATATAGTTGCCATAGGAACGATCGGTTGAAAATTAAGTTGTTGAATGGAAAATTTGTTTGTTTTTCACGATATCTTGACCCAACTAGGCATTTATTTGTTTTACTATGCTCCTCATATATATGCAAACTCCTATTAAGATCGGACCACTATATCATATAGCTGCCATAGAAACGATCAGTCGAAAATTAAGTGGTATGGAAAACTTTTTTGTTTTTCAAGACATCTTAACTTTTTTCGCTGTGCTTCTTAGATATGAACATTATGAAAAGGATGGGTCTGCATGGGTATTAAATCTTCGGCGTGCCGATGATTGCCCTTCCTTCTCGTTTTGGTTTAACAAGAGTTTCTTTAGTAAGTTACATGAATTAAATATCATTTTTATAAGCAATTAAGAAAACAAACATTTTTACCAAGTTATTAGCCCCATCTTAGAATTTACACGAATTAAAACAAATTTTAAAATATTAAAAGGAATCATTGATGAATTATTGAAACTATTGTCGGTTTCATTGTTCTTCACGGACATGCCTGGCAGGTATCCTCTTCGCGCATATAGCTTGTCAGTTGGCGTTACCTAAAAATTCATTTTCAAAATGACAATAGTATTGTATGTTTGCAAGTAATAAAAACATTTATTTTTCAAAACGCTTTCGCTTATCTCTATATATAAAACAGTTTGTCCTGACTGACTGACTGACTGATTGACTGACTGACTGACTGACTGACTGATTGGTGATCAACGCACAGCCCAAACCGTAAGAGCTAGGAAGCTGAAATGTTCACTGTAGCTACCTTATGTGATGTAGGTGCACGTTAAGACGGGGTTTCGGGAAATTCCACCCGCAAGTGTGGAAAAATCGCGAAAAACGTTTGTATGTAACTTTTTTGTTTACCATCCGATCGGCCTCAAACTTATTTTCAAAGATCTTTGTTCAAATTCATTTAAGGGGTGTTTCACACTTTTCGAAAAATCCGTTCCTCCTTGGTGGAAATGGAGGTCAAAGATTCGTTTCGCGCTCAAATTCATTTCCAGAGATCTATAAGAAAAATCATTTGATACGTGTTTCATACTTTTCGCAGAATTCAAACTTCTTCGGGGGGAATGCGATTTAAAGATTTTTTGGCAAAGTTTTAAGTTGTGTCCGATTTGCTTCAAACTTATTTTCAAAGCTCTACATAAGAACTTAATAAATAAGTATTTCAGCGATTTGGAAAATTCCACCCGCAACAGTGGTAAATTGGCGGAAAACGGTTGTATGAAAGTTTTTTGTTTACCATCCGATCGGCCCCACACTTACTTTCAAAGATCTTTGTTCAAATTCATTTAAGGGGTGTTTCACACTTTTCGAAAAATCCGTTCCTCCTTGGTGGAAATGGAGGTCAAAAATTTGGTGATGTTTCGCGCTCAAATTCGTTTCCAAAGATCTATAAGAAAAATCATTTAAGACGTATTTCACACTTTTTGCAGAATCCAAACTTTTTCGGGTGGAATGCGATTTAAAGATTTTTTGTACGAAGTTTTAAATTGTGTCCGATTTGCTCAAACTTATTTGCAAAGCTCTATATAAGAATGTAATGAATACGTGTTTCAGCGATTTGGGAAATTCCGCTCGCAACAGTGGTAAATTGGCGGAAAACGTTTGTATGAAAGTTGTTTGTTTACCGTCCGATCAGTTTCAAAATCATTTCAAATTTGTTTGAGAACATTGATTTTATAACATACGTGCCACGGGCAAGGCCGGGTTATACCCGCTAGTAAAATATAAATAATTCGCTTTCACAAGTGGCGAAAAAGATGCTTTGAATCAAAGTGAAATTTAGAGAAAGGTCGAAAAGTTGCGGTCAAAGTTTATTTTCAAGTTAACATAGAAATCGTGTATCCAAATGGGTGGTGTTGCCACTAATGATGGGTTGCGAATTAATTCTGAGGCAGTTTGGACACGACGCAGGAAAAAATTAGAACAACAAGCAGAGAGTTGCCTTTATATACGTTGCAATAAAAACAAGAAGAAAATAGTTTGATAATATTGGGGAAAATTGAATTCATTTTGTTAATTTGTTTGAGGAAATGAACAATAAATAAGATTTTAAGCCAATACAAAAACAGGATGTTTAAATAAATATTTTAAATAATTTTTTATGTAGGTATTCTATTTTACCTTACGCCTGATTTGTTTACCGATACATATTTTATGGGCATCTTAAGAGCAGGGCTACGGAATTATGTCTAACAAAATGTGAAATTAATTTTCTAGCGCCCAAGTAATCAATTTTGTCAATTAAAAAAACTAATGAGTCCAACGGGAGCGGGCTGGTTGCACAGGTAAAGTTTGTTAACAACTATTTAACATGCAACTGACGGTGATGCGCTATCAACTGCTCCCTACAGACCCAACCGCAATCCCTATCCTTGCTGGCAAAGTTGCTTCTAAAGCAAGACAGACCACGCAAAAGGTTTGGGTAAAAGCAGGACCATTCACAGCTGCTGTAAATACCCTGGCGCTTGTTGTATAATCAATCCCCTTGGCAGCTAACAAATGTGCGCACATCCGTTTTCCGACCGCTGCATTTCGAGTTGCGAGCAAACAACAAGGGTTGAATCCGCGGCACATGCCTGCAGACAGGCAAAACGCAATGCATTGCAGTTGGGCAAATGTGTTAAGCACACAAAGTTTATGGTCCATTGCCGTCACCTAGCTATAACTCTATCTGGTATCTACAACTAGGTTGGGCAAGGCTGAGCTTGCTCCGCGTGCAAATTGCTTAGCGAAAACATACAAATTAATCAAAACCAACTTGAAGCTGTGCGTCTGAGTGGGTTTTAAAAAACAATATTCCATATTCTAGTTCCAGGATTTTCTCTACACACACTCTCAGGCAAGACGAATTCGATCCAACTGCAATTGGGATTTGCACCATACAATGCCGTTCTTCCACCGTTTTAACCTTTGACTCCACACTCAACCAGTTTTGGAGATTGAGTAAAACCAACCCGCCGGATTGAGTGAGTGGAGGAGAGTATAGACTGAGTTGAGCTGATGCTACGATAGTTTTTTTTAGGCTAAAACAACCGAGGCTGTCATAGGTCAGTCTAACGTGATCTGAGATTATATCAATCGAATCGTTAGTAATAGTTAAGTTTTTAGGCGATACTTTCGTGCTTATGCATAGATTAATTTGCAATTTTCGAGAGGGTCAGAGAAGGTTGCCGAGAGTTGGGAAATTATTCATAATGTTCGAAGTATTTTGGCTGTTGGGCAGCTGACCGAATTCCAAATAGTAATTGCGAATTTCGCGCTCCTGGCCCGCACCACCTCGGAACTCTGCATTGTTGGCTTACATTGCCCACCCGCCGAATGCCTCCCGCTCAGGCTCATACTGGATTACCGAATGATTCGGGTTTCCTGCTATTGTTACCTATTCCATTCTGCCCGCATTTATCAAGATAATTGGCTCTGCGGGATAGTACAACAATTAAGCACAGCGAACTAATCAGCCAATAGAGTGACATTGACTTGAGCCAGGGAAGTATTGGAAGTGTGACAACCGCAATGGCAGGTCAGACCCTGACTTTGCCTTTCAAACAACCTATAGGGGCAGTTGCAATACACAAAATGAACCGTTGTAAAGCAACAAATCATGAGCATCAAGAATTCTTACGCCTACAAAAAATCTTGTATGTGGCTGTCGCTTGCACTTCACTCAAGTCAATTTACACAGCGGCCTCCAATAGTGTCCTTTGTCAACAGTTCGGGGTTGCCGTTGCTGGGCCGATACGGTGGCTATACTGCCTAATTGCCAATTGTGATTTGTGCGCCTCTGGGTGCCAATGGAGAAAGACCTGCGGTGTGCGAAAGACTGTATTTCATATAATAGATTGATTCTGTTCGCACTTTTTGTGCCTTTCGCCTCGGAGATTGCAACAAAAGGGCAATGGGTTAGGGGCAAGATCCTACAAAATCCCAAATTTAATTCACTTAAATAATTATAATAGGTGTAAAATATTGGGTAATGCTGCCTTTTGATAGCAAAATAAACCATTTTTTCAAATTAATTTCAATCTTTTTATATTTTTGCGGGCACCAAAGACAGTCTTTGTCTCATTGTCGCCCCACATCTATTATGCGAGAAGCCCTTTACATTATTTTTACTTTGCTTGCTAAGTAAAATCCAATAAAAAAATAAATTCAATAAATTATTTATAAGACTTTTCGTTACAGCCCATCCAATTTGTTCACATGCTCACGCAAAAACAAATAAGAGGTTATAATCGGGAGCTCCCGACTAGGAAATACCCTGAACCATTTTCTTCCAACACCAAATGCAGCTCGCGCTCGTTTGATTTAGTAGTACTAAATAAAAATGAAATTAAAAAAAAAATTGTTCACTTGACAGGGTCCGAACCTGCAACAAACCGCACCACTTAATGCTGCCTCTACTCATGGGCCACTCCAATAATAATTAAGCTTCAGTGAGAAAAAAACCAATTAAAATAGCAGCACAGAAAACAATACAATCGCAATTGCAATGCTGTTGATAGAATTCAAAGCTGACGCGCATGAATGTGCGTGTCTGCATGTATACAGAAATTCTTGGCTTTTCTTAATGAAATTTTCGACAGTACATCTTATTGAAGAATATAATATAGTATTTTTGTGAATTCTCAAAAAGTCAATTGCATATAAATTGTGGCTTAAATTGATGGACAATACAAGTTGGATAATTAACTTGATTTATAGCTTTTAGGTGGTAGCGGGGAGGTGGCGACAGGTATAAAATAAAAGATATTTGATATATATGTATATATATATACTATTCTAGAAGCTACATGTCAAGTTTGTTGACTCTAGCTCATATTATTTGCCGAAATCGCTCGAAAACACGATTTAAATATCGATTTTTATGGATTACTTGGAAACGGGGCAAGTTATCGAATATCGGAAACAAACTCGATCGGTGCGGGCATTAGGAGGACCCACAGCTAAAATTTCAAGTCTCTAGCTCTTATAGGATCTGATATCCTTGCGTTCATACATACGGACAGACCGACAGACGAACAGACAGACAGACGGACATGGCTAGATCGACTCGGCTGTTGATGCTGATCAAGAATATATGCACTTTATGGGGTCGGAAATGCTTCCTTCTGCCTGTTACAGACATTTGCACAAATACTTTTAGGGTTCAGGGTATAAAAATATCATTTGCACTTTTTGAATACTTTCTAAACGGTCAGAATAGAATAAAATATTTGTAGAAAATGTACCCATGCATGATAATATATATACTGATATATTGATAATATACATATTTTGTGTTTACAAATATGTAAACAGAAGCTGATTTGAACATTTTAGGGTGGGTGTAGGGGGTCATTAAATATGCATAGGGGAGTTGGTTGGGAGCGCATCTTCGATGCGATGCGTATGTGCATAATGTGCGAAAGGCCCACGCACATGCCGCCTAATTGGTGAATTTTATAGTTTGCGATGTTGTTAATGAGAGGCAGGCGCATGACGAAGATGTCAAGAATGTTTGGTGTGGTGGCAGTGACAAGGGGCATGCGAAATATTCAGCCTGCTGAATTCAGCAACACGAAGCAAAACATTTAAAGAAGGCTGAGGGGATTAGCGTTATTCACGTGAAATTGTAAGAAATTCGATTATATATTGTTTAGTATTTGGTGTGTGTGCGAGCTCCATGTCTCCAGAGTAGGGCCTAACATTTTTAATTGGAGCAAGGGTACAAAATACAGGAAATGACCAAGCAAAAAGAAAAATTTTTTCCAGTTAATAGGAACACAAAACACAACATTTTAAAAATGAAAAAGTGTTTAATTTGTACAAAATTAAAAGATTTCAAAAACTCAATAAATCCACGAACACACACAAAATGAACCGTTGTAAAGCAACAAATCGTGAGCATCAAGAATTCTTACGCCTACAAAAAATCTTGTATGTGGCTCTCGCTTGCACTTCACTCAAGTCAATTTAGACGCACTACATTGGTTTTTTTTTTTTTTTTTTTTTTTTTTTTTTTATTAGCTTATTTATTGATACTATTCTTGAGCATCTTAACCTAGCTTTACAATAATTGGATCAACTTACTTAACATTACCTTTTAAGCTTTAAATTATTTGCTTTATAGTTTTCCTTATCTAAGTACCCGGTTTGGGAGGTCGATGGGGTGGATCCGGCGAAGTCTCCGTGGCTTTCTTCTGCAGAGCCTTCTTGCCAATATGTTGGGGTGGGCAGAAAGACGGGCCATGTAGCTGGAGGACTGCTGTCTTAAAAGGTCACCCACTAAGGGAACCTTTAAGTCTCTTGCTAAAGCCCGGTTGCGGATGTACCAGGGGGCCCCAGTACTTAGTCTCAGCACCTTGGCTTGGAAGACACCAATTTTCCTCCAATGGGATTTTGCTGCAGTGCCAAAGATTTGACTTGCATAGCGCCAAAATGGAGCCAGTAGGGTTTTATACAGCAGCACCTTGTTGCTCAGGGAAAGCTTGCTGTTTTCCTTTAAGAGCCATGCCATACTTTTTAATTTTTGACGTAAACTATGACATGATGCTGTTATGTGTTTACTCCAAGTGAGCCTGCGATCAAGGTAGACTTCAAGGTAGCGGTGGCCGTCTTTATGCTGAAGGAGTTCGCCTTGGAGGAATACTCCTGGCGACGTGTCTCTGCGAATCGCGAATGTGCAGCATACCGACTTTTGCCTGTTGATGGCAATTCGCCACTTAGATGCCCACGTCTCGAATACGTGCAGGTATTCTTGAAGTTGGTCGGTGGCTTGGTATACACAGCTGGCTTTAGAGAGGATTGCTGTGTCGTCAGCGAACGTGGCGAGGTTGAAGTTACCGGGGTGCTCCAATGTCGTCGGGTCCACCGTCGGCATGTCGGCTGTGTAGATGGTGTAGAGCCACGGAGCAAGGACGCTGCCCTGGGGGACTCCAGCTTGCATTTCCTTGACTCCAGAAAACGTGCCGTCGACTACCGCAACAAATCTTCTGTTTTTGGGGAAGCTGTGGAATATATAAAACAGAGAGGGGGGAAGCAAAGCTTTTAGTTTGAACAGGAGACCTTTGTGCCACACTCGGTCAAACGCCTGTTTGATGTCAACAAATGCTGCGACGCAATACTCAAAGTTTTCGAAGCTGTCGAGGATAAAATCGACCACTCGGTGAAGCTGCTCCGGGGTCCCATGCCGTCTTCGAAATCCGAACTGATGGCTACATTGGTATTGGAGGGGAGTGTTAAAAAAAGAGTAAGACAACATCTCTTAAGTTTCAAACATGACCACAACAAGAGTATTCAACAATATCAAAACTAATTTTGAACTACTATATTTTGTTACAGGCAAATAAGAGAAACCCACGAGACCAAAAGATAAGTATACAAATTTTATAATATACAAGTCAGCAATTAAAATCACGCATGTCTTTACCCAACCAAGCCAACCAAGTTCTTATTTATATGCTAGGTTGCATGTGTGCGTATTTGTGTGTGTGTGGGAAGAGTTTTAACTGTTGCCTAATTAGGCAAAAATAGTAATAACGCAATCATATAAATTAAAATGGCTGCTTAAAGTTTTAAAGCCGTTTGTAAGATGGCAATGTTTTGACGCATTATTCTGCCCTCTTTAGTTGCTGTTGGCTGAATAATCGCAGAAAATTAAATATTTGTGGCAGCCAGGCTGGTATGAGGTTTAGGCAAAGTTTTGCGATTTAACGCACACACTCTAACATGCACACGTTCTATATATATTGACTGCAAGTTTAAAGTTGTTTCTGTTGAAGACAGTTTTGATAGTTGTTAGCAAAGCTGCGTGCAATTTGGCCAAAGTGCGGCAGCTCGACGCTGTCGCCCATTTGAGTATGACAAAAGTAAGAATCAACAGCCGAGTCGATATACCCATGTCCGTCTGTCCGGCTGTCTGTCTGTCCGTCTGTCTGTTTCTATGCGAACTAGTCTCTCAGTTTCAAATCTAACTTTATGAAACTTTGCAGAAGTGCCTCCTTCTGCTGCACGCAGTACACATGTCAAAACCAGTTGGATCGGACCACTATATCACATAGCTGCCAAAGGAATGGTCGGTCGGAAAGTAGGTTCTTGTATGAAAAACATTTTTGTTTACCAAGATATATTGATCAAACTCGGCATTTATTAGTTTTACTATGCTCCTTATATTTATGCATAATCCTATCAACAATGGACAACTATAGTATATAGCTTGCATAGGTACGATCGGTCGGAAATTAACATGTTGTATGGAAAACTTTTTTGTTTTTCAAGATATCTTAACCATACTCGGCATTAACTATTTTCCCTGTGCTTCTAAGATGCGGGCAAATCACTATGAGAATTATAAAGAGGTTGGGTCTGCAAGGGTATTAAATCTTCGACGTGCCGAAGATAGTCCTTCTTTCTCGTTTTTATGTTCCCTTGCACTTGCGCTGTGATTCGCTACATGCAAATTGGGTAAAACAGCAGCTGGAACACTAATAACGGCAAGCGCCAACAGTTAAATGACTTAAATCATGAATCATGCTGGAAACGTAAGGCGCATGTAGCAACAATAGGATTTTTTTTGTTTCTATTTTTATTTACGATCAATCTCTTCGATATTAAGTAAATTGTCTGGTGTGGATATTTACATGTGGTTTTTGTGTGTATTGGCACTGGTATTTTAAACGATCTCACCACTCTTTAGGCGGCCTAAAAGGCAGGTCGAGTGGATGGTGTCTTTTAAGGCGTCGGGGATGCAAGTTGTTGTCGTGAAGGTTTTTTGCAAGGTGATTGCAGTGGTTGTCCAGTCAGTCTGCGTGCTTCAGGCTTATTCGTTTCACTTCTTCGGTGACGGATGGGATTTTGAGGTCATTCTGTATTACACTGCGCAGTTTTATCTTTGCAGGATTTCAATGTTGGAATTTAAGGCCGTGCCTCACAGCTGAATCCCATATGTCCAGATTGGCTTCAGAATGACCGTGTTTCTCAAGTTAAGCTGCGACCTGTACCCAAGTAGCCAGTTCATCTGCCGGAGTTTCAGGCTGAGCTGCTTTCTTTTGGATTTTATGTGGGTTGACCACGTCAATCTCCTGTCTAGGGTTAGGCCAATATACTTTACTGTATTTTCCGTTGGCAGCGTGGTGCCGTTTAGGATAACAGGAGGGCAGGTTTTTCGTCTTGTGGCGAATGTTATGTGTGTGGACTTGGCTTCATTGCCACAATATTCTATCTTTGGAGCCATGGTTCGAGGGTTGACAGCTGTGCTTGCAGGATGACGGAGGCTTCAGCATGATCCGTTGACTAAGCTACAAATGCAGTGTTATCTGCATAGGTGGCGATGAGCAGATCATCTCTGTCGATAACAGGAAGGTGAGCGGTGTACAGGGTGTATAGGACTGGGCCCAACTTACTTCCTTGCGGGATACCGGCATTGATTTGGTATATTTCGGATTTGGCCCATTCGCTTCTCACGTAGAACGTCCTCCTATGAAGGTATGACCTTAGCGTTAAATAAAACGGCGCTGGAAGTAAAACTTCAGCTTGTGTAGCAATCCTGGATGCCACACTCGGTCAAAGGCCTGTTTTATATCGGGAAAGGCCGCTGAACAGTATTTTTTAGTTTCAAAAGAGTTTATAATTGTTTGTATTATCCTGTGACACTGTTCTGGGGTTCCATGCTGGCTCCTAAACCCAAATTGATGATCAGGTTGCATCAAGTTTCCATCTTCCAGCAGTGGCAATAGTCTGACCAAAAATAATCTTTCGAATACTTTCGACAGTATTGCTAACAAGCTGATGGGACGGTCGGATGCAGGATCTTGTTCAGGCTTCCCAGCTTTATGTATCATTATAATTTCCGCACACTTCCATTGTGAAGGAAAGTGGTGGAGCCTAATGATGGCATTGTAGATGGCCGTAATGAATTCAAGAGCACGTGGAGGAAGGAGCTTGATGGTGGCTGCGTCGATGCCGTCGTAGCCAGGACTTTTAGCTGTTTTTAAACTTGACACTACATTCTCAACTTCTTCTGCTAGTATGGGTCGTATCGGCAAGTCCATTTGGCAAGGTGTATCTATAAACAGCTGTGTGGCTGTTGCATTCGAGGCAGAACATACATATGTTGAAGGGTGTGAAAATTCTCTCCAGATGGAGTGCAAAAGTCTGGGCTCTCTCCTTGTTGGAACGACACCAGGAGCCAGATGCGTTGAGAATAGGTGCAATCCTTTTAGTTGGTCTCTTGAGGTATCTGGTGGCGTTCCACAGGTTGTGCTCTGGGCCATTAGGTTCAGCTTTGCGGAGATAGTCAGGAAGAGTCTCGTTACGCAATTCCAGTGAAGAGTCTTTAAGTCTGCCTTGTCGCGACTAAACTGCCATATTCTGCGAAGACGACGCTTAGTTCTCAGTTGCTCGGTGACTTGCTCTGAGTGCAGATAACGGTCTCTCCGCGGTGTCTGGGTGTGAGCTGACCTGGTAGAGTACGAAGGAGTGCAAGAGAGTGCAGCGTCATGTATTCTACGTGTAAGAGTTTCAACAGCTTCCTCGATATCCTCACCAGAGGGTAGATTGATGGTGGGATCCAATGTCTCCTCCAGTCTTGCCTTGAATCTCTCAACATTTGAGTTCCTATTTAGCAGCTTGGTGATTCGCTTACTGATACTTATAGGTAAATTAATACGAAACACTACCTCACAGTGATCAGATAGTAGATCAAAGTCATTCTCTACTTGAACTTGATTTGAGTTCACACCATGGGTAATCGCAAAGTCGAGAAGGTCGGGCACCTTCCGAATATCCGTGGGCCAGTAGGTAGGATGTCCGGACGAAAGAGTGGAGAAATGCTTAGCTTGGATGCAGGATAGCAGAGCTGTTCCCTTTGGGTTGCATAGCCTGGAGCCCCACCAGGTGTTTTTGGAATTGAAGTCACCCCCAATTACAAACCTGTGCCCGAGGTCATTAAAAACTTGGCTAAACATTTGTGCTGTTACTTGGTGTCTGGGTGGGTAATAGGCCGCTGCAAGTGTCAATCTTCCAGTTGGCGTGTCGATTGATGTCACGGCTGCTTGAAACCAGGGCTCCTCAAGCATTGCCACTAGAGTGGTTTGCGAAAATTAGACTTCATTCGTCTATTTTAAAATGAGATCTATCGGTGAAATGAGATTCAGAGATGAGCATAATATCAACATTGTTCCCTTTAAGGTACATACCAACCTCTGGCCCACTTTTGCATAGGCCATTCGCATTCCATAGGACCAGCTTTGGACCTATTTGCATAATGATGAGAGGACAGTGCCCATCATTTGCGTCATCTGAGCGAATTGTGTTTGCATTAATTGCATCATGTCCTGTATTTGGGCGATCAAAGGTTGATCTGGTGCGTGATTCAGTACGCTAGACTTTAGGTTGGGGTGGAAGCGACCTCCTCCTACATTGGCGTAGCTAGCGTCATTCCTTACTATTGGAGGAGTATTAATGGGCAATGTGTTTGTGAAGGTGGGTCTAACATCCTTCCTGGTTGACATAAGCCTGGGTTTATCATGATCCCGTGTTTGCGCAGTGGCTTTGTAAACTCTGCATCCTTTGTTGGAAGCAGTATGCCTCTCTCCACAATGGACGCATGAGGCGGGGGCATCTCGAGGTTTCATGCAATCAGTGGATTTGTGATTACCACTGCATTTGACGCATCGATACGACTTATGACAGTAGCGTTGAGTGTGACCAAACTCCTGGCACCTATGGCATTGAACAAGGTCATTGAACTTCCTTGGGGGCTCAATCGCTATAACTGCATTGCACAATCTTTTGACCTCAAATATAGCTTTGTTGTTGCTGGCTGGCTCTAAGTCAACGAAGAACATTGCCATGGGCGCCTTTGTAACTCGATTTTTGGCATTTGTTATGTGGCGAACCGACTGACCAATCTTGCTTAGGTCATTTCGGATGTGATCAAGCGGAGTACTGTGATGTAGGTTCCTAATGACGTTTCTATATGCTCTCTTCTGTTTAAGCTGGCAACTGTGGAATTCCACATTTCGCTGAATCAGGTTCCTGTAATTGGCTTCACTTTTGGCCATGATGCCCGTCGCTTTCGACAAGTTCTGCGAATGTCTCCTGCATTGCTGCAATGTTGTCAACCGCACTTATAAAAATTGGTGGCGGCTTATGTGCGGGAGGGACAACTGGCTCCTGATTCGTTGGAGCGGCTGTTTGATCCATTTCGTTGTCTGGTCGCAAAAAGAGCGAAACTATTCGTAGAGTTTACCTCATTTGTTTTTGGGTTACCCTGGGCAGCTGGGAGTTTGCCAATGTTTTGGTGTTTCGCAATGAGTTTATTCATTTCTGAGTCGTCAGTGTCCGATAGAGAGATTGTTGATGAGGATCGTGCTCCCGGGCAACTTTCTTTTTTTTAACAGAGGAGAACGCTTTTTGCGTTTGGGTGTCAATCGCTTGGAACTTTTTTGCCATGTCACGCTGGCAAGGGCGCTTCCGTCTCCTTCGTTCATCTCGCCAGATGGCGAGACACCACACAACGCTCGGCCGATGGACACTTTTTAAGACGAAAATGTAGGATTATAAATAAGCAAATTTTCTTTTGCTATTTTATTTTTATTTTTTTTGGAGAAAATTTATTTTAATGTTTTAACAATAGGAATAACAACAAAAACAGCTAAGCCGATAAAATAATGAATGTGGTAGATTTGGTTTTCGAATTGGTTGGTTATTCTGAACTCTGGTGTAACGAAGTCAGAGAAGACTGGTGTTTTCTGCCCTGGACACATTAAAAATAGGTAAAAAGGGTATAATGTATTTACGCAAATGTATGTAAAAGGCAGAAGGAAGCATTTTCGACATTATAAAGTCCATATATTCTATATCAGCATCACAAGCCGAGTCGATCTTGCCATGTCCGTCTGTCTGTCCATCCGTACTTATGTATGAACGCAACGATCTCAGAGCCTATAAGAGCTGGAGACTTGCAATTAATTAAACGTGGGTCCTCCTAGTGGCCGCTCAAAACGAGATTGTTTCCGATGATCGATAACTTACCCCGAGATTGTTTCCGATGATCGATAACTTACCCCGTTTACAAGCAATCGATAACAAAATCCTGCATTTTGAGCCAATCCTTTAGATTTTAAGAGCTAGAGTAACTAACTTTGATATGTAGCTTCTTGAATCTCTATAAATAAAACTGTTTGTCCTGACTGACTAACTGATTGCTGATCAACGCACACCCCAGGAAGCTGTAATTATCACAGTAGTTTTCTTATGTGATGAAGGTGCACGTTAAGGCGTCATATCGCGAAAAACCTTGTATGAAAGTTTTTTACCTTCCGATCGGCCTCAAACTCATTTTCAAAGATCTTTGTTTAAATTCATTTGAGGGGTGTTTCTCACTTTACAAAAAATGTATTTCTTAGTGGAAATGGAGGTAAAAAATTTGGTGGGTGACGTTTCGCGCTCAAATTCGTTTCCAAAGATCTATAAGAAAAATTATTTGAGACGTGTTTCACACCTTTTGCAGAATCCAAACTTTTTCGGGTGGAATGCGACTCAAAGATTTTTTGTACGAAGTTTTAAATTGTGTCCGATTTGCTTCAAACTTATTTTTGAAGCTCTGCATAAGAATGTAATGAATACGTGTTTCAGCGATTTGGAAAATTCCACTCGCAACAGTGGTAAATTGGCGGAAAACGTTTGTGTGAAAGTTATTTGTTTCCCGTCCGATCAGTTTCAAAATCATTTCAAATTTGTTTAAGAACATTGATTTTATAACATACGTGCCACGGGCAAGGCCGGGTTATACGCGCTAGTCTCTATATATAAAACTGTCCTGACTGCCTGACTGACTGACTGACTGATTGGTGATCAACGCACAACCCAAACCGTAAGAGCTAGGAAGCTGAAATTTTCACTGTAGTTGCCTCATGTGATGAAGGTGCACGTTATGACCGAGCTTCGGGAAATTCCATCCGCAAGTGTTGAAATATCGCGATGAACGTTTGTATGTATCTTTTTTGTTTACCATCCGATCGGCCTCAATCTCATTTTCAAAGACATTTGTTCAAATTCATTTGAGGGGTGTTTCACACTTTTCGAAAAAGGTATTACTCCTTGGTGGAAATGGGGGTCAAAGATTTGGTGGGTGACGTTTTGCGCTCAAATTGATTTCCAAAGGTTTATTATAGAAATCATTTTCACACTTTTTGCGGAATCCAAGCACCCTCGGTAGAAATGCGATTCAAAGATTTGTTGTGCTAAGTTTTAACTTTTGTGCGATATGTTTCAAACTTATTTTCAAAGCTCTATACAAGAAATTAATGAATTTGTGTTTCGATGTGGGAAATTTCACACGCAACAGTGGTAAATTGGCGGAAAAGTTTACATAAAAGTTTTTTGTTTACCGTCTGATCAGTATCAAAACCATTTTAAAGCTTTTTGAGAACATTTATTTTATACGTGCCACGGGCAAGGTTGGTTTATACCCACCAGTATAAATATATATACTAGTTGGAATACACACTTAATAGAAAAGAAAAAATATGTTGTGGTGCGTTCACTTCTTAACTTTGTATACCTATACGTAGCAAATAGCCATATAACCTTAAGCCTATAGCCATTCGATAAATAAATAAGTTAAAATTAAATGAAAAACTATTCGTTGTAGTGTGAAGCCTTACCAACCAGAGTCGCCAACTGGAATATGTTGTTATGAAATCGCGAATTTATTTTATTTTTATTCGGAATCGAGTAAAAAAGTCAAATTGGTATCATTTATCATATTTGAATATTTTATAATCTACTGGCTTTTCATAGTCGTAAAGCCTTTTAAAAGCGGCTGAGAAAGTTAGTTATGGCGAATATAGGCACCCAAAAATGGCAAAAGACCTAATTTACAAATATTTAAATTATTTATTATTAATTATTTACTTCAAATGAACCATGCTCCCCAAAAATTTGTAGGATTCCATTTCGGTTTAGGGGCCCTAAATCTATCTACAAAGTTTCGGTTTCATCAAATCCGGTTACTGGAAAAGCTACTTGGAATATCTGATGACCCCTATAAGAACACGCTTAAAAACGGTTTTCGAAATCTATTCTTATGGATTGCTGACTTAAAGCAAACTCGTTAGCTCTCAAAGTTTTTGAGATAGACTTTTTTATACATAAGGATAGACGTGAAAAGTCAGACGCACCTGGCTAGGGTATGAAAATGGGTTCAGAGTATGGATTTTTGTGCGATTTGCTTTAAGATGCTTTAAGTCCGGACCCGGTTTGTTTTAACTTAATTCCATTTTATGGTTTTGGTGACACTTATAAGTGTCCTGCTGCTGATGCTAGTGGTTACTAATATTCGAAATATCTCCTCATGGACTTGCTCACCCAGCCGCAACCAGTTGGTTAGAAATTGGGAGGCTAGCTTGACATGCAGGCAGGATACGGACATGCAATAAATACCTGCAGTACTTGTTTGTGTGGGGCTTTCAATACGTGCGCGAGTGTAGATATTCTTCTGCTGCCAGGACTGACTGGGAATAGGTATGCAGCTTCAAAATATTTTGCATTTTTCGAGAATTTGTAAATGGTCTTGTATGAAGCAGCAAGGCAGATTTTTGCAATTGGTCAGATTGACTTGTTAGACTTTTTCAGCAATTCAGTCTCGGTTAAAAAACCACTCTTTCTCATCGATTATTACATCCAAAAATCCTAAGGCAATATTAATATATATATATTTGTTTGATTTCCGTCTCAATTGTGACCACTTCATTCCTCAGAATAAAAAAAATCAACGTCATTCGCAGGAGCTACGCTTTCAGACATTTCAACAAAACTCGTTTCGCCGTCACATGCAAATTGGATGAATGTGCATATTTTATTTTATTTTATTTTATTTATTTATTAAATGGTCGACAAAAACGAGAGTCTTCCTAATTATTATTTATATAAAACAGTTTGTCCTGACTGACTGACTGACTGATTGGTGATCAACGCCCAGCCCAAACCGTAAGAGCTAGGAAGCTGAAATTTTCACTGTAGCTACCTTATGTGATGTAGGTGCACGTTAAGACGGGGTTTCGGGAAATTACACCCGCAAGTGTGGAAAAATCGCGAAAAACGATTGTACTTAACTTTTTTGTTTACCATCCGATCGGCCTCAAACATATTTTCAAAGATCTTTGTTCAAATTCATTTGAGGGGTGTTTCACACTTTTAGGAAAATCCATTCCTCCTTGGTGGAAATGGTGGTCAAAGATTTGGTGGGTGACGTTTCACGCTCAAGTTCGTTTCCAGAGATCTATAAGAAAAATCATTTGAGACGTGTTTCTCTTTTTTCGCAGAATTGAAACATTTTCGGTAGAAAGGCGATTAAAAAATTTTTTGGGTGAAGTTTTATTTTTTCCCGATTTGCTTGAATCGTATTTTCAAAGCTCTAGCTCTCAGCGATTTGAGAAATTCCACCCGTAACAGTGGTAAATTGGCGGAAAACGTTTGTATGAAAGTCGTTTGTTAACCGTCTGATCAGTTTCAAAATCATTTTCAAATCATTTGAGAACATTTATTTTATAACATATGTACGTGCCACGGGCAAGGCCGGGTTGTACCCGCTAGTAATAAATAATTGTGTCTCGCTTATATAAATTTAAAACAATATGTTTTAGGTTTGCAGTAAGGATTTATTAGGTGTGGGACCTTACATTTTAAAGCATATTTTGAGAAAAAGTTTTATATATGTTTCAAACCCCTAATCTGTTTCCAATATTGTTGAACTTTAAATATATTTTGTTGCTGGTAATATATAATTTAGTTAAAATAATTTCCTAAATCAAATATTTTTATAAATATTATATTATATAATAACATTGTCGGCTTCTGTTGTTCTTCCACCATTTTTTATTTATATCGATAACTTGAATGGCAACCTGTGCATATAACAGCGGACACTTACACATGCAGTTAGCTAGATGTCAAGACCTGACAGACGCACAGACGCATATCCGCAAAGGTAGCAAATGTTTAGCATACCAAACGTCTTTCATTTAGCGATTTTGACACATGTCATTGAGTTAGATGTCTCCTTGGAGAGCCCGGTGGCTTCAGGCAGGCAATTCATTTAAGCACCAACAATTCAACTCAAGCCCAACGGTGAACTCCCCAACAACTTTATGTGTGCGTAAAGTAAAGTGGCATTTGACGGAATGTAAATGATATACATAGTACACTTAGTACCTAGACTACGGTGTCCCCCTTGAAATTTTGAAGCTTAATCCTCGACGAGTATAGGCTTATTTTCTTACATTGTTTCAAAGCTCTACATAAGAACTAAATGAATACGTGTTTCAGGGCTTTGGGAAATTCTACCAGCAACAGTGGAAAACTGGCGGAAATCGTTTGTATGAAATGATTCTGTTTACAGCCCGATCTGTTTCAAAATCATTATCAAAGCTTTTTGATTTGGATTTCATTCAAGTTTTTAGAATAGAAAAATGAAGAATGAGTGTGGGTGCAGGGTGTTTTCTGTGTGCCAGTGGGTGATATATTCTAATTGGGAACCGTATTAGTGTAAATTTCATTCACACAGCTAATGTTGGGATAGAATTTATTTGTGAAAATGTATGTTTAAAGGAGAAGGAAGTTTCATCGACCGCATAAAGTATATATATTCTTGATCAGCATCAATAGCCGAGGCGATTTAGCCAAGTACGTCTGTCCGTCCGGCTGTATGTATAAACGCAACGATCTCTGAACCTGTAAGAGCTGGAGACTTGAAATTTCAAACTTACGTCCGCCCAGCCCAAGATTCCGAAAATAAATAACTTGGTGTTGGTAGAAGATGGTCCAGGGAACCCCCGACTAGACCCCTTTACTTGTTTAATGATTTATTAGGATTAGAAAAACGACAAATGCGCAAGCCCCAACTTGTAATTCTTTCTGTTAAGTTTTGTTTTCGTTTGGCTTTCAACCAAAAATAAAACAAGTAAGAGGTTCTGTCCCGACTAGGGGATACCCTGCACCCAAATGCAGCTCGCGCTACGCGCTCATTTGCTTTAGTAGAAGTAAAAATAAATTTGACAAAAAAAAAGAAAGAGGTTCTAGTCGGGATCTCCCGACTAGGGGATACCCTGAACCCTCTTATTTTTACACCAAATGCTGCTTGCGCTACGCGCTCGTTTTCTTTAGTAGTAGTAAAGATGAATTTAAAAAAATGCCCTTCTCAGGGTTCGAGCTCGCAACTGACCGGATTACTTGCTGCCGCCTCTACTCAACAGCCACACCAGCCAAAAAAAAAAAAATTAGTTTCGTCAGTAGAGTTCGAACTCGTAACATACCTCACTACTTGCCGCCGCCTCTACCCAACAGCCTCACCAATAATTAAAACTGAATGAGTCAAATGAATTTAAATGGCAGCACAAAAAACAATACAATCGCAATTGCAAGGCTGTTGATAATATTCAAAGCAGACGCGCATGAATGCGAGTGTGTACATGTATACAGAAATTCTTGGAATTGGCACTTGCTGCCGCTGAAACAAGGAAAGTCAAAACACGTTTTCTTAAATAATTAAGTTTCTTAACCGATAGCTTAAAAATGAAAGATTCTTGATATATATATACTATTCTAGAAGCCCTATGTCAAGTTTGGTGGCTCTTGCACTTAATATACCCTGAACCCATTGAAAATGGGTAAAAGGGGTATAATGTATTTGTGCAAATGTATGTAACAAGCAGAAGGAAGCATCTCCGACCCTATAAAGTATATACATATATTCTTGATTAGCCGAGTCGATCCAGCCATGTCCGTGTGTCCGTCTGTCCGTATGTATGAACGCAAGGATCTCAGAACCTATAAGAGCTAGAGACTTGAAATATTAGCTGTATGTCCTCCTAGTGTCCGCGCCCATTGGAGAAAGGCTATTACTCTCGTTGCGCAAAACTAAATGGTCGCAAGCACTCATGGGAATCACTCGCATTCCAAATTCATGTTTCGATTATTCTAACATATGAAGCATCTGTTGATTGTATGGTTAGTGGTTATGGGTATAAATATGTTGTTCGTCGAGTATCTTTAAATTTGATAAGTTTTTTGATAAATATAACTAGAAAAATATGTTGCAGACTCTTGGGGCACATATTTAACATGACCTGGAGATCGACAAGAGTTGAAGATAATACATTTTCAACGAACGATGATGATCTGTACTCAGTACTTGGCAGCCATAAACCGTGCACAGTAAATCATTATAAATAACAATATTTTACACATAATAGCTAATCAAACAAGGAGAAAACTGGCGAAGAGCAGGCATAACAACAAGAGCACCTCCATATTTTACTGCGTTTCAAATGATAAATACATGCCACAAAAAGGTTGCCGCCTAACAACGAAATAAGTCGCCACAAAAAACAATTAAAACTGGGAAACAGAGCAAAAATCCAAAACACTAAACAGGCCAATATGTGAATTACGCCTTAACTTCAAACCTAACAAGAATAATCCCCTTTCCAGCTAGAAAAAATAACAGAAGTTAAAAACACTGTCTCAGGTTTCACTTTGTGTTCAGTCAAAGAATTTACTTGAATTAACCTTGAACAATGAGCTGTTTTCACTTCACTGGTTTACTTTCAATTTCCTAGCCATCACTTGCTGTACCCAATTGAACTTGTTAATATCCAATAATTATGACTTTACGGAAAATAATTCCTTTCAAATTTAACGAATGAATCCTATTTATTATTTGGCTGATTGACGGCCCAACCCGTTAGAGCTAGGAAACTGAATTTTAAGCTGTGCTTACCTTACGTCATTTAAACTCTTGATAAGTCAGGGTTTCTTTTCGGGGCTTTAGCTGAAAAATTGATCGAAAAAAGTTCATTGTAACTGACTTCTATGACAAATGTTGTTTGATGTGTGTGTATATGAAGAGTATGTGGGTGCACGTATCTTAATAAGAAGCGCAGAACAACTTTGGTTCTTTCTATATTAAAAGCTATGAATCACAAGCTATGTTGGCTATTGTAAGCCTAGTTCGAAAGTAAATCAGAGTGTGAAATTCGCCCAAACATGTTGTATGCTTGATTATTAACATGAATAATTAACTAATAAAAATTATTTCATGTAAAATTTAAGCAATTCCAAAACAAACCGAAAAGTTTTTAAAATTTTTGTTCAACAACTCTCTAAAATGTTCTCTAAGGCGTAGGATTTACGAACTCTTCTCGGCCCTTGGTAAACATATTTAATCTTAAATTTCTATGCTTAATTTAGAGGTAATACAATAAATTACAGCAGCTAAAACAAAAAGCGATATAACGGGACAACAATATAAGGCATGATATTTTTTTATTATTTTAAAATTGTCTCAAATGGAGAGAGCGAGAATGAAAAGAAGGGCGAGAAGAGAGACTCTTGACATCGTTGTTGCTATCTGCATGCATAAGTTTTGTTGTTGTTAAGGTAAGTGTCTCCTGTTCTCTCTGCATGAGTATGTGTGTATCTGTGCTGTGATGAGAATGTACATTACCTGGAAAATGTGACATATACAGGGGCAAAAAGAGCAGAAGCAATAGCAGCAACAACTACAACTCATCTGCCCCAAGGACAACTAACAGGTCCCTCGTTTCGGCATGGGGCGTGCCTGTTGCCCCAAATGGCCGTCACTGTCAAACTAAAGTGCAAAAAAATGGTAGCTTGAAAGCAACGGAAGCAGCCCGCACTGCAAAGGCGAGGCCGAAAGGACTTGCGCGCCTTCCCCTATGCAAGCAGACAACAATGTAGCATAATGGCGTGTCCTTTTCATTTGAATATTTTACGGTCGCAACTTAGGCGCCCTACCTATGTATGTGTGAGTCCCCTTGTAACCGTGTGTGTGTGTGTAACAGAGCTGCGCCTAAAACATGCGCCACGATAAGAACGACTAAAAAAAACCAAAAATCGTGAGCACGTATCGCAATTGTCAAGTGTCGAAATTAACTAGATGGCAAATAAGGCAAACAGCGTGCTCTTTGCGTGTGTGTACGTGTGTCTGTGTGTGACGCAGCGACAACCGGAAACGGAAACGGCGGCACTGCGGTGAGGTTCGAGTAATCACCAAAAGGAAATATTGATGTTACCGTGATGACCTTAATGTGGTGCAAATTTCGTCAACATTTTATTGTGAGCTTTTATGGACTTGATCCACTACCCAAGGAATTGAACCGCTACTAAGTCCTCTATCTATATTTTACGCAGATACCAACAACAACGGATACCGCACATCATAATGCTTCTATTTTGCCTAATGCTCCTTAACCAATTAAGAATAAATTTAAAACGTTTACTAAAAATGTTTTTCCTACAAATTGTAATTGCTTTGAATCAAAAGCATCCTTTGCGAGATAAATAAATTGCCAAAATCTGTGCTATCACAGTGACCTGAATCAAAGTTAACTGGTTACCAACACGACCTTTGCGGATGCTGGAAATTGGTTTGTGCGGCTCAAATGTCTCCTTATACAACAGAATGTGTGTGTGTGTGTGTGTGTGTGGGTGTGTGCATGCGTATAAGCTTTGCATATCAACACCCAATAAACGCTAAATAAACAACATGGAGTGAGAATACCACTGTGACTGGGAATCAGAGCATTGGGGTGACAACAAATACCACTCAATCAACATATGTGTTCGTCATACGCCACGTATACAATATACATAATAATACAAAAAATTAAAAACAGCAAAAGGTTAAGAAATACATTCAAAAGTAAAACAGGCAATCAACTTTCGTTTTTAGACTTCTTCGCTTTTCGTATTTTGCTTGCTGGCTACTCTTGTAATCTACAAATGTAATAAAGCGTGTCTCAAAAGTTCTACGCTTTGATTATTCAACTACGAGAAAAAAACAAAAGCTATTAACTTATAATTTTGATATAATTTTGAAAATGTAAATTTGAAGCGACCGTGTGCATCCAACTGTTAGTAGATAAAAACAATCTATGCTAATTTTTTAGTATATTTATTTATTTAATATTTTTATATTATTATATGCCAATACCGAGTTGCCCAACCGGGCATAAAGTTTGGTTAGCGAGTGTTGTCCGGTTATGGGAAAATATGATAAAAATTGTACGAAATTTTTCGAGTTCGGAAGTTGACACGTATAGGAGCTTTCACTGTATATAAATTAAATCAATCTGCTGGTCCAATGATATTTAGGACGATTATGGTGGAGAGTTTGACTTCACTCTCTTTGCTAATTACTGGCCTTGTGGCTCAGCAATGTTTTTGTAATATATAACAAATGATATTTACGGCAGCGTGCCGGAGTAGTGCAAGTTTATTCTTAAACGTCAAATACAAAACTGAAAAACTTAATGCACAGAAAATTTTACTTAAGCTAAGCCAAAACTCGCATCACGCCACAATGTCATGGTCGGCAAGCCGACTCAGCAAAATCTTAGGCAATAACGGAAACTCTTGCAGCAAAACAAAAGTGTCCGGTTACCACCGCTGACCATTGCAGCTATTGCGCGCTGATACAAAGTATGCAGTGTCGCAATTGCGGGGGCTGTTCCTTAACTTATGAAGCAACCTATAGCGAGGGATGATTATAACTTATGAAATATCCTATATTAAGTGCTATGTGTTAACTACTCCCCCTTCAATTATAAGGCCGTCCTCGGCCGACCCAATCCCGGCGACGACTTCTCGTAACTGCTTCGCAGACTTCTTTGCGTCGATGATCCGCCAAAGAGTGAGGCCAATGCAGATTAAAGCACAGCATATGGCTCCAATGATGAATGCCACACGATAAGCTTGATCAGTTCCGGCGTCTTTCTTGAATTGCTGTATCACCTCCAAATTACGTTCACTCAAACGATGAAGGTAAGGGAGGCTGAGGACATCTTGGGTGGCAGTGATGTTCAGCAAGGGAGAATTGGCAATACCCGGGACTCTATTGCGTACGTTGTTGTGATTGTAAAACAGAGTCCCGTTAATTGCGACTCGGTCTCCGAAGCTGATGAGATGCGTGCCTTGTACCTGGATCTCAGTGCCGTTGTCCACCTGAATCCTTGCGGACCCGTCGTTGAGGATGATGATTCCGTCATCTACATGGGTGATTATTTCCAGGTTGCTCGGCTGGATCTCGCAGTGTGCCGTGCCACCTGCATGGAGCTCTTTGGCACATGAACTCTCTAATGCCAGACGACAAAATGTGGCTCCAGGTGAAGCGGCGCAACTCTGCAGTGTGTGGGTTTCTCCATCGCATTCGGCTATGACGTTGTCAAACAATCGCAATATGAAGTTCTTGTGGACGACAGGATAAATCGTAATTTTTCTGCAAGCTTTTTTAATCTTTGGGAATTTAATAATAAAATGTATAGTGTTAATGGATTGAAGAACTTTTACGGACGCAACGGACATAAGATCTCCTATGGGCGTGTTGGTGGGTTCCTCTAGCCAAATTGATTTCAAATCTGAGTGGTCCAAAATGTTTGGGCTAACAATGTTAGCCTTCGCAAGAGTAATAGCAAGCATTAAATTTTGCAACTCCATCATCAGCATTCTGTTTCTAGTCAGAAGTATTTCAAATAAATGGCTAGTGTCAACTTGTGAGTTTTTGGTTATCTTGAGAATTTTATTGACAGTGATTGTTAACTGGTTAAGCTGGTCTTGAACTCTAGTGTTTATTTCTACTTGTCTATTGTTGGCATTTATTGGTTGCCTTTCAGTGAACCTAGTCTGCTCTAAATCACCGGCATCGGGTGTACCCGCCACAACCTTCAGTATGGATCCTAGGAAATCTAAACTCCTGGCGACTCTATGGTGTGTGCCTAACGCCTCTAATAGGTCTTGTAGATGTGCCGTGTCCACACTTAGAAGTTTTTTCATGTGGGATAGCGGGAACATGTCAATTAATTTGACCGTTTCTTCCACCATTCGCACGTACTCTGAGAGGTTTGCCGAGTGCCTAACATAGGCGTATTCTTCCCATACCAAGATTTCACCGTCGACGATGGGAATGTACTTGGCACGCGAGTAGTCGGTGACATGTGCCGAAGCCACTAATAAGGAAAGGAGTAATATGGATCCAAACCTGTGAAATGAAGTTGTTTTCTTTCTTTTTAGCAACTTTTTTGTTTTTCTTTTTTTTTTTTTTAAAGAGGTTTGCCCACCACCAAAAATGTTTTATAAAAACTATGCCAAGTGGCTAAAAAAAAGGTGTGAAAAAACAAGGGAGTCACCTTAGGTTGTCCTTGTGGATCACCCTCCCTCTAATGAGGACCTCGGTCCCCAGGTCTGCTTCCACGGCCTTCTCATCACATAAAGGTGTGAGTTTGTTTCCGAGCCGTCGGTTGGACTTGACCAAAACTTTGTCACCAACGTCGAAGACCCTATTCTGCCGATTTGCGTTCTCCCTAGCTCTGAGCGTCGTCTGAGCGTTTCTGATCTTTTCTTGTATCTTTTCTTGTGGCTCATCTGGGAGCGCCTGAACCACATCGACTGGTCTCTGGTCGATGACCGAATGGATCGACTTATTGTACTCCGTTGTAGCCAGTAAAATGACTTCTACGGTGTCACTTATGCCTTTATCGATCTTTAGGCATCTGGCTAGTTCTAACAGAGTGCTGTGAAAGCGCTCAACCTGTCCATTCGAGATGCTATGCAATGGTGGTGCATTTGAAATGCTGACCCCATAGTTGTTTGCGAGCAAAGTCACGATGGTCTCTGAATTCAATGACGGTTCATTGTCACAGTAAATGGATCTGGCTTTTGGAAAAAAATTCATTATTTGCATTAAAGCTGGCTTCAGATCCACAATGGTTCTTGAAGGGACCGGTTGGACAATAGCAAACTTAGAGAACTTGTCGATGCAAGTGAGAAAGTATTTCCTGTCAGTAGAGAAAATGTCTATGTGTAACATCTCTCCTACATGTGAGGGGATCGGAGTCTCCCCAAGCTCTTGTTTTTTGGGGTGTCTATCATATTTAGCCCTAGCACATGTTTTGCAATTTTGTACTATTTCATTGGCTATTTTTGCCATCTTTGGAAAGTAGTACTCCGAGAGTACCTGCTTAATATTTTCCTGTGCAGACCTATGGGCCCTATTATGCTCGGCTGTGAGGATTTCCCTTCTTTCTCCAACCGCAAATATGTCCACTACGCGATTTTTGCAGTGCCAGAATTTTGTGGCCGGGTATCTTCGAACCAATGCATCTTGTATCATTGCAAGCGTGTGTAAATTACAGTGGAGAGCATTTACGCATTTGGGTGAAACTACATCTTCGAGCTCGTCTAGCAGCGATTCGATGCAAGTATAGCTGATCAAGTAGCGTTTCTTATTTCCAAAAAGAATAAAACTTCGTTTTAAGGGGAAAACGCGCCTCTTCTAGCACTATTTGGTTTTGAAAACAATTCAAGGGTTTGTCTGTTGTCTCAATGGTGTTGGTGAGAGATACCTCACTGTGGATCGTTGCTGCGCAGGACTCAACTTCTTGTTCATTTACAGCGTTGAGCTGCTGTCTTGACAAGGCATCCGCAACCAGATTGTCCTTGCCAGGTTTATAGAAGATACGTGCATTAGACTCGTCAATGCGCGCTTTCCACCTTTTAATCTTTGCATTTGGATTGGATTCCGAAACTGCGAAGGTCAAGGGTTGATGGTCAGTGAAGATATTAATGTCTTTCACCCCATACAAATAGTGCCTTAACTTGGCAAGTGACCATACGATGGCCAATAACTCTCTCTCATTTGTTGCATAGTTAGCCTCGCTGTCCTTCAATGTTCTTGAAATCATTGTTATAGGACGACCCTCTTGAGACAAAACTGCACCTATGCCGTGAGCCGAAGCATCGGTCGTTAGGTCGAATGGCTTCTTAAAATCGGGGTACCTGAGCATTACATTCTCGGATGACAAAATATCGCGCAACTTCTGAAACGCCCTTTGCTGCACTTCAGAGAATTGAACCTTTATATTTCTGGACCTATGCTTACTGACTGTTCCATTTTCACCCTTCAAGATATTCGAGATGGGTCTTGCTATTGCGGCGAAGTCCCTAATGAAACATCTGTAATAACTTGCGAGGCCTAGAAATGATCTGACCTCGAAAAGTGTTTTAGGTTCTGGATACTCCTGTATTGCCCTAACCTTTTCAGGATCCGTCGTGGCGCCAGTGCTGGTGACTATGAAACCAAGAAAGTTCACGCTTTTCTTAAAAAAACGTGACTTTTCGACGGAGACCCTCATGTTTGCTTCGTGTAAGCTTTTTAGGACCCAATCCACGTGTTTAATGTGGGATTCCTCATCTTCTGAAAAGATGATTACGTCATCGACATAAACATAGCAAGATTTGCCAATCTGCTCTCGCAGTATGTCGTCGATGGTTCTTTGGAAGATGCTTGCTGCATTCTTTAATCCAAAGGGGAGTCTTTTGATCTCGTATTTCCCCCCGTTCACAGAGAAAGAGGTTTTTTTACGGTCGCGTTCAGCGAGTATGATCTGGTGATAACCAGACTTGAGGTCTAATGTTGAAAAGAATTTGGCTCTCCCCAAATTCCCCAATATCATTGATATATTAGGCATAGGGTATTTGTCAGGCACGGTTCTTTCGTTAAGTTTACGAAAGTCCATTACCAACCTCATTTTCCTATTGCCAGCTTCATCAGTGCCCTTCTTGTCTACTACCCATATTGGGTTATTGTAGGGAGAGACCGACTTTTGAATTATATCATTTTTTAGCAGATCCTTGATTTCTTTATTAACGAAATCCGCTGCTCCCATTGGATATGGGTAAAGCTTGGCATAGATCGGTTGCTCATCTGTGGTCCTAATGGTAGCCACGACTGATGTGTTATACGGCAACGCCTCGTCTGGGTCTGCAAAGGCCTTTTGTCTGGTCTTAAGCATTTTCAAAAAAGAACTTCTAGCTAATGGGGATGCCTCTGCACAGTCTACATTTGTGAAATTTACATTTTTGCACGTGTGGAAGGTGATTTGTTCGACCTCCGTACCCCACTTAAGTTGTCCTGAAGCTAGACAAAGCGAAGCACCTGCCTGCTTAAGCAGGTCAAGGCCTACAATCCCATCAAAAGTTGACAAGTCCGGCAGAATAAAAAAGGTTGCCTTTAACCCAAACATTGAGACAAAGCATTTGTGTGTAATTTGTGTCTCGCCGTGAATGGAATGAATTTTGAAGGGGGACTCTACCGAGCGGACGGTCAACCCTTCATGTGGCCGAATGAAATTCTTGGCCGCGCCCGTGTCTATGAGGAATCGCATGTGAGTCCCTACTACTCTTCGTCTGATGACGGGTAGCAGGGATTTGCTCCTAAAAAATTGAGGGCATCAGAGTCATAACTAGCATCGTCATTGATTTGTGCCGCTGCGCTGGAGGCGGCATCAGCATACGCCTCTGCCCCCTGTCCCGCGTCTTGCGTGACGTGATTCAACCTCTGTTGATTTCTCTGACCGCCTGTGCGGTCCGATGCGGGGTGCTTCCTATTCGCGTAAGCAGGGGCCTGAGTGGGCTGCAAGACCCTTGAGAAGGAAGCATCGACCTCCATGGGCTCCGGTGCGCCATTATTATTGTGCTGCCTGCTGCTTCGTTGGTCAGTCTGCACTGGGGCCTTGCTTTGCTTGCTAAAGTGCGGATTCTTTGTACCGCTAGCTTGTGCTTCGGCTTGTTGCGAATGCCTCTCCTGTTGGTGACCCTGCGCTTTTCCATGCGGCTTGCGCTCTTTGTCTTCTAGACTTCTTGCGAAATTAGCCGCGAATGCGTACCTTTCATGATTTGACTCGACTTCTTGCGCGAGAGCTAGCGCTGAAGGCAAATCTCTGGGCTTTGCTGCAAAGAGCACATCTGTAAGACTGCGCTTGAGACCCGATATGAACACACGCAACGCATCGTCGCGGAATTTTTCACATAGGCCCTTTGCTAAAGCCGCCTCATATGACATGTTAACTTTGTTAGTGAGAAGAGTGAGTTTCTTCTCTACCTCATCGTAATATTGAAGCAGGGACAGGCCACCTTGCCTCAAGGTACCTAATTCCTGTTCAATGACGTGAATTGGTCTCTTGTCACTGTATGTGAAATCTAGGCGATTTATTATCGCATCAAAATTCAATACAGTACCAAATGAGGCCAGCACCGCGTCTGCGGGGCCCCTAATCTTGCTTCTTATGATGATAACAGCCTGATAATGACGAGAACTGCCATTATGTGGTCTGAAGATCTCGTAAGCGGCTAATGCTGCCTGTCTCCAAGATACATAAGATTCCTGTACTCCTGCAAACTCAGGTAAGCACTTGACGGCATCTAGCGGCTCGTCACAGCGAATGTCGTTTCTAATTCCTATAGCAGCATATGCTACTACTTGTGGGGCGGCAACGTTTGCTGCTGCTATTTGTTCAGCTAACTCATTAATTCTTTGAGTCAACGCTTGCTCCCTCTGCTGGTTTGCAGCGGCCTGTTCGGCTGAAGCATTGCTGATAGCCGTCCTTACTACTTCCCTAAGCTGATCTGGATCCATTTTACCTGATGGTGGGGGAACTGCAGGGTGAAGTCTTGTAGCCGGGACTCTGATGCGAATGTCACAGTCGGAATCTGAGTCGCTAGACTGCTTGCGAGGGTTTCTATACTGGCTGAACCGTGACATGCGCTGGCCAGTGGCTGCGAAAAATAAAACGGGCCGTCAAAAGATGGGTCGAATTACGTCGCAGCTCTGAACCACGAGAACTGTATGTATTGTTAAAGCACAATTTTAGACACATAGAAAGTAACACAAAGTAATTTTATTAACGATCTGGATGATAAATTGTTTTAATTAAAATTCTCGAAGCAGTCACTCTCACGTGTTTCAGAAACTTGGTTCTGATTATTATTATTTAAAAAAAAATGTTATATGATCTGTTGCAATATAAAATACTCACTAGTACTAACTAATTTTTTATAGAAGAAAAAAATTTGTGTTTGAAGAAAAATTTTGGCTAGAGTATCCACTTACATGATTCAATTAACACAAAAAAATTTTCTTTATAAAATTGGTCACTCGCAGCTCCCGCGCTGCTGTCATAATTGTCGTTGGTTGTTGCAGCTCCTGTGCTGCTGTTTTACTTGTTTTGGTTGTGGAGTCCGACCACTAGTTGGGCGCCAATTAAATCAATCTGCTGGTCCAATGATATTTAGGACGATTATGGTGGAGAGTTTGACTTCACTCTCTTTGCTAATTACTGGCCTTGTGGCTCAGCAATGTTTTTGTAATATATAACAAATGATATTTACGGCAGCGTGCCGGAGTAGTGCAAGTTTATTCTTAAACGTCAAATACAAAACTGAAAAACTTAATGCACAGAAAATTTTACTTAAGCTAAGCCAAAACTCGCATCACGCCACAATGTCATGGTCGGCAAGCCGACTCAGCAAAATCTTAGGCAATAACGGAAACTCTTGCAGCAAAACAAAAGTGTCCGGTTACCACCGCTGACCATTGCAGCTATTGCGCGCTGATACAAAGTATGCAGTGTCGCAATTGCGGGGGCTGTTCCTTAACTTATGAAGCAACCTATAGCGAGGGATGATTATAACTTATGAAATATCCTATATTAAGTGCTATGTGTTAACTTATACGTTAATGTGTTAACGAAGCCTGAAAATGAGGACTTAGGATGACTTTCCCAGTATCTGATTTTTCTTCGCTTCACGCACATTGAATTCGATGGCATACGAAAAACGGTCTGAAAGTCTTAGGTTTTTAGACGTATTTGCTTCTGTTTTAATATATTATTCTGTGCCTTGGCAGCAGCTTGCTGAAATCTTTTTAGTAAGTTAACATGAACACGTTTTAAAATGTTTTCTTTCGGCTATTTACAACATAAATTGCAAGGAGAAACACATAGAGAGAGAGAGAGAAGAAGGGAGCTATACAATTCCTATTTTATCTGCGAGGTTGCAATAGTTTTTCGTGTATGTAGCTTTGCCTTCTCAATGAAGCCTTGCTTTCGGCCTACCTTAAATGAAAGTATGCCTGAGTTGGTCTATGCTTGCATACACCCGTTTTTCCTCCGCGGCTCTCACTTATGCACACTCGTTAGGCTCTTAAAACTATTATGCCCTGTTTATGGCCTGCTTTTGAATAATACAGGTTGTATGAAAGCATTATTTTTTAAAATGACACAAAAGAGTAAATCATGAGTATTATCTCACAAATGAATTAAATTTGCGTGCTAATAACAGCTTTAACGATTCTTTTACATTCACTGCAGAATATATTAGACGGATAGCTGTATCATTAAATGGGAACAATCGGTTATGTCGTCGACCAAGCTCGGATATTATTAGATTTAATATGCTTCTTATCGATCGAATATATATTTCTATGCAAACCTTTTTTATATATTTTCCAAATATTTTATCTATGCTAGGCAATTGCTAGCTAAACTATTCTACTCACTTATCTCAAAACCCCCATTTAATATTTGGCATGCCGCAGCTAATCTATCGTTGAGATTGACTGCCGCAGCATTGCCTATCTGGTAGCACAATTTTGGGGTATGGTAGTTTAACTGTTGATTGACGTCATACTCTCGGCATCACATCAGGCGTAAGTGAACGAAAAATAATTCATAAAATGCGAGGCGCAAATGCGTGGCAAACACAACGTTGCGCGTTCAAAAGTGTAAATAATATGGGTGCTTAGTTTGTAAAGTGCAGAGTAATGAGGGAAGCATATATTCATGTTCATATGCGTGTATGTTAGTGTGTGACTGTTTTTGTAGCCCTGCTCTTTGAACTTGTTGAGTTGGCAGTCTAAAAATGCATCACCATCAGACGCCGCTCTGTACGAAGGCAATAACAAAATGTCCCACAAAGAAACATTGTACAGTAAATTGCGGTTTGCTACAGAAGGTACTCCTAAAGGGGGACAGGTGGGGGCGCGTGGTTTCACCAAATTAAATAAATAAACTGCCTTTGGCAGCGGAAGCTGCACTCAAAATCGATGACACTAAAGTTCTGCAGTGCAATGTAAATAACACAAGCCAGTTAAAGTCAAATTTCACACAGTGCCGACCCCATATCAATAATTGAAATGAATTTGAGCGCGAAACGTCACCCACCAAATCTTTGACCTCCATTTCCACCAAGGAGGAACGGATTTTCCTAAAAGTGAGAAACACCCCTCAAATGAATTTGAACAAACATCTTCGAAAATAAGTTTGAGGCCGATCGGATGGTAAACAAAAAAGTTACATACAAACGTTTTTCGCGATTTTTCCACACTTGCGGGTGGAATTTCCCGAAACCCCGTCTTAACGTGCACCTACATCACATAAGGTAGCTACAGTGAAAATTTCAGCTTCCTAGCTCTTACGGTTTGGGCTGTGCGTTGATCACCAATCAGTCAGTCAGTCAGTGAGGACAAACAGTTATATATATATAGAGATTTAGAATATATTTAACATATTCGTACCATTCGTAGAGTATCAAATATATTCTAACAAAAATTCTAATACCTGGTAGTTTTTGAAATATTGGAAAATGGAATGTTTCTAATTTCTTATTTTATTTCCGTTGGATACGTGCGGTTATCAGTCTGAATTAAGCACATATCCTTCAATGCTTGTTGGCCGCTGTTGGTGACACAAAAGTTTCTGCTGGTCATAAAATCGGGGGTAAGAAAGCGAGGCCAAGAGCCAGCGTCATCTGCTTTAATTATCTGCGAGAGCTCGATTAACGCAAATTAAATTAATTTTACTCATGATTAACGCATTTTGCTCTTAATGTCAATCACACACACACATTAATACTCCCACACATACTGACGCTTGTTGAAACATTTTTAAAACGCGTGAGTTTTTTGCAACAAACCCAAAACCTTTGGGCGCCTTCTTTTACGGCTTATCCCTCAAGCAGCCCAACAATCCAGCCAGCCAAGTTGAAGGCGTCTCGAAAGACGTCGAAGGTAGGCGGAAGGACTTGCTGGGGTCGAGGGCTAGACGACCTCAAAACAGCAAAGTGCCTTTGGTGCACTTGGCACTCTTTAGCCGTTCTCTGTACAAAAAGAAGTCACACGCCTCTTTTGAGTATACCGTACCCTAACCGTTAAAGAATATTACTGCTTTGTGTAAGCATTGACAAGTAAAATGAATGTAATATTGCAATAATATGTTTTTTTTTTAAATTTTGTTATAAATAAATATTTGGTATGAATGAAAATAAAATATTTGTGGAATTGTTAAATGTGGGATTTGCGGCTGAAATTAGTATATTAACATATTTATGTTTAACACAAAATTAGAATGTTGAAATGTACAAGTATTGTCTTTAACTAAATTCTTATTGAGAAAAATCTTGCAGAGAATTAAAAGTTCACCAAGACAATTTCCCTTGCTTCATTTTCTGTTATTTTTACACTTTTAAAAACTTTTTGTTTTCAACGTCGTGTGGAGAGAGCAACTCTTAGATGTCTTAATATTTTTGCAAGAACGTTTGCTTGAAAAAAAAAAGTTTTTTGGCTTCTTTGCACGGATTTTATCCTGTCACCTGAGCAGATTAAAAATAAAAATGGTTTTAGTACCCAATTCCCCAGCCGCAGTACCTGCCGCACAAGAATCGTATATTGTTTGTCATTTGGCTCAAAATATGCGCTGATTGCGGTTAACAACAACAACTTAGTTAAATCCAAACATTTCAACTTCCGGCAAATATCTCTTCTCTATGCAAATCTGTCACAGGTCAAATTGGGAGAACTCTGGGTTTAGATATATGAAGGCGCATCTGTCATTTGTGAGCATTCAGTTGCCATTAAGACCCATAAATGCTATTGTTAATGATAATTTCAGGTAAAAGCATTAAAATTTTCAAATTTCCAAAAGCCGTTATTTTTTGGCAAAACCAGTTATCAATTATAAGCTGGTTTGCAGTTTCCACATTGCGCAGCAGTTGTAAACATTGATACCTGCTTGCAAATAGTTTATGAGAAAGTAAAAGGTATTATATTGTTTAAATATAATATAATATTAAGTTAAAAGGCTATTGACAAAACAGTTTCAAATCGCGATGGTCAGTTACCATAGCCTACGGCCAAGAGAAATTTAGATGCTTATTCTAAAGCAGAACCTGAACCTGGATCCTTGTTTAGTTGATTGAGTGAATGGGTCACTTAACTGCGCTGAATACAAAATATCCATTCAAGTGCAAATTAATGTTTCAGTGCATAATAACCACAAGATATTTGCATTCTAATTTTGTTGTGGAATTTGAAATTGCCAATTGTGCTTTGCGAACTGACTGTTGCGTTTACAAGTGTACCTGAAGTATGCCCATAGGTTGTACAAGAATTGCAGCTATTCCGGATTTCTAGAAGAGTTTTTACGCTTACGAAAAAGCCAGGCTACAAATACATGCACAAATATCCCAGAGAGAAACATTAATTATTATTATTACTATAGCTGCAGATACCGTTTCTGATATAAACCAGAATCACGTATACGCCGATCGGAACTATTAAGAAAACAAGATGCCAAACCGCGGGGCAATGATTGATAATTGAAACTCCTCGAATTCTGGAAATATCATTAACGTAAATTTCTATAAAATTTAACGCACTTCCTGACAAATGTTGTAACCGCCTGCCATCAATTATCCTGCAAAAGGGAATAGTGGAATAGGTATTAGGAGGCAACAGCCGTTGGCCAAAGGAGCGTTGAATTTAAAAGCGCCAATTACATTAAAACAAATTGTCGCAGTTCATTTCGTTTCTGTATATCAATTATGTATGTTTATTTAAGATTTACGTTCCAATGAAATTCAATCTGTATTCTCAGAGGACGTCATGAGCCCAGCTTGCATATTGTTCCAAACGCGTGAATTTACTTAGTTTCTTCCTTTCGTTTTCATTTTGTTGAATTTCTGCAAATGGTCCCAATGAAGGCCAGTCTTAGTCCTGCAACGAAGCTGGGACCATTAAATAAAAAAAATTACTCCTAATTCGTGAGCAGAAAAAAGGATTTGTGGCTACGTGACCGAGATTGAGCAAATCCTTGTAAATTCCATCGCTTAATTTAGAAGCTATTTGAAATTTTTTATGCGGAAGTTTTCACCGTGACAATAAACAGGGTTGTTTACCTAAAGGCTGAATGTAATCACCGGAGCAAATTTAATACTTATGCATAGACATATATCAGATGTATTAAAAATATTTATTATCTAAGTTATATTAATTATAATGAGATATATACGAAAACAGTCTCTAATCCAAGGTTACGTTGTTTTAATTTTAAACAATTAGAGTATATTTAAACAGTCTTATATTTATTAAAACCAACAGACTCTTATTTTTATACCCTGAACCTATTAAAAATGGGTAATCAGGGTATTGTATTTGCGCAAATGTATGTAACAGGGAGAAGGAAGCATTTCCGACCCCAAAAGTATATATATTCTTGATCAGCATCAACAGCCGAGTCGATCTAGCCATGTCCGTCTGTCCGTCCGCCCGTGTGTAAGGATATCAGCACCTATAAGAGCTAGAGACTTGAAATTTTAGCTGTAGGTCCTCCTAATGCCCGCGCAGATCGAGTTTGTTTCCGATATTCGATAACTTGCCCCGTTTCCAAGTAATCGATAAAAATCGATATTGAAATCCTGTTTCCTGAGTTTCGGCAAATAATATGAGCTAGAGTCACCAAACTTGACATGTTGCTTCTAGAATAGTATATATATCAAGTATCTTTCATTTTATACCTATCGCCACCTCCCCGCTACCACCTAAAGCTATAAATCAAGTTAATTATTAATTTATATGCAATTGCATTTTTGAGAATACACAAATATTCTTTTTTCTATTCTACAATAAGATGTACTGTCGAAAATTTCATTAGGATCGGTTAAGAAACACACAAGTTATGTGCGAAAGTGTTAGCAGCATAGCTGCTGCGCAAATTCCAAGAATTTCTGTATACATTTACAAACACACCCATTCATGCACGTTAGCTTTGAATTCTATCAACAGCCATGCAATTGCGATTGTATTGTGTGTGCCGCTATTTTAATTGGTTTTTTTTTCTCATTGTGGCCCTTGAGTAGAGACAGCGGTAATTGGTGCGGTTAGTTGCGAGTTCGAACCCTGCCAGGGGATAAATTTTTTTTTAATTTTTCTTTATTACTACTAAATAAAACGAGCGCGTAGCGCGAGATGCGTTTGGTGATGGAAGAAGAGGGTTCAGGGTAGACTAGAACCTCTTGTTATTATTTATATTTATATTTTAAATAAAGATTTTTAAAAACTTTCTAAGCGTAAATCCAATTCATCATAAAATCTCCAATTGAAAATAAATTGTATTTATTTAATTTGGTATTAAGATATCATTCATTGTGTTAGGCAATAGAGTCAAGCAACTCGTGTGCCTTACAGAAAAATAGCCAGAAACTCGATTCGGGCAGGCATATATACAAAAACACATACATGAACCATCTTTGTCATATGCAAACACAAACACAAATGTACGCATGTCACCGACGAGCTTTAATGCAGATGACACAAAAAATGCCAGAGTCAAAACAAACGTACACAGAAAATCTAGTGCACAATAACAAACAGCTAGGCACACACATATAAATGTACAAAATGCCTCTGCTTGGCAAGCGGTGTAGAATTTCGTCAACGTCAACGAGTTACACAAATGACAACAAAGGAATATGTCAACATTCCAGTGCGTTGCGCATACGCGCCGTCGGCCATAACAAATAAAATTAAACAAAGCGACAGAGTTGCAACTGCGTTACGCGAGTAGAAGGGTCACTGAAGGGTGGAAATAGAAAAATCGGAGTAAAATTTGGAAAAGGGTGCGGTTGTATAAAAAGAGGGTCGCCTTGTAGTCCGATGTGTACGAAACGGAAGCAAAACGCATGCGGAAGTAATTGCTGGCCCTGTGTGTGTATGCAAATGCAGAACATGCAAGGACCAAACATCGGAGAAAAATATGGGCCATTTAGGAAACGTTACACGAGCCAGAGCATTCAATGGGTATTTCCTAAAAATGAATGCGAGTACGATTTAGGTAAATTCCAGAAACAACTACAAAGTATTTAAACTCCTTCACATATAACATACAACTATTGTTTTAAAGTGCGCAAATCTTAGTATATACCTATTTAGACCTGTAAATACACAATGTATTATCATCGGCAATTTGAACAATTAGGTATAATATCTCAATGGGCAGATGTTACCAGCTGCATGCCTTAGGCAATTTTATTTTTATTTGATCACAATACAATAACCAAATACGGCCCAATCACTGGAAAAAGGCTGCATCTAGCATAAGACCATATATGTTTATATACCTGTAAATATCCATGACAACAAGTGCTGTGAAATTTGCTGCAGCCATGCGTTTAATTTTATAAGGATTTACGTGAAATTTTAATTTTGATATTCTCCAAGTTGCAGTAAATTTAGAGCGTGCCAAAAGAGGCAAAAACTTTTGTCCCAAAATAAAGTTACAAATTATTTTGAGCATATTTTGCTTAATGTTTTAAAATTTGATCGAACTGTAGCATAGAAAGCACTTCTTGCAAATGACGTTTGTATACCCTGAATCCATTAAAAATGGGTCATATTGGGTCTAATGTTAAAACAGGCAGAAGGAAGTATCTCTGACCCATTAATTATATATATTCTTGATTAGCATCGATAGCTTAGTCTATCTAACTACGTCCGTCTGTCTGTCCGTCCGTGCGTATGTATGAACACTAGGATCTCTGAACCTATAAGAGCTAGAGACTTGAAATTGGACATAGGACCTCCTAGTGCCCGCGCAGTGCGACTTTAATTCGAAAGTCGATACTTTCAAAGTAAACGATACAAATCGATATCGAAATCTAGTTTTTTAAGAAAATTCCTTATGTTTTTAGAGCTAGAGTCACCAAACTCGACATGTAGCTTCTAGAATAGTATATTTATATCAAGTATCGTTCATTTTATAGCTAAAGCCACCTCTCCGCTACCACCGCATAGGTATAAATAAAGATAATAAACCAAGTTAAATTACCCACCAACTTAAGCCAAAATTTTTGAGAATATACAAATATTCTGTAGCATAAGAAGATCTACTGTAGAAAATATTATCAAGATCGGTTGGGAATCACAGAAGTTATGTAAGAAAACGTGTTTTGGCTGGTTACCAGCTTGGGGCAGCTAGCGCAAATTGCAAGAATTTCTGTATACATGTACACACTCAAATTCACGCGCGTCTTTATTGAATTATATCAACGGCATTTCAATTTCTGTGCTGCTATTTTAATTCGCTTTTTTCTCATTGATCGTTTATTATTGGTGTGGCCCTTGAGTAGAGGCAGCGGCAAGTGGTGCGGTTAGTTGCGAGTTCGAACCCTGCCAAGGGAACTATTATTTTAGCTTATCTTTATTACTACTAAAGCAAACGAGCGCGTAGCGCGAGCTGCATTTGGTGTATATAAAAATAAGAGGGTTCAGGGTATCTCCTAGTCGGGAGCTCCCGACTAGAACCTCTTACTTGTTATTAATGTAATTAAAAAACTATAAGACATTTTTGGTAATCAAGTGTAATGAATATTAATATATATAATATATAATATATAAATATATTAATGCGAGTGGGTAAAAGAAAGTTGAAAAAATAAAGACAATGCTGGCTTATTGCACAACGGTTTCCCCTTTCATTTTAGAGTTCAATCTTGCAGACTATTGTTTTAATCTATTTCAATGAATATCCGAAAAAAATGATTATGGCAAAGAAAAACTATAGGTACTCTTCTTTCAGTACTCAGTACTCTTCTGTCATTAAGACAGATACTTAACAATGCCATCGGTGCTATATGATAGAAATTAACATACGACTGGGCTCACCAAATATGTATATGAAGGTTTCAAATAAAAATTAAGGAAACAAGTCATGTGCAACTAGTCAAACCATAACTAAGCACAACAACTGTGTTGAGCCCGTATCCACATCAATTTACACCAAAAACCAATTGGCATACCCGCCGGTGGGTGAGGAGTGGAGAACTTTTATATGGGAAGCTCTCATGATTGATACCTCTTGTCGATACATCATAAAATGTTGATTTGTTACAATTGCCACTTGCACCACACACTCACACACTTGACGCTCTAATCGCACACATACACACACGCGTGGAAAACACTTACCGCGTGTGGGGCTATGCTTATTGCCAGGATAAGCGACGAGTCCTGTATAGTGTGTGCGAATTTCTTCAGTTGTTGGTGCTGTGTGTATTGTAGTCCATGATTCTGTTTTTTTAAATGGCTTTGGAAACGCATTCATCAATTCAATAGCAGGCCATTGGCAAAAGCAGCTAACGATGCCAAACGCACATTTCTGATGAAGTTTTTCCATTTTTCGGAACATTTCCTAGTAATTGGGATGTGTTCATATATGGAGGCACTTTTTGTTCTCTATCTGTTTTTGTATCAATTTCGCTTTTTCCATTATTCTGTCAGTTCTTTTTGAAATTTAATGTTTTCATTAAAATATATATTTTTTGGCTTATAACAAAATTCGTAAACTATACACAAGTATATAACCGCCTCTTCTGACTGTTCTAGTATTCAAGTGACGTAAGTTTCCACGGATTTTGTTCGAGTCTATTTAGTAAATTATTCCAAAGACGTCAAAACATATTTTTAATTGTCTATGTAAGATGTAATTTAAGATATGAGATTCAAAATGTCAAAAAAGTTGATTTTAAACGGGAGCTCCCCGATAACTTGCCCCGTTTCCAAGTAATCGATAAAAATCGATATTGAAAAACTGTTTTTTGAGCAATATCGGCAAATAATATGAGCTAGAGTCACCAAACTTGACATTTAGCTTCTAGAATAGTATATATATATATATATATATCAAGTATCTTTCATTTTTTACCTATCTCCTGTTGGAAGAAGGGGGTTCAGGGTATCCCTTAGTCGGGAGCTCCCGACTAGAACCTCTTACTTGTTTATTCTTAACTCCGCTTCAATCTTTATATGGATACCATCGTTAATGAGTACAAAGGTGTAGTTGCATTCATTATAAGTTGGTCTAAAGAGTTTAACGATCCTTTCATAACCAAACTTCTGTACATCTTTCTTGTTCGCTCTATTCTTGAATACGGCTCTTTTATCTGGTCTCCGCAGCATAAAAATAGCCAGGAACGTATTGAATCTGTTCAGAAGCAATTTCTGCTCTTTGCCTAACGAGGTTTAAATTGGGATCCCAATCTTCGGCTGCCATCCTACTCCAGCAGGCTTCTTCTTCTTGATCTTCCGTCGTAAACCTCGATGTTGTCTTCCACATTGGTTGATTGTTGGCGACATAGATTCTCATTTTCTGTTAGGGTGTCTTCAATTCTCTGTTCCGTGTAGACCTACCAGGAATTATCACCCTCTATTCCTACCTAAGTGCACAACAAATTACATATGTAAAAATTACAACAGTTCTCTACCCCTAATAATATCGTTGCTTTCAGGATACCTACGGGACCTTACTGACCATTCCCAGCTATGAGCAGGGGCATAGCTTGCCGGACAGGGTATATATTTTCCCTCAATGGGTCAGTGATTTCCCATCACTATCTCTGCATCCTATCAACCTAACATCCTATATATCTAGTATAAATTTCTTTATTTAATTAATTACTTCTTTCATTCTTTATCCCTGTGTTTTCTTAAATAATATAGTTCATAAAGATTGTTTTTAATTTTTACTTAAGAATACTTTTTTCTCTACTAACACCTTCCTTCTTAGCTGTAAGCCTTAAAAGCATCACTGACAAAATTAGCTGTGAAATCGGGCTTAGCTGACCGGACTAGCAAATAAAACACAACCTCAGGTCGGTGATGTTATTAGAAAATTGTGTATTCTAATTAAGCTATTAGCATTTAATTTACATAACCTGATGAATTTAATAATTAGGAAGACACTCGTATTTGTCGACCATTATTAAATAAATAAATAAAAACAAATGCAACTCGCTTGTGTGTGTAATCCCAAGTCCGGAGTTTATTTGGGCATATATCTAGCCAATTGTGTAACCTTGTATTATTTTCATATTTAAAATGTTTCGATTTATTTATTTTCACTTGTTGACAAAGTGTCTATCCGTGTCGCTAATCGCCAGCTTGAAAATCTGAATATTGACTCGTATATACCCCCGCTGGGGTCTTAGTAAATGGATATTTTTAAACAGTGAAGAGCTAGAGCGTCCAAATATGACACAAATACCCCTTATGAGCTGCTCTATAGGTCGACCTTAAAAAAAAATATAATGGAAAATTTCAATACCTCTTAATCAATTTGGCGGGAGAATGGGCTTAATGGAGTTAAGTTCTTAATGCATTGGACTATTTTGCCACTCGCTCTCCGACAACATTTAATGCCACTCGCTTGTCAGCTTTCAATCTAAATCAAGTTGCAGAACAGGCTCTAATTTATTTGCCGGCGCAAAAGCGAGCTCTTATATTGTCGCAAATACAATATGCTGTCTATCATGCAGTCTCCTTTGAAAACAAGAAAGTGATTTTATTTGATTTATAGCTTTGTGGTGGTAGCGGAAAGATGGCGATATATATAAAATAAAAGATACTTGATAAATATATACTATTCCAGAAGCATCATATCAAGTTTGGTGAATCTAGCTCTTAATTATTTACTCAACTTGCTCAAAAAACAGGTTTTCGATATCGATTTTTATCGATTTCTTTGATACTTCAGTGTATAAAAAGATCATAATTTTCGACCTATTATTCCTATAGCAGCTATATGATATAGTGGTCTGATGTTGATGGGATTTGGCTAATATATGAGGAGCATAGTGAAACTAAAAATGCCGAGTTTGCTCAAGATATCTTCTGAATAACTTTTTTGTTTATTAAGATATCTTGACCAAACTCGTCGTTTACTACACTCATATACATGCAAAATCCTAACAACGTCGGACTACTATATCATATCGTTGCCATAGGAACGATCGGTCGAATATTAAGTTGTATGAAAAAGGTTTTATACCCTTGCAGAGGGTGTTATAATTTTGTCGTGAAATTTGTAACGCATAGAAGGAGACATCTCCGACCCCATTAAGTATATATATTCATGACCAGTATCAACAGCCGTGTCGATAGAGCCATGTCCGTCTGTCCGTCTGTCTGTTTTCATGCTAACTAGTCTCTCAGTTGTAAAGCTATCTTTATGAAACTTTGCAGAAATGCATCTCTCTGTTGCACGCAGTACATATGTCGGAACCAGCTGGATCAGACCACTATATCATATAGCTGCCACACGAATGATCGGTCGAAAAATAAGTTTTTGTATGGAAAACTTTCTTGTTTTTCAAGATATCTTAACCATACTCGGCATTAACTGTTTTCCCCATACTTCTTAGATACGGGCAAAGCACTATGAGCATTATGAAAAGGTTGGGTCTGCAAGGGTAGTGCCGAAGATAGCCCTTCTCTCTCATTTTTGTTTCAAATGTATTTATTTGCCGCGCAAGGCACTTATTAGAATTTATTAATTATTATATTGTTGATTGGCAGCCAACTGGAAGTAGTTTTGCCTAGGTTGCGATCAAACGAAAAACTAAAAACTAACGACATGTAAAGCGAACGAAATGGAGCTCCGCTCAGATCGATGGCAGCGGGCGTCAATGCAGGAGGCAAAGGGCCAGAAAAAGAGAGTGGCAGCAGTTTACAAAGAGCGTGGAAACATTATTTGCCCTTAAGCTGTAATTATGATTGATCTGTCGTCGGTGTGGTCCCTGCTGGTTACCTGACCAAATACCCTTTTTTTGGGATTACATAATGGGGTCAAGAGCACGCAGTCCGTACTGAGGGTACGTAACGTCCTACATCTGACTATTGACTATTGAATAATTGCTTTTTTTATACCCTGAACCCATTTAAAATGGGTATAGTATAGTATAGTATTTGTGCAAATGTATGTAACAGGCAAAAGGAAGCTTCTAAGACCCCATAAAGTGTATATGTATATTCTTGATCAGCATCAATGGCCGAGTCGATCTAGCCATGTCTGTCCGTCCGTCTGTCCGTATGTATGTACGCAAGGATCTCAGAACCTATAAGAGCTAGAGACTCCAAATTTTAGCTGTAGGTCCTCCTAGTCCATGCGCAGATCGAGTTTGTATCCGATAATCGAATACTTGCCCCGTTTCCAAGTAATCGATATCGAAATCTTGTTTTTTGAGTAATTTCGGCAAATAATATGAGCTAGAGTCACCAAACTTGACATGTAGATTCTAGAATAGTATATATATATCAAGTATTTTTCATTTTATATCTATCGCCACCTCCCCGCTACCACCGCAAAGCTATAAATCAAGTTAATTATCCAACTTGTATGGCCCATCAATTTAAGCCACAATTTATATGCAATTGAATTTTTGAGAATACACAAATATTCTTTATTCTATTCTACAATAAGATGTACAAAAGATGTAGCAAAAGAGAAGAAATCATCTAGTGTTTTCATACTGCTCAAAATCAATTTCAAGAGCAATAACCTTTTAAGGGCCCTAAGTACGTAATATCTATTTTGCAGCAAACCTTAATTATTCATAACGATTTGATTACAAATCAGAGACTTGTGTATTTACTATCCACGATTTTTATGATACGGTTCTGCCATCAGTTACTAATAGGCAAACAGTATTTCTACCTCCTTAGCACTGCGGTGACAAACGCACAGTTTCAGTAGGCCCCTGCCCCTCTAATTCACAGCCACACTTTTACATTTTAATTGCGATGTGATCCACACTTTTTGAGCTCTCCATTATCGGTTCTCGGTTCTGTACAGGTACATGTATTTAAGCGATTTTATTAACATGTGTGTCAAATTATGTTTTGGTCAAGCTCCATGTTGCTACTGTGGTGCCATCACTTTGGTTGATGCATGGTGTGTATGTGTGTGTGTCGGGTGGAATGGACCTAGCAAATGTTTGGTTGCAGGGGCTTGTGGTTATTGACTGTTTCCGAATATGGGGGAACATGTTACACGCGCGCTTTAATTAAGACAAAGGCTGAGTAAATCTAACATAAATGCTCTAAGCATTGAGTGGAATGTAGCTAAGGCAGTTAAAGACATAAGGTGTATTTAAAGACGATTAAGTGGAAGAAATAATATTATTTTAATTTATAAAAGAATAAAATTTGATAAAGTTTTGTAACTTTAACGAAATTCACAAAAGTGATGATGAAGCTGGCTATTGATGTGTTATACGCATGTAGAAAATCGAAGAGAGAAAACTTAGGTATGGCTTAAGAAACACCAACAGACCGAATGTCTAACAATGTGCATAACAAGAAAATAATTGACTTGCCACAATGTGAGACAGGCGACGTAAGCGAAATTCCAGCCAATTTAAAGGCCTAACAGCAAATTGAATTTCAGTCCTCTTAAGTATGCTACACTTTTTGTCAGCCTACTTAGGCGGAAAATAGAGCAAATAATTGTGTCGAGCGGAAAGCACATGGTAATTAAGTAAAAGCGCTTTAATTAAGCTCATGATGATCACGCTGGTCATCACGATGATCCCGATGTTAATGCCGATGCTGATGAGATAATGTGAATACCCAGACGTGGGCATTGTACGACAGTTGTTGCTGCTGTAATTTCCATTGTCTGGCTGATGTCGATAAAATGGAGCGAGCGATAAGATAAATTGATTCAAGTGTCCCGTTGAGTGTTGAGTCTGCCCTGCCTGATTAATGAACGTCAAGTGCTTCTTCCCAAACTCTGGCGACGGCCAACAAAGATTTGGCCGTCCGCTTTTGAAATACGCAAATCAACGAGCGCCAACTGACTTGGATGCCAGCGACTACTGAAGAAGTATGCGCTAGACGGGAAAACAGCAGGTTTCGGTCCATGTGGCCTGGCCTTGTCAATGCCATTTCAAGAAGGCCCGGACACGCGTCTCCAATTTCCAGTCCTAAATTACCATCCAAAATAGGACCATGGCACCATCTACCCAAAATGCCCACCAGCAACGCATATTTTTAGCGCGTGACGTGGTTTTTACTATATTGAATCTAGAGCAGAGCAAATGGCTGGGACCAATTTGAAAATTGACAAACTGCCACAAAATAATCTTATGTTAGTTGGCCATTCTAAAGTTTCTTTTAATTTTGGCAATATTCAGCTAATCGGATAAGTCTAAAAATCTAAAATCTTACTTTGTAAAATGACTAACATATATATGTTTAAGCTGACAACAATATTTTTAAAATGTGGGCAAAGGACCTTGGCAATAAGCCAATTTTTAATCAAACTGGTTTCAGCCCGCAACTCCAAGTTATTTGTTGTCAGAATTAAACCAACAGCTAAACCGAATCCCAATCTCAAACGAAAAAACGACTGTTATAGTTTAATTATTTTTTTTATACTCTGAACCCATTGAGAATGGGTAAAAAGGGTATAATGTTTTTGTGCAAATGTATGTAACAGGCAGAAGGAAGCATCTCCGAAACCCATGAAGTATACATTTTCTTGATCAGCATCAATAGTCGAGTCGATCTAGCCATGTCCGTCTGTCTGTCCGTCCGTCAGTACGTCCATCCGTCCGTTCGTATGTATGAACGCAAGGATCTCAGAACCTATAAGAGCTAGAGACTTGAAAATTTGGCTGTTTTTAAGCGATTTTGGTAAATAATAAAAGCTAGAGTCACCAAAATAGTACATATATATTAAGTATTTTTCATTTTATACCCATCGCCACTTCCCCGCTACCACCTTAAAGCTATAAATCATAAGAGGTTCTAGTCGGGAGCTCCCGACTAGGGGATACCCTGAACCCTCTTCTTCCAACAGGCGATAGGTATAAAATGAAAGATACTTGATATATATATACTATTCTAGAAGCTACATGTCAAGTTTGGTGATTTTAGCTCTTATTATCGATTACTTGGAGACGGGGCATGTTATCACATATCGGAAACAAACTCTATCTTCACGGGCACTAGGAGGACCTACAGCCAAAATTCAAGTCTCTAGTTCTTATAGGTTCTGAGTTCCTTGCGTTCATACACACGGACAGACGGAGGGACGGACAGACGGACGGACGGACAGACAGACGCACATGGCTAGATCGGCTGTTGATGCTGATCAAGAATATATATATTTTATGGGGTCGGAGATGCTTCCTTTAGCCTGACACATACATTTGCACAAATACATAAATCCCTTTTTACCCAATTTGAATGGGTTCAGGGTATAAAAAGGGTTTATTGAATCATGAAACATTTTCATTTATAAGCGTTGCTGTGTTAACAACAAGTCAGGACCAGCTTATGGGTGCTATATTAATAATAGAGAATGTGACTTTTCATCTTTATAATAGAAAATGTACGGTAGTATTTTGTGTTTGTATTTGGCTACGTCTGTTGCCTCGAGAATCTAAATTAGCTTAATGGGATTAATGTTATACATATATATTATTTTCCATTTTGACCCAATATACGATCTATGCAGATTGCAACTAAGCGGATTACAAAAGAACGCTTGAAAAAAGTTTTAGGGATATATAATATCCAGAATAAAACAGTTCAAAAATAATGTAATATTTAAAAAGTACATTTCGAACATTCATTTTACATAAATAAATTTCTTGTTTAAGGAGTACTGTGATCGGTTTGCAACCGAAAACTAAAATACTATATTTGGAAAGGTGTAGGTGCTAACAAAGCTACTTTTTGCGGAAAAGAAATTATAGTTAGACAGATAGATACAAGTATAGATAGATAGACCGACAGTTAAATAAAATAGATGCTCGGAAAGCCTTTGGGTGCTAGGAATCAAATATTACCAGTTTTAGTGGATGAAATTATAATGAAACTGCGAATATTTGTATGTTATCGCTGCTGCTGGCAAATCCGAAAGGAATTGAGTGTGCAGATCACGCTCAACGAGCATTAAGTGGTAAATGTCATTGCAGGGTATTCCAGCGCAGCACGAAGCATAATATGTAATGTGCATAAGGAAAAACAATGAATCGTTTCTGCGGCACACCCACAACTAGATTCCTTCCCCCGCCCTTGGCTTCTGCTGCAGTATGGACTAATGAATATAAAAAGTGCGGCGTGATTCATGGTATTCACTGTGTACACAGTGCATTACAAAAGAATCTACACTCACACACGTAAGCTCTGCATATAGTATGGTTTGTATAAGGTGTGAATATATAGACCGACATATTAATAATGAAAATTTGTTATTTATATAGCTCCCGCATGGATGTTGCTAGCATGGGGACTGTTATTATTATTATTTTAGGTGGCAAGCAACTTGCATCTAACAATTTGACACCCAACTGAAGATTAAAAAGAGTAAATAATGGAAATATTTTCGCAAAATTATAAAATAATATAAAATTTCGATTTAGGCACTTCATTTCACAATCTATCACAAGAAATATTTCCAAACTAATATATTTTACTAATACATTTTAATAGAATGTGTGATAGTTTAAATACAGCAATAATTTAATTTAATTATTTTTTGATACGATCAGAGTTCTTGTATAAACTGATTTGAACGAACAAATAAACTTCAAAGTAATTCTTCTTTGAAGGTAAAACAAAATTTATATTAAGATTATCTCCATCTTACAAAACCCTGCGCACAAACGTGCTAAAAAGACCATACAGAAGTTTGAGAGAGAGAGAGAGAGAGACAGAAAAAAAATAAAACAAACAGACTGCAAAATCAAAATTCAAATCAAAATAAAGCCATTGAATCAAGCAACAAAAGCATATCAGTAGCTGTTTTTAAATAAATACATCAACAACAAGCAAAGCTAACTGATTTCGCAAACATGTCCGATTTGCTTCAAACTTATTTTCAAAGCACTACACATACACTTAATGAATACGTGTTGTTGCGATTTGGGAAATTCCACCCGCAACAGTGGTAATTTGGAGGAAAAAGTTTGCATAAAAGTTATTTGTTTACCATCTGATTGGCTACAAAAACATTTTCTAAGATCTTTGTCAAAATTAATCTGATGGGCATATCGCACTTTTCGGTAAATCCATCCCTCCTTGGTGGAACTGGTGGTCAAAGATTTGGTGGGTGGCGTTTCGCTCTCAAATTCATTTCCATGGATCTACATAAAAAATCATTTGAGACGTGTTTAACATTTTTGGCAAAATCAAAGCTTATTCGGTGAAAAGTGCAATTCAAAGATTTTTGGTCAAGTTTTAAGTTTGGTCCGGTTTGCTTCAAACTTATTTTCAGAGCTCTACATTAAAACCTAATGAATATGTGTTTCACCGTCCGATCATTGTCAAAATCGATTTTAAAGCTCTTTTTATTTCTTACGTGCCACGGGCAAGGCCGGGCTATACACGCTAGGATTTATATATTTTTGTAGATCAGAAAGCTCCAACAACACAACATATAAATATATTGCGGGATATATTGATAAAATGCAAAGCTGCAAATTCAACAGACAATTTCAGTCTAGAAAAAACATTTCAGGGTGCTCGACATATGTATACTGCATATTTCTTCGCTAGCTCCACTCAATTCGCATATGTCACAAATGTGAAGTTGTTAAAGTCTCAAATTGCATAGCCCGTATGAAGCTCAGCAGCAGATCATGAAAAGATTCAAAAGCACTTGGCAGCTGCCAGTCCGGGCCAGTCCGACGCAGACGGGCAACTAGACAGGTCTATCTAAGGTTAATGGCATAAAGTTTTTCTGCAATTATGATATGGCCTGGCAACCAAGTGGGCACGCTCTTAACTGCTGCCATTTCACGCAGCTAAGTAAATATTCATTAATTAGTTTTAAAACTCACTTTAATGAGATCGACGTTGATGACGTCGATCATGAAAACTTGGTGGCGGTTGCTGAAATTGTTGTTGATGATGATGCTGATATGGCCATGGACATTGATTGACATTATGTGTATCTAGTTTTGAGGCTTGATTTCATGCGATATAATTATTTGCTGGGTTCTCTGTTCTTTATGAGGATAACTTAGCTTCACATTGTACACGCGCATACTCTACGCCTTTCCATGTACCGAAAATACCGAAATTTTCTGGAGACTTTTTGAGATTTTTTTTCTTTTTACCATGTTGTCCACGAGCCATCTTAAATTATCTCAGAATCGATTTTTAATTTAATTTCGTCCCAAACTTAAATTTTGCTGCTAATAAAAACTTCAAATTCATGCCTAAATTGAAAGACTTACCAAAGATCAATTTTCGCCAATGATTGCGTAGATTGCTCGATTTCATTGCACTTATGCATTATAGTAGAAAATGTGAAATATTTTTGATGAATGAGTATTCAAAAAAATTTGTTTATCAAATAGTGTATAACATATAACTATCCTTTTTGGCAAATATATACCGAAATAATTTCTTCCAGTACCTTTGATTATTTCATAAATATACAAAATGTATTAAATTCTCATTCAATTCACTTACAAATAAAGAATTTAAATGCGTTAAAGGCTCTAGCAAGAAAACCAATTTTAAAAATCATTACAACAGTGTTGTATTATAATTAAATTTATACACACACTTGTACCACACATTATTTATTTGATTCTTACTTTGTAAACAATGTAAATTAAATTAAATTCACATTTGCTTGGTAATAATTAAATTGTGCCTACCCTAAACAAACGGTTTGTGCATGCCAGAACGAAATGAACTCTTCTATTTGTCTCCATGAGAATGAATCATACACATAGCTGACGAAGACGACAAGGACATCATATTGCTTCAAAAATTAGACAAACGATAAATTATCATTAATTTCAGGCACATATACACAGAGACATGCACATATTCTGAGCACACAACCACGCTTACACAGAGAAATGAATGGGTGAAAGGGTCCCAGGCCCGCAAAAACTGGTGCATGCAAATTGTGGCTCAGCTCAAAGCTGTAAATTGCAGCTGCATGACAGAAACATGTCTGCTATGCCTGGCCAGCAGCAAAGTTGGTCACTGATTGAATCAGACGCATCCTTCTAAGTGCGAAAATTGCTCCAGATAGAAAAACACGTCAAGCAAACGATTATAAAATCATCATTTATCACATTGTGTCAAATTCTCCGCCAGACGGCCGGGCGACAGTCTGATGAGAGTGAGTCGCAGGCTCTCGCCTAACCTGTATGTCGGCTCTTGGCCCAACTCCTAACTGGTGTATCAATGCATGAAAATGAAATTGTGTCGTCAATACAATTTAGAAATAGAAATAGACAATAGAAGCAACATTCTTATTAGACAGCCAAATATTATGGTAGAGCTTGAACGCTGATAATAACAATTGAAAAAGCCTTATTTCCGGATTTGATTTGCTCAAGATATAAAGTCCATCAATGTCCGTCTGTGAACGTGGCCATTTCGATAACTATACAACCGAGAAACTTGAAATTCAAATATATATTCTAGTATGAGATACGCAGGATAAATTATTAATAATTCTTATATAATGTTGTATTTGGCGACCTTTCCATTTTATAATTGTCTGTTTGGCTGGCTCGAGGTCCGGGGTTTAATTTATCCAAGACAAAATGAAAACGTAATTTGTTTGAATTTAACTAATATATTTCGGCTGCACTTCGGCAACCGTCTTCAGGGCACTAACACAAAAGCAAAAAACAATTAACATTAAAATACATTAAATAAAATTAAAACAATTACTAAAACAATGTAAAAAATTTTAAAAATTTAAAAAACACGTCTGCGCTCTTTGACGTGGAGGTTGAAACTGTTTGACAATTCAATAGATGTCTGTATAAGTGAACGCAGTTTTCGGTGTCTGTTTTGTAGTTTAGTCTTCTGTTCTGTTCGCTCGGCAAAAACTATTCATGACAGCAAATCAGAGCGGACAACGGACGGGCAGTATTGAGCAGCACAGCAGTAGACATTTTTTACAACAGCGCCTACGTCAGGACATCAAAGCTTAACGAGTAAGAGTCTATAATCGGGAGTTCCCGACTAGGGGATACCCTGAACCCACTTATTCCAACACCAAATACAGATCGCGCTACGCTCTCGTTTGCTTTAGTAGTAATAAAGAGAAATTAAAAAAAAGAGTTCCCTTGGCAGTGTTCGAACTCGCAACTAACCGCACTACTTGCCGCCGCCTCTAATCAACAGCCACATAAGCCAAAAAAAAAAAAAAATTGTTTCCTCGGCCGGGTTCTAACTCGCTAACACCCACACCAATAATTGAGAATTAAATGAGAAAATAAAGAATTAATATAGCAGCACAGAAAACAATACAATCGCAATCGCAATTGCAATGCTGTTGATAGAATTCATAGAAGACGCGAATGAATGTGTGTACATGTATCCAGAAATTCTTGGAATTCGCACCTGTTGCCCCAAACTCGAGGCCAGCAATAACATGCTTTATTTAATAACTTCTGTGTATCTTAACCGATGTTAATGAAATTTTCTACATCTTATTACACTTTTCTATAGTATTCTGTTCGTGTATTAACAAAAAGTCAATTGCATTTAAATTTTGGCTTATGTTGGTGGGCAGCATAAATTGGTGTTTTTTTACTTGATTCACAGCTATATGGTTGTAGCGGAGAGGTGGTGGTAGCTATAAAATAAAAGATACTTGATATGCATATACTATTCTAGACATGTTCAGTTTGGTGACTCTAGCTCTTATTGTTTACCAAAATTCCTCAAAAAACAGGATTTCGATATCGACTTTTATCGATTACTTGGAAACGGAGTAAGCTATCGATTATCGGAAACAAACTCGAACTGCGCATGGACTAGGAGGACCTACAGCTAAAATTTTATTTCAAGTCTCTAGCTCTTATAGGTCCAGAGATCCTTGCGTTCATACATACGGACGCACGGACGGACGGACGGATAGACAGACGGACATGGCTAGATCGATTCGGCTGTTGATGCTGATCAAGAATATATACACATTATGGGGTCGGAGATGCTTTCTTCAGCCTGTAACATACATTCCCCTTTTACCCATTTCCAATGGGTTCAGGGTATTAAAAGGAAACCATCTAATAGGCATGGACAATTATTGAAAATTAGTTCTTGAATAACTATAGTGCTTATTTGAGCTTCTTGAAGTATCCGTTCTTAAGCAGATGTGTGAGAAAAAATCAGTGAAGTAACTAAGTTGAATGTGAAATGCAAAGAGATGGGCAGTAGAATATATTCGACTTCAATGTACAAAATTGTTTTTTTTTTTTGTGTATAAAAAGAGAAAATGAGCTTACTATTTTATTTGGAAGTGTCAGCTGTCGAGGATTAAATGCTAACATTTACGAAGAGAGCATATTGATTGGGAGTTGGTGGAAGGAGAGAATGTTTTGGGAAAGCGGGGCGCTTACTATGCGAATATAACAATTTCAACTTGCTCGGAAAAATACCAGAAAAATACATGGCCATTTTATTTTATTCCCTTCCGTTCGTTTGTATATCCGTATGGGGGTTTGCATTACTGGAGTCTTACCATTACTCATTTTCGACGTAATCCCAAACAACAATGAGATCCCTAGACAACATCCATTAAGAGAAACAGCAACACACAACATTTCAAAACAAAGACGAATTCACCCATCGGCGAATCCTCTAAAGCAGAGGACGAAAAAGCGCACGATGTAATGAGCAGCGTGCCGAATACGCCTTTGACGAGAATGGTTGTGAGAGCTGTTTCCAAACGTTGATTTGCGGATCGTACAATTAAAACCAATGTTTTGTAACTTTAAACATTATTATTACTATTTATATAACTTTATCCTAAATAAAACCCCACATGTATGATGTGTGAGTGTGCACACATGTGCACCTTTATACATGTTCATCTCAATTTTTGTAAGCGCACCTCAGCACAGCTGGACTTTTATTGCTGTTGTTTTTATACCCTGAACCCATTAAAAATGGGTAAAAAGGGTATAATGTATTTGTGCAAATGAATGTAACAGGCGGAAGGAAGTATCTCCAACCCCATAATGTGTATATATTCTTGATCAGCATCAACAGCCGAGTCGATCTAGCCATGTCCGTCTGACTGCCGTCTGTCCGTCCGCCCGTCCGTCCGTATGTATGAACGCAAGGATCTCAGAACCTATAAGAGCTAGAGACTTGAAATAGCTGTAGGTCCTCCTAGTACCCGCGAGTTTGTTTCCGATATTCCAATCGATATCGAAATACTGTTTTTTGAGCAAATTGGGTAAATAATAAGAGCTATAGTCACCAAACTTGATATGTTGCTTCTAGAATAGTAACCTAACGAACATCAACCCGTCACACACACATCTTCGTTCACTTGGAATAACACTTTTCATAGTCATCGAAAATGACTTGCACTTTTGTAATAAAATGCAAAAGTGCAGGATAAGATTCATGAAAAGACATTAGCAAATGCGGCGTATACTTAATGTGAAGAAATCACTTTTATATTGTCATTAATATGTATATAAATATATCTGTTTATTTATGTGTGCATTGAACAGTGGATTACAAATTTGTAGAGCCTCATTTAATGTGCTTATTATTGGGTAAAAGCATTAAGATGGACATTAAATATCATCTCTTATGATAAAAATCATTTTGTATGGAGCTAGCACATAATTTTAATTTTAATAAAATTAAATGTAACTTTTCAATTAGAATAAAACAATTATTTAATATTAATGCATAATATAATAACTATATAATGTTTGATACTTCTCAATTTAAGACAACTTAGTTTTTAGCCATTACGTGTTCCAAAAGAAGGCTCTAGCTTCTAGACGCTCTCTAAGATGACGGATTCGTACAGACGTGCAGACGCACAGACAAAAAGAACAATATTAAAATCATAAAGTTTAGAGAATGTTAAGTAGGGATTTTTTTGAATAAAAAATATACATTGTTCCTTTGTATGACCTGGCGGTCCAATCTCGCAGATTCTGCCAACTATAACATTATCTATATATATATAACTGTTTGTCCTGACTGACTGACTGACTGATTGGTGATCAACGCACAGCCCAAACCGTAAGAGCTAGGAAGCTGAAATTTTCACTGTAGCTAACTTATGTGATGTAGGTGCACGTTAAGACGGGGTTTCGGGAAATTCCACCCGCAAGTGTTGAAATATCGCGATGAACGTTTGTATGTATCTTTTTTGTTTACCATCCGATCGGCCTCAATCTCATTTTCAAAGATCTTTGTTCAAATTCATTTGAGGGGTGTTTCACACTTTTCGAAAAATCCGTTCCTCCTTGGTGGAAATGGAGGTCAAAGATTTGGTGGGTGACGTTTCGCGCTCAAAAAATTGTTTCCAGAGATCTATAAGAAAAATCATTTGATACGTGTTTCACACTTTTCGCAGAATTCAAACTTCTTCGGATGGAATGCGGCTCAAAGATTTTTTGTACGAATTTTAAGATGTGTCCGATTTGCTTCAAACTTATTTTCAAAGCTCTACATAATAACTTAATAAATACGTGTTTCAGCGATTTGGAAAATTCCACCCGCAACAGTGGTAAATTGGCGGAAAACGGTTGTATGAAAGTTTTTTGTTTACCATCCGATCGGCCGCACACTTATTTTCAAATATCTTTGTTCAAATTCATTTGAGGGGTGTTTCACACTTTTCGAAAAATCCGTTCCTCCTTGGTGGAAATGGAGGTCAAAGATCTATAAGAAAAATCATTTGAGACGTGTTTCACACTTTTTGCAGAATCCAAAATTTTTCGGATGGAATGCGGCTCAAAGATTTTTTGTACGAAGTTTTAAATTGTGTCCGATTTGCTTCAAACTTATTTTCAAAGCTCTACATAAGAATGTAATAAATACGTGTTTCAGCGATTTGAGAAATTCCACTCGCAACAGTGGTAAATTGGCGGAGAACGTTTGTATGAAAGTTGTTTGTTAACCGTCCGATCAGTTTCAAAATTATTTCAAATTTGTTTGAGAAAATTGATTTTATAACATACTTGCCACGGGCAAGGCAGGGTTATGCCCGCTAGTAGTCATATAAACCTATAACCTTTCTATTTTCCAACTATTACATCTATGAAAACTGTTTGTGAAAAAATCAAAATGAATGAAGTACACAAAAATATTTCATTATGCATTGAAATAACAATAATATGAAAGTGTTTAAATTAACGTTCTATCATATTTGAAGGCGTTGCCACGAATTGGCTGTGCCCAAAAAAGAGGTAGATTACTATTTTCCTTATATTCATCATATATTTCCCATGAATAAATCACTCAGCAGTTTAAAACGCAAGTAAAATACATAATAAAATATATTGAAGGCATATTACAAAAGTCATAAAAGAGCGTCAAGCAGCATGAGTATTAAAACAAAGGCGTTTGAAATTTCCACTCGACCAAACCTCAATCATAAATTTTGCGGGCTGCGGTAAAGTTCGTCCAAATACATGAACAAGTCTTCGTTTTATACATACACTACCAAGTATAACCCGGCCTTGCCCGTGGCACTTGTAATATAAATTTTCTCAAAAATCTTTAAAAATGAACAAAAAACTTTCATACAAACGTTTTCCGCCAATTTACCACTGTTGCGAGTGGAATTTCCCAAATCGCTGAAACAGGTATTGCTTAAGTCCCTATGTAGAGCTTTGAAAATAAGTTTGAAGCAAATCGGACACAACTAAAATCTTCACCAAAAAATCGTTGAATTGCCCTTTCCACCGTGAATGAATTTGAGGGCGCAACGCCACCCTGTTGCCACTGTTGCGGGTGGAATTTCCGAAATCGCTGAAACACGTATTTATTAAGTTCTTATGTAGAACTTTGAAAATAAGTTTGAAGCAAATCAGACAAAACAAAAAAGTTCACAAACAAAATCTTAGAATCGCATCTTGCGGTTGAATTTCCCGAAATCCCGCCATAACGTACACCTTCATCATTCTTAGCTCTTACGGTATGGGCTGTGCATTGATCGCCAATCTGTCAGTCAATAAGTCAGTCAGTCAGGCAGTCAGTCAGTCGGGACAAACAGTTTTATATATACAGATTACATTGAACACTCCATTCAGCTTTAGTTGAATTAATTTTGTGAAACTCATAAATATTTAACGCCAGAGCGCGAAAACTGTAAAATAGAAAACATAAACCGGGGCAAAACGGACCATTGGTAAGATCTCTCGCCTTGGAGATACCTTAAACTTAGTTGAGTCCAATATATGAGTCTTTATTTAAATATTTAAAATAAAGTTAACGCGAATTTCTTTCAGTCAATTTTGTCCGATATAATCATGAAGATGGATCTAAAAACAATCTTAAATACAATAAGTTCGTTGCAGTGTAAACAAACTATTAAAATGTTATAATTAAAAATTAATATTTATAATATAAATGTGACACAATAATTTTATATCTGTATAGCATACAGTTTCTAATCGATACGTGCATGTTACAAATTTTTTGAATTACTTTGAAAACCCCACTTATAGGATATTATGAATACAGGGCTTAAACGCAATATGACAGCATCTATAAAAAAAACGAATAATTGGCAACGAGAATGAAGCTAACAAAGCCAACCAAAAAAAACATTGGAATTTTTCGCAAATCTGAAATGCAATCAATATTTTCCTTGAATGTACCAAAAATGTATTTCAATATCTCCTTTTAATGTTGACTTTAGTTTTAGCTCAAAGCCGAAACTGTTTTGTTATTTGGCTGAATAAAAGCTTAGCTTATAACACATTGAATCGTCGATATTAAGGGTATTAAGTGATCAATCCAAATACTGAAATTGGATCTTGTTCTAATTCAATGCTACTTTAAGACTTCTAAACTGTTTACAAAGAAAAGCCAAACCTAGTTGACAGTTAACCTTAGTAGACTAATTCGACAATAAGCCAGCAATTGCAGATGGGCATTTGTCCGACTTGGTGATCCCCTGTACGCACCACTCACAGTGCCACTTCCCTTAAAGTGGCACACATAAAGTAAACTTATCTTGCGTATGTCACTTATTTTTAGTCACATTATTTTTAAAAGTTCAGGACTTTCAAACCCCATATAAATGTGTATGCTTGAATATAGCTCAAGGCTTAAAATCTTTTTATATTTTTGAGATGAAAAATGGACAGAATTATTCAAATGGTAGTCATTGCACGCTACTGACACAAATTTTTCAGTCTCTAGCTATTTAAATATACAAGACCTGCATTTAAAATAAATATATTGTTAATTTTACAGGCAGGCTTATTGTTAAAAAAAAACGTGGTCCGTTACTTAAAACGAATATATTAATAATATAAAAAATGATCGATAATAAAAGATTTATTTAAAAAATTAATTTTGGACATGGCTAGATCGATTCGTAAGTTGATGATTTTCAAGCACATACATACACTTTTTCTTGTCTATTATGTAAATCTTCACAGTTACAATATACCTTTGTCGATTGGTAGAGGTTAAAGAATAAAAACAACTAATCCATAAACTGTAGTATTTCCCAAACAAATGACAATGATTGTTTGGAAAATTGTGGCTCTTTAACATTCTGCCGTACATTCTTATTGGAGACATAACCGAGGCTGACGATCGTGCGGGCTTTTGGTTATGGTACTTCCGGTTTCGCCAGCCATTCATTGAAGTGGACCATGCGCAGACACATACACACACACACACACACACTTGTCTGCATATGTGACCATGTTGGTCGCCATATTGCTTGGGGCATGTGTATATTTTTGATGTCAATTGGAAGCTCTACTTGAAAATATTTGTATGTTCTTTCGTTTGTTTGCTTTACCTTCTGCTGCCATTATTGTTGTTCTTTTATTTGCCCCTTCGGTTGTTGGCCATTGCTCTATTGTTGTTATTGTAGTTGTTGTTGCAGCTGTTGTTGTGTGTGGGCATGGCGTCAATTTTCTTGACACCGTTATCAATTAAGAGACACGTTCTGTAGCCAGGCACAATTGTCGTCAATTGACCTATCGGAATTGCCAAAGAATTGCTAGGGCGGATGTCATCTGATTCTAGGCAATTGTTTTTGAACAAAATAAAAGCTTGCAATCGTCTCGAATAGACATCAAGGCAATAAAACGATATAAATTTATTGCTGTTGAAATTGATGCCAGTTGTTGTTGCTGTCACGGATTTCAGCATGACCATTCCCTTATTTATATTGCTTGTGTGTGATTTAATACACCTTTCAGTTATTTTTATCTCTAGCAAAATATACGGATCCGAAAATTAAGCTATTTTGAAGCAATAACTTGAAAATGCCTTTAGATTTATGCAGAATTTCGATTTCAATAAGTGTGAATCATATTTTCACATTTGTGTACAACGGTAAAATGTAGACTAACACCCACCAGAATATTTTCGTTTGCTTAGTTAAAAAAGTATAAAACGCAGTTTTCTTTTGTTTTCACATTCCGTTTTCTCATATTGATGATAGCAGAATCTGCTTGGCAAATGTGCATGGTAAATTTGCCAGTCTGCTTAGTAAAACTTGCCATTGCCCGCATCTGTCTGACAACAACAATATATGCCACTTAACAATATATTTTTCACACTATTCCTTAATGACCGATTACAAAAGTTACGACACAGCGTTGCCACATGAAATGCAAATTGTAAACTTTTTAGCTACGCTGTTGCAGTTTCGGATTATGACAAATAGTTTGTGGCATAAGTCTATAAAAAGTTTTAATTTTAAACTGATTGCCTTATTTCAAAACTAAGAAAATATTTTTTGTATGTATTACTTAAGCTCATCATTGGCCTAGTCATGGCATTCTAGGTAATAATGCGCAAAAAAACTGTATACTGCTTGCCGACGCAATGGAAGTCTCTAAAAGTACAAGTAACAAGGCAAAATATTATATTAAAATAAGATAATTTTTAAATTTTATATGCTCCAACTGCCGTGAACTGAAAAGACTTACATGTTTTTCTTTATTAGTAAAACCAACAACAAGGCAAAATACCGAAAGCAATTAAAATCACAACCATGCTTAAATATCTGCATAGACATGGCTAATAATTATTTTATTAAATTATTATTATTTTCTATGCTTTTGACTTGTCTATTTGTTGTATCTACGAAAGATTGAAAATACAAAAGCAATTTGGGTTAAATGACTCACAGGGGTAATAGCATACACCCACAATTATGGTTGTAAAATTAACTGTTAACAGGGCCAGCGAAATATGGTTCGTAAGAGGAGACGGTACTGTTGCAGGCCCATAAGTCTTAGATGCGGAAGTCCAGATATAGTGAGAAGTAACTAATAATGTTCATAATTAGAAGCGCGTGTAAAAGGAGAAGGGCCAAATGCTGATTAACAACGGGCGGCTGCTAAGTTGGGGGGTGCTACGTTGGATAACACAGCAACTAGTCCTAACTTTATTAAACACACACACAACCCACTGTGTGACTATGTGTGTACGTGTGTGAGGAAACGTGTGTGTGCGCGGATATTGTGCAAGTATCAGCTGTGGACGCAATTTATTTAGCAAAAATAAACCAACAAAATCAACAAAGTAATATTAAATCGAAAAGAAAGGGTTTGAAGCAAACAAATAAGAGGCTCTAGTAGGGAACCAACCTTCTACCAACATCAAATGCAGCTCACGCTACAAGCTCGTAATAAAAATAAATCGACAAAAAAAGCTTACCCTCAATAGGACTCGTACCTGATAAAAATAGGAACATAAAAAACAACACAATCGCAATTGCAATGCTGTTGATATAATTCAATAATGACACGCGTGAATGTGTGTGTATACATAAATTCTTGCGCTTCGCGCAAATACTTTTGACACGTGGGCTGCCAATATATATAAACCCACACGTTTTCTTTAACAACTTCTGTGTTTCTTAACCGATCTTGATGAAATGATCAACTGTAGATAAAATTGTACTATAGAAAATTTATACAGTTCCAAAAAGTCAATTGCATTAAAATTGTGTCTTAAATTGGTGGGCAATACAAGTTTGTTTATTAACCTCGTTTAATGGTTTTTTGGTGTTAGCGGTAAGGTGGTGATAGCTATATATGAAAGATACTTGATATATATACTATTCTAGAAGCTTCATGTCAAGTTTGGTGACTTTAGATTTTATAATTTACCGGATTTGCCCAAAAAACAGGATTTCGATATATATTTTGTTCGATTACTTAGAAACGGAGCAAGTTATAGATTATCGGAAACAAACCCGTGTTGCGCGGGCACTAGGAGGACAAAATTTCAAGTTTCTAGCTCTTTATATGTTCTGAGATCCCTTCCATCCTATTTAGGGACGGACCGACGGACGGACAGACAGGCATGACTAAATCGACTCGGCTAGTTATGGGGTTGGAGATGCTTCCTTCTGCCTGTTACATACATTTGCACAAATACATTATACCCTTTTTACCCATTTTTAATGGGTTCAGGGTATAATAATTTAAATAATGTGTATAATAATATATTTAAATTGACGCTATAAACCTAGCTAATATGCATCTAATTAACACAATTATCTGAAATGTTTAAGATCTTAAAGCGTTTCAAGTGCCCATCTCTGTTTTCGCAATACGTTAGCCCAGGTATTCTTTATCGATTTTTATTGTCGACCACTTCATTCAGTTATCGCCGCTGCAGTTGCAGCCAAAGTTACAGTCGTTCTCATGCTGCGCCATTTTATCGTTCATTGAAAGGACTTGCTTGTGAACTTCTAGGCGACAACAATTTATGCCAATTTCGCTTCCGCCGTACTGAGCTTAGCCAAACTGGCTGCAGCCACACAAAATGAGAACGGATTACAAATCTTAGGTTATGAGGACGACAGGTAACGCGCTGTGTGCGAATAAGCAATTGTGTGTGTATGTTTGTATGTATGCTAATTGCTTATGTGGCTGAGTGTGTACGCGATAACTATAAAAATAAAATGAACTTTTCGTGCGCTTTTGCAACTAAATATTTCAGAAATGTTTTGTTTAACGAAACTATGGTAACAATTGCCAAAATCTTTCGCTGCGCTTTAAACCATAGCATAGTATTCTTGCATTCCACCCGGCCCTGGAATGTTTTCAACTTTAAAGTTGGACTTATTGCAGTTGACTTTTCAAGAGAGCTGACTTCTATCTCTTTTGCAATTTAAATGCCTTCTCTTCTCAAACAATTTTGTTAGTTTGGGCAAAAAAAAAAAAGATTAATTGTTCTTAATTGAAGAGTTTAAGATCAAGTAAAAATTTGAATAAAACTATGGAAATAATGTTAAATCCCCTATCGTTTTTTAAGTCCAGTGAATTGTTTAATAAATATGATAAATTCATATGACCAGCTACTACTTGCCGCAGCCTCTACTCTTTAGCCACACCAGCCAAAAAAAAATAAAAATAGTTCCTTCGGTAGGCTTCGAACCTACAACAGACCGTAATACTTAGTTAAAATTAATCAAAATAGCAGCACAGAAAATAATACAATCGCAATTGCAATGCTGTTGATAGAATTCAAAGCAGATGCGCTTGAATGCGTGTGTACATGCATACAGAAATTCTTGGAATTTGCGCTTGCTGCTGCTAACATGTGCGCTCATAACTCTCGTGTTTCTTAACCGATCTTAATGAAATTTTCGATAGTAGTTTATTGTACTATAAAATATTCGTGTATTCTTCAAATGTCAATTGCATTTAAATTGTGGCTTACATTGGTCGGCAGCATAAATTGGTTTATTTACTTGATTTATAGCTATGTGGTAGTGGCGGGAAGCTGGTGATAGCTATAAAATAAAAGATACTTGATATATATATATATAGTATTCTAGTAGCAACATATCAAGTTTGGTGACTCTAGCTCTGATAATCTGTCAAAATTGCTCAAATAACAGGATTTAGATATCGATTTGTATCGATTACTCGGAAACGGGGCAAGTTATCGAATATCGGAAACAAATTTTATCTGCGCGGGTACTAGGAGGACCTACAGCTAATTTCAAGTCTCTAGCTCTTATAGGTTCTGAGATCCTTGTGTTCATACATACGGTCGGACGGACGGACGGATAGACGGACAGACAGACGGATATGGCTAGATCGACTCGTCTGTTGATGCTGATCAAGAATATATATACTTTATGGGTTCGCAGATGCTTCCTTCTGCCTGTTGCATACATTTGCACAAATACATTATACCATTTTTAACCATTTTCAATGGGTTCAGGGTATAAAAAGTATGTCATACAAGAACCTACTTTTCTACTTTTTATCTATGGCAGCTATATGATATAGTGGTCCGATCCAGCTGGTTCCGACATATGTACCGGGTGCAATAATAAGAGGGCCTTCTGCAAAGTTTCATGAAGATAACTTTAAAACTGAGGGACAAGTTATATGCGTTACACATTTCACCACAAAATTAACATACCCTCTGCAAGGGTAAAAAACACACACACCGCAACGACCAGTCCCCACAATTAAAAAGAGCTTTGTAAAGAGCAGCAGGATGGCGAGATCCCCAGCAGGGAAACCCATAGCCGTCTCTTTAGAGACGAACACTAAGCGGGGCCAAACGAAGGCAACACAGAGTAGCTCAGCACTCAGAGATCAAGGGCACGAGATCTCAAAGCTGTTAGTTATGCTCAAAGATGACAAGCGGCGCTCTATTCATCAGCCCATGCGGGACTCAATAGGGAGCGTCAGAGTGCTGTATCAAATGGTATCCAAACATCTACACGACGACGGAGCAAAGGCTGTTATCAGAATTCACCGGTACTCACAAACCTCGCCTTTGTTTATGAAGACGGCTGAGGTCAAACGGAAGCAGGCCACCGCACGAACGCCGAACAAAAAGAATCCTAAGACCAGTCGGTAGTCAGGCTACCGTATCAACAGTGCAAGAGACGCCGAGCCAAAAAGGTGATGGCGACAAACGGAAGGAGGTCACCCACAAAAAAGAAGAACTGATTCTTCAGCTCAACTACTCGGGAGAGTAAACCACAGCATTTAGGAGCCGGTTAGGCGAAATGCTTCGCAAAATGCAGAGATCCTGACGCTGTCCCACCGAGTGACGATAGAGTGCAAGGACCTAGACGAGATCACGACCAGTGTGGACATCAGCGAGATGCTGAGGGCTCAAATCCAATTATTAGACATAGTCCCAGAAGATATCAACCAGCGAAAGGCCTATGGCCAAACCCAAACGGCGATGATAAGACTACCAGCGAAAAGTGCGAAAAAATCCCTTTCAATAGATTTCCTGACGGTATAATGGGTCAGTTCAAGGGTCTGCGAGCGCATTAACATCACTAGATGTTTCAGATGCCTTGAGTTTGGAAACCTTCCAAGACAGTGCAAGAGTGAACTTGATGGATCGAATCTTTGCCAACGATGCGAAGGAAAGGACCACCTGGCTAAAGCCTGTTAACAAGGGCCACAGTACATGCTCTGCAAGGATAGGAATACTGACTCCAAACACATTACCGGCAGCGGCAGATAGCTCGTGTTTAGGAGCGCTCTGTCCAGCTGTGGCACTACTATTGTGAGGCTGCTCAGGTCCTGCTGATGCAATCAATGCGAGAGAGAAAGACCGACGGACAGACAGGAGCCCACGTACTGCAAGACCGGTAGAGGCTGTATTATAGACCTCACCCAGATCAGCAGCTCACTTTATAGACAAACTATATGGAAAGTCAGCGATGGATTTACATTCAGCGACCATCAAGCAGTACATTACGAGATCCACGGGAGAGGATGATACAACATCAGCCTAAAACAACCACAAAACAGCCCCAAATGGAAGGACAACTGTCTAGACGAGGAAACCTATACGAATTCTCTAAGCCATGCTCAATGGACATGGACCACGGAGTCAGAAGAGGACATGGCGCGGCAGCTTATGGAAAACATCTCGGATGCGTGCCACTTTTCCATTTATCCAAACTGAAGAGGAACACCTTGCTACTGATAGAATGAGGAAATCAGCGACCTAGGAAGGCTTGCGTATGCGCGATAAGGTTCCCTCAACGAACCCGAGGCCGCCCAAACTTTGCAACTAGAATGGGAGACCTGCAGGCAGCCAAACGAGACGTCAATAAAAGTTTTAAACAAAGGAAATCCAATTGCTTCCAGCAAGTATGCGTTGAGGCCAACAACCCGCGTGACTAGCCCTACCGAACTAACCACTATAGTTGAGGTACTTATCCCACGGCACCCACGGCTAGTGCAGCAGATGTTCGCAGACGAACTAGAAGGTAGTTGCAAGCAAGAAAGTAGGCGACAAAAAGGCCCCAGAAACAGATGGTGTACCAAACAAGGCTTTAAAGCTAGGCATGCAGACGATACCCGACATCTCCGCCGAGACATACACTAGATGCCTACAGGACGGCTGCAGCTAAAGTAATGGTGGTAACCCGATGGAGGTGTGGAGACAAGGAGAATGCAGAATCATAGGATTCGCAGAAGATCTGGCTCTAGTAGTGGGGGCAACGAGATAAAAGAAGTAGAAGCGGCAGCGAATGCATCCATAAGGAACGTGGCCAACAGGATGCGTAGTGTTAGCTAACAAAACAGAGGCTGTGCTTATCGCAAGCCGCAAAAAAATTGAGTTTGCCAGATTCAAAGGATACAACGTTAGTATCGAGTCAAAAGCTTCCACCAAGTATCTGGGGGTCATTTTAGACAACAGGCTCAGCTTTGGCCAGAAAGCAGCCAAAATGCAGGTGGCCCTTTCGAAGGTGCTAGAGGAGCAGAAGTCTACTTATCGCGAGAGTTGTAGCCTCCGTATTGCTCTATGCTGCACCGATATGGGCACCAACGGTTGCAATCCAGAAAGGCCTCCGAAAGAAGATGTCAGTCCCTGACGCGCTCTGCGCACTCCGCACTATTTCCGGGTTCCGGACGGTGTCGGACGAGGAAGCCACAGTGTTGGCTGGAATACCGCCAGTTAATATATTGACCAAGAAAATGAAAAAAATATACCTGGCCCGAAAGGACGACATCCGAAAGTCGGAGAGAGCAGTATCGATGGCAACTTGACAAGAAAGATGGAACGCGGCGAGCAAGGGGAGTCGGACACACAAGCTAATCCCGGACACGGCATATACAGGAAGTATTTTCATAGTTTCATACACGAGGACACTCCAGAGTGCCCGAACTGACCAAATCTGGACGAAGACCTTACACAAATGCTGTTACAATGCTCGAGGTACAGATATGGAGTAGAATTTGAGCCCATACCTGAGGAACTTTTGACGTTCATGTTGGAGGAAGAGGACAACTGAAGAAATCTGGGCCACCTCATTATAGGCATCCAGAGGGATCTTAAAAGATGCGAAAATAAGCGACGAAGAATGGAGACTACCTAAAATAGGCAACCCATCGAATAGGCAACCCAGCGAAGTAATACTTTATTGTGATCCCGCGGGGAAAGTGGTGTGTAAGTGGTGTGGTGAGTTTAGTACTTAGGCGTTGACGGAGTCAGCGAATCGTGCAAACGGTTGGCCCGGGCCTTCAGTATCTTACGAAGACATTCACCCCCAAGCGGGGTGTTATTGTCCACACTTTTCAGCTTATTAAAAAAAAATTTTGCACACTTTTCATTTATTTTATCCGCAGATATTTCCTAATTACAATTTAAACTCATCCTGCTCTAAAGGGTCCCAGACAAACGACCTCATTTACTAAGAATAGCGACGAACAACAAAGCAAAACACGCCTACTTTGTTTTTGTTGGCTGTTAAATGTATCTTGTGTGATTTCTAATACTGTGTGTGCTACTATGTATGGATGTTTTTGTAGAAAATATGTGTGCCTGACTAGAAATGCTTATGTCTTCAGAAGCGCGGCAAGCATATTTCCCTCCGGCCGCCCAGATTCTTAAGCCTGCTGTGATATTTAGCTGGCTTAACAATGTAGAGCTTTTTATATACAGCAATAGAAAAAGTCAAACCGTTTGTTTTAATATTATTTTTATCATTATTATTAATTTTATTATGCTATACAGATTAATTGAAATTACTAATTGTATATTAGTTTAAAGCTGAACTTAATAAGTGACTTTATTTGGGCACAAAGGCTTTGGATTACAAAAATAAATACTTTGAAAACTTTTCGCTCCAATGTGAGGAAACTTATTTTTAAATACCGCCCTCCTGTGCGATTCTCATAATCTTAACTAAAACTTAGTTGTTTTTATACTTATAATTGTTAGTCTGATAAAGTTGTGTTGGCTTCTTTATCTCTGCTCATACTCTCTTTTCTTTACCTTTTTGCAGTTCATCTCTCACCTTCTCATATTTAATCATTTAATCATTTCGTGACACTTACTAAACATGTCTTATTATTATATTTGTTTTCACCTTGCACTATAGGGATTTAAGTTTTTCCCCATACCTCTCTTCTTTTTGATATCAAATCTTTATTATCGGCATATCTTTGTCGACTATATCAAATTAATGATTGATTTCGCGAAATAAATGAATCGTTAATTCAATATACTTTTATGTTAAATGAATTTCAAAATACTTTTGAATTGACATATACCAAATGTTAAGGAAGTTTGCAAATAGATTTCTCCTTATATTTTTGTCTTTTCTGCATTGCTCACTCGGCGTATGTATATGTGCTGTTGAAATTTCAATAATAACTTTGTATGAAGCTGGTTTTGTCCTCAAGCCGGCCCTGCTGGTGGTGGTGTTGCTGCTTCATGACGTTGACAATGTGGCTGACAATCACGTCACATTGGGCTATTCGTTCAACTCTCTCTCTGATTCTCTCCCTGCTTGTGTACTTATTTTTGCCCGAGCTTAGCAGGCGAGTCGTGTTCGCCTTTTTTTGCTGCTTTATTCTTATTAAACTATATTCATTTCCTAACACATATACACCAGCACACAAGCTCCGCGCACACATGTCGGATAAAACCATTCACGCTTCATTGTTTTACTTAAATTGGTTGATTTTTGCTGGCGAAGTCATTTTTACATTGGCCTTAAGGGTTAAGGTCCGAATATCTGACTGTAGCATTTCCTTGATTGATTAACAATACAAACAGCTGCAGTTATTTATGCTACTTAGTTCTAAATCTCTACTAAAATGTTGTACCTCATTACCAAAAGTCTTCAGTCCTTATTCCAATATCTATTAAAATATTAAATGTATATGTATAAGAAAGAAAATATATTAACGCTACGAGGAAAAATATCTAATATTCCCATACAGTTATGCAAATGCTTATAAATATTTCTTGGTCGGCATTAACTGTGTTTTTAGGGCAAGAGGCATAAAACTTGACTCGTATACAACTTGCGAAAAAAGTAATTCCACAAGGTCGATAAGTGCTCCTTATCCTTGCAATCAATTTCCAACTGCCAAGATATTTTGTATTTTTAGACTTGAAAAAAAAACTTAAAAGACGCTGGCCCCAATCTTAATAGATCTAGTTTACTAAGCCTAATGAGGCAGTAAACTGACGTTAAACACCGTAACCGTTTTATATAATCCAAGCTCCTTAGATAGCTACAACGACAACAAATATTAATGTGTCGCAGAGCCAAAACAAAAGATATAAAAAAGATGGCCAAAATCTAGGAATAAGCGTTAATTACGCCAGGATTGCACGCTCATTGTGGCGTAAAACTGTTGGTTTGCTTATCGTGCTGCCATTTCAAAAACATTCGATGTAAAAAAAATATTGCGAATTGCTTGCTATTGATTGCTGAAATTTTATTTGTGACAACAAAAAAAACGTCAACGGCAGATGCCACATCCAACTCTTGGTCTGGTGGTCTCTCTCTGGGCACGTCATAGTAAAAATAATATTATTCGCTGCGCCAGTTGACCCCATGACAGCCGCAGGGCCGCTGTCTTGTTTTATGTTTTCATTTTATAAGATTCATGGGGCGCGCATTAAAATTGCAACAATTTTTTAATTATTATTATTTAATTTTTGTTTGTGGCCAGATACTAACTAGAACTGTAAATGTTTTAAGGGCCCCGAATGATTTGGATTAGGTATAATACTATAAACAGTTTTTGTGGCTTACGGCGAGGAAAATCAGGAAATCATATCATCAGATATTAGTGTGTAGCCTGACAGCGTTATGGGTCCATTCAGGTTCACAGTTATTAGGGCCAGGTATTCGACCGTATCTGGCACCTAGGGCTACTGGCAAAACAAAAACGCGGAGTGCCCTCGCCCTACTTCACCCTGATCTGATCCTACTTGGAGGGTCGTTCTTTCAGGGTGAAGGTAAGGGCGGAGCAGTCCCCCATACATTACATCCAAGCTGGCGTCCCGCAAGGTAGTGTACTAGGGCCACTTCTATTTTCGCTCTTCTCCGCAGACATGCCTACTCCAGACGCCAATGCCCTCGGACTGCCTCGCGCACACTTCTTATGGCCTCATATGCCGACGACATCTGCGCAATCGACAGCGCCAGGTCCCCAGTTGTTGCTGCAGATGCTGCGCAGGACTACCTGGACCTCCTTAGCAGCTGGGCTCGCCGCTGGAACGTCAAACTAAGCCCTGCCAAAAGCACCACCGTGTGCTTCACAATTAGAAGAGTAGTACCGCCAGCGCTGAGGCTAAACGGACTAACGCTTACCCAAGAAAGTGAAACAAAATACCTGCCACGCCAGCCACATTCGAGGAGCTGTGCAACGCTGTCGAAATAAGCTGACCAAGTTAAATTGGCTCCTCAACCCCCGCAGCAAACTTTCCCTTGCAAGTAAACGGCTTCTTAACTTACAAACTGTGACACCCATCTGGCGATATGCCATACAGATCTGGGGCTTGGCTGCTCCATCCAACCGAAAAAGAGTTCAATCTCTCCAAAGCAAGACTCTGCGCAGGATGGCAGGATGATCCCCTGGGTTGAAGAGCAAATAAGGACCCACTGCGGCCTCTATAACAACCGGCTAGCCACGCACGCCAATAGGCTCGCCAGCAACCTTCAAGGTGCCCGGCCCATCAGGAGATTAAGGAGGAGAAAATTTGACCACATACTACCCACCCACCTCCACCAACAACGCCCACCCATCCGCAGGGCAACGCAGCAAAAATATAGACAAGATAGATAATAGATACAAAAAATAGAATAACGAAACAAGTTTTTAAATTGTAAAAACATGGCGAATTAACAAAAACACATCACATCAAATGGTGCATAAAGCAAAAGAGTCCTTACAAACCATTTATTAAATAAAAGAAAAAAGAAGTTTATAGGGCAGTTCTACTGGAAATTTATAGTTGCGGACATAGCTTTAAGTGCCCTTAAAAATTCTTTAGTACTGATGAAGAGAATCCTGTCAATAAGTTGCTACAACAGCAGTTCATTTCTTGCATTAAACAGGATTTCCGAAATTCTTTTTCTTTAATTTTACTGTTATTGCAACATTAAACTTATATGAGGGCATATAGCATAAAGTTGTTAAGTTATTTCTATAGTAGTCTGTATATTCAGTTTCTACGTTTAATTAACGATAGCTTTTGCATACATCAATAGGTTACTCTTATATTATTTGTTTTTCTCTGAACATTGTATATATTTTTGTACCATAAAATATGTATAGCATATTTATAACGTACGCTACACTTTTACTATATCTAACATCAAAAGTATTCAAATCGAAATATTTTTCATTATCAAATACAAAAGCATACTTTCCATAGATTAATTTTTCAAGGTTCATTAAAACGTCGGTCATCAATGAACATAATTTTAACAACAAAATCCATTGTGCCCAGGGATTTGTATTGAATTGAACGGATGCTGAACTAAAGCTGTTGTCGATACTAGAGCTAAATACCCGTCTGGAAGCAGAACTGGGTTAGCGGGCTTAAATATTTTCGCCATTGTTTATTATACCCTTGCAGAGGGTATTATAATTTTGTCGTGAAATGTGTAATACGTAGAAGGAGACATCTCCGACCCCATAAAGTATATATATCCATGATCAGAGTCATCAGCCGAGTCGATATAGCCATGTCCGTCTGTCCGTCTGTCTGTTTCTATGCGAACTAGTCTCTCAGTTTTAAAGCTATCGTCATTAAACTTTGCAGAAGTGCCTCTTTCTGTTGCAGTTCATATGTCAAAACCAGCTGGATCGGACCACTATATCATATAGCTGCCATAGGAACGATCTGCCGAAAAGTAGGTTCTTGTATGAAAAACATTTTTGTTTATAAAGATATCTTGATCAAACACGGCATTTATTAGTTTTACTATGCTCCTCATATATATGCAAAATCCTATTAAGATCGGACCACTATATCATATAGCTGCCATAGGAACGATCGGTCAAAAATTAAGTTGTTATATGGAAAATTTGTTTGTTTTTCACGATATCTTGACCAAACTCGCAATTTATTTATTTCACTATGCTCCTCATATATAAGCAAAATCCTATTAAGATCAGACCACTATATCATCCAGCTGCCATAGGAACGATCGGTCGAAAATTAAGTTGTTATATGAAAAATTAGTTTGTTTTTCACGATATCTTGACCAAACTCGGCATTTATTTGTTTTATTATGCTCCTCATATATATGCAAAATCCTATTAAGATCGGACCACTATATCATATAGCTGCCATAGGAACGATCAGTCGTAAATTAAGTTGTTGTGTGGAAAACTATTTTGTTTTTCAAGAAAAGGGCCACATCCTTCTCCATCGGTCGGTGATGCTATTAGAAAACTGTGTATTCTAACTAGGCTTTTAGCGTTTTATTTTCATAATGTATGTATAATGTATTGAATAATTAGGAAGACACTCGTTTTGTCGACCATTCATAAAACAAAATGAAAAAAAAATCTCGGCAATACTCGGCATTAACTATGTGCTTCTTAAACACGGGCAAATCACTAAGAGCATTATGAAAAGGTTGGGTCTGCAAGGGTATTAAATCTTCGGCGTGCCGAAGATAGCCCTTCTTTCTCGTTTTTCCCTTACGGCTGTAGTTTCAGTTGGGGTATTGCGTTTGTTTTTGCTGATTAAAATAATTTCAATTTTCTCGCCAACATTTTGAACACAACCAGAGGTTCAGTTTTGGGTCATGTCAGACCCAGCATGATTTGGCAGGAAATTAATGTCTAGCTGGGGCTCCTTTTCAATGTTGTCCCGTCATGCAATTTTCAATAAAAAAATTGTTCATGTTTTCTGAGCAATCTAACAAGCAGCCAAACTACCAGCTGAGTTACCAGAAGCATTTTTATAAACGTGTATCGATTACTTTTATTATGCGAGTTATTTCTGAGCCAATATTTTGTTTATAAGTTGCCGCCGTGCCTACTAATATGTACCGACTCAGCTTTAATAGTTATTCATAAATGTTTTTTAATATCCTATTTCAGAATCTGAGATAGATCTTAATATAGCAAGACGGTAAATTAATTACTATCCGTCAAATCTCAAAATAATGTCGGTGAATTTTTCCTTCTACATAATTTCTTTATGTGCTTTAAAGTAATTATTGTACATACATTATAAGTAATAACTTTGGAATTACATTTTTAAAACTTTTTATAAACCGAGTTATACCAATCTAGTAGTGGGCATTATGCTCGAAAACCAACAACGTGTGAATAAATGAATTATATATTAGCTTTTTTGATATGATATCCTAAGAACCTAAGAACCTAAAATAGGGACAAGCATCCACATCCCATTTTTGTTGCTTGTCATGGTAGGGAGGGTAGAGAGAAAGAGAGACGATCCTTATTTCTCCCACTTAAGCGAAATTGAACAGTTTGAATTTGGATGTTCGGTCGGAACACATTAATAGAAGATTCCTTTTTAATATATTTATTTAATTCAAAAATTTCCTCTTTTTTTTTGTTTGTTTTGATAGCACTTAAACTATGCGTTTATGGTAAGTGCAGAAGGGAAAGGAAAAAACCCCGACCAGTCCGACGAGCTATTGTCCGAGCATTAGCAAAAAGAACGAACCTCCAATACCTATGCACTCGGTTTGGCAACAGCCACGGCCACACTAGTGGATACCCTGAATTGTATGTGTGAACGCAAGGATCTCAGAACCTATAAAAGCTAAAGACTTGAAATTACCTGTAGGTCCTCCTAGTGTCCGCACAGAACGAGTTTGTTTCCAATATTCGATAACTTGCCCTGTTTCCAAGTAATCGATAAAAATCGAATCAAAATCCTGTTTTGTGAGCAATTTTGGTTAATAATAAAAGCTAGAGTCCCCAAACTTGATATGTAGCTTCCAGAATATTATACATGTATATAAATATTTTTTTAAATTTATTTTTATTACTAAAGCAAACGAGGGCGAGCTGTATTTGGTATTGGAAGAAGAAAGTTCAAGGGAGCTCCCAACTAGAGCCTCTTACTTGTTTTTCATTAAGACGTAATTCTTGGTGTGCCTGTTGAGTAATGGCGTTTGCAAATAGTGTGGTCTGTTACGAGTTCGAAACCTATCGAGGAAACAGGTTTTTTTTAATGGATTTACTGCTAAGGCAAACGAGCGTGTAGCGCGAGTCGAATTTTGTGTGGGTAGAAGAAGGTTCAGGGTATTCTCATTAAGACTCAATTCTTGGCGTGGCGTTTGCAAATAGTGTGGTCTGAGGAAACTGGTTTGTTATTTAAATTATTTTGGTGTTAGTAAAAGAGGGATCTGGGTATTCCCTAGTCGGAAGGTCCCGACTAGAGCCTCTCACTTGTTAGGAACTAAAATGTAGAAAAATAATTAATTTTTGGCATTAGTTCTTAATTGCGGCATATTGCAATTGGCTTTCCTTAAGCTGTGATTGAAGCTAAATTTGCTGCCTCAGACAACAAAAGAGGCGCCACTGACGCCCACGCTGCTGTTGCTAACACCGACAACCGCTACAGCAACTACCCTGTTGCCATGTCCGAAGGATGTCCTTGATTTGCATATGCTCGCGCTGTTGTGTTGTTGCTGATTGCTGCTGATGCCATAGGTATTTGTGTGGCGGTGGTGGCTTCCCAGCTTTGTTGCCTGCTGCGACAGCGGCCTGCACAGCATGACCGCTTGGCTGTCAGTCGATCCTGGCCCATATGATAATGTGCATGCTATATGGGCTCCAGCTGAAACACACAGAGTAAAAGAGGTGATGAGAGAGATTGAAAAGGAGTGCATAAGTAATTGTGTGATTTATGATTATTTGCTGAACTGCTAGCGATACGACCTGGCGACATATGTTTTAGTTCCCCCGCCTGATTACACACACGGTGCGTAGTTCGATTTAAGGCAAAGCTCAATTGAACCTATTGTTGCATTAAACAATTCCTCTTCCTACTCAATAACTCAAGAGAATTGTTCTGGATAGAGACTATAATAAATATTGTTAAGCTGAATCGTGGTAAAAACAATGACCACAGAGTTCAACTGGCCGACTATTGTTAGCTAAATCTAGTTGAAACTATCTTTGACGAAGAAAATATTGGTTTCGGATAATTTGTATTCTGAACATGCTTTAGATCTCTATTTTTCATTTATGTTGTATTTATTTCTTTTCTGACAGGCAGGTAAATACATAATGGGAATGGAAACGCCTGCGAGAACAAATGTGCTTCAATGTTTTTTACAATGTGCACAAGTACCTGAATATTGTTTGGCCATTATTATCGCTTTGTTGTTGCGTTGTCTCTGACTGTTTCGCTGATGTGCCTCAAGTGCTGCCTACTTTTGGCATTGTTTTAAGCCAGGACATAAATGTGTGTGTAAGGGTAGATGTCGTCTTAATAAAAAGTTTTACATTTCACTTTTCTGCATATCGAACAATCTGCAAAGTTCTGATTAAAGACTTGTGGACGTATGTGCAAAAACATTTAGAAAATAAAGAAAAGTGCCATAAGAAGCACCCGAGGATTATCATATTTTATTTTCTCTTTCAAATATCGTGGCAGTTTTCACAGCCGACAATTGCCAACGGAGATCTTTTAAATTTGCAGTTAACAATGTTATTTAATTTGACATGTTTTTATTTTCAAGGTCTAAAAATTTCAGCCAATTTGATGGTGGAACCACTAACCAAATAACATATAGACTAGACAAACCGTATATTTAGTGGTGACAGTCGTTTTTTTTTGCGGCTGGTCCAAACTCGCCTTCGTTTTTGTTCGGGTCCGAGACATGCCAAATACAAAAAAGGAGCAATTTATAGTATAAACAATTTTATTGTCTTAAAATATTTGGCGTTTTCATATATGAATTTGATCTGCAGGTAATAAGGGGTCAACATTCATTCATCAATTCAAATCCAAAATTCACATACATTTGTGTCTCAAACATTCGAAATTCGGAAATCCAAAAATATTGTCAAATTTGCATCGGACAGGGACCAACAGGCACACATGCGCATAAATGCTTCTATTCTATAGCAAGTCCAAAAACTTGTAAATGCACACATGCCAACGCATAGGTACCGTTTCGAACAAGAACGAGCTAAAATGAAAGAATTTCGCATCGAGTTGGCAAACCCTTTCATTATTTCATATTACTCGTCCCCCCAAAAGGGAAGAAATGCCACCGACTCGAGATCTCTTTATTACTCAATGGGTACACGTTAAGACGGGGATTCGGAAAATTCCACCCGCAAGTTTGGAAAAATCGCAAAAAACGTTTGTATGTAACTTTTTTGTTTACCATCCGATCGGCCTCAAACTTATTTTCAAAGATCTATGTTCAAATTCATTTTAGGGGTGTTTCACACTTTTCGAAAAATCCGTTCCTCCTTGGTGGAAATGGAGGTCAAAGATTGGGTGGGTGACGTTTCGCACTCAAATTCATTTCCAGAGATCTATAAGAAAAATCATTTGAGACATGTTTCACACTTTTCACAGAATTCAAACTTCTTCGGGGGGAATGCGATTTAAAGATTTTTTGGGCGAAGTTTTAAGTTGTTTTCGATTTGCTTCAAACTTATTTTCAAAGCTCTACATAAGAACTTAGCAAATACGTATCTCAGCGATTTGGGAAATGCCACCCGCAACAGTGGTAAATTGGCGGAAAACGGTTGCATGAAAGTTTTTTGTTTACCATCCGATCGGCCCCAAACTCATTTTCAAAGATTCCCGACCGATCAGTTTCAAAATCATTTTCAAAGCTTTTTAAAAACTTTGATTTTATAACATACGTGCCACGGACAAGGCCGGGTTATACCCGCTAGTAATTATATAAACTTATATGTATTTTCAGACTGAATAAAGAAAGTAGGCAACAGAAACAAATCATTTTATTTGGCTTAATACGCATAAATAATAACTTATTATGCGAAAATAAACGCTGACACCTAAGCCACTGACTTAGCCAAGACACAAACGAATAGCGAAAAGCCGATTGACAACCTTAAACAAACCTCCACCCTGTGACCCAGCTAAAGGCATCAAAAATTAGACAGCTCTGTCAGTTTAATAAAGAAGACATCAAACAAGTAAGAGGCTCTGTTCGGGGGTTCCCAACTAGGGGATTCCCTTCTTCTTCCAACACCAAATGCGGCTCGAGTACGAGCGCCTTGCCTTAGTAAAAATAAACAATACTATTCAAGAAGCTTCAATTGATGACTCTAGCTTTTAAAACCTAAGAGATTTGCTCAAAAAAGAGAATTTCGATTCGAGTTTTATCGATTGCTTGGAAACGGGGCAAGTTATTGAATATCGTATTGCGCGGGGACCAGACGGACCTACGTTTCAAGTTCTTGCTCTTAAACGTTCTGAGATCATTGCGTTCATCCTTAGAGACGAACATGGCTAGATCGAACATGGCTGTTGATCAAGAATATATAAATTAGTGCATTTGTGTCTGCAACCTTGGGATTCGCCGGTTGCATTTAAAAATGCATATGAAAATGAGTTAACTAACGGAGACTTAGTGGACGATACGTCGCGCTTTTATTGCTTCCAAACTTAGACTAAAAAATACAATCTTTATCAATCTAAGCAATGCCTGCAGAGACGCCGTCGCTGCCCCAGAGCCGCCGTCGCTGCTGCAGAACCGCTGCCGCCGCTCTCGCAAAAATGCAGCGCTAGCGCCTCGTGTGCGGTGTCGGATGACCGTCGCGGCCAGTGACATAGTTGCGACATATCCATCGCCACATGACTCTGGTCATTGGCTTCCCCAGAACGCTGGGTCAGCACATACCAATAGTCAGTGGTTAACTTAAATACTTTATGGGGTCGGAGATGCTTCCTTCTGCATTTGCACAAAAACATTTTACCCTTTTTACCTATTTTTAATGGGTTCAGCGTATAACTAGGCAGATAAGGTGTCCTAAACTGCAAACTGTTTTACTTTTTTGCCATCCAACAAACAACATTAGCATCAGTTAGAACTGAAATAGTTGCTAGTGGGAGAAGTCTGCATGCATGAATACCGCATCTGACATGGAAATAAAACTGTTTATATGAATGCTGAGGTTTTCGCTTGTTCTTGTATTTCGATGAGCGGTTGATGATGAAGAAATGACGCGGCCTGAATGCCTCAACCTATATAAATGTCATATTGGATGGTGAGTATCATAATCCCTACACAATACAAATAACCTTGCCGTGTAACTTTAGCTTTTAGTAATTGGCAGTAGCAAATAAAAAGCTTTATATAGATATAGTTCTGATTGCTTGGATACAAAGTTGTAAATACTTTGAACCACACGCTACAAGCCGGACGATTAAATAATTGTATATTCTTCTAAAAAAGCCAAATGAAACAAGTAAAAGGTTCTAGTCGGGAGCTCCCGACTAGAGGATACCCTGAACCCTCTTCTTCCAACACCAAATGCAGCTCGCGCAACTAACCACACTTCTTGTCGGGAGCTCCCGACTAGAGGATACCCTGAACCCTTTTCTTCCAACACCAAATGCAGCTCGCGCAACTAACCACACTTCTTGCCGTCGCCTATGCTCAACAGCCACACCAGCCAAAAAAAAAAAAATTAAAATTTCCCTCGGTAGGTCTCGGACTCGCAGCAGAACGCACTTCTTGCCGCCGCCTCTACCCAACAGTCACACAAAATATTGAGTCTTAATAAGAAAAAATCCAATTAAAATAGCAGCACAGAAAACAATACAATCGCAATTCCGATGCGATAGAATTCAAATAAAACGCCCATGAATGTGTGTATACAGAAATTCTTGCAATTTGTCTTTCATTTTATACCTATCGCCAACTCCCCGTTACCACCAGAAAGCTATAAATCAAGTAAATAAACCAATTAACATATGCTGCCCACCAATATAAGCCGTACTTTGAATGCAATTGTGAGAATACACGAATATTGTAAAGTACAATAAGATATACTGATGAAAATTACATCAAGATCGGGTAAGAAACATAATAGAAAATGTGTTTCGGCTGCCCAGTTCGGAACCTGATAAGAAAAAGGTTTTTTTTTTTAGTTTATCTTTTATACTAAAGGAAACGAGCGCGTAGCGCGAGCTGTATTTGGTGTTGGAAGAAGAGGGTTCAGGGTATCCTCTAGTCCCTCCCGACTAGAACCTCTTACTTGTTTTTTAATTCAAAGTGGGTTGCAAATTTTTTTTTTGTTTTATTTATTGTATTGAATAAAAAATAGCATACATTTTTATTACAATACAGTTGGCTTAGGAGATGTTTCACCAAGCCTGTTTGAGTCCTCAGGCTTTATCGTGGACAAACGTCAAAAGCGGCTTTTTTGAATAAGGCTGCATCGTCACGTGGGTAGTCGGGAGACTCTGGGGCGTCTCCCATGTCGTGGTTGCCCTCTCCTGAGCCCAAATTGGAGATCAGAAAAGATGGCCATCTGATCCATAAGCCTTGAAAGTCGGGCGACAATCAGTCTTTCCCAGACCTTTCACAAGGAAGGCAGGAGACTGATAGGCCGATATGACTTAGGGTCATATTCCGGCTTGCCAGAAGGTCTCGAAGGTGTCAGCTTGTTTTCTAGTTCTAGTTTCTGACAGCAGAATTATTCCGATGGCGTGATTTTGTACTAGGGCCTCCAGCTCTAGTACTTTTCGTAAAATGCCCTTGGCATTCCAGATTAGCAACTTCAGTGATGTGTTCATTTGGATAGCAAGGAGGTTAAAAGGGTAAGGATTTGCTGTTGCATACCCAAAACCTGCTGTTGCATTTCTGCCATCGTCACGACAGCTCGGCTCATGTCCTTGATGGCGGAGGAAAGTCCTTCCCCGTTTCCAGATGTCTGCTGTTGCTGTGTTTGCGCCGTCAGCCTCTCCTGTTGCTGTTTTCTCAGCAGTCTATGTAGCCTAGCTTGCACTGGTCCTTCTCGCTGGCTAGAGCTCTGCTTGTTCAGTGGGTGCTGTACAGAGGACGTCAACAGTTGTAGGCCCAGGAACTTTTTTGCTGCGACTTCGGTTCGCTTGAGTCGGTGGGAGATTTTTCATTTTGGCGGGCTTTGGGGCCCCCGCACGCTTTGTATATTCAGTGAACCACTCGCCGCCCTTATAGTTGAGAGGGTGGTTACCACCGCAGTGGACGCATGTTGCCGGAACTGAGTCGGGCCGTGTGCAATCAGCTGAGCGATGATTAAGCCCGCATTTAACGCATTTGTGTTGTTTTCTACAGTAAGTGGCCGTGTGCCCGTGGTCCTGACATCTACGGCATTGCACCACATCCTAGCTTCTTCGAGCATTCTCAACCTTGCCCACCTGCTTGCACAGCTTCCTGATGGTAAGAGCCTCCTTGTTGTTGGCCGTCGGCTGCAAGTTAATGAAGTGTATATTCATGGGCTCCTTGGTAGCTTTGCTGATCGGATTATGTACGTGGAGAACGGTATGGCCCTGGCTCCGCAGGTCGTCGATGAGCGCTCGGTTGAGTTTTGAGTGGTGGACGCCTTTGATTACTATGCGGTAGGGCTTCTCCTACTGCAGCTGTTATGAGTAGAACTCAAATTTATGTTCTTGGATTTGAAGGTCAAGTTATTCGCTACTTCGGATATTAGGAGCCACACGTCGTTGAAGTCGCCGACCCGATTTAGGCAAGTTCTCTTCTTGGACTGGGTTTATCTGCTCGGCCTCAGATTCGTCAATATCAATGTCTGCGACGTTATCGGGTTGGGCCAAGAGTGCATATCTATTGGGAGCATTAGTGACAACTGGACTGGTGACAGTCTTGTTCTCTGTTCGCCGTGCGGCAGACCTGCTGTTTAAGACTTTAAGACAGCCGCGGCTGCGGCAGGTGAATTGGGTTTGACGATATCTATTATACGCACTGCGGCGTCAATGGGGTCTCTATTCACACTAGCACCAGCGTGTGGGCTGCTGCCGGGGTCTTCGGAGTCCATTAAAGGGTAGGAAGGTGAAACTGAAGTACTTCTTCCAGACATCAGCACGGAGAATTTATTGGCAGCTGTTGCTAAGCGGCTGTTAAGCATTGAGGTGCTCGGCGGCGTAGCGGCGTCAGCATTTAGTCGGCCTACCTCGTTAGTTCGAGACGACCCCTTTTTACTCATTGTGAGTATATTGCTGTTCTTCGCACTTACTGGTTTGGTGGCTCTATTTGCATTGCCACTGACTGAGTGCGTGTCAGCACGGCAGCGCTGACGAATTGGTCAATTTTTTTGACCACCTTATTTTTTGGTTTGGGTTTATTTAACTTAAAACAAATTGCTTTGTAAGCAAGTAGTTTTGTTATAATCGGTTAGGTTATCGGAAACTGGGTTTGCTTTATAAGCATTTCGTATGTACATCCTGAAGAGTCTCGAGCCTTTCCCAAAATCAAAAGCTATTGTCACTTATGTGCGTACATGTGACAACTTAGGAAATAGAAAACGAAACAAATCAAATATTACGCATACGCCATGTGAGACCAGGCTACGGGTTGTGCGAGGCCAGCAAACGCGAGTTTGCTGTGAAAATTGTTGTTGGACTTTTGGCACGGAGAGTGCATTTAAAATCAACACTTTAACTGCTGACGGGGTTGGAGCGAGGAGATTCGTTTACTTGGAAGGGGCTTGGACTTAGTCAGGCAGTGTTTACTTTGGGTTATGCTCTCTCAAGATAAATTGCAAATTGCGAAGTTGGCATTTTGTGTCTAAATATGTGTGTGCCTAAACCATAATGTTTCCATTTGACCTGACTACTTACATAAATCCAGTTAATATAAAACTCGTTGTGAAACTTTTTCAACACTTACCCTAAATTAACAGCGAACTTTGATGACCTTCTTTGCGTTTCTCATATACTCAAAGTCAAAGCTGTACTGCTTTGAAACGCAACAGCGACAACGTTGGCAAAGTCGAACGCAACTCAAACAAGCATCTGGTACTTGTTGGTGGGCGTGGCAAGTATGCATCCCTCCGACAGTTGCCCGCTTATCCCAAATCAAAAGTAAGGCAGTCAATTTTGAACGAAACTCTTACTGCTGCTCGCCCTCAGCTTGAGTTTGGCCAATGCAATAAATGACAAAACCGTCGTCATGGGCGTGCCCGCTGCGGGGGCGTCGACAGCTGTGTTTGGGTTTAAGGCTCGCTTGCCTTAACTTTATTCAAATTAAAAGTGATCGGAATGCTGGCTTAGCTGCACTGAAAATTGCTTGTAGGGAAAAGCTATGGGTATATAAACATAAATGTAAATGTGTAAGTAAAACTAAATTATTAAAGATTTTATTAATGCTTGGCTGAACCTCTTAAAATGTTCTCATATTTTGCCTTGGAATAAAGTGTATCAAAAAGCTGAAGGAGTATCTTATACGTAAAACTACTTACTAAATTAGTATAGCTTTTTAAATCTGCTTTAAATACTCCTATAATCGATACTCATCAATTTTAAAGCAATGGGAATTATCGAAAAATTTCAATAAAGTTGATGAGTTTTTATATTCTTCTTCAGTATATCTTATACAGGAAACTATTTATTACATATTTTGTCTACCTTTCTAAATCTTTTATGCTCAGAAAAGTGATATTAATCGATTTCGTTAATATGCGAGCTATTAATCATCATCAAATCAAGTTGATTTGTACGGAGCATACATATATACAAATTACACATCAAGTTCTAGTTCTTAAAGACTCTTAAATCAACGGGATTGTGCAGAAAGATTAAAAGAAGACGGAAAGACTGACTTGGCTAGATCAAGTTATCGGCTAATACAAATGTGGCAAAACTAAATGCAGCCCATCAAGATAAAAAATCACCAAAACAGCCGTTGAGTGGTTTTTAAAGATGATAAAATTCCTGAAATGCGACAAACAGCTGGCATTCGATGGCAGTGACTGGCAGTCACTACAAATCACGTCGACACCAACACCTTTACTCTGAAAGAGTCATGGAGAGAGAGAGAGAGAGAGACAGTGTGAGTGTCATATGGACTTGACATACTTTGAAATGCCTTTCATTAATGCTGAATTCACCAACTGTGCGCCTTGGGCTACCACTGTCGTTGTTGTTGCTTTTATACCCTGAAGCCATTGTTAATGTGTTAGCAAGATATAATGCTTTATGCAAATGTATGTAATAGGCATGTGTTCTATATTCTACAGCGTTGATCAAGACGATTAGCTGACTCAATCTGGGTATGTCTGTCTGTGTGAAAGCCTCGATCGTTGAAAACTACAAAAGCTTCCTCTCAAAAAATAAACTTAAAGCATTTTTATTTGTAGACTCTTGCGTTTTTATGTATATATTGGAGATGAGCTGTCGTAGTTATTAATATTTTCCATATTAGTTTAGTAATTTCGAGTGCATCGAGTTTCTGAGAGTTCCTTCGTTCGCACGTGTTTTTTCTAACCGTCTTAGAACCACGCTCGATAAATAGCGTTGTCACTATTATCTCACTCGATAATACTTAAACAACACTGTCTAAATGTAGACCTATACAACACCATCTACAATCGACACCCAAAGTAATTATCGATAAGGCGCTTAATTCAAGCAAATCATCTATTCCCCACCTTAGAGTCGTGATTTTGGATCAAAAACAAAAGCAATCGTGCCAAAGTGTCAGTTTATATGTAAAACGAAAGCCCAGACATATTTAAAAAGTTTCCGTGAACAAAGCGAGTTGAAGTTGAAATTCAACGTTAAATCAAATGCATTCCGCTAAAAGAAGAAGCAAAAACAAGGACCGTATATGATAGACGTGTCACTCTATACTACTTAATGGGAGCTGTATGGCAGGATATATGAATATATAGCGCAAGGTAGGAGTATCTTTACTATTTTGAGAGCAAATGAGGGCATGTAGCAAGGCGATTAAAATATGACACGAAATCTAGAGTCCTTGAGAGCGTGCGGGCAGCAGCCGTTATTGCCCTTTGTACGTATTTAACTTAAACTCTCGGTCCTGGGCATACAAATTAAAATAACAAGTAAGAGGTTCTAGTCGGGAGCTCCCAGACTAGGGGATGAACCCTCTTTCTCCAACACCAAATGCAGCTCACGCTACGCGCTCGTTTGCTTAAGTAGTAATAAAGATAAATTAAAAAAAAAGTTCCCTTGGAAGGGCTACTTGCCGTCGACCGCACTAACAGCCACACCAATAATTAAGCGCGATAAATTTTACATACATATGCGCAAATACATTATATCCTTTTTACCCATTTTGAATGGGTTGAGGGTATAAAAATTAAAAGGAATTGAAATAGAAAATTTTACAAGGCAGAAAAAGCGAATTTCAACTTGATGCTAAACGGATCGTTTTTAAATAAAAGATTAATTTAGAGCCTAAGCTACGACAGAACGGTTGCGGTATGTACGTGTGTTTGTGCGTGTTTTCTTTGTAAACTAGGACGCGCAATTTATCTGGTTAGGCCACTCATCAAGGGTGCTGCTAGCCAGCACGAGGGGGTCCTGCAAGTGTTTGCTCCTCAAGTCCGTGAACTGACAGGTTAAGTGTCTGCAAATTTCTATTGGCGGACCGAAAAGGCCAGTTAGAGTTAGACTTGCCGTTGGAAAAGCCAGCAGATATGTACATATATTCAGATTTACTGAGAATATGTTTTTATCGGGTCGTATAGCTGAGTACTTGACCTATGTTTACACGTGCCATGCAGTATAAACCTCATCGCGGAATTGCAGCGAGCTTGACATTTGTCGTTGGCAGTGTGCGAATATAATGATGTGAAATAAATACAAATTATGCACTATAATCGTGATATTCACGGCTCCTTGATGTTACCTGTGTGTGCTTTAAGTTCGCGCAAAGATACAACATTCATTCATCACTTCAAACCCAGAATCATAAAAAAGAAGGGCGCGCGACAAAAATGATATTTTCTTTTGCGCCCATGATCAGCCCTTTCACATACATTTGTGTCTCTGTGTGTGTGTGTAGAGCTCGAAATTCAGAAATCCAAAAATATTGTCAAATTTGCATCGGACAGGCAGGCAGGGACCAACAAGCACTCATGCGCATAAATGCTCCTATTCATATACAAAATACGCAAGTATGCGTGAATAGCAAGTCCAAAAACTTTTAAATGCACACATGCCAACGCCATTGAGCATTGAGTAATAGAGACTCAATGACGAAGCAACAACAAATCACTCGCAAAACAACAACAGTGCGCATGAAAACCCATTTGTTTTTTTCGTCGTCCGTCTTGATCTTCAAAAGTTTCTGCGCGATGATGAGGACATAGGAAACTCAGTGCAAAGAAAAGGGACAAATAATGCCACTGTGTTTGTTGCTGGTTTCTCTGTCGTTCCAACAAGGCGGCGCGTAGAAACAACAACAACACTATTTGGGTTCTAATGTTGTTGTTGCATAGCCGAGTCTCGGCACAAATAGGTAGAAAATTTGAATGCCATGCCATTCAAATCAAAGGGTTACGCATACGGCGCGTCAACATCTTATACTAATACGTCACGTTTTAAAGAATTTCATTTCTTGTGATGCTTAGAATATATTTCTATCTTTATTACTTTTATTTTTCTTTATTACTCAATGGTGCGGACACATGCTCACACAAACATTTAAACGGTACCTAGACATAAAGAGAGCATTGAGAGCACTAAGAGTAAGTGCGAGCGAGATAAAATAAACAGCGATGCCATTCTATCGCACAAATCATATGGAAGAGAGTAAGCCAAAGGAGTTTCCTGTAGTGGGAGCGAGATAAAAAACAGCGATGCCGTTCTATCGCACAAATCATAAGGAAGAGAGTAAGCCAAAGGAGTTTCCTGTAGTGTGAGCGATCAAAAGATGTCATATGTATATCTTACTCGCTCGTTGGACCAGATGCATATTTTTTAAAGTGACCGACAAGTTTCCACTGATTGTCCCATCTACATACATATATGTTTTTTGGTTAGTGGTGTTACGGGGCGAAGTGAAAATAGCTGTTGTCACTAAGTCCTACTGGGTCTCCCATTTTTTTTGTAATCTGCGCTCGCTTCATACACTGGAAGCGCACCGTTAGAATTAGTTTGTACATACAAAGTCTGTCGCACGCAGCTGCACAATCTGCCTTTCCGACGAGGTTCATTTTCGTTTTATGCTTGCAGCTGAGCAGAAGTGAAAGAGAACAGAAGCGCGTTCGGAGCACGAATGTAAGTCTCATAATAATGTAAAATATAGGTTGTTAAATAATGAAAAGATAATAAAGATTTCAGCGTATCGAATCATATCATATCGTATCGCATCATACGAATCGAATTGAATCGAATCGTATGGCGTACAACGAACCCAAAGAAAAAGTTGTTTCATTCGACGCTAGAAATCATGCCAAATACGCGTCCCGGCACGAGTCTCGGTGCCAACACTTGTAGCATGCAGAAGGGTATACATACATACATATATGCGATCTTGTGCTCTATTCAAGAGGTCACCAGCTTCGTGCGGTTGATGTTTTTCCGCAGAGGTGAAGAGATTCGGAAGGTGTGCATTTCTAGCGTTGCTCTAAACAATGCTCGTCGGATTTGGCGTGGGTCTTTTCCTCTTCCCTTCACATATCACTCCTTTTGTGCTCAGAGAGGTTAAGTGCACTGACTGTATACTAATAAGATGAAGGTCCATTAGGGTGTATTCGGGCTGTACCCATGTACAGAATTAATATAAATGAGAACGGTGGACTGTTATATGAGAATTTCAGTGGCTAGGGTGCGGTAGGTGTTGATCGCTGCCTATTCTTTACCCTCCCAACCTTGGTAACTCGTGATTAACTTGGGTGGTTAACCCTTTACTAATGTTTTATTTAATTTAACATAAACAATATGACTTCAGCGTAGGATCGTACCGGCGACGGACCTTTCTATACAATTTATCGGTACATTTTAATTAAAGTAAACTTCAGATAACAAACATCTGATCCATATAAGAATGCTTTACTCTTTAGCATTTTCCTTTTTTTTTCCTAAACTAAGGTGTAACATGGCGGTGTTAAACTATTATATATATTCATGTTAATACACGAGCATTCCGAGTGCGATAAAGCCGATTAAATATTTCGTTCGCCAATAATAGACCGTACTCACTGTAAGTTATATTCAGACTTGTCTCTCACTGTTATATCCATCGGTGCAGGTTCGTTGGGCCCATCGAAAGTGCAGTTGGTGTGGTGCTTTAAAGCTTTCGGTAGTTGTGCATAAGGAAAATTATTTAAACGGAAATCACTGCTACGGGTAACGCTACTATGTACTCACAGGAAATTCGTATATTACGGTTACATTAAAACAATAAAGAAAGCAAAGAAAATAATTAAAATCAAAGAATCCAAACTCAGATTGGCTGGCCTCCAGACAACATCAAACAGCTGCTAATCCTATGCGGCTTGACGAAGGATAATTCCAGTTAGAACGCATGCGTGCGAGGTACCGAACGAGCTAGACTATTCGATTGCGGTTAACTCTATTTCGTTTCTAGATAAAGACTTCTCTTTCACTTCTTTGTGTCACACCTACGCTTCACGCTATCAAGCGCGGCTATACTCTGCCGAGTAAGATAAGGTATGCAAGACACAACTCGGTCGTTTTAAGCATTAGACAAATATATAGCGCTGAAAAGGGCCGGTGTAAGCTTTAAGTTGAGCCAACTACGCATCAGCCGATGTGAATTGGAGCTTAACTAATGTATGAGTATTGAGTATGGGGCTCTTTCGGCCGGTCGCCGAATTATGTTTAATGCTTAGAGCGCGGGTTCGCCGTACGCAGACCGGCCGATATCTGGGCTTGGTGGCCGCTGCTACCGCTCCCTGTAAAAAGGTGGATCTACGTTAAACAGTTCTGACGGTCTTTTATGGAAAAGTATCACCTGTTCCAACACTATGTCGCGTTTGCGAATACTTCTTAACCAAATACGTTTGTCTTCAATTTTGATTATAACCGAAAAAGTTTAACACGTGTAATCTTAGCAATGTTAATTAGAAAAATGAGCAGACGACATGACTCCGTTGCGTCTGTTCGATTTCACAGCTCAAGACAAAGTGAACGAGTGCGACCTCGTGGATTGCTCACTTTGGCTATGCAACTACTTTTCAACGCCAGCTACTTTTGTCGCTTGTGATATTTAACGGAACTATGGCGTGATTTCTTCTCTTATTCTTCGATGCCGTTTCTTGTCGCTTTATGCATAACACACACTGCGCATGCACTAGGAGATCTTTGCGTTCATACATACGGACGGACGGACGGACAGGCAGAAATGGCTAGATCGAGTCGGCTTGGGATGCAGAATATATATACTTTATGGGGTCGGAGATGCTTCCTTTTGCCTGTTACATACATTTGCACAAATTTATAATACCCTTTTTAACCATTTTTAATGGGTTCGGTTCATAAAGGTAGAATCGGCGGCAAGAAGTGCGTTCTGCTGCGAGTTCAAGACTTACCGAGGAGTTCTGCTGCGAGTTCAAGACTTACCAATTTTTTTTTGGCTGGTGTGGCTGTTTAGTAGAGGCGGCGGCAAGTAGTGCGATTAGATGCAAGTTCGAACCCTGCCAAGAAACCTTTTTTTTTTTAAATTTATCTTTATTACTTCTAAAGCAAACGAGCGCGTAGCGCGAGCTGCATTTGGTGTTGGAAAGGTATACTCTAGTCGGGAGCTCCCGACTAGAACCTCTTTCTTGTTTATTTATTTCATTTGTTATGTTGGATAAGCTTATATGCAATATTAAGAAAACAAAAACCCAATTTTATTTTATGTTTTGAATGCGTTTTAATAATTTCGTTTTTATTAATATTTTTTATCCAAAAGTTACCATTGATCGCTCAATTTCTCATTGGTAATTAAAATAAACTTAAATAACTATACAGATTTGCAAACTGAAGAAAACTACTTTTTTAGGAGATAATATACATATTGTCAGTCCTTCTATTTGCATCAACGTCATCTTATAAAACAATCATAACGTTACTAAAGATAATATATTTCTCAATCACATCAAGTAATTAAATTAACAATTTCTGCTTCCTCGCTTTTACGGCTTAAGTTTAAAATATGCAGATTTTTCGCCTTTCAATTTTTTTAATAACTAGCCCAGCCTTGTTCACGAAAAGTTTTCACGACCGTGGAAAATTGAAATCTACCCGAATCATCTAGAACTCATCTTCTATTTAAAGTCCATTGAATAAGGAACGAAATGCTGGAATCAACGGCTTCCGCCCATGTTAGTCTTGTGGTGAGAATTTTAAAGCCGAAAAATAAACTTTCGTTTATTTGACCCGCACTTTCCATTACCATTCAAATTTTCCTGCAAATTTCCACAGTTGCGGATGGAATTCCCAAAATCACAAAAACACGTTTTCATTTAATTCTTATGTAAGGATTTGAAATTAAATTTGAAGCCAATCAAACAATACTTAAAACTTAGCCCAAAAATTCTTGAAATCGCATTTTCCATCGAGGAAGCTTGGATTCAGCGAAAAGTGTGTGTCTTAAATGATTTTTCGTATAGATCCTTGGAAATGAATTTGAGCGCGAAACGTCACCGACCAAATCTTTGACACACCCATAAGATGAATTTTGACAAAGATCTTTCAAAATGTTTACCATACCGATCGGAAAACAAAAAGTCAGCTTTCTAGCTCTTACGGTATAGGTTGTGCGTTAATCAGCAATCAGACAGTCAATAAGTCAGTCAGTCAGTCAGTTATATATATATAAATAATTTGTACCTGGTTTTCATGTTAATATCTCGCAACTTATAATAAACAAAATAGTTTAATATATATATGTTATGAAAAATATCTCTGTTTAAACACGACATTCCGTAGAGCGAAAAGTCTGAAGTCAGCAAAAACATGGAAGGGCAAACAATCTAATTTTAAAAGATAAATCTCTCATAACCTCAACAGGAATAAAAAACAAAGTAAAATATTAGACTCGAGATAAGGCATTATCTGATACCCAAGGGCGCCTGTCATCCCTTCTGGACCAACTGAAGAAATTGAATTCACTTGGAAGCTGCAATCTGATTAGAAGATTTATGGGACAGACTGCAAACCGCATCCTCCGAGTTATTTTAGCATGTCGAGAACCCAGACCCACGAACCACATACCCGTTTCTGGTCAGACATTTTCGGCAATGCAAATGGTGACGTTAGTCGGGGATATTCATGGGCAGGGCGTACTTACCGAATTGAGTAACTCAAAAAGGTGGTAGTTGTTGGCGTTGCACCCGTAAGTCTGTAAAATTTTATCCCGTCTCTCGCCCTCGAAACCATTTTGTGTGTCGTGAGCGCTGAATCTGCGCCAAATCGGTTAGCCCGTTTCAACGCCATAGAGTACGTCATAATGGAAACAATGTTGGCCGTGGCTGCAGTTCTTCCGAAATTCCCCGCCATTACCACCGGCTGACTGGGCACCATCATCGGCCGATGAACGCTTTGAGTTGCGCGTCATTAAATCATCGATGTCAAGATTAGAATGTCCAGATCGTATGACAACGCCATCAACCTAAATTGAAATTGGGAGCCAGAGGGAAAGCAAACAAAGAGAAGAGTAAGCCAAAAGTGGAAAGCTTTCAATTCTTTCAGTACTCGAAATACACTCCTCTCAAGTGACAAATAGCAACTGAAGTAAGTAACAAAATCTGTTTGGGCATTCAGATGAGCCATAAAGTTGGACAAAAAATAATCGGCGTGAAAAAATGTCAATGCTTAAACACAAAGCAACTCACGAGCCAGATACATTCGCATAGTTTAATGGCACACGCAATGCAGGAATTACTCTAAAAGTTCTTCCGAAATAGCCAAAAGTACTCTTTTGCTTTATTCTTTATGATTAAACTAATCAGATGAATTATTTATGTTTAATTATTATTTAATTAAATTATTAAAATTATTAAGTTATATATTTTAATTTTTTATTATACATAACTGGAAAGGCTCTTTTGATTAAACTATTAAAAAACTGTAGGCATGATTTTTTGTATAAAACATATATTAAAAAAGTGTTTATAATAAGGTTTCTCATACCTTTGCTGTCAACTTACCAATTGCCCCACCGAATTTTGGCTCGGTATGTCGGCGCCATATAAAGCCGATTGCACATACTACAGACTGTCGACAATCACACATCTAAAAATAAATTTCAAATAAAAGTGAGTGAAAAAAAATTGAATCCGATCCGCTGACAAACAAGAAAGTTGTAAATGTTCCACAAAATCTCCATAGTTTCGAATGGAATTTCCAAAGCTGCCCGAGTTCTTATGTACAGCTTTAAAAATAAGATTGAGACTTATCGGTCGCAACTTAAAAGTTTGACCGTAAAACCTTTAACCCGCATTTAAAAGGGTTGTATTTTGCGAAAGCTGTAAAATGAATATTCTAAATTTTATTGAAAAGACGATCAGAATACAAAAACATTTATTCTGAAGAAATGTAGATAACATATGTAAAAAATCGGACCACTCCATCATACACCACATCTTGTATAAAAACCTTATTGTTTATCAAGCACCCCCCATTTACTTTTTAAACTGATTCGTAATGAGCCGAATATTATTAAGGGCACACTTCTATATTATATAGCTCTGTAGAAAGAATCCGTGCTAAAGATGTGCTACTTTCTCGTTTTAAATAATTTTTAAAGGTAACCCCTTACATTAATTTTGTTATATTCTTACATTTCAGAGACTCCGATGATATTTGTTTTCGGCTTCATTTGGGTAGATATTTGTTATATTAAAAAATAATTGCAACAAATAATTAATCATAGTATGAATATTTAAAATTAACAGTATATTTAATTTTAAATTCATCTTTAAGTAAATTTACAATACTAACAGAATTCTTGTTCAATTTTTTAGACTTTTAATTGCATATCTCCAAATTAAATGACATTTTCTGATTTAAATTATAAATTATCTGTAGAGATTAAAATAAAAGGATTCAACGCATGCCAGTTTCTAGCTCCTATTGCACGGTGAATGGATTATTTCGCAGATCGGATGATTCGTATCCCCGTAGGGATAGGAAATAAAACAAGAAATTATATGTAAATAACCGCGAAAAATGGGCTTTGTAATGTTGTTTTTTCTGTTTGATCTACCTTTTCAGAATGCTCCATCTTCTGGCGTTGCAGACTTTTATTTTCTTACTGCTGCCAGTTCCTGCTGCCAGTTGCTTTTATCCTTTTTTGTTGATAAAAATTCTCAGCGACCTTGGTGGGTGCTGCTGTTGATATTATCAAGGCGTCCATAGCCATTCCGGTCTACAGCAATATCAGCCGTAACAAATCCTTTTATTTAACGCGTGCGTAGTCTTTTGTTTGTTCTATTTTTCTATTTATTTATTTGTTTCTCTTTTTGGTGTTTTAGGTACATACATATATACACACACATACATATAAAAACACACATTTACTGGGTGACCTTGATTTATCTCCTGTTGAATTTTCACGATATAACAAATAAGAATTTAATGCATGCAATACTTTTTGTAAATTCCCACATTAACTTCAGCTGCTGGCCCTATTTTTCATTTGTTGGCAATGGCCGCCTGTTAACAGAAACGGACCACACATAACAAAGCACGCACACACTCAGAGAGGCCAAGTGCAGAGAGAATCTGCTGCAATTCAGTGGTGTCCACGACACACGAATGAATTCCTACGACTGAAGTCGAAATCTTGGCCCATCGACTTCGCTGCTGGCTGCCAGAGCAGCAGCTGCTGCTGTGGCTGAGAGCTTGCACGCATATCTGGAAGTGTAATTCGTATTCTGCATTGTGAGCTTTCTCTCTTACAGTCCTCTCTTATATCTCTCAAGAGCTATTTAATCGATGGCTCATTTGTTCGTCTCTCTCCTTTACGAGCTGCATTGTGTAATTTTTTCTCTCTTATCACATCCACATAGTGATTGTGGGTAAGATGCCAATGGGGCAGGTAATGGTAAAGGGCACGCAATTGCGTCGGGTTGTGTGCCCTTAAAGAACGCGTATAGATTAAAGGGATAGCTCTTAAAATAAGATAAAAATACTGAAATTTCAAATTTGTTATTTATTATTTATTTGTCTTACAGAGCTCTTTGATATTGTATTTGATGCCCAAAGTATGTAACAATTTAAGGTATTATAAAAGGTGTTCTGCATATTTTCCAAGCTTTTCCAATAAAAACCGTAGAACATCTACAGCAGATATTACGACTTGGAATGTGCATTAATCACCAATCAATCAGTTGGTTAATCAGTCAGTCAATTAGTCAGTTTACCAGTAAATCAGCGCAAACACTTCTATAGTTTATAGTTTAGTGTGCTAAATCGTAGATCGTGTAAATTGTAACAATTTCCATTAGGATATACTGCGCTTCTTGAAATTGTTTCTGCGCAAGAATCACAAGCTAAAAACTTGACTGGACATGGATATTCTTCAGAGTTCCAATACCCTGCACCATGTACACAGCGCCCGTACAGCTAGTGTCTTCTGTGAATAGCGACAAATCGACTGTGTTGCGCGTTTAACGTGCATGTGATTTGACCAAATTTTGAGCTTCTGGCAGAGACGAAATAGATAGCGAGAAGACAGAAAAATATTCAAAGTCAAAGACAGCACATAATTGAAAGCTAATCGGAAAAGAATAGAAAACACAAGAACAAATACAAACAAGACAATTTATATCTAACCGTACTATCTTGAACTCAACGTCTAAAGTTATATTTAAGTATACATATATTTTAAAAGTAGTTCAAAAACCAACGAATAAAGAACCATAAGTTGGAATCAAAGTTTGCCGCATATGTTAGTTCGTTTATTAAACACGTGTCTAATTATACCCTGAACCCATTAAAAATGGGTGAACAGGGTATAATGGCTTTGTGCAAATGTATGTAACAGGCAGAAGGAAGCATCTCCGACCCCATGAGGTATATATATTCTTGATCAGCATCAATAGCCGAGTCGATCTAGCCAAGTGCGTCTGTCTGTCCGTCCGTCTGTCCGTCCGTCCGTACGTATGAACGCAAGGATCTCAGAACCTATAAGAGCTAGAGACTTTGAATTTTTAGCTGTATGTCCTCCTAGTCCCCGCGCAGATCGAATTTGTTTCCGATATTTGATAACTTTCCCCGTTTCCAAGTAATCAATAAAATTCGATATCGAGATCCTGTTTTTTAAGTAATTTCGGCAAATATTATGAGCTGGAGTCACCAATCTTGACATGTAGCTTCTAGAATATTATATATATATATATATATATATATATCAAGTATCTTTCATTTTACACCTATCGCCACCTCCCCGCTACTACCTAAAAGCTATAAATCAAGTTAATTATCCAACTTGTATTGCCCATCAATTTAAGCCACAATTTATATGCAATTGCATTTTTGAAAATACACAAATATTCTTTATTCTATTCTACAATAAGATGTACTGTCGAAAATTTTATTAAGATCGGTTAAGAAACACAAAAGTTATGTGCGCACGTGTTAGCAGCATAGCTGCTGCGCAAATTCCAAGAATTTCTGTATACATGTACACACACACATTCATGCGCGTTAGCTTTGAATTCTATCAACAGCATTGCAATTGCGATTGTATTGTTTTCTGTGCTGTTATTTTAATTGGTTTTTTCTCATTAAAGTTCAGCTATTGGTTTGGCCCTTGAGTACAGGCAGCGGTAAGTGGAGCGGTTAGTTGCGAGTTCGAACCCTCTCAAGGGAACAATTTTTTATTTACTTCATTTTTCGCGCGTAGCGCGAGCTGCATTTGGTGTTGGAAGAAGATGGTTCAGGTTATCCCCTAGGCGGGAGCTCCCGACTGGAACCTCTTACTTGTTTTTTTCTGTGAAGATCCTTAGAAACTAATTTGAGACCGAATCTTCACACACCAATTCTTTGACCACCATCTATCCCAAGGAGGGATGGATTTTCCACCCCTCAGTGAATTTGAACAAAGATCTCTGTTAATGATTTTGAAGCCGATTGGATGGTAAAAACAAACTTTCTCTCTCTCGTTTTTCGTGATTTTCCCACACTTGCGGTTAATATTTCCCAAAACCCCGCCTAACTGAGCACCTCCATCACATATGGTGACTACAGTAAAAATACTGTGAAATGATGGAGTGAGTAAAGTGCACAGTAGGGCTTACTAGCTCTTACGGTTATACCAGTGCGTCACCAATCATTCAGTCAGTATGGCATGACCAACAGTTTAATATATAGAGAAGAGAGATAGATTGATAAATATTGCAAGGCAGCTACTTGAATAAGCTGGCGGAGTCTGAAATATCGTATATTCACAAGGTTATCTGTGTGCATGTATATGCATAAGTGGATGCGTGTGTGTGTGGGCTTCGTTTGGAGTGCTGCTTAAGTTGAATGGTAAAGAGCGTGACTAATACAAAGGCATAAATAAAATTATTTTCTATTAAATTTGTGGCTATCTAGCGCTGAGAAAACCCAAAAGCCATGGGGCTATGCTTAGCGCACAAATAGTGTGTGGGTGTGTATATTGTAATGTAGGAATTTGTTCTTACACATGCGTGTATGAGGGGCTTTATTTAATTTATGGGTATTTCGAAAAACCTAGGATACAAATCACGATATGCCGCAGTCTTTCAAAAGTTTGAGAGTGGGAATGTAATGCTAGGGAACATGTCTGTAAATTAATATATTCTGATAAATATAAAACAAGAGGTTCGGGAGCTCCCGACTAGGGAATACCCTGAACCCTCTTATTCTTATATATACCAAATTATTCTTATATATACCAAACAAGTTCCCTTGGCAGGGTTTGTACTCGCAACTTACCGCATTTCTTGCTGCCTCCTCTACGCAAGAGCCACACCAGCCAAAAAAAAGGTAGTTGATAGAATTTAAAAAAGACGCGCATGAATGTGTGTGTGTACATGTAAACAGAAATTCTTGGAATTTGCGCTTGCTGCTGCACGTGTTTGTAGGCCAAAACACATTTTCTTTCGTGTTTCTTAACCGATCTTGATGAAATTTTCAGTAGTAGATCTTGTTGTACTCTAAAATATTCGTGTATTCTCAAAATGACAATTGCATTTAACTTGGTGCTTAATTCGATAGGCAATACAAGTCGGTTTACTAACATGATTTTTAGCTTTTCGGTGGTAGCGGGAAGGTGGCGATAGCTATAAAATGAAAGATACTTGATATATATATATACTATTCTAGAAGCTCCATGTCAAGTTTGGTGACTCTGGCTCATATTGTTTACCAAAATTGCTCAAAAAACAGGATTTCGATATCAATTTTTTATCGATTACTGGAAAACGGGTCAAGTTATCGATTATCGGAAACAAATTCGATCTGCGCATGGACTAGGAGGACCTACAGCTATAATTTCATGGCTGTGGCTCCTATAGGTTCTGAGATCGTTGCGTTCATACATACGGACGGACGGACGGAAGGACAGACAGACAGATGGAAATGGCTAGATCGACTCGGCTGTTGATGCTGATCAAGAATATATTTACTTTATGGGGTCGGAGATGCTTCCTTCTGATTGTATACATATTACCCTTTTTACCCATTTTCAATGCATTCAGGGTATAAAAATGATTATGATAAATGGCTCCTGGTACATCAAACCTATGCAGAACTTAAGCCTAACAAACTCAAATGGCTGATTTATGTCGTAAGCATTTTTTAGCCCAAAATGAGACCGAAATGAGTGCAGGGAAAATCAGAACGCGAATTTATCAATCAAACGTGTTTTAAAAAATTCAAATTTAAATTAATGCTATTAATAATAGAAGTCCATAGCAGGCAGCAGGCAGCGGGCAGCGGTGTGGGGCGAAAAGGTCTCTGTGGGAGAGCGCGGCCACAAAATGTCGACATGGAAAATTTAGCGGGCAATTGAAGTTTCCATCCGCAAATTGTCGCTGGCCTATAGCGAAAATTTGGCCGAGAGGTGCTGGGCCGCAAAATGAATATTTGCCATTTGCTAAAAACTGGAAAATGTTTGCCGCCAATGCAGAGCCCCGACTAATATCACGAGACCCACAATAATTGTTGATTATAGAAATTGTTTGTTGCCTCTTTGCAGCTTCATAAAATATTCAACTTAAGGAATTTACCACAGCTAGCACAGGCCGCATAGTAGGTGGCGCCACCCGAAACCAGGCACAAACATGATTTGCATCACAACCTTGCAAGGACCTATTTCATTCAGTGTTTCTATGTTACTTTGCACAAATAATAAACAAAGTTTTAATATTTGTCTTTTCCCTGTTACAAGATTAAAATATAAATTGCATCCATGACCATCTATGTGGCCCAGTTGGAATTCAATCAGTTCTTGTTGTAACATCCATCGCTCGCACTGGCCCCCAAAATGAATTTGGCACACAAAACACAATTTCCAATTCGAGCTTTGAATTTAAATATTACCCAAGTGAAAGTTTCAATTTTTTAACACACTTTTCATTAAGCAACATGTTGTACAAATTAAATAGAGTTTATAATGAAAATGCATTTATAATATTAGAAACATTTTTTTGGATATATTTGGAAATGCTACTCAAAACTTACTATTTTCTAGACTAGTAAGTTTTTCTTTAGAAAAAAAGAGAGTTTAAATAAAAATACCATCAGTTAGTAGAAAAAGTAATAGAATTTATAGCTAAAATGTCAATAATGCATTATAAATATATAAATTTATCGACGGCCATTTCCCTACTATTAGAGTATGCAATATATCAATAAAGAAAATGATTATGATTTACTAGATGGCAGAACTGAACGCAGGCAGTCTCAGTAACCCGACGATAATGTGGCAATGGCAAACGCCCCGCTACCCAAGGCCGCATACATATATGCCGATATATATGTATATACTTATGTATTTACTTCTGGCCCCAACGACATACCGACATGGGTAATATTCAGCAAATGAGAAATATTGCGTATGAAAATGAGCAACGACCTGGGAAGGGACGCTTGTGGGCAGTGGTAAGGGATGCGCAAAATATGCAAAAAACTGTGACCGAATAGAATAGAGAATACTGAGCCCAATTTCGACTAGCGTTTCTACTGGAGAACTCGCGTTTCCTTTGCTTATTGGAGCACTCTGCTTCTTTTACGGCATTTTTGAACAGCTTCACTTCCGATTGTAACAGCCGGAAATTGCAACAGAAATACATTCCACACACAAACTCACACTGTGCGAGTGCAATACTCACACAATGACATGCCGGCATATGCATGGAATTTGATGTGATTTTAGGATTTGGTCAGGTAGAGGTAGTATCTTCCCAGCAGAACATCCCCGTCTCAAATAGCAGTCACATTTGCATATTTTCAAACAGCATAAAGAAGGAATAAATATTTCTGGGCTGAAGTCCGAGGCTATTCTTAACGAAACACCATATGACTACAGGTGCTTTGTTGTTTTCTCTATTTTATCAGATCGTAACAGGATTTTTTGTGATGTAAAGTTAGCATTAAAATATATGCATATATGCACAGATGAAGACTTGGACAAAGAGAGATAGAGAAAAAGACAGCTTGAACCATAATATACCTTTATTAACTTGAGACTAAATATTTAATAAGCTGACTTCAGGTCCGAGGTTTAATTTATTAACATAAAAAACGAAACTAATTTTTTTTAACATATTTATTTTCCGATCAATTAAAAAAATTTATCTTAGACAATTCGATAGACATAGGCGTGTAAGCCAATCAGTTGTCATTTCTCTTGATTTATTTAAGTGTGCGACCGCAGGTGAAGCTCAAATTAAATTTTGGCTTCTATAAAACTCTGCTCGTCAGAACACCAATAATTATCAGAATATTATTAAACAGCAAACCACGAAGCCAGGCCCATAAAAAATAGTCTAGTCCCCAAACAATATATAACAATGCGCTAAATGCTCAGCGGTATACTCAAAAGAAATGTACATCATCAAAAGTATGGAAGAGCAGCCTCATCGTGTATGATGCCAAATAGGCAGGGCAATGTCGCTACCGAGTTGAGCTTTACTAATAAATGACCTACCACTAAAAAAAACGGAATAGAAGGAAAAAGGCGAGGGCGACAAAAGTAATTGTAAATGGGTCGGGCGCATAACGCAGAAGGACAACCGTGTATACTTAGCCGTTGTTGTTGTGTCGTCAGCATAAAAGTTTTATTAAATGATTAAGCCAAAGTGGCAATCGAAAGTAGGCCGCGAGATTTTTCAAACTTTGCTTTGCCGCGTTGCGTATACGATGCGTTGCTCACACACACACAAGGTGGTCGGGGTTTTTCGAATTTTTGATAGCGTTGCCCCTGAGTCTGAATTGTGTTACTTTCCGTTTCCAGTCCATGCCAAAGCTTAATAAATCCAACACTAGCATAGAACGCCTTCGTTGTCATTTTTGTCTCGGCTGGCGTTGGTGACTCTTATGAATTATTCAGTGCGTGTTCTGTGAACTTTACTTCTTCTTTTGTCTTGCGACGATAGCTGCCTTCCTCTCCTGCTCCAAATACTTGTTACTGTTCCCTTAATCTACACGAAGAATTCACTGTTATTCATTTTAATAGGTTAAAAAAAACCAACGAGAAAGAAGGGCTATCTTCGGCACGCGGAAGATTTAATACCCTTGCAGACCCAACCTTTTCAAAATGCTCATAGTGCTTTGCCCGTATCTAAGAACCGCAAAGAAAATAGATAATGCCGACTATGGTTAAGATAAAACAATTAGTTTTTCATAAAACTTAATTATCCACCGATCGTTCCTATGGCAGCTATATGATATAGTAGTCAGGTGCATATAAAAATTTGCTTACATGTGGGGAGGATAGTGAGACTTATAAATGCCGAGATTGGTCAAGATATCTAAAAAAAACCAAAAAGTTTTCCACACAACAACTTTATTTTCGACGGATCGTTCCTAAGGCATCTTTATGATAAAGTGGTCCGATGTTATTAGGATTTCGCATATATATGAGGAGCATTGTAAAACTAATAAATGCCGAGTTTGGTCAAGATATCTTTATAAACAAAAAATTTGTTCACATAAGAACCTATTTTTCTACCGATCGTTCCTTTGGTAGCTATATGATATATATATAACATAAAGAGGCACTTCTGCAAAGTTTAATGACGATAGCTTTAAAACTGAGAGACTTGTTCGCATAGAATCAGACAGACGGACATGGATATATCGACTCGGCTGTTGATACTGATAAAGAATATATATACTTTATGGGGTCGGAGATGTCTCCTTCTATGCGTTACACATTTCATGACAAAATTTTAATACCCTCTGCAAGGTTATAAAAAGGAAATTTTTCCATTTTTTCTATTTTCAGCTGATACTATTTGTATAACATATCTTATCCCGCCGGTTGACCGGAAGTTTCTGTCTTTTAAATGCATTAAAATGTGAAGCATTTCCTGAATATATGTACAGGCATGTGCTCCACGCGCAGAACCCGCATTTTGCACCTTCCTGTTTGAGTTCCGTGGCCTGACCAAAGTATAATTATCTGGAAAGCTTTGCATTGCTTACCACATTTTTTTTGGTTAATTAGCAATTTTCTGCAGATATTTAAATGTTTATTAAATTATTATTTTAAATTGATGGGATACAATAGCCTTTTGGACTCCTTATGATTCATATAAGTTAATAGATATAAAAAAATTAATACACATATAAAAAATTTACTTTCGAGATATTTATTTATATTAAGCATATGCTAACAGTTTTGTAATTTTATTGACTTTAAATAAGTCTAGATTGTACCATTGTAAAAACAATCTAATTAATTCTTCAATTAAGCGGACCTAAAGACGAACTATACAAAGCCTAGAACTCATGAAAAATGGGTTTTAGAACCAAGACTTCCAGACATCAAAAACTTTTATCTGTTGACAATTGAAATTTTATATACTCTTTTTACACTCTATCTAAATATTAGAAAAAATGCATATGCTGGATTCAAACAGCATTCGCCCTGGGTATGCTGAGAAGAAAAAATAACACACAAACAATGTCAAAAACACACATCCTAAACAGACACACACACATGTTCTTTGTTTTGTCTTAAGCAGCCTTTTGACAGTTGCTGCTATTGTTGCTGCTGCAGCTACTGTTGTTTTTGTTGCTTACGCCAGCGCCTGCCAGGAAGCGGAAAATTTTAACGCACAGCGGAAATTATTGTTTAGCTTTATTGTTTTGACTGCTTTAGAAATTTGTTTTTCGAATCATTTTCATTCATTCAGCTTTATCGTTTAGTATTCAAGTCAACTTCTGCGTGTCTTCGTTATTGTCCTTTCCCTGCGTCTAATTTTTTGGGCGTGTTTTAAACCTGCAAATTTATAGCAGGAAAACTTTTAGACATAGCGTGAGAATTCACTCACACAGCCGCACATAGGCTAACTATGTCTGATTCATATACAGACATGGATTCTTGGCACATAAAAAGTCTTGTATTTTAATCTATTTGGTAGAGGCGAGTTTGTAATGAATTGAACATTGCGTGGACCAAGAAAATCTATATCATCCAATGTCTAAGTGCTACAGCCAGCAAATCCAAATAATTATTGTTTAAAGATAATGACAAAATTTTGTTAGTAACGTGTTTAGCATTAATTTAAGCTGGGCGGCTCGAAATCAATGTTGGTCTTAATACCAAGAGTAAGCAGTTTGCTGAAATTCAATTGAAACTGCACTTAAGAAACGACACGCTTTCAATATTTTCAGTACCCTAAGTAGTTTATATTGAGTTACTTACCAAAAGTTTTTTTATATAGCACATATTATCAAATAATGTAAAACATTTATTTCTAATTAAAAAAGCTGAAATCTGTGGTCAATTTTATTTCATAGCTTGTGTGGATTTAGAAGCAAAATTTCCTTGACTAAGACGTAAGGCTTAAAAGGAATAAATGAAAAATAGACCAGGCCGACCTACTTTCAAAATTTGAAGTCTCTGTGTCTTGCAGGTTCTGAGATCATACGTACGGGTGAACGGCCGGACATTTCTAGATCGATTTGATATTGATGCTGATCAATATTATATATACTTTATGGGGTCGGCGCTTCCTTCTGCCTGTTACATACATTTGCATAAATATATTATACCCCTTTTGCCAATTTTTAATGGGTTTCATGGTTTAAATCTTGAAAAATGCCTTTTTTTATCAGTTTGAACGGATAATATACTTTTTGTTATACCAAATTAAAGGTACATTGTATTTTTCTACATTTTGTATTTTAATTAGTAAATATTATATTATTATCAGATTTATTATCATTTAAGATGAGATTAATAAACCTCATGTTATATTTAAAGCGGCCCTTTTTGACTGAAAAGCTCCAACTTGTTCCCTTGCTCGTTCGTATTTGTTCGGGTCCATTTTGTAATTTTTTAAAATATTTTCCAAAAGTAATATATTTTTAGAGATATTTATAGAAGAGAACAACTTTTTTGTTTGTTTAGAGATCAACCATGTTCGGCTTAAAATTATTTGTCCATGCGTAATAAACGTGAAAATTATAACAAATAACAAATATCAACTGAGCCAATACTGTATTCTTTGTAAATATTCGTTTTTCGTGTAAATGGAATTGTATTATAAATCGCTTAATACTATAAATACATTTTTGCCTAATAGTTTTTCAACTCCCTAGCGCACACTTCTCACTTGTTTCAATTGTCAGTCATCAATTTGGGTATTAATAAAAACAACAAATCCTAACCTGCGAGCGGTTACAAAACTATTGGCCAACAAGAACAATTAAGATATTTTGGATTCGTATTAAAAGCAGGAACAAAGCGAAAAATTGATTTAACCCAGAAGGGATAGCGATGGGTTGCGCTCATAATCAGGCAATCAAGCAAACAAACCGCGAAGCAATAATAACGAAGCCAACTGGAACTGTGGCAAATTAAATTCAGTGCAAGCTTATTTCAAAATGCACTCACAAAATTTAACATATACATTTAAAAAAAATTCTGATTTTCAAAACCTTTTCTGTTCAAAAAAAGTTGCTCTCGTATTAAAAAAACAAGATACCTTATTTTTGTCAGCTTATGGCGACTTCTTTAATTCGTAAATAAAATTTTTGGAGTATTTTCTATCACATAGCCATAAGTCGTGCTCTTCAGTTTGCTGTGACTTGGCCTGAAACTGAATGAAATTAAAAGCAAGTGCCAGGACAGGGCACATGAGCTAAATTCAATTTATTTAGTTCAAACGAAAGCACAGCAAAACACAACGGCAACGAAAACAACAGGATTAAGAAGAGCAACGCCAGCTGAAATTTGCCCTTAGAGAAGCTGCCCTCCATTTACTATTTCTGCTGCTGGATGGTAGGCAACTGCAGCTTGGATCGTTGCGCCCCCGGAAATTGCAAGCCTGTCGCTGTCCGCCATTTTGTGCTCTGAACAGCGAGGCAAAACGAAACGTAAAACTGTTTCCATCTACATAATGGGATCAATTCAATTATAAAATAAGCTTTTCCTGCCCTCGTTGAAGGGCGCTTAAACTAGAGCCCAGAACCACCACCCTATTCGAACCCAAATCTAGGACATGTAGCTACTATTTTTGGCTTAGCTGTTGTTGTTGTTTTTTTTCCTATTGCTGCTGGATGCCGCTTACATTTGCTGCACAATTCGCCCCCGTGCCTTGTGTCATATGATGAATAGCTTGAAACGCATTTGATTCATTTAACTCTAGCCGTTTGGCGTTGACAGTGTTCTAGCTGCTGTTGCACACAATTTGTGTAGAGAGAATCACAGCACAATTAAAAAGCAACAGCAGATACAATACTGCTCGAGGTAGGAATATATACTCTATATATATTTTGAAAAACAAGGATTACCATTTTACTTAAGAAAAAAGGAAAAAGAATTGTAATTGCATTTGCGCTTTTAGTTATATTGGAAATCTAAGCAAAAATTAATTAATTGAATTCAAGAACAAATATTTTCTAATAAATACAAGCTTTTATATTACTTTTAAATCTTTTAGACTATGCGTTGTATATAAATAATCAAGTAATTAGCCCGCTGCGTTGCGTAGACGAAAGGAGTTTGTTGGTTATCTACTCTTGTCATACTCAGATGGACGACTGCGTCGAGTTTCTGCACTTTGGCCAAATTGAATACAGCTTTGCTACCAACTATTAAAACTGTCTTCAGCAGAAACAATATTCATCTTGCAGCCAATATATTTTGGTGTGTGTGCGTTAAATCGTCAAACTTTGCCTGAAGCTCTTACCAGCCTGGCAGCTGCAAAAGTTTATTTATTTATTATTTTTCTGCGGCAACAATAAAAAAAGAAACATGCGCAAAAGCATAGCCTGCTTAGCAACGGGCTTCAAGTCAAGTAGCCATTTTAATTGATGTGGCTGCTTCATTGCTATTGTTGCCTTAACTCTTCACAAGCACACACAAACACACACGCATGCATCATTTCGTATAAACACTAACCAAAGAACATGTTCTTTAAATATAAATAATACTTTGTCACCAAGCACACTCCGGTTAGGATGATCTGGTATGTGTAGGCGTGGTTTTGATTGCTGACTTGCTTATAATAAAATTTGTATGCTTTTCTTTTGGTCTCTTTTCTTATTTGCTATCAACAAAATAAAGTTCAAAATTAATTTTAGAATTTATAATTACTTTTATGGATAGGCGTGTATGAAAATGAACATCTATTACTCTAACATATTATACCCGTTCTGTTCCCAATTATGTAATATTTGCAATAAAGTGGAAACATTTTAATAAATGAGACACACCAAAATCCGTAATTTATTATCATTATTTTTAGCCACAGATTACAAAGTCTTAGAATATTGGCTGTGCAAACAGTACAATTATAGCTTTATTAAACAGAACTTTAGTACTTCGCTTGCTAGTTATGTCCAGTAATCTTTCATCAAGATGCTTGAAAAGTCATTAGTACGTTAAAACATACGAAATATAAATCTTGCGAGCAGGTACAAAACAAAATATGTTTTGAAAATTAAATAAAAGCGGCAAGACATAAATCGCACAGATTATTACGTATTAAAAATATGCTAACCATTTTACTATACTGTATCACCACTTTAGAATCAACCGGCTTGCCGAAAAGTGCCAGGCCAAATCTTATAGTGAAAAATTTAATAAGAAAAACAAAAAATTTAGCAGGGTCAGCAGTCGTCGGAAGTGTGTGCTTGTGTTTGTGTGTAAGGCAGGACAAACAAATGGCTTTGTGGCCCACGATGAGGTAATATGCAAAATAGCGGCGCCACCAAATGCAACGCTAAATTTGATAATCAATTACCACACTGGGAACGGAGTCTGGAAACAGGAGAAGAAGGAAGAGCGGGAAATAGCATGGAAAATATCAAAAAAATATACCCAAATTTCCTCCATGTCAGGTGTAAATGTGTGTGTGGGAGCAGAAATGCATATGTGGTAAATATCAAATGCTCGTACATTTGAAGCAATTTTTTCATAATAGATTGCAAATTAGTTGTCTGCTTTGTACAGCTGATGTTCTTCGATTACATATGCAATTGTATCTTTATCTATGTTTTATCTGTGTGTCTCAAAACAATTAATAAATTGCCTGCCACAAATACTTAACTGAAAAGCCATCAAAATATATTTATTTCTACATGTGGCCATTGAGTAATTATTTATTACTCAATGACATGTGGCCAACTCGAGAGAGAGAGAGAGAGTTCTCAGTTGAGAGTGATTGACGTGTTTTACTTGTGCTCCAAGATTTTTATATATTTTTGCGCTTTAATCCTGCTTTTAATTCTAAATTTTGCATTTTTTGTGCCTTATTTAAAAAGCTTTAATTTCTTGTGCAAAGTGCCATCTGTTGTGCAGCGTAAGTCTATTAATTATTGCATTTATTGAACGCGGCGGTCCGTGTTGTTGTTATTATCTGTTTTGATTCTTTTGTTTTGGTGATCGCTGGTGCATATTTCTGCTTGTGTATCGCGCTGTTGCCTTTCGCTGCATACAATTTGTTTGAGTACGAATATTTTTTTGGGCGTTCTGTTGCTCTATTTTTGTGCACTGTTTTTCGTTTCGCTCTTTTAACGCCGGTAGAACATACATACATATGTCGTGCTGAAAGAAACCTTGCACGTTCGAGCTGGCTGATGATTCTGCACAGCCGCAATTTTTATACCCTGAACCCATTAAAAATAGGTAAACAGGGTATATTGTATTTGTGCAAATGTATGTAACAGGCAGAAGGAAGCATCTCCGATCAACATTAATATCCGAGTCGATCTAGCCATGCCGTCTGTCTGTCTGTCTGTCTGTCTGTCCGTCTGTCCGTCTGTCCGTCTGTCCGTCTGTCCGTCCGTCCGTCCGTGCGTCCGTATGTATGAACGCAAGGATATCAGAACCTATAAGAGCTAGAGACTTGAAATTTTAGCTGTAGGTCCTCCTAATGCCCGCGCAGATCGAGTTTGTTTCCGATATTCGATAACTTGCCCCGTTTCCAAGTAATCGATCAAAATCGTTATCGAAATTTTGTGTTTTGAGCAATTTTTAGCAAATAATATGAGCTAGAGTCACCAAACTTAACATGTAGCTTCTAGAAAATTAAATATATATATATATATATATATATATATATATATATATATATATATATATATATATATATATATATATATATATATATATATATATATATATCATTTCATTTCATTTTATACCTATCGCCACCTCGCCGCTACTACCTAAAAGCTTTAAATCAAGTTAATTATCCAACTTGTATTGCCCATCAATTTAAGCCACAATTTATATGCAATTGCATTTTTGAGAATACACAAATATTCTTTATTCTATTCTACAATAAGATGTACTGTCGAAAATTTCATTAAGATCGGTTAAGAAACACAAAAGTAATGTGCGCACGTGTTAGCAACATATCTGCTGCGCAAATTCCAAGAATTTCTGTATACATGTACATACACACACATTCATGCGCGTCTGCTTTGAATTCTATCAACAGCATTGCAGTTGCGATTGTAGTGTTTTTTTTTGCTGTTGTGGCTGTTGCGTTGAAGCGGCAGCAAGTAATGCGGTCATTTGCGAGTTCAAACCCTCCCAAGGGAACTTTATTTTTGTTAATTTATCTTTATTACTACTAAAGCAACCGACCGCGTAGCGCGAGCTGCTTTTGGTGTATATAAGAATAAGAGGGTTCAGGGTATTCTCTAGTCGGGAGCTCCCGACTAGAACCTCTTACTTGTTTAATTGCTGGCTATGTGAGAATATGATGCATGCTAAATGTGCAGGTCTCACTGGGCATGATTGCGACAAGATCGCTGCAATTGCCAAGAAGGGCTGCGGCGGCTTGCGTTGGTCGTGTCCGAATTGCATCGACAAACACATTGATTTCTCCAGAATGTTTAATTCTGTGAGAAATCTATTTTTAAAACTTAATAATGTGGCTTAGCAGCTCTCGAGTAGCTTTCACTCTAGTTGTGAGTTGCTTAGCAATTACAAATTCGAGTCTCCACCCAATCGCCGGTTAGAGCCTCAATTTTCATACACCTACGCCTCTTTTGTCCCTGCCTAACAACTTGGATATATCTCCAATGTTATCATTACCGCCTTCTCCGAGCGATTGCCCAATTATTACCCCTGTTGTATCCCCAGTAGTAGTCCCTGCAGTTGAACCTGCCCCAATCAGCGAAACTGCTTCAGCCCCGTCAACTTCTGGCCACAAGGGTAGACCTGCGCGAAATCTAGCTCAGATTGTAAAAAATGCAGGCAAAGACAATATAAACCTCTTACTTGTTTTATTTTTAATTTATTTTCTTAGTAAACTTACTGTAGCGCATAATAATAAATAAAATAATGAAAGATTAGAATTAAATTTGATTTTGTGTTATTTATAAGCGCTTTGGCAGGCGGTTCTTACTTAATTCCACTTACTTTGAGGTGTTTTGGCCACACTAGCAGCTGTGAATTGGTCCATGCCAAAAATTTGCCTAACAAGCTGGGGCAAAAAAATTAAAAGTTTGTCTTTTCTAATATCTAATAAATATTTATAGCACCAAAAAAACAATAAAATTGTTTGTTCTATGGATGCCCCATGATGTACATACATATACACACATTCAAAAGCAATTGCATACACAAAGACCCAAATGTTTTTCAGTTGAATGTGTGTGTGCGTAGTTCCAATCCCTCTTTGTAGGGAAACTGACAAATAATTAATAGACAGTCAGAATTGCCGAACCTCCTTTTTTGTGTGTGCAAGCGTATGTTTTATGTACTCAAATGTGTGTATTTACCATATAAGATTGAGGTGCTTTGGAATTAATATTGTGTCTATATGTATAGTTGGTGTTCATGAAGCGTAAATCGCAGTTAAATTCAATTTAAGACCAGAAAAACGATAGCTGAAGAGAATACAAAAATGTGGGGATATATAGGCTGGTCAGAATTCTTCCAACTTCGCATTCATTTGAAAACATGGGGCGTAGGTGCTAGATATTTGTACAAATATTTGTTGATGTCGGATTTGTTTGATTTTGCATGCCGTAAAATAGTTGAAAATCTAATTTTGTGGATTTAATGTACTAAATTATAATCGAAGGTATGAATTTGAATAGGAAAATCTATTTTTTTGATTAATAAAATTTCTATTTCTCGAATCCATTCGAAATGAATAAAAGGCTTCAAATAAAATCAAACATATGTTGTAAGATAGAAGTAGTTCGGAACTCATTCTCGTCCATTAATCTAGATATGCTCGTATGTTAAATGTAGGTAATATTAATGTTCAACCTTATATTTCATGAGCATATCGCAATTTTAACGTTTCATCTAGGTTTTTGTAACGCCTTTGGCCGTCAAGTAGACACGAGTTTGATGAGGAATACCCTCATATTTGAACATCACGTTTATATTCCCAACATCCAATTAAAACGTAGGTTACGTAAAATAGAATATTTTATGGTTTAAGAATAATAAAGGAAGAAGCTAACTAGCTGCTTAATTTGTAAGCTTTACTTAGAATTATTATATATTTATTTATATTGTATTTATATTGTACTAAATACTATACCCACCGAAAAAAGCTTTGTTCCTCCTGTTATATCTTTTCAATAGATAATACATTTTCATCACAAACCAGATTAAATCTTTATTACTTACAAAATAAAAATGTAGTTGTTAATTAATTTGCTTAAAACATTAAATTAAAATATATTGGGGGCTCAACTATAAAGAAGACAACAATATATAATGATGTTGATCATAGAGCAAGCATAGAAATTAAAAAAAATTCTTAGCATGTACGACAATAAAATAACATAAAATGCATGACATGCCGCGTAACTCCAGTTGGGCTGGGCCCAACACTTAAATGTAGACACAAGTGTATATATTTCAGCCATAAATTAGCACAACGCGGTACTCGCGGCACAGGATGTCCAGATTGAGCCACATGAGTGCGGTCTATGTATTTGTCAATGTGTGTGTTCGTGCAATAAACGAGGCCAGCCAGCCAACAACTTGTAAATGGATCTCTGCTGCTGCCACATCCACAAACGCATCTTCTTCTGGCTTATAGCTTAGCTTGATTCATTTTCATGCCTCCTTTTCTGTATTGCGCTTTTACGGCCTTCGCGCTTTTTACGGCTTTACTTTATGCTCCAATTATTAAAGAAGACAGCGTACAGACGTATCCGATTCAACCAAGAACCGGAGTACATGATTAGAGTCCAATATGCGAGGCCCATTCGTGCTGTTTTCTCTAACCCTTTTGATTGCGATTAACAGGTACGGTGTTGATTTTATTGGTTTATTTCCGCTAAATTAATAGCGGCCACATCTGATATATCCGCATCACACGCACACACATACGCTTCCTCACACAGAAGGATATGTGTGTTTAATAAAGTCGCTATGACCTTCAAGTTAGCACCAGAAGCTGCCCACACTAGCTACGTACACTTCCCACCCTTGCTGTACGCCTGCCTTTACTCTCCAGCCTCCTGTTGTTAATCAGCATTTGGCCATTCTCGCCTCCGATTATGAACATCTTTAGTTACTGCTCGCTGATTCGGTGCTGCCACAACTAAGATTTATGGCTCAGCAACAATGCCGACTCCTATTACGCCCCTATCGCCCAGCCCCTGCCCGTGTCCTTGTCCCTGTCTCTATTACAAGCTCTAGTAACAGTTAATTTGACATGCATAATTGTGGGTGTAGCTACTACTTATGTGCGTCCTTCAACTCAACTTGCTTTTGTACCTTCAAGCTATCGTAGGCTCTTGCCGTACACCCTTGTTGAAAAGCACCTCTAAAAGGTTTGAATGACAACGAAATTAGACACATAAAACATATAAGCATTACAAGCTTAACTTTCTTCTATATATTATCTAAAAATCGCTTTAATTAAAAACGGGTTTGCTTGCGGGCTGAGAAGATCTTTACACTTAACTGTAGTTGCAGTATATATAATACATTAATCTAATATTTATCAGCTATAGATACTGCAAAGATATAGACGTGGTTGTGTTTTTAATTGCTTGAGACATTTTGTCCTTGTGTTGATTAAGCTAATACAGATTTCCATTGCATTGTCAAGCTGCAGACTACAATGATAGCATGGTTAAGCCAAAAATATTTAAAATAAGTATCATATACAAATACATATTTATTAATTTTAAATGAGGTAGACATTTGGTATATTCCTCAAACTATTTGTCATAGTTCGGAGCTGCTAGACCTTGTTACAAATTCTTAAGCTTATGTAGTGAGTCACCCTGCTCTAGTTTTTTTTTTCACGCCACACGCATAGAATAGCACAAAGCGGAGAACACAATCGTACGATTGCACCGTAAACGCTCTGCTTACCAGGTGTACAGCAAGTTGGAGAATTTATTAGTCGATCATTGAGCCGAGATTACTAGCGGCGAACAGTCGTCTCAACATCAATTTCCTTTTCTAATCTAAATAAAAGAAAACAAGTAAGAGGTTTTAGTCGGTAGCTCCCGACTAGGGGATACCCTGAACCCTCTGATTCCAACACCAAATGCAGCTCGCGCTACGCTTTCGTTTGATGCTGTTGATAGAATTCAAAGCAGACGCGCATGAATGTGTGTGTGCCCATGTATACAGAAATGTATTCAGAAATAATACAGTACTATCTCTATATATATAACTAGCGGGTATAACCCGCCCTTGCCCGTGGCACGTATGTTAAAAATCAATGTTCTCAAACAAATTTAAAATGATTTTGAAACTGACCGGACGGTAAACAAATAACTTTCATACAAACGTTTTCCGCCAATTTACCACTGTAGCGAGTGGAATTTCCCAAATCGCTGAAACACGTATTTATTGCATTCTTATGTAGAGCTTTGAAAATAAGTTTGAAGCAAATCGGACACAACTTAAAACTTCGCATTCCACCCGAAAAATTTTGGATTCTGCGAAAAGTTTGAAACACGTCTCAATTGATTTTTCTTATAGATCTTTGGAAATGAATTTGAGCGCGAAACGTCACCCACCAAATCTTTGACCTCCATTTCCACCAAGGAGGAACGGATTTTTCAAAAAGTGTGAAACACCCCTCAAATGAATTTGAACAAAGATCTTTGAAAATAAGTTTGAGGCCGATCGGATGGTAAACCAAAAAGTTACATACAAACGTTTTTCGCGATTTTTCTATACTTGCGGGTGGAATTTCCCGAAACCCCGTATTAACGTGCACCTACATCACATAAGGTAGCTCCGGTGAAAATTTCAGCTTCCTAGCTCTTACGGTTTGGGCTGTGCGTTGATCACCAATCAGTCAGTCAGTCAGTCAGGACAAACAGTTTTATATATAGAGATTTTTGTCCTGACTGATTGACTCTTTATTACTCAATGCGTTGGGCCTATCGGCACACTCGCACTGAGCGAGATTATCTAGTTGCACTCAGGACCTTAGGGCCACCCCCGGAGGCGCTGCTGCGTGTCTTTGGCTGGTTCTGCCATAAATCGGGTGTCTATATAATGTCAGATAACACTTACTAAGTACCAGACAATAAGGTACACGCATATAAAAATGATTCCCCCATCCGGCCCAGCCGCCACACTTTGGTTATTGCCAATTAAAAGCTCAGCACCAAGCACATTCTGGCTAAGTAAACCATAACCCCAAAATTTATTTAGAGCTTTATATAAGATATCTGAATGAAGGTCAGTCGTTTGATTTTCCAATACGTAAACTAGTAATTTAGTCATCATGATCATTAGTTTTAAGCTTCTATTTATTAAAAGTGAAGATATTGGAAATGAACCGATAAAAGTTTATTTTTATTTTCTGTCGAGTAGTTTCGCTGTGAATAAATGATAAAATGGCAGTCAATTTACTTTTTGCTTGCGTGTCGGCGCACCTGATCAGACGCGGTCATTGGCAAGTTTTAATAACTGGCTGGCACATTTGCCAAAACGCAATGTGAAAACAGCCTCAAGATACACACGTTTCTGACAAACATTTGTAAATGATTCACTACAAAAGAAAATTGCGTTAAGTATTTATTTAAGTACGCTAAACTTAATATTGGTGTGGGTGTTATAATAAATGCAGACAAATGAGAGAAATGTTTTTAACAATAATCAAAATCGAAATTCTGGATAAAGCTAAAGGCATATGGAATATACAATCCAAAAGAGCAATAACCACTGGCAGCAATTTGTACGTCAATAACTTTATAACGTTTTTAAAGCCTTGATACCTATTTGAGACGATTGCAAGCTGTTAGTGTGCTGGAATACAAGTGTCAAAGGTATCAGACCCCATTGGCGGCACAACCCGCCCCAGTACCTTTTTGGCAATTCTGTTCTGTCAATTTCCAAATGTGCCTGGTTACGCAACATGTCGCTTAATTGATAACTTGTCACAAGAACAACAAGGACAATTTACCGTAGGAACGGCAGCAGCAGCAAAAGCAAGCAGTACTATAGAATAACTTATTATTGATATTGATAAATATGTAATTTAAAGAAAATAAAAAATTATCGATATATATAATGTATATACCTCGATGATTATGTATATCGATATATCTGCCGGTTTGAGTAGAACCACTAACTATACAATGCATAGATATGTCAAACTGCAGAATAATCGGATCACCTAAATCTCAACGACTGAGCCCCATGGGTGTCCGCGACCATTTTAGTGTGCCCAGATAGAGTAAGACTGCTGAAATTGGCAGCCGAACGCCGTCCTCGAAAGCCGAATGTTCAGTATGAAGCCGCATCTCGCTTAGCGCACAACGTCGCTCCGGCTGATGCCTTTTCATAATATACATATGCATGTATGTATGTTAGTTTTTAATTCCTTACATCCCAAAAACATACATATGTGTGTATGCGTGTGCAGAGTGTGCCTCGCTCTCACTTATTGCTTTGCGCACTTGTATGCATCTCCTTCTCCCTGCATAGCTTCTCAAAAATCCCGAGATCTACAAACATACATACATATGTTTGTGTTGTGTGGATGTGCGCACAAGTAGATCGCGGCGTTTGTCGCGAGCCAGAGATTTTTTCTTCAATTGTGTGCCCTTTGTGCCTGTGGTGGCAAAAGGCACACACATTCAAATGCTCTATCATGTATTTCTTCGTCCAGTCAGGCATAACGAGAAGAATTTGATATATTTATATTTATTAAAAACTTAAATGACCTAAATGATATATTTATATATTATATTTAATATTTTGTTTACTGTGAGGACCAATTATGCTTAGAATTAAAAAACAAATAAGTCGTATTTCTGCAGGGGTAATTCTTCGTCGGCTTGTCGAATAATTTAAGAAATGACCAAATATTGAAAATGTTCAATTTTTTCGACTTGCTACTTGTGCACACGCACACTTTTTCGAGTAAGCAGTTGGGTGACATTATTAAAGGGTTTGGCCTGTTCATGTGCAAAGCTCCTATTTTCCATGCATGTTGTAAGGGTAAGGGTACCTGAACGTTGGCATAAGTGCATGATAACTCCTTGGGCCTGCCAAGCACACACACTTACACACTTCTCTATATGGATAGAAGCATTTATGCGTTTGTGTGCATGTAGGTTGCCTGCCTGCCTGGCCGATGCAAATTTGACAAAATTTGAACTTTTTGGCATTTCTGAATGTCGAGCTCTACACACAGACACACACACACAAAAATGTGAGCGAATGAGCCGAACAAGGGTTTGTCGTGAGACAGAGATACATATTTTCATCAATGGGTGCGTATATTTGGGCGACGGGCACGGTCTTTGTTTTTTTATGGATGCAGACGCATGCTAGACATTCTGATCGTTTATTGCCTGCCATAATACTCTTTAACCCAAAATGTTTACAATGTCGAAAAATACATTAAAATATCACTTGCATTTTTTCCATATCAAAGTGCAAACGCGCGACAAGTGCGGTTCACCTGTTCGTTGCCTGTTCATACATTTGTGCCTTACTTGGCCGCATTAATAATACTTTAGTAATACTTTATTACTCAATGTGCTCTGGTGAAGCCATTGGCACTGTTAGAGCATTTTAAATCAGTGAGGACAATTCTTTGAAAGCATTAGACAGCCTACCGAGAGTATACGGCAAAGAACGTCTAATATTTAATGAAAATATTGTGGTTGTGTTTAGCCTGTCAAAAATAACGCAACGTATCATTAAGGTCAATGATTGATACTGTCTTCGCCATCTATGGCTCGCTTCTGTTAGTAGGTGATGACAAAAAGATTTCCAACCCAATTGTCATTCTCTTCGTTAGGAACAAAGTTAACCCAGTGAACAGACGAAGATAGGAGGATCAACTCGATTATGTAACCATTCCGATTGCGAAACAGCCTTAAATCGTGGGTAACAACACTTTTCTGCTGAAGAGACAGCCAAAGTTTTTGCGATAGCTGCAAGCCAGAGTCAAAGGCTGTTTCCAAAAATAATAATCAAGGTTCGTTTACGTGTTCTGTGGCTATCGTAAGAAACGATCAGCTGACGCCCAACTGTTTATATTGCGGTTCCGAAGGCCATTCGATACTGAGTTGCTCAGCATATTATCAATAAGGAGGCTCTGTTATGCATTAATTGCCTTCGGAAGGGGCACGCTGTTGCCAGATGTAAGGGAAACACGTGAAGTGTATGCAGTCGTTCGCCCCACACACCGTTGTATAGATACTCTGCCGTTTCTAACACTCGAGCGTTACCACCACCCCTTGACTCCGCACAGGATCGTCCATCGACCTCACATGCTACGCATGCGAATGTGTCTGATAGTGTAATTCTAGCTACAGCAGTCGTTAGCGTTAGAACAGGAAGTGTCGAGCTCGTTTTGGCTAGAGCTTTACTCGATTCTGGTTCACAAATTAATTTTGATTATGAGCTAGCACACCGATTGCAGCTGCCAAGAGAAGAGCTTACTTAGGATTTCTCAACGCAACACAACAGGTTGGAAAATCCCTGAGAGCACAAGCCACAGAAGATCGTCATGCTCGTCGGAGCTGAAACGTTCTTTGAACTTCTCTCGGTCGCTCAGACAGGTCCGTATCGTCCGATTCTGCAAAAACATATTGGTGGCTGGATTGTCTCTCTTTATTACTCAATGCGCTATATTTAAAGCTAAATAATAATTGGAGTACGTGACTTTTTGCAAAGGGACAGCGGCTGCAGCTTGTTTATGCTAGCGCCTTTCTGTTGATCAGTTTTTGTTTATAAATGATTGTTGACAATATGTGAGCTTGGCTGCAGAGATTCTGTTGGTCAGTTTTTGTTTATAAATGATTGTTGACAATATGTGAGCTTGGCTGCAGAAGGCATTCTGCTCTTAGGATTTTTGCTGCTGTTAGCGTTATTTGAATTCGGATGCAGAGGATGTTATTGTTATGATTATTCAATTTGTAAACACACAGTGGGTTATGCCATGCAATGCAGCTTATGAATAACAATGGTTCAAAATGCTGTTGTTGTGAATATGTCACTATATATATATATCATCTATCATATACATACATATTTGTATATGTAAATGTCGATTGTGAAGCTGCTTTTCCATCCTTGAGCCCAGGTACTGGGCTGGCAGCCCTGACCAGTATATGCTTTTCACTTTGAGATAAGAGTATAAACAGAAAATGTTAGCGAATTGCGACAACTCGCAAGCTTTTGCTTCAGCTGTTCTTTATGGTGCAGCTGTGCTTTATGGCAGACGACATCCAAAAGGAGAGGAGGGGGAAAAAAAAATAAAAATAGTGAAATTAAGAAAATAGACGGCTCATAGATAAGCAACTGTGAGTTGGAGTTCTAGCTGTTGCTGAAGCTGCACAAGTTTTATGACCCGCTGCGCAATACTTTTGCAACAGCCCATTTTTCATTAGAACAAGGAAAGGGAAAGATTATAACAGGATTTCGAGTGAGATTGAGGATAACTGAGAAGGCAACATACTTGCTACAAGAAACGAATATGTTTAATCAAGAGCTCAGCTGTAAACAAATGCAGTAAATATATTACTTAACGAGATCTGCAACTGAATTAAATAATTTATGTATCTTCATTAAACCATTGTAAATTTTTCTTTTATACATTTATTCCCATTCATATTTGTTGCCCAATACACATTGAAATTCGGTAAAGAGTAGCGTATGCGGATACACTTGGATGCCATATGTGCGCTCTGGAAGTTTTATAAATATCGCAAAATAAACAGGAGTTATTCAGATCTTAGTTTTCGTTTAAAAATGTATTCTTTCTGCAGAGAGAATATTAAAAATTAAAACATTTATATCGGTTGAAACTCTGAAAATTGAAACTCTTAGAACCGTTAATATCTATCAATTCAATAAAAAATATTCATGTTTGTATAAAAGTGGCTAAAGCTGAACAATCAACAATTGAATTGAGGACTATTATTTATTACGCTCCAACCTAGGAAAAAATGCAATTTGGTGCATGAGAGTTTGCTCTTGAAGCTCAGTATTTAATCTTTTTTCTCAAATTTTCAAAGAAAAATTAATGATAAACAGCATAATTTATGAGCGAAAATATGAGCGCTCGTTTTCAAGCCGGCTCATTAATTTAGCTTGTTATGCAACTAGATTAAGACTGAAAGCTGACAAGCGAGTGGGATGAAATATTATTGGAGAGCGAGGCAAAACAGTGGAATAGCCAATGCATTAAGGGCTTGTTACTGGCAATAGACAACTTAAAATCAAGTAATATGGTTGCAGTTGCATACTGCGTAATACCCGATCGCCTGCCCAGTTAATGAAAATATATTGACATTTAAATTATGATTATTTTTGGATCGATCTTAAGAGCAGGTCACAGGTGGTCTTTGTTCATTCATGCTCTTAAAGGTTAAAAAATATAAATTTATGCGCCTTGCCACGCCAGTAGGCTTAGTACGAATGTACGAATACACTCGTTTCACTTTGCGGACGAGTGAAAAATATTCAAACCAAGGTTAAACAATTGACAAGATCTGTGGTATTGGTTGAAAGGCTAAATAATTGAGTAGATATGTGGCATTGGTTGGAATCAAAATAAACCACTGACCAGGGATTACACATATAAGTGCATGGTTGCATTGGCTTTCCTATTACGAACAAAACTACATAGGGAACACAAATATAACAAAAAAATATATATATATTTTTAACAAAAAAGAAAAGGAGTTAGCTTTGGTTGACACTAAGGTCGAAACATTTTCAAATACTTATATCCCCAGTTAATATATTACAAAACTCACATTTTCAAAGCCAAGCAAACCACGAACAGAGGGCCGAAAGGGTGGTCAATTTAAAGTCGTGCATTGGACATAATTATAAATCCCAGACTGTCTCAGTCTTTGGGCGGTTGCGCTTGGCCAAACTCTAATAACTTAACGCCAAGTTGACACGCTCAACGCAAGATTGAATGTTAAACAGACCTTGAAAAGCCATCATCAAGTGTTTGTTGCCACTGCCGATATGTATCGGCACGACAGTGAACGTATATGTGATGGCTCATCAATAGCAGAGGGTGTTCACCCACACACTCTCATACACACAGACTATCTTTATAACAGCAGATACTGCAACAGGACCAAGCGTCGGTGAATGCGCTGATGCAGTGAAGGAGCGAAAGGAGCAGGAGTGGAGCTGGATGCGATGATGAGTATCACAAGCGAATCTTATGTTTGCGGTCATGTTAGCTTGAATTCGTGCAGCAACAGCAACAACAATAGCAACAAGAACAATTGATGCTGCGGTCAGCTCTTACTCGGTCACACAGGCCCACACATTGCCAGCGCTGGCGTACTTTATTTGGGGGACATAAACCATTCCAAGATTTCTCTCCCTTGCAAGGACACACAAAACACTTAGTTTGGGTTGTGCTTGTCAGTTGTTTGTGATTGCACTACGGGGCGTTTGCGTAATCTTGCTCTTATAGTGCAAATAAAAAATTCTCATTGCATGCAGGTTTTTCTTTTTGCACTCTGCTTTTACATCTCTGCCCCAGCTGAAAGGGTCCCGTTGCAACTTTGTTGTCTAGCTAGTTAAAGACATTAACAACAACAACATCTTAAAATATCCTATTTCAACCTTTTCCCCCTAAACAAATCAGTTTTAACTTGAAGCAGACAAATAATTGAAATCAACAAAAAGAATGTTATATCAAACAGAAGAAAGAATATCAAAGTTATTTTTTAGCTGTTGGTGAACGTAAGCCCGTGGCACGTATGTTATAAAATCAATGTTCTCAAGCAAATTTGAAATAATTTTGAAACTGATCGGACGGTAAACAAACATTTTTTATACAAAAGTTTTCCGCCAATTTACCACTGTTGCGCGTGGAATTTCCCAAATCGCTGAAACACGTATTCATTACATTCTTATGTAGAGCTTTTAAAATAAGTTTGTCTCAAATGATTTTTCTTATAGATCTTTGAAAACGAATTAGAACGCGAAACGTCACCCACCAAATTTTTGACCTCCATTTCCACCAAGGAGGGACGGATTTTTCGAAAAGTGTGAAACACCCCTTAAATGAATTTGAACAAAGATCTTTGAAAATAAGTGTGGGGCCGATCGGGTGGCAAACAAAAAACTTTTATACAACCGTTTTCCGCCAATTTACCATTGTTGCGGGCGGAATTTTCCAAATCGCTGAAATACGTATTTATTAAGTTCTTATGTAGAGCTTTGAAAATAAGTTTGAAGCAAATCGGAAACAACTTAAAACTTCACCCAAAAAATCTTTAAATCGCATTACGTTTTTCGCGATTTTTCCACACTTGCGGGTGGAATTTCCCGAAACCCCGTCTTAACGTGCACCTACATCACATAAGGTAGCTACAGTGAACATTTCAGCTTCCTAGCTCTTACGGTTTGGGCTGTGCGTTGATCACCAATCAGTCAGTCAGTCAGTCAGGACAAGCAGTTATATATATAGAGATATATATAAATATAAATAACCATTTGATGAAATAATTGTTATAACGATTCAATTTCCCTTTAACGCAATAAGGAGCAAGTAAAAATAAAAATGTTCATTTATATTTGAAATAAAATTATTTACTAACAGAATGTCAGTTGGCCAAACGTTGAAGCAGTTCACCCACGCAAATATAGGCAATTATGTTGGCAGTATTCGTTATGCAAACTGCTATTATCACAATTCATGCAGGTGAGTTGTCCGAATTTAAGGGGAACTTTTAAGTGGCCTAAAAATGTGCGGAGGCAACAAGCACATGACAGATTTGCAAATGTAAATTTGAGTAAATTATGACTAGCAGCAGGACCCTTTTTTAGCCCTGCTGTCCGCTCGGTTATCAGTCATAGTCCTGCTCAACACTAAATTACAGCAAAATGAGCAGCTGCCATTTTTTATGCTTCCTAGCCGGTTGTACTGTGTTTTTATCTTCTTATTTGGCTAAATAAAGGCCAAATTCTTTGTGCTGCGCCATTTCGGTTGCGTATTTGTGTGTGTGTGTCAAGGCCATCCGCCGACTGACTGCTCCCTTGGTCACATTCGCAGAATGACCTTACTAATTTTATGTTCATTTGCACTTCTTTTTAGCGGCAGTCTCTAAAGAAATGTGTTATCTTTATCTAAATTGTTGAAACATTTACCAAATGACCTCATGTACCTTTTTTTCAGTTTTCTGCCGCTACCCTCTTCCAGCTCAACATTTTATGGCACAAGCCCTAAGCGAATGCAAAACTCAAGCCTCTAAAAAGACGTGTATGATGTCTATCACTCGATCGGCTGGCGGAAGGTTTTGTGTCGTGGTCGCCGTTTTGGTGAGACGTGAGCTCCCTCTGGTACACTCCAGAATTTGAATGTGTTATTTCGCTGGGCTGGCTGCAGTTAATTTAGCTGCCAGTTTTGCTCGTTTCACTGTTGTCTACGCTTTGTTCGTCCGCAGAATAAATATAGGAAGCATAGTAAATATAAATGCCGAGTTTGGTCAATTTATCTTGAAAATAAAAAAAAATTTCCAAATATAGTAGTCTGATCTTGATAGGATTTTAGGGAGCATAGTAAAATAAATAAATGCCAAGTTTGGTCAAGCTATGTTATCTTGATAAACAAAAAACTTTTCGATAGATCGTTCCTATGGCAGCTATATGATACAGTGGTCCGAACCAGCCGGTTCCGACATAGATACATATGTACTGCGTGCAACAGAAAGAGGGACGTATGCAAAGTTACATGACGACAGCTTTAACACTGAGAGACTAGTTCGCATAGAAATAGACAGACGGACATGGCTATATCGATTCGGCTGTTAATACTGATCAATAATTTCGAGCAAAAATTATAATACCCTCTGAAAGGATAAAAAATGGAACACTTAAGTTAGTTATTAAATAAACATTAGTAATTTAAAAGTTATTAGGTCATCTCGGATTGTGCAAAGGAAGAGCAGAAAAGGCTGTACATTTTTTGTATACCCTGAGCCTATTAAAAGTGGGTAAAAAGGAAATAATGTATTTGTGCAAAAAAGGATATGTATTCTTGATCAGCATCATCCGACTCGATCTAACCATTTCCGTCTCTCTGTCCTTCTGTCCGTTTGTATGAACGCAAGGATATAAGAACCTATAAGAGCTAGAGACCTGAAATATGATACATAAGTCTTCCTTTGGACTTGTTATCCTAAAATTATATCAGATTTGGCTTTATTTGAACGTTTACAACGTTTAACTTCATGTGTCCTGCATACAAGAGAGAGTTCTCAGTTGAGAGTGATAGACGTGTTTTACTTGTTCTCCAAGATTTTTATATAATTTTACGCTTTAATCCAGTTTTTGATTCTAAATTTTGCATTTTTTATGCCTTGTTTAAAAAGCTTTAATTTCTTGTGCAAAGTGCCATCTGTTGTGCAGCGTAAGTCTATTAATTATTGCATTTATTGAACGCGGCGTTCCGTGTTGTTGTTATTATCTGTTTTGATTCTTTTGTTTTGGTGATCCCCTGTGCATACACTTGTTTTTGTGTGTGTTCGCTGGTGCATATTTTTGCTTGTGTATCGCGCTCTCACAAATTTTTGCTGTTGCCTTTCATTCCAAACAATTTGTCTGAGTACGATTATTTTTTTGACCGTTTGCTTGCTCTATTTTTGCGCACTGTATTTCCTTGCACGTTCAAGCAGGCTGATGATTCTGCACAGCCGCAATTTGTTAATTGCAGGCTTTGTGAGAATATGATGCATGCTAAACATGAAGGTCTCACTGGGCGTGATTGCGACAAGATCGCTGCAATTGCCAAGATGGGCTGCGGCGGCTTGCGTTGGTCATGCCCGAATTGCATCGACAAACAAATTGATTTCTCCAGAATGTATAATTCTGTGGGAAAACAATTTTTATAACTTAATAATGTGGCTAAGCAGCTCTCGAGTAACTTTGACTCGAGTTTTGAATTGCTTAGCAATCACAAATTCGAGTCTCCAACCAACCGCAGATTAGAGCCTCAATTTTGCACTTGGATTTATCTCCAATGTTGTCTTTATCGGCCTCTCCGAGCGATCGTCCCAATATTACCCCTGCTGTAACCTCTGGAGTAGTCCCAGTAGTCCCTGCAGTTGAACCTGCCCCAATCAGCGCAACTGCTTCAGCCCCGTCAACTTCTGGCCGCAAAGGTAGACCTTCGCGAAATCTAGCTCAGATTGTAAAAAGCAATCATGGTGCCTCTTTGGCCCCACCAACTCCTGTATTCCCTGCAGCCCCATCAGCTCCTACTTTAACTGTTGTTGTGCCCCTCTTAGGCAACTTGTCTCAACTTTCGTCTAACACCACTTCAGAGTCATTGTTGCTAGCAAATCTTCCGCTAACGTGTCAATTACCAAATTTAATTCCTCCACTCCTCCTGAAATCTCCACACATGATTGTTCACGAGTTCAAGCCAAACAAGTAAGAGGTTCTAGTCGGGAGCTCACGACTAGGGGATACCCTGAACCCTCTTCTTCCAACAGGCGATAGGTGTAAAATGATAGATACTTGATATATATACATATATACTATCCTAGAAGCTACATGTCAAGTTTCGTGACTCTAGCTCATATTATTTACCGAAATCGCCCAAAAAACGGAAACGGTACAAGTTATCGAATATCGGAAACAAACTCGATCTGCGTATGGGCTAGGAGGACCTACAGCTAAAGTCTCTAGGTCTTATAGGTTCTGAGATCCTTGCGTTCATACATACGGACGTACAGGCGGACAGACGGACAGACGGACATGGCTAAATCAATCGGCTATTGATGTTGATCAGGAATGTATATACTTTATGGGGTCGGAGAAAAACTAACTTCGGCTTCCGACCAAGTTTCTATTTATTATCAGAATGTCAGAAGTCTCATATCCAAACTTAAAAATCTTTTTATGGCTAGCACTTCCTTCGATTCGGATATAATCGCATTTTCAGAGACATGGTTTAATTCAACCATATCTGATTTTGAGGTTCTTTCGAATAATTTTATTTCGCATAGAAATGATCGGCCGACTCGAGGTGGTGGGGTATTAATTGCCGTTAAAGCCAGTCTCCAGTCAGAACTTTTCTGTTTTAGTACGCCTACTGACGCTGAGATTGTCTCAGTCAAGGTGTCTTTTCCTACACGGAATATTTATATTACGTGCTCTTATGTTCCTCCTTCTTCTGATATTCAAGTTTATATGAAACATATTTCTTGTATTAAAGAAGTTTCTTCAAACGTGCGTGATAATGATATATTTATTGTGTTAGGTGATTTTAATTTGCCGAACATCTCTTGGTCATTATTCACTGCCGAAAATTATCAAATACCCTCAGTACTGTATGACTTTACAAATTGCATGCTTGACCTTTCGTTATTTCAAATCAATTAAATTTCTAATCATTTGAACAGAACTCCTGATCTGCTGTTTGTAAACGACAACCTTATTAGTAATGTGTCTAGGTCCCCTCCTTTATCCATTCCTGAGGATGTATATCATCCTACTTTAAAAGTTGCAATGTTCAATTGCAATCTTCTCATTTTGCATTCATCAGCTACCTAAAAGCCCCGCAGTTGCTTTCGCAAAGGAAACTATTCCTTGCTTCATCAACGAATTCATGCAACTGATTGGTCGTTTTTATATGACTCGGTTGATATGAATATTGCTATTAATTTTTTTTATAACACCCTGAACTCCAACTTAGATGCTTGTATTCCTAATTCAACTCCCTCAATTGCTTCTTCAAAGTTACCCTGGTTCACTCTCAGATTATCAAACCTAAAAAATATAAAATCTAAATATTTTTTTAAAAGAGTTTAAAAAGCCTGGTTCGAGTACTGACTTGGCTAAATATTCCATTGCTAAATCGAACTTCTTTCTTCTTAATTCTCAGTGCTATGAGAATTGTCTTTCTCTTTGCAAAAAGCAATTTTTCCAAAATCCGAGACTGTTTTATAATTTTTTAAACTTGAAGCGTATATCTTCCAGTTTTCAATCTTCTTCTTCTCTCGGTATGGATAAAGCTAGCAATGACTCTGATTCTGCTAAACTCTTTGCTAATTTTTTCCAGTCAACAAACTCTTCAGTCTATCCTAATAATATTTCTTACCCTTACAATATTACTTCCTCCGGTTCTATACCAGCTCCTATTATTTCCTATTCCTCTCTCCTTTCTGCTATAAATTCTTTAAAATCTTCTTACTCTCCTGGGCCTGAAAATATTCCTAGTTGTCTACTCAAGGAGTGTAGTTCTTCTCTACTTCGTCCATTGCTTAATCTTTTCAATCTATCCCTTGAAACTTCTGTCTTGCCATCTCCTTGGAAAGAATCTTACATCATTCCCCTCCACAAGAAAGGTGGAATGTCTAAAATACAAAATTACAAAACTGTCCGCTAACCCCAAATAACTTGAAAAACTAATCACTTTCGAATTTGCAGCATTTCTGCAATTCAATTGTTTCCCCTGTTCAACATGGATTCGTAAAGAATCGGCCAACTACGAGCAATCCGCAAGAATTTACTTCCTTGGTAAATTATGCCGTTCTTACTAAAATGCAAACTGACGTCATTTACCCTGACTGTGGGGGGCCGATCGGAAAAACAAAAAACTTTCATACATTTATTGCATTCTTATGTAGACCTTTGAAAATAAGTTTGGAGCAAATCGGACACAACTTAAAACTTCGCCCAAAAAATCTTTAAATCGCATTCCCCCCGAAGAAGTTTGAATTCTGCGAAAAGTGTGAAACACGTATCAAATGATTTTTCTGATAGATCTCTGGAAATGAATTTGAGCGCGAAACATCACCCACCAAATTTTTGACCTCCATTTCCACCAAGAAGGAACGGATTTTCCTAAAAGTGTGAAACACCCCTCAAATGAATTTGAACAAAGATCTTTGAAAATAAGTTTGAGGCTGATCGGATGGCAAACAAAAAAGTTACATACAAACGTTTTTCGCGAGTTTTCAACACTTGCGGGTGGAATTTCCCGAAACCCCGTCTTAACGTGCACCTACATCACATAAGGTAGCTACAGTGAAAATTTCAGCTTCCTAGCTCTTACGGTTTGGGCTGGGCGTTGATCACCAATCAGTCATTCAGTCAGGACAAACAGTTATATATATAGAGATATATATAATTAAGTTTTACACGTATAGTTACTTTAAAAAAATATATTTTAATTCTTTATTTTCACTAACGGCTATTTCTTACAATGACTACATTCAGATTTGCCTTCCGAATATCAACTATCTCATCTATCTGTTGCGGTCGCTTAGCAAACTTCGTTTTGAGAGAGCTTGAGTCAAAGTTGAGTGAAGTTTGAGCTGCGCCAGCATTATGCGTGGGATAGTACTCTGATGGGAACATTGACAGTGGCGTGATATTTAGGGTGAATTGTTTATGTCTACCAAAGGGGGACAGTTTGATCTTGACCAATGTCGATGCTATCACCAGGCTTTTTATACCCTTGCAGAGGGTATTATAATTTTGTCGTGAAATGTGTAACGCATAGAAGGAGACATCTCCGACCCCATAAAGTATATATATTCTTGATCAGTATCAACAGCCGAGTTGATATAGCCATGTCCGTCTGTCCGTCTGTCCGTCTGTCCGTCTGTCTGTTTCTATGCGAACTAGTCTCTCAGTTTTAAAGCTATCTTTATGAAACTTTGCAGAAGTCCCTCTTTCTGTTGCACGCAGCTCATATGTCAAAACCAGCTGGATCGGACCACTATATCATATAGCTGCCATAGGAACGATCGGTCGAAAAGTAGGTTCTTGTATGAAAAACATTTTTGTTTATAAAGTTATCTTTACTAAACTTGGTATTTATTAGTTTTACTACGTTCCCCATATATATGCAAAATCCTATTAAGATCGGACAACTATATCATATAGCTGCCATAGGAACAATCGGTCGAAAATTAAGTTTTTGTATGGAAAATTTTTATGTTTTTCAAGATATCTTGACCAAACTCGGTACTTATTGGTTTTACTCCGCTCCCCATATATATGCAAAATCCTATTAAGATCGGACAACTATATCATATAGCTGCCATAGGAAAGATCGGTCGAAAATTAAGTTTTTGTATGGAAAATTTTTTTGTGTTTCAAGATATCTTGACCAAACTCGGTATTTATTAGTTTTACTACGCTCCCCATATATATGCAAAATTCTATTAAGATCGGGAAACTATATCATATAGCTGCCATAGGAACGATCGGTCGAAAATTAAGTATTTGTACAGAAAATTTTTATGTTTTTCAATATATCTTGACCAAACTCGGTATTTATCAGTTTTACTACGCTCCCCATTTACATGCAAAATCCTATAAAGATCGGACAACTATATCATATAGCTGCCATAGGAACGATCGGTCGAAAATTAAGTTGTTGTATGAAAAACGTTTTTGTTTTTAAAGTTCGCTTTCGATCACATCTTTTTCGATCACAGAAGCAAGCACAAAATGCTTAGAATTCGTGATAACCGAAAAGGTTCGGCCTGCAAGGGTATTAAATCTTCGGCGTGCCGAAGATAGCCCTTCTTTCTCGTTGTTTACAATATTGGACATGTCTATACTTATACTTATGCTTGTGTGCTAAGTTATGTTAAAGGGTGGGTGCGACTATGGATATGTCACTATATATTTATTATATATATCTATTTGTTTTGTTATTTGTTTATTTTTAGATGACAGCACAATAATAACAACAATAATGATAATTATAACAGTAATAACATTACAGAATAAAGAACATTGCATCGGGATTCGCGCGTAAAAAGAAAAAATTATATATATATATATATATATATATATATATATATATATATATATATATATATATATATATATATATATATATATATATATATATATATATATATATATATATATATATATATAATAATGTAATAGTAATAATAAAATACAATAATATTCTTATTTTTTTTCCCATAATAAAACTCCCGATTAATTAAATTAAATAATGAGAGTATTTCGGTTTTGTCACATTTCCGAAACTTAGCAAGAAGGTTTCGTGTATTACCCGCAATTTTGAAATAGGGTCTGGAGTTGACAAAATTTTCCTTCAGGAAGGTGAACGACAACGCGGGTTAACGGGAGGCTTACAATGACTTGTATAAATGTATGATAGAAGGAATATTAAAAAGCATTGAAACAATTTATACTTGGATTTCCATTCCTCTTACAAATTTCTCTCTAGATTAAAGAACTAAGAAAAAATGTTAAAGTTAAAATAGTTCGTTTGTGTAATGACTCGCTCCCTACAAATCTATATAGCTCACCTGGATTGAAAATATTGTTGTCAAATATAATCAAATTAAAAGCTGACTTGAATAAAAAACTCAACTGTAGATTATTGCTCCCAAAGATTTTTTCCAGCTAATGACTTTCCCTTTAAAGGCAGCCTACATTACGATATCATGACGTTTATGAAAGTGCTATGCACTTTAAAGCGATTTGTTACACTCGCTGCTGTAAAGATGTGACTAAATCAAAACATTTTTTGCGGCGAATGTAATTAATACCATTTTTCATTAGAATGCAGCACAAATGCAAAGCGAAGCTCTTTTTAAACTTCAAAATGCATTTTTATACTCGAACACATTGCTAATTTGATAAAATGGGCGGGCAGAACTCGAGAGTTATCAAAAAAAGAAAATCCGTTTTGATAGTACTAAGAGTAGTAAGGCAGTATGACCCTTGGCATCATTAGCGACAGTTTTTTGAGACCATTTTTATGGCGACGAAGTTTACAAACTTTTCAAACTTCAAATAGGGCAAAAACATTTTTTCTATACTTTTGCTAATTGTCCGTTTCGCCGCAAGCGATAGAAAACTATAATAGGTTTACTCGTTAGTCTATCGTTGTTTGTGTTTGTTTTATTGGCAGCTGTAAAATTGAAATTAATTTCGCTGTTAAAGCACGTAATCAAGTGTGCGTGTGGCGAGCTGGGACTCAGCTAAATGCAGAATGATAAAGCGATGAGCAACTGCAGCAGACGAATCGGCAGCCCAAGCCCACTAAAAACAATCTATCAACGCCAAACAGAAAGTTTTAAATCGAACGGAAAAAAAGATGAAGTACTTGAGCCCAGGCTTGCCCAGCACGGAAAGGAACTGTTTGTATGCGTTTCAGTTTTGTAATAGCCATAAATTATATTTTAATGATTTTTACTTAGCACACTTATTTTACCCTGAACCCATTAAAAATGGGTAAAAAGGGTTTATTGTATTTGTGCAAATGTATGTAACAGGCATAAGGAAGCATCTCCGACCCTATAAAGTATATATATTCTTGATCAGCATCAACAGCCGAGTCGATTAAGCCATGTCCGTCTGTCTGTCCGTCCGTCCGAATGCAAGGATCTCCGAGCCTATAAGAGCTAGAAATTTGAGCTGTAGATCCTCCTATTGCCCGCGCAAATCGAGTTTGTTTCCGTTATTCGATAACTTTCCGCGATTTCATCTAATCGATAAAAATCAATATCGAAATCCTGTCTTTTGAGCAATTTTGGTAAATAATATGAGCTAGAGTCACCAAACCTGACATGTAGCTTCTAGAATAGTATATATATATCAAGTATCTTTTTCTTTTATACCTATCGCCACCTCCCCGTTACCACCTAAAAGCTACAAATCAAGTTAATAATCCAACTTGTATTGCCCAGCAATTGAAGCCACAATTTATGTGTAATTGACTTTTTGAGAATACACAATTATATTTAAGATATAAATATACATACAATAAGATGTACTGTCGAAAATTTTCTAAGATCGGTTAAGAAACACAAAAGTTATGTGCGCACGTGTTAGCAGCAGCAAGCGCAAATTCCAAGAATTTCTGTATACATGTACGCACACACATTCATGCGCGTCTTCTTTAAATTCTATCAACAGCATTGCAATTGCGATTGTATTGTTTTCTGTGCTGCTATTTTAATTAGTTTTTTCTCATTGAAAGTCAATTATTGTTGTGGCTGATGATTAGATGCGGCATTAAATAATGCTGTCAGTTGCGAGTTCGAACCCTGCTAATGGAACTTTTTTTTTATTTTTTATTTATCTTTATTACTACTAAAGAAAACGAGCACGTAGCGCGAGATGCATTTGGTGTGGAAGTAAGCGGGTTCATGGTATACCCTAGTCGGGAGCTCCCGACCTCTTACTTGTTAATCTTTCTGAAGTGATAATATCATTTAGTTATATATTATTATCAAATTGTAAATGGGCTATGCAAGACTTTAATTTTAATTATGAAACTTTGAACACTTGAGTTAAGAGTTAATGGCAATAATATCATTCAATTCGGTAAAAATATTTACATATTTGCAAAAGTTGTTAAGACAGAATTATCAATTAAATTAAGGACTAATAATTATTTCGCACCAACTAAAGATAAATCTAGAATCCAATGTAAGACAATATATATATTTACTAGCGGGTATAACCCGGCCTTGCCCGTGGCACGTATGTTATTAAATCAATGTTCTCAAACAAATTTGAAATGATTTTGCAACTGATCGGACGGTAAACAAATAATATTCATACAAACGTTTTCCGCCAATTTACCACTGTTGCGAGTGGATTTCCCAAATCGCTGAAACACGAATTCATTACATTCTTATGTAGAGCTTTGAAAATAAGTTTGAAGCAAATCGGACACAATTTAAAACTTCGCACAAAAAATCTTTGAGTCGCATTCCCCCCGAAGAAGTTGAGTTCTGCGAAAAGTGAAAAACACGTCCCAAATGAATTTTCATATAGATACTTGGAAATGAATTTGAGGGCGAAACTTCACCCACCAAATTGTTGACCCCCATTTCCACCAAGGAGGCATGCATTTTCCAAAAAGTGCGAAACACCCCTCAAATGAATTTGAACAAAGACCTTTGAAAATAAATTTGAGGCCGATCGGATGGTAAATAAAAAAGTTACATACAAACGTTTTTCGCGATTTTTCCACACTTGCGGGTGGAATTTCCCGAAACCCCGTCTTAACCTGCACCTACATCACATAAGGTAGCGACAGTGAAAATTTCAGCTTCCTAGCTCTTACGGTTTGGGCTGTGCGTTGATCACCAATCAGTCAGTCAGTCAGGACAAACAGTTATATATATAGAGATTATAAGATATTAAAAGTTTTCATATTTATTCTTAGATCAATTTATAGAGCTGCTTATAAATAGTATTTGTATCATATTTGGTCGATCAAGCTCATAAATGTTCAAAGATATAGATTTCCACTCCTTACTTAGTCCCTAATGGGGTTATACCCGAGTAAATTTTCCTATTTTCAAGTCTCTGAATAACAGACGCGCGAATAGCAACATTTAAAATACTTATATTTCGAATTACTAAAGCAGAAAACATACAATTTTAAGGCCAAATATGTCACGATCAGAGGACCGACTGGAAAAGATTGACTATATAAAGTCCAGAACTGGACATAATTTTATATCACAGGCTGCTGTCCCAGTGTTTGGTCGGATTCGCTTGGCTACACTCAAATAACTCGACGCAAGACTTTGAAAAGCAATCACCAAATGCGTGTGGCCAACGAGAACTACGACTGACAATATATGTATATTGCAACGCCAGTTAAGGACAAGTATAAATGCTGGCTCATCAACAGCAGAGGGTGTACTCTCACACACACACACTCGCACACACTTTATCTGTGGGACAGCAGATATTTCAACAGGACAAATGGTCGGTGAATTCGCTAATGCGGAGAGATGGAGCAGAAGGAGCGGGAGTAGAGCTGGATGCGCTCATGTGTATCACAAGCGCACCGAATATTTGAGGCTAGGTTAAGTTGAAGTCGTGCGATTGGAACAAAACAACAACAACAGCAAAGAGAACAATTGATGCTGCGGCCACCTCTAACTCGGCCACACAGGCCCTCACATTGACAGCACTGGCCACTGCCATACTTCATTTGGCTATTAATTGTGTTAGCGAAATCAATTGGCATTGTCACAGATGTCCGCTGTTCGGCTCGCCCAACCATTTTATGTTTCTTTTATAATTGCCAGAACATTTGTAGTTAATAACTTTTCCAAAGGAGAGCATATAAGCATGCCAAACTCTGTCCGTTACACGCACACGCGAACACAAAACACGCGTGTTAGTTGCTTGTAATACGTATGCATAATTTTTCGCTTACTTGGCAGTGCAAAACAAATTCATACTGCGTTTAGGTTTTTCGTTTTGCATTCTGCGTTTTCCTCTCATTACCAGCCGAAAACGGGGCGATTGGACTTTGTTGACTGGTAGTTTGAAACCCAGCGAAATGTCTTTCGCCAGGGGTTCCCTCTTTGTAAACAAAATAAGCGTCAGATCTAATGAACGCCAATGAAAAGTGTAGGGAAAACATCTCGTTAACACAAATATGAAATTTTTTTAATCTAAGGGCTTGTTTACTTAAATCCTAAATATAATAGTTTGAATTCGACCGCTAATTTTTGAATCCCATATCTTTAATTACATTTTACGTAGCACAGGCGGTTATATTTCACTCAAAAAATTTCACTCAAATAAACAGTATGATCACTGTTTGAATATATATATGCGTGAATATATAGTGCATAAGCTGCTGCTATAAAAAACACTTGCCGCTGTTTTAGATCTTACTCAGGCTCGTGATCATACCCTGAACCCATTGAAAATGGGTAAAACGGGTAGCGCGAGGAAGAGGGTTCAGGATATCCCCTAGTCGGAAGGTCCCGAATAGAGCCTCTTACTTGTTTAATAATATTCACTAAAAATGTATTTGCAAAAAGTGCTTTCTATATTTACCTTCTTAATGGCTTGCCGCCCTCAGTTCCATCAAATTGAAATACATTGAACATTTTCCTCAAAATAATTTGCAACCTTTTTTTTGGGACAACAATCTTTGTCTCTTTTATCAAGCGCCAAATTTTCTGCATAGGTGAATGGATTGCAAAAAAATATATCACAGTGCATGAGTCCTTATAAAATTAAACACATTTTAAATATTTACATGTTAATAAACTTATATGATTCAATGCTAAGTGCATACTATCCAGTGATTGGACTGAAATTGGTTTTTGTATTATGGTCTAATAATTTTTTGTTTATTTATTTGCAGCTAGCAACATGATATGGCGATATTAGGGCCAATAGCAATATTTTGCCAAGTGTTTCCTTTTAACTACAAATACTATGTTCAAATTGCTAACAATATAAAATTGTGTATCTACAGGCCTATACAGACAGATGAAAACATTTGCGCACTATTAAAAAATAATTATATTTATATGTGGAAATTTTACTACTTTGCAGTTATTTCTGGAATTTGCCTAAGTCGCACTCGCATTGTTCATTTTTGGGAAATTCCCATTGGAAAAACGAAATTAGAATTCCATTGATTGATCTGGTTTCAGACAATATTTCTTAAAAATTGGGCAAACTTATTTCAGTATGTTGGTGCTTGCAATCATGTTGCGCATTTGCATATGTACATCTATCATATTCACCACACACGCACACAGCTAGCCACACGCATACAGGCACATCTATTACTTCCGTTTGCGCTTGCTTCCGTTTCGCACACATCGGACACTTTACACAGCCTCACCCTTTTCTGAATTTTCGTCAGCTTTCCCATTTCCACCCTTTAGTCGCCATTCCACCCACGTAACGCAATCGTAACATCGTCGCTTTGTTTAATTTTATTTGTGTTTGACGTCGGCGCGTATATAAAACGCACTGCAATATTGAAAAATTCCTTCGTTGTCATCTGCGCATCTCGTTGACGTTGGCGTCGCTTTCGGTACACGTTTAAACAAATTTCTACACCGCTTGCCAGGCAGAGGCACTTTCATGCTGAGTGTGTATTTGTACGCCTCTATGTACGGATGTGGCTGACTGATACTGTGTGCGCTAGATATTTTATGTAGGATTTTTTTGACTCTGCCATTTTTTGTGTAATCTCTATATATATAACTGTTTGTCCTGACTGACTGACTGACTGGCTGACTGACTGACTGATTGGTGATCAACGCAGTGTTTCACACTTTTAGGAAAATCCGTGCCTCCTTGGTAGAAATGGAGGTCAAAGATTTGGTGGGTGACGTTTCGCGCTCAAATTCGTTTCCAGAGATCTATCAGAAAAATCATTTGATACGTATTTCACACTTTTCGCAGAATTCAAACTTCTTCGGGGGGAATGCGATTTAAAGATTTTTTGGGCGAAGTTTTAAGTTGTGTCCGATTTGCTTCAAACTTATTTTCAAAGCTCTACATAAGAACTTAATAAATACGTATTTCAGCGATTTGGAAAATTCCACCCGCAACAATGGTAAATTGGTGGAAAGGGGGGACTGGGCGTCGTTGGAGCAACATGCAGACAATCAGAACTGCAAGCGACTCCACAATCAGGGGACGTGGTAAAGTGAAAAATATATTTCACCCTTCTCGGTTAAAAGATTTCTATGTTCGCTTTAGCTCGCAGACAGAGAGACACATAAAATACGAAAGCTAAACGTAGCAAAAAACAGCCATAAGCACAGTCGCATTCAGATAGATACTAAACTGATCAAAATAGGGAAATTAAATAAATAAAAAATATATGTACATATTTATATAAATGGGGATATTTTGTCTGTATCTGACATTTTAATAGTTTTGTTAGATTTTTCCTGCCGCCAGGCGAGAGGACGTAACTTTTATGCGTGCCCTCCTCAAAAGAGACTTTCTGGTGAGAATTTAAGTGGAGTGGATTCTGTGGAGCTCGCGAAGGCGTCCAACCCTCCCGTCAAGCTCTTCCCCCTTCGAGCCTACTCTTAAATAGGAGCCCATAATTTTTTTGTTGCGCGCCTTATCCGCCGTCAGCCCAAGAATGAAACGTAACTGATTTATATAAGCTTATTTCAACATTAAACTGGGATTGTATTAATAACATATCGGTCTTGTATTAAAAATCATTAAAACTTGATTCAATACTATTCCATTCATAAATTCTGCGTAATATGGCTGAAAAACGTAACAAACAATGCGTTATTCAAATATTTTCTTACTCAAAAAGTAATACTTGAAATATGAATTTTAAACTGCAATCAAGTATTACCGGCCTTACCGTACTGTTATGACCGGATTTACTTGATACAAGTACGAAATGATTTATTTTCTCTTTTACTTGGACTTTTATATAAGGAATTTTAACTGAGCCAATTTTAAAATAAGACCCTAAGACACGAATATTTTAAAAACCCTTGAAACGTAAATAAATTAAAGCATCAAAGAGCATGTATCTCTCTGTATCTGGCAGTCATTAAAATTACAGATATAGCTTTTTTCGCAAATTGCAGTAAGTTGACACTTTGAATGCTATATGAAGCAACGGCGCCTCGAAGAAACAGACAGATACAATCGACTTTTAAATTCTACGGTTTGCAGACATGAAAAGTCAACGCTCGCTGCCTTTAAGCACACACACAGACACACACACACACGAATAAATTGCTTATCTTGGGACTTGACTGCAAGGTATGAGAGTCTGGAATTAGTTTCAACTTGTTTCAGACACTACTCGAGAAATGCACACGAATTTGAGGCACTTAAAAGTTTTCAAGCGTTTGGCGGGGCCTTAGACTCGCCTGAGAGACAGTTTTCTAAGCGGCTTTTAATTAGCAGCCATCAAGTTCTAAGATATTTCAAGGATTTTCCAAGATGCCACTCACACATGAGTGAGCATTAATAGGGCAAGTACAATACATTTAGCTCAATTCTAGGAGCGGTTACATCACAGTGTATTGTGCCCCTCATTGTTGTGGTGCTCGAGCGTGCGTTCAAGAAATTCATTAATATTCTGCTTCGCGCTTTGCCATCTCCAATCTCGTTTAATAAAGACGCATGTGTAAAGTGCGTTTTGTTGCGGATTATGCAAAGCCGTTGCCAAGATATCACCCATTTTCCCTTACTTATCTTTCCAAATAGCATGCATTACTTTTTATAATTTTCATAATTATTTGCACACAAATATATTAAATTTGTATGCTTATAAGAGATTTATCAGATCCTTCAGATTCCCTGCAGGGCATATTAGATGTATAAGTATATCACTAAGCTGTCATAGGAAAATCGGGAAAGAGTTAATTCGTTGACCAAGCTCGGATTTTATTAGTTTCAATATGCTCCTTATAGATAACGATCGATTATTTATATAAAAGAACAATTATTTTTTAAATATCGTGACCATGCAAGAGCGAACTCCCCTATTCTCCTCAATTATCTCCAAAACGCTATTGAATCCTTGGATTGCCGAAGCTAAATAGTCGGACGTCCTCCATAAGCAACCGAACTAGGCGGTTCTGCCTTCTGCTTGGTTCTAAGCGGGGCAGCCATAGAGGCCAACCCCTTGAATGCTCAAGCGTGCCGATCGCCCCTCGTCTGGAGTTTAACTTAATTACCGGCTCTGTTGAGTGACGTCGGAGTCCCTGCATCACTTCAGGCGTAAATGAACGGAAATGAATTCATAAAATACGAGGCGCGAATGTGTGGCAAACTCGAAGTTCCGTAACGTTCCGCACGTTTAAAAGTGTAAATAATATGTCGGTTTAGTTTATCAAGTGAAAGGTGAAGAGGGTAGTGGGTATTTAGGGTGTATGTGAGTGTGCAACTGCATTTGTAGCCCTGCTCTATGGAGTTGGTGAGTTGGCAGGCTAAAAATTCCTCACCATCAGGCGCCCCTTTGCATGAAGGCAATAACAATATGCCCCACAAACAAGCATTGCACTGAAATGCTCCATGTGCCCCAGAAGGGTGGCGGGTGAGGGTGCGCGGTTCCACCATATTAAACAAATAATCTCAAATTGGCAAATCAATCGCAGATGCTATAGGAGATATAGATATAGAAGGTTGACAAAATAGATAGGAGATTGAAAGTAGAACATTTCTAATTCCTTGCCACAGATGGAGCAATGAAAACATATATGTATTTCAGTAGAGTCGGGATATAGGTAATGAAGTTTTAAAAATGTTTGCAACGCGTTGCTCTTTTTGCTCTGAAATTATAATATTATAAAAAGGGTCTACATAAATATTATACCATTTCATGATAATCTAATATTTGGATTATATATAAAATGCTAACATAGTATATAATATACAGGGAATTTCGTACTGTTTGTGGAAATGAAATCTATATTGACAAAAAATTATCTAATACAAAAGGCTCAGTCGGGAGCTCCCGACTAGGAGATACTCTGAACCGTCTTATTCCAACACCAAATGCAGCTCGTGCTACGCGTTCGTTTGCTTTAGTAGTAATATGATTAAATTAAAAAAAAAACCGAACCTCCCGGGTTCGAACTCGCAAAACATCACATTACTTGCCGACGCCTCTACTAAACAGCCACACCAATAATTGAGTCTCGAAAATAACGGATTAAAATAGCAGCACAGAAAGCAATGCAATCGGAATTGCAATGCTGTTGATAGAATTCAAAGCAGACGCGTGTGTGCGTACATGTATACAGAAATTCTTGCAATTTGCGCTTGCTGCCAGCCAAAACACGTTTTCTTTAATACCTGCTGTGATTCTTAACCGATTTTGATGAAATTTTCTACAGTATATCTTATTGTGCTATAGAATATTTTTATATTCTCAAAAAGTCACTTTATTTAAATTGTGGCTTACATTGGTGGGCAGTATAAATTGGTTTATTTATTTGATCTATATCTATGAGGTAGTATTTGGGAGGTGGTGATAGCTGTAAAATGAAAGATACTTGATATATGTACATATATATATTCGAGTCTAGAAACTACATGTCAAGTTTGGTGACTCTAGCTCTTATTATTTACCAAAATTGCTCAAAAACAGGATTGTGATATCGATTTTTATCGATTGCATGGAAAGGGACCAAGTTATCGAATATCGGAAACAAACTTGATCAGTATTCTATATTCTTTTCTACATTAAGATGTACTGTCGAAAACTTCATTAAGATACTTCAAAAGATATGTGCGCACGAGTTAGCAGCAGCTAGCGCAAATTCCAAGAATTTCTGTATACATGCACACATACACATTGCGCGTCTTCGTTGAATTCTATCAACAGTATGCAATTGCGATTGTATTGTTTCCTATGCTGCTATTTTAATTGGTTTTTTCTCACTAAAACTCAATTATTGGTGTGGCTCTTGAGTAGAGGTGGCGGCAAGTGGTGCGGATAGTTGCGAGACCGAACCCTACCAAAGGAACAATTTTTTTTATTTTCATTTTTCTTTGTTACTACTAAAGCAAACGAGCGCTACCTGCATTTAGTGTTGGAAGAAAAGGGTTCAGGCTTTTCCCTAGTTGTGAGCTCCTGACTAGAACCTCTTACTTGTTTTGCGTTAAATACATGTAGCTGTCAGCCTGGATTAGGCACATATCTTTTAGCGCTGGTTGGCCGTTGATTTCTTTCCATTGTTAAGTTCTACGGATAAACTTTGGACCAAAGCTTCCTTTTGACGCACTCACATACTAGGGAAGGCGACGAGGCGTGCAAAAGTTTCTCTTCTTACATTAAATTTGGGAAAGCAGCTCGAAGTTATGGGAAGCCTCAGCTACTTAAATTAGCGGCGTGAGCTCTTTTAACGAAAATTAAATTGCGTTATGTAAGAAAAGTCTCTCTTAACTCTACTCATGATTAACGCATTCCATTTTGCTCTTCATTTCCCTTTCACAAACACATTGACACACCCACATATTCCGACGCTAAAGCTCCTGCCTTTGTTGATAAGATTTTTTTTTGCAGCATTTAATAAAAAGCCCAGCTTGCGAAGATAAAGGCGTCGAAGGTAAGCGGGCGCACCTGCTTAGAACCCCAAAGCAGCAAAGTGCCTTTGGTGCAAACCGTAGCCGCACTCCCTACAAAAAAGAAGTTACACGCCTCTTTTATTCATGTCATACCCTAACCAACAAAGGGCTTAACTGCTTTACTAAAGTTTTGACAAATAAAAAATAAAATAGTAAAAACAAATTGTTTATTATACATATTCTTGCTCAACATAATATTAACTAGTTTATATTTATGTAGTATGTATACCCAACATATTGTAGAGTATCTCAGTAAATGATACTTTGTGAGACTTTGTCGGAATATACATAAATAAATATATAAGGCAACTTACACATATATATGTATATAAACATTCCAGCGCACTTGAAACTCGATCAGCCACTTATGTGCAGACCGATAGAGGCGCGTGCAAAATGCTGAACATGCACTTTGCCGCTAGCGCGCCTGTCGTTACGCTACGTATACATATATCTTATGTTTATGCCTTCTGCATAAACATATATACAGAACACATAATATAAGAACATTATGTATTTAGCTTAAGTCCACTTTCATGTATCAACGAGAAAGGAGGGCTATCTTCGGCACGCCGAAGATTTAAAACCCTTGCAGACCCAACCATTTCATAATGCTCATAGTGCTTGGCCCGTATCTAAAAAAGCACAGGAAAAATAAAAAAATGCCGAGTTTGGTCTTAAAAAAAAATTAAATTTTTTCCGATTTTACCTATGGCAGCTATATAATAAAGTAGTCCGATGTTGAAAGGATTTTGCAAATATATGAGGAACATAGTAAAACTAATAAATGCCGAGTCTGGTCAAGATATCATGAAAAACAAAACATTTTTCCATACAACTTAATTTTCCCCCGATCGTTCCTATGGCAGCTATACGTTATAGAAGTCCGATGTAAAAAAGATTTTGCATAAATAAAGGGAGTATAGTAAATCTAATAATTGCTTAGTTTGGTCAAGATATCTTTAAAAACGAAACAAATTTACATACAAAAACTTAATTTTCTACCGATCGTTCCTATGGCAGCCGTATGATATAGTGGTCCGATCCAGCTGGGACCGACATATGTACTGTGTGCAACAGAAAGAGGAGGTTCTGCATTATTTTATAAATATAGCTTCAAAACTGAGAAACTAGTTCGCATAGAAATAGACAGACGGACAGCCGGACAGACAGACATGGTTATATCGACTCGGCGGTTGATACTGATCAAGAATATACATACTTTATGAGGTATTATCCCATATTTGATAACTTGCCCCGTTTCCAAGTAATCGGTTAAAATCGATATCGAAATCCTGCTTTTTGGAAATTTTTGTAAATAATGAGAGATAGGGTCACCAAACTTGGCATGTAGCTTCTAGAATAGTATATATATTTCAAGTATCTATCATTTTATACACACCACCTCCCCGATACTACCTCGTAACTATAAATCAAATGAGTAAACCAACTTATACTGCCCACCAATATAAGCTACAATTTAAACGCAATTGACTTTCTGAGTATATACAAATATTCTATAGCACAATAAAATCTACTGTAGAAAATTTAATCAAGATCGGTTAAGAAAATGTGCGTTGGCTGGCAGCAAGCGCAAATTCCAAGACTTTCTGTATACATGTACAACAAATTCATGCTCGTCTTCTTTGAATTCTATCAACAGCATTGCAATTGCGATTGTATTGTTTTCTAATCTGCTATTTTAATCCGTTTTTGTCTCTTTAAGGCTCAGTTATTGGTGTGGCTGTTGAGTAGAGGCGACGGCAAGTAGTGTGGATTATTTTTTTTTTTAATTTTTTTATTACTACTAAAGCCAACGAGCGCAAGCTGTATTTGGTGTTGGTAGAAGAGGGTTCAGGGTATCCTCTAGTTTTCTTAGTTTGATACTGAAAAGAACAGCCAATTTGACATGCGCACCCGCTGAGCGTTTTATGACCTTCTGTTTTACATTTGCGCTTCAGCTCAGTTCAATATGTTTATGGCCATGTTAGTCTGGTGAGTGATTATCACATTTTTTTTTATTTATTTACCCAGAGGTCAAATAGATATACATAAATATGCATTCACTTATCAGCTGGTTGCGCTGCGCTCAGATTTGCATATGCACTTTGACTTTAACTCTTGGTTGCCCAACTACTAACTTATGCCAAATGAATAATAACACTGACACTATCGTATAAAATTATTTCTTCCTTGCGGATTAAAATAATATAAACATTAAACAGTGTTTATATATATTTGCTTATACTATATTCATGTGCTGGACTTTAGGGAGATTTTTGGATTACTGATGATTGTGAGCAATTATAAATATATTTACTGACTAATAAATTGTTGTTGAACATTAAATTTTGAATACTTGTTGTACTAAGATGCAGATTACCTTAATTAAAATTAAAATGTCATTGATTAAGGTTTTTGCTTATTATAAATATTAAATACTGATTAACTTTTGAACATTAATTGCTTTTTTTTTTCTTGGTGACATGGACACGTAATGCAGTAGAAGAATATTTTTTTAGGAACTTCGAAACCTTAAGCGCTGAAGATCATGGATGGGAGGGTATCGAACGCGAGAGTCAGCTTACATCCAAGACTTCGCCTCTACAGAGTATACTTATGAAAGCTATCACCATTGTATTGGCACTTTTAGTGATCGTTTAGTTGTGATTGTTTTATATTTTTCTTCGGTGTAGGGATCATGAATAAAATTGTGCATCGAGGTCGAATAGGCAAAAAATACATTTGAATATCACGCGTACGGACAAGTTAGGCTACAAATACATGCACAAATAGCCTAGGGAGCAACTTTTACTTCTTTGTTATCTCTCCTCAAAGGCATAACCAATGAGAGATGTAAAAAAAATTATATAAAGTTAAGAAGCTCATTTGGCACTGAAATCCTTGACGCCGACCACAAGCAGCGCGCAATCATCTTAAGTGTTCGCCTGGATACTTTACCCCAGTTCCCCCTCCCTTAAGAATATTTATTGCAAAAGTGCGCAGAAACAAAAATATGAAGAGCACCTAACTGATTTAAGAACAGTCGTCAAAAGGCAGCTTTTGCCGTTTGTCATATTAAATTAAGAAGCCTTTTCATTACGCAAATTTCCGTAAAATTTAACGCACTTCCTAACAAATGTTGCCACCGACTGCCGGCAATTCAATTTTCTTGCGAAAAGGGGTAGTGGAAAGATATTAACAGGCAACAGCCGTTGGCCAAAAGAGCGTCAAATTGAAAAGCGCTACTTACATAAAAATCAATTGTCGCAATACATTTTGCTTCTGCTAAATACGTCTGTGATTGTGTGGGTGTATATAATTACGTATGTAAATTGAACTTTATGTTCTCATGAATTTCATTCTGCGTTCTCAGAGGAATCCATGGCCCCAACTTGCATATTCCTCCAAAAGCGTGAATTTACGTCTTCTTTTTTCCCAACGTTTTTATACCCTGAACCCATTAAAAATGGGTAAAAGGGGTATAATGTTTTTGTGCAAATGTATGTAACAGACAGAAGGAAGCATCTCCGACCCCATGAAGTATATATATATATTCTTGATCAGCATCAGGCGACTCGCTCTAGCCATTTCCGTCTCTCTGTCCGTCCGTCCATCCGACAGTGTGTATGAACGCAAGGATCACAGAACCTATAAGAGTTAGTATAATAAGATCTACTGTTCATCAAGATCGGCTTAGAAACAAACAAGTTACTAAAGAAAACGTGCTTTGGCTGGCCTCGTGTTTGCAGCATTTGCAGCAAATTGAAAGAATTTCGGTATATGTACATGTACACACACATGTGTTGATGTGCTTTTATTATATTTCAGCTTGATATTATCTACAAACAACTGCTGAGATTCCTGTAACTGATGTATTTTTTTCTATTAAATCTTGTTTCTTTTATAGTGTTTTTAGCACTCGCGTGTCTACTTTGTCGCTTCTTGGAAAATGCTTGAGCTTTATTTGGTGGCCGTAATTTTTAATGATTTTCAAAATAAATGCAAGCCAGAAATAGAGCTGAACACGGGTTGGCCGGTGGTGTGGTATGTGCGGGAATCAGGCCAAAGTTAATGGCAGTAACAAATACAGCTGTTTTCTCTAGTAAACATGCAAGGGCACTTATTTTGTTGTTGTTGTTTGGCTGATACGGTATGCAGGACAACTTGCATAAAATATTTCGTGCTTATTACCAAAAACTTTGAAACAATTTAAAGTGCAATGCATTTTTTGAAATTGGATACAATTTTGTGGCACGTTCCCGAGGAGTCCGAAACTCATTAAATGAAACGGTTTATATTGAAAAGAAAGTTTGCAGACAGTTTCTATTTGGGCTTAAGTAGACAAGGTGTACAAATTTTTTAAGCGGATTGTGCAAAAAAGACGAGTTAGAACCGAATTTTGGGCAGGTCATAAAGCACTTCAAGTATATTTCATGCTCAACTGCGGCCCGACTCTAGACTGTAAACAAAGCAATGTGGCAAATGGCTTTGAAGCAAGCGCATTAAACAGTCGTTAATTTTACCCACACTTTCTCTCGCCTTTTGGCTACATTTCTCTCTGTTAGACCAGAGAAATAATTGCCAGAGAAATAACTGCTTGCTGGAAGCATATACTGAGCTGAAGTCCAGATCCAGGGCCAGAGCCAGAACGACAACAAAAACAGAAACCATGGTCCTAGTTTTAATTGTTGTTGTCCTATTTCTTGTTGCTTTTTGTCCTGAATGCAAGTATACCTAATACATGTAAAGTCAAGCTTAAAAATTTAATTGAAAATAGGGAGTTGAAAATTGAAGTGAAGCATGAGATAAATGAAAAAAATTTAATATAGAGAAATTCGAATATTGAGTATCAATCTAATCTTATTAATTTGATTTAATTTTAATAATTATATTCAATATATAATATAACTAGCGGGTATAACCCGGCCTTGCCCGTGGCAAGTTTAAATTATATTTTCTCAAAAAGCTTTGAAAATGATTTTGACACTGATCGGACGGTAAACAAACACGTATTCATTTAGTTTTTTGTAGAGCTTTGAAAATAAGTTTGAAGCAAATCGGATACAACTTAAAACTTCGCCCAACAAATCTTTGAATCGCATTTCTACCGAAGAAGTTTGGATTCTGCGAAAAGTGAAAAACACGTCTCAAATGAATTTTCATATATATCTTTGGAACTGAATTTGAACACGAAACGTCACCCACCAAATCTTTGACTCACATTTCCACCAAGGAGGGATGGATTTTCCAAAAAGTGCGAAACACTCCTCACATGAATTTCTTTGAAAATAAGTTGAAGCCCAATGGAATGGTGTACAAAAAAGTTTCATACAAACGTTTTTCGCGACTTTTTCACACATGCGGACGGAATTTCCCAAAATGCACCTACATCATATGAGGTATCAACAGTGAAAATTTCAGCTTTCTAGCTCTTACCGTATGGGCTGTGCGTTAATCACCAATCAGTCAGTATGTCAGGACAATTTTTTGTTGTTATTGAACCAGATTTACATGTAAAAATTTAAAATCAAAAACATTTTTGTACTTTGAACTTCTTCAGCAATCAGCTCGCAATAAACTTTTACCAAACTAACCAAAAATTATTTCTTTCTGTTAACAATCCGGTATTTTAAATTTGAGTTATTTTAAAAAATTTGGACTCAAAAATTGATTGGGAATGTTATTTTATCTATTAATTTATTTGTGCATTTAATTACAAAAAATATTTACTAAATATAATGATTTCTATACGCCCTTTGGCCTGATGTATGGTATGTTCGATTTTGGCTTGGCGACTATATGCAGCTGTTCGAAAGCTTCGTTGGAAATATGAACACACCTACAAAATAGAGTAAAACATATACATTCATCTACTTTGGATAGGACATTCATTAAAATTCGCAAAAATCTATGTGATTGTAAACCAAGTAATTTTACAATGGTATTTGCAGTGGAAATTATGTTTTCTGGTTACCTCTTGTAGCATTCGCCGGGAATATGCTATAGCGCCACTCTGTAAATCCTCTTCCTAAGAATGTGGGCTACTCATTTGTTGTTTTTTAAACCCCGAACGCATTAAAAATGGGTAAAAGGAGTATAATGTATTTGTGCAAATGTATGTAACAGGCAGAAGTAATCATCTCCGACCTCATAAAGAATATATATACTTGATCAGCATCAATAGCCGAATCCGTCCTTCCGTCCGTAAAAGATATCAGAACCTATGAGAGCTAGAGACTTGAAATTCTAGCTGTAGGTCCTCCCAGTGCCCGTGCAGATCGAGTTTGTTTTCGATAATCGATAACTTGTCCCGTTTACATGTAATCGACAAAAATCGAGATCGTTATCCTGTTTTTTGAGCATATTTGGTAAATAATTAGAGATATGGTCACAAAACTTGACATTTAGCTATTAATTTATATATATATATAAAGCCACAATTTATATGCAATTGAGCTTTTGAAAGTTTATAAATATTCTATAGTACAATAAGATCTACTGTTGAAAATTTCATCAAGATCGGTTAAGAAACACAAAAGTTATTACAGAAAATGTGTTTTGGTTGGCCACTAGTTTAAGGCAGGAAATGGGTTATGTATATATATTCTTGATCATCGTCAAAAGCCGAGTCGATCTAGCCGTGTCTGTATGTCTGTCCGTCCGTCCGTCCGTCCGTTTGTATGAACGCAAGAATCTCAGAACGTATAAGAGCTAGAGACTTGAAATTTTGTGTGTAGGTTCTCCTAGTGCCTGCGCAGATCGAGTTTTTTTTTCGATATTCGAAAGCTTGCCCTGTTTCCAAGTAATCGATACAAATCGATGTCGAAATTCTGTTTTTTGAACAATTTTGGTGAATTATAAGAGCTAGAATCAACAAGCTTGACATGTAGCTTCTAGAATAGCATATATATATATACTAGCGGGTATATACCGGCCTTGCCCGTGGCACGTATGTTATAAAATCAATGTTCTCAAAAAAATTTGAAATGATTTTGAAACTGATCGGACGGTAAACAAATAACTTTCATACAAACGTTTTCCGCCAATTTACCACTGTTGCGAGTGGAATTTCCCAAATCGCTAAACACGTATTCATTACATTCTTATGTAGAGCTTTGAAAATAAGTTTGAGGCAAATCGGACACAATTTAAAACTTCGTACAAAAAATCTTTGAGTCGCATTCCACCCGAAAAAGTCTGGATTCCGCAAAAAGTGTGAAACACGTCTCAAATGATTTTTCTTATAGATCTTTGGAAACGAATTTGAGCGCGAAAAATCACCCACCAAATTTTTGACCTCCATTTCCACCAAGGAGGAACGGATTTTTCAAAAAGTGTGAAACATTGAACAAAGATCTTTGAAAATAAGTTTGAGGCCGATCGATAGCTCTTACGATTTGGGCTGTGCGTTGATCACCAATCAGTCAGTCAGTCAGTCATTCAGTCAGTCAGTCAGTCAGTCAGTCAGTCAGGACAAACAGTTATATATATAGAGGTTAAGTATTTTTCATTTTTAAGCTAATGCCACCTCCTCGCTACTACCTCATAGCTATAAATCAAGTAAAAGCACCTATTCATACTGCCCACCAATATAAGCCACAATTTAAATGCAATTGTCATTTAGAGAATACACAAATATTCTATAACATCATAAGATATATTGTAGAAAATTTCATTAAAATCTGTTAAGAAGCACAGAAATATTAAAGAAACCGTCTTTTAACTTTCCTTGGATGAGCGGCAAGCGAAAATTCCAATAATTTACGTATACATGTACACACAAATTCATGCGCGTCTGCTTTGAATTCTATCAACAGCATTGCAATTGCGATTGTATTGTTTTCTGTGCTGCTATATTAATTCTTTTTTTTCTCATTTAGAATCAGTTATTGGCGTGGATGTTGAGTAGGGGCGGCGGCAAGCAGTGTGGCCAGTTGCGAGTTCGAATCCAAACAAACCTATTTTTTTTTGGCTAATGTGGCTTTGAATAGAACAGGCAGCAAGTATTGCGGTCAGTTACGTGTTCGAACCCTGCCAAAGGACATTTTTTTTTATACCCTGAACCCATTGAAAATGGGTAAAAAGGGTATAATTTACATTTGCAAATGTATGTAACAGGCAGAAGAAAGCACCTCCGACCCCATAAAGATTTTATATTCTTGATCAGCATCAGTAGTCGAGTCGATCTAGCCACGTCCGTCTGTCTGTCCGTCCGTCCGTATGTATGAACGCAAGGATCGCAAAACCTATAAAAGCTAGAGTCTTAAAATTTTGTATTTAGGTCCTCCTAGGGTCCGCGCAGTACGAGTTTGTTTCCGATAATCGATCACTTGCCCCGTTTCCAAGTAGTCGATATAAATCGATATTGAAATCCTGTTTTTTGAGCAATATTGGCAAATAATAAGAGCTAGAGTCACCAAACTTGACATGTAGCTTCCAGAATAGTATATACATATATATCAAGTATCTTTAATTTTATACCTATCGCCTCCTCGCTACCATCACAAAGTTATAAATCAAGTTAATTATCCAACTTGTATTGCCAACCAATTTAAGGCACAATTTTAATGCAATTATCATTTGGAGAATACACAAATATTCTATAGCACAATAAGATCTACCGTAGAAAATTTTATCAACATCGGTTTGGAAACACAGAAGTTATTTTATAGGGCATGAAGCGCAAATTGCAAGAATTTCTGTATACATGTACACGCACACATTCATGCGCGTCTGCTTTGAATTCTATCAAGAGCATTGCAATTGCGACTGCTGGTTTTCTGTGCTGCTATTTTAATTTGCTTTTTTTCTCGATAATACTCAATTATTAATGTGGGTATTGAGTAGAGGCGGCAGCAAGTAACGCGGTCAGTTGCGAGTTCGGACCCTGCCAAGCAAACTTTTTTTTTTTTAATTTATCTTTATTACTACTAAAGCAAACGAGGGTGCAGCGCGAGCTGCATTTGGGGTTGGAAGAAGAGGGTTCAGGAAAAGACAATATAAACATTTGTTTAAATTGTCTTTGGTCAGTGTATCCCCTAGTCGCGAGCTCCCGACTAGAACCTCCTACTTGTTGTAAATAGTTTATGCCTTTGTTCTCGCGCTAACGAACATCAACGCCAGCACACCACCCACTCACTCACACGTCTATGAGTATTTGGAATATCACATTTCATAGTCATTGAATACGACGAGCACTTTTGATATAAAATCCAAAAGTGAAGAATAAGATTAAATAAAATGTATTAACAAATGCGGCGTATACTTAATGTGCAGTGGCATACTATATAACGTATAAAAGCTCCGAATTAAGAATGTGTTTAGCTGACTTTAATTTGATTTTGTTGGTTTAAAACTTTTTTTTTTTTATTGAGTATGCGAGGAATCGGCCACCAATATTGACGATACCAAGGCAGGTAGGGTAAGTGTTGAGGCCACACCGGTTTTAAACTTTAATGTGGATGTTGATTTACAATATTATCTCTTATTATAAAAATCATTTTCTATCAGATAAGCACAATTTAAAGACGGTTTGCCGATGTGCAACCGAAATATATCGGAAGCAAAGTATGTTTTCATTGCTCGTCCTTACAAACACGGACCTCGAGCCAGCCAACAAATATTTTGAAATATGGAAAGGTCGCCAGAGCCATCAATAAAATTGAGCACAATTTTAATAAAATTGAGTATTGCTTTGCAATTAATTTAAAACAAAACCTTTTAATAACTTAATAATATAATTTCTTGGCAAAAATGTATGGCAAACATATTTTTTAAATTACTTCATTATCAATTTAAATAATAATAGTACAGTGCTGAAACGAACATTTTTTCATATTGTTAGTTATTGCTAAGAATTGGCTGCGCCCAACAAGACAAAGATGAATATTTTGCTTGCATTCTGAATATTTTTTCACTTGAATGAATCTACAGATTAAAAGGCATGGAAAATACAATATTAAATGTAATAAAGTACTTTGAAAAATATATCGAATATATGATAGAAAATTTTAAAAAGCGGCTACCAACAAAAGTATTGACAAGAACGCTTTTGAAACTTCCGCTTGACCAAACCTATTAAAATCATAAATTTGGCGGGTGTGTGGTAAAATATCGTTCAAATACAACAAGTATTGGATTTATATATGCATTGCGTTGAACAGTAAAGGGAACTATGGATATTTATGAGACTGCTTCAAATGAAATACATTTTATGAAATTCATAAAAATTTTACTCCAGAACGCGTAAAAATGCAATAAGAAAATAAAAACCGCCACGAGAGAGCCTCAGTAAAGGTGTCTCGTCTTGGAGATGCCCTACACACAGTTTTTGAAAGATTATATTAGTACTGATATCAGAGCTTTGCATCGTAAATAACACATTGAGAATTTAATAAATAATAGTTAATATTTATAATATTAATGTGGTAAAATAATCTGTTTAGATTACAGGTAGTATGGCTTCTAATCGGCAGCTGCTGTCTACACACACTTGCATAACTTTAATAAGCCTTTTTAAATGATCTTATAGAGTATACAAGCAATTTTACAGTATCCATAAAAATACCGAACATTCAACAAATAAATAGGCAACGAATAAGATGCTAACAAGGCAACCTAAAGTTATTTTTATTGCAAATCTGAAATTCTATCTAGATCCTTGGATGCATTAATTTTGATTGTTTTATTAGGCCAGACCTTGTTCTGCTTAGCTTATAACACATTGAATAGCCAATAAGAATTTGCCAGTAAGGGTATTAAGTAATCAAATCCGATGCTACTTCAAGAGTTTTAAACTCTTTTTAAATAAAGGCCACATTTATTCGAAAAACGCTTCGAATATTGTGGCAATCAGAAGTTAACCCTTGTCTAGTTCGCCAATTAAACACCAATGCACACAAAGAACTATATGCACACATGTGCACCACAACCAAATGTAACCAGTTAAGATTGCCCAACTAGGATATACTCCATAACTACCACTCACAAAGAACATACCAGGTAATAGTGCTACTTCTTCCCCGAAAGCCATACAAAATTAAACTCACCCTTGCGTATTTCATGTATTTATTATCCGGCTGTTTCTCATAGTATATGTATATAATAGATACCAATTAAAGTTTCTAACCGTTAGATTATACGTGATATTCTTGAAATACAGGCAGAATTATCGATTATTTGAAAAAAGCGAGATCCACGTGTAAGAATAACAGACTTGCGGAAACTTCATTACAGTCTAACAACAAACTACTCAATACCCCATTGCTAATATCATATATTTTTACAGCAATTCAGTTCTGGAATAAAATACACGGCAACTACCTACATTTTTGTAGTTTCTTGAAAGCCGAAATTTTGTTGTATAGTTTAGAGCCGTCAGACCACTTTTTTTAAGGCGTCTGCTAACTAATCAGTAGTGAGCTGTCAACTTGACTTGTTGCTGTATTATAATACAAATTCTAAACTTTGAAAGCACGCTGTAGCAGATCCGAACCATGACAAATAGTTTGTGGAATATGTTTATAGCAGCTGGACTTGCAAATAACTGCCTTAAATAAAAAGTTAATATAAATATTATTGTAAATAACATGTAAACTCTTTTTTGGCTTAATCATGGAAATCTAGGTGATGATACGCATAAAAATTGTAGGACGCTTGGTAATGCAATGGAATTCTGTATTAGCTTAATCAACACAAGGAAAAAATATCTGAAGCAATAAAAACCTCAAACAGTATATATATATACTGCAACTGCAGTTAAGTGTAAAGGTCTTCTCACCTAGCAAGCAGCTAATTGTTGAAGGAGCTTATCGACAGATGTGTACCCGCACATATATTACGGCAAGAGCTCAACTTAAACTTTTTAACGGTCGCCGTTTTCTGATTTAAATTGAACCGCGTCGGCGATCCTAACAGCTTGCGTTTGAATACCAAAGCTTTAGCGATCCGCTTTTGTCTGTCACTGTCAGCCGCGACAGATTCTGCCGCTGCGACAAAGCTCCTGCGTGCACGTTGGCAGCTATCTTTAATTTAATGCGCGAAAGAAAAAGCTCTTAGAGCTCTTGTAACCCTCATCGAAAAATTATTTTACAACCGAAGGTCCGGCTACGGCGGTTCAGACACAGCCCCACCAAAAATAAATTTAAACAAATTCGGGCGTATAAAGAGCCCTCAAATGGAAATGGGCGTAAAAAATTTGGTTTGTGTCGTTTCGCCCTCAAATTCATTTCCAAAGATACATATATATATGAAAATTCATTTGAGACCTGTTTTTCACTTTTCGCAGTATCCAAACATCTTCGGTGGAAATGCGATTTTTTGGGCGAAGTTTTAAGTTGTGTCCGATTTGCTTTAAACTTATTTTCAAAGCTCTACACAAGAATTTAATGAAAACGTGTTTAAGCGATTTGGGAAATTCCACCCGCAACAGTAGTAAATTGGCTGAACTCGTTTGTATGAAAGTTGTTTGTTGACCATCCGATCAGTTTCAAAATCATTTTCAAAGCTTTTGCCAAAGCTTGCCACGGGCAAGGACGGGCTATAGCCGCTAGTATATGTATATATATTTATATATAGAGTGAATTTGAATACAAATATATTTCCTATTGTTCTTGGGGTAATTTGTGAATTTTTATACCCTTGCAGAGGGTATTATAATTTTGTCGTGAAATGTGTAACGCATAGAAGGAGACATCTCCGACCCCATAAAGTATATATATTCTTGATCAGTATCAACAGCCGAGTTGATATAGCCATGTCCGTCTGTCCGTCTGTCCGTCTGTCTGTTTCTATGCGAACTAGTCTCTCAGTTTTAAAGCTATCTTTATGAAACTTTGCAGAAGTCCCTCTTTCTGTTGCACGCAGCTCATATGTCAAAACCAGCTGGATATCATATAGCTGCCATAGGAACGATCGGTCGAAAAGTAGGTTCTTGTATGAAAAACATTTTTGTTTATAAAGTTATCTTTACTAAACTTGGTATTTATTAGTTTTACTACGTTCCCCATATATATGCAAAATCCTATTAAGATCGGACAACTATATCATATAGCTGCCATAGGAACAATCGGTCGAAAATTAAGTTTTTGTATGGAAAATTTTTATGTTTTTCAAGATATCTTGACCAAACTCGGTACTTATTGGTTTTACTCCGCTCCCCATATATATGCAAAATCCTATTAAGATCGGACAACTATATCATATAGCTGCCATAGGAAAGATCGGTCGAAAATTAAGTTTTTGTATGGAAAATTTTTTTGTGTTTCAAGATATCTTGACCAAACTCGGTATTTATTAGTTTTACTACGCTCCCCATATATATGCAAAATTCTATTAAGATCGGGAAACTATATCATATAGCTGCCATAGGAACGATCGGTCGAAAATTAAGTATTTGTACAGAAAATTTTTATGTTTTTCAATATATCTTGACCAAACTCGGTATTTATCAGTTTTACTACGCTCCCCATTTACATGCAAAATCCTATAAAGATCGGACAACTATATCATATAGCTGCCATAGGAACGATCGGTCGAAAATTAAGTTGTTGTATGAAAAACGTTTTTGTTTTTAAAGTTCGCTTTCGATCACATCTTTTTCGATCACAGAAGCAAGCACAAAGTGCTTAGAATTCGTGATAACCGAAAAGGTTCGGCCTGCAAGGGTATTAAATCTTCGGCGTGCCGAAGATAGCCCTTCTTTCTCGTTTGTATATATTTTTGTTTGGGGATTTTTTTTCCCCAATTAGTGTCGGAGAGTATCTTATTAAGTACTACTCACAATTAAAACCCATCATACCTACAAGAATGAATACTGGGCCATAATAAATAATCAAACCAATTTTAAAACCCACAGAATATATCAGAAAACAAATATTAAAAACAAAACAGCTGTCACAAAAATACCAGTTGCTGCAAACTCTCCGATATATGTAAGTTTGTACCGTTTGTTTTGATTTTTACCTTATTTTGGCACTGATAAGCACATCCAAACTGACATGCGCCCCTGCTGAGCGTTTTATGACATTCTGTTTTACATTACGCTTCAGCCCAACCCAATAAGTTTATGGCCCGTGTCAGTCTGGTGAATGCTTATCATATTTTATTCTAACTACCCATCGCTCAAATACTAGCTACAACAAAAGCAACATAACGCAAAAGAAAAGATAGAATAGAATATGTACATACATATGTGTATTTGGTTGGCTAGCTGGTTGCGCTGCGCTCAGATTTGCACATGGACTTCGAGTTTAACCCCCTGTTGCCCAACTTTGTAAAATGAAATAAAAATAATACATTATTTTTTATTTATTTATTTTTATTTTTTATTTTATTTATTTATTTATTAATGGTCGAGAAGACGAGTGTCTTCCTAATTATTTAAAACATTATACATACATTAGAAGAATTAAATGTTAAAAGCCTAGTTAGAAAACACAATTTTCTAGTAGCATCACCGACCGATGGAGGTGTTTTATTTGCCAGTCCGGCCAGCTGTGCCCCTTTTCGCAGCCAATTTTTTCAGTGATGTTATTAGGGCCTACAGCTAAAAAGGAAGGTGTTGTTGTTCTGAAGCAAAAGTTAAAAATAATCAAAATTTACTATGTTATTTAAGAAAATACAATGAATAGGGAAAAAGAGAAAGAAGTTATTGACAAATTAAAGAAATTTAAACTAGATATATAGAGAGTTAGGCAGATAGGATGAAGAGATAGAAAGGGAAAATCACCGACCCGGTGGGAAAATTTATAGCCTGTCCGGCAAGCTATGACCCTGCTCATAGCTGGGAATGGTCAGTGAGTTCCCGAAGGTATCCTGAAAGCAACGATTTTATTAGGGGTAGAGAAAGTTCGATAGAGAAGACTAGATGCAAACTATTTTAATTTTTACATAACACGTGAAAAGGATTGTGCATAGCGTAGTCTGTTGTGCACGTCGATAGGAATAAGGGGCGGTAATTTTTGGTTGGTCTAGCCGGAACAGAGAATTGAAGACGCCCTAACAGAAAAGAAGAATCTATATCGCCAACAACCAACTTATGTAGAAAGACAACACCGAGAATCGTCCTAAGGTTGATTAACGACGGAAGATTAAGAAGAAGCAGCCTGCTGGAATAGGATGGCAACCAAAGATTAGGGTCCCAATTTAAACCTCGTAAGGCAAAAAGCAGAAATTGCTTCTGAACATATTCAATACGATCCTGGCTATTGTTATACTGCGGAGACAAATTGCAATTAAATTAAACTTTATAATTTTTTTGTGAGCATAGCACTTGCCCAATACTATAATAATTTAATGCCCCAATCGAAATTTTGGAATTTCTGAAGATTTTTGAGCAATTATATATATATATTTAGTAACTAGTTTTTGTCCAACGAATTATTTTTGAATCATAAATTTTGAATGCCACTTGCTCTACTAAGATATATAATACCTTAATAAAAGTTAAAATGCCATTGAATACTGCTTTTTTGTTTAATACATATTAAGTACCTATTAAGTTTTGAACATGAATTGCAACGTTTTTTTTCGTTCCTGGTGACATGGTGACATAGTGCAGTAGAAGAATGTTTTTTTCTTGGGATCTTCAAAACCTTATACGCTAAGATCATGGTTGGGACGGTATCAAACGCGAGAGTTAGCCTACACCCAAGACCTCGCCTTTACGGAGTATACATGCCCCTGATGAAAGCTATCACCATTGTGTTGGCACTTTAAGTGCTCGCTTAGTTGTGCATGTTAAAGATTTTTTTCGGAGTATAGCTCCTAAATTTAGTTTCTGTAGGGATCCGAAAATAAAATTTTGTAACCAGGTCGAGACATGGCACAAAAACTCCCACCCGAACCCCCACGCACTGCCGTACTAACTCAATAACAAGGAGTCTCGGTTAATACCTCCCAAATTGTTTTGTATTACTAGACTGGCTTCACCACAGTACTTGCTACAGCTTAAAGGTGTAAAAGCGAGTTGAGTTGAAGGATAAGGACAAGGACACAAGTATTTGCGACAGCCACAATTATGCTTGAAATTAAACGTAACTAAAGATTGTAATCAAGTCTGGGACCAGGGCAATTGGGCGCGTAAGAGGACACGGCACTGATGAAAAGCCATAAGTATTAGATGTGGCACCATAAAATCAGTGAGCAGTAACTAATGATGTTCATAATCAGAGGCGCGTGTAAAAGCATAATGGCAAGGAGTAAAGGCAGGCGTAGAGAAGAGATAGGAAGTAGAAAGTGCGTCTGGTGTTAAGTTGGAAGCCACAGCAAGTAGCCATCACTTAATTAATCACATACAACCTGTGTAATAGCGTGTGTACGTGTGTGAGGGCGCGTGTGTTGTGGAAGTCTCAGCTGTGGACTTTAATTTAGTGGAAAATAGACAACAAAGTCAAATTAAATTGCAATCGAAAGGGCTTGAAACAAAAAACTCGAATGGGCCGTGCGAATTGGACCAATTCTTGATTTAAGTTTTTGGTTGAAGCGGTTACGTCTTAACTCTGTCTGTTCACATAATTGGGGCATAAAATGAATCTGTGAGCAGCGCTGAGGCCGTAAAAGGGCGATACAGAGAGCGAGGCATGGAAATGAATCGGGCAAAAGCCGGAAGCATATGTGGTTGTTTATGTGGCAGCATCAGAGATACATTTACAAGTTGTTGGCTGGCTGGCCTCGTTTATTGCGCAAAAACACACATACAAACACAGAGACAAGGTTATACTCAAGTGGCACAATCTGGAGATCCGGTTCCACAATAAAATGTCGAGTTTTCTACCAAAAGCCTTTGCCGAGAATGCCGCGTTGTGCTTATTTGTAGCCAATATATATACAAGATACCCACGCTTTTAAAATGTGCCTACGCTTAAGTGTTAGGTCCCAGCCCTACTGGAATAACGCAGATTGTCATACATTTTAAGTGATTTTTTTAGACCCTGAACTCATTGAAAATGGGTAAAAAGGGTATAATATATTTGTGCAAATGTATGTAACAGGCGGAAAGAAGCATCTGCGACCCCATAAAGTATATATATTCTTGATCAGCATCAATAGCCGAGTCGATCTAGCCATGTCCGTCTATCTGTCCGTCCGTCCGTATGTATGAACGCAAGGGTCTCAGAACCTATAAGAAATTTTAGCTGTAGTTTTAGTCCTCCTAGTGCCCGCGCAGATCGAGTTTGAATCTGATATTGGATAACTTGTAAACGGATTCCAAGCAATCGATAAAAATCGATATCGAAATTCTGTTTTTTTTAGCAAATTGGGTAAATAATAATAGCTAGTGTTACCAAATTGATATTTTGCTTCTAGAATAGTATAAATACATATATCAAGTATCTTTCATTTTATACCTATCGCCACCTCCCCGCTACCACCATAAAGCTATAAATCTAGTTAAGTAACCAACTTGTATTGCCCACCAATTTAAGCCACAATTTAAATGCAATTGGCTTTTTGAGAATACACGAATATTTTATAGTACATTTTTATCGATTACTTGGAAACGGGGCAAGTTATCGAATATCGGAAAAAACTCGCGCGGCCATTAGGAGGACCTGCAGCTCAAATTTCAAGTCTCTAGCTCTTATAGGCTTTGAGATCCTTGCGTTCATACATATGGACGGACGGACAGACGGACATGGCTGGATCGACTCGGCTGTTGATGCTGATCAAGAATATATATACTTAATGGGGTCGGAGATGCTTCCTTCTGCCCGTAACATACATTTGCACAAATACATAATATCCTTTTTACCCATTTTAAATGGGTTCAGGGTATAAAATAAAAAGTTCCCTTGGCAGGGTTCGAACTCGCAACTGAACGCATTACTTGCAGTCGCCTCTACGCAGCAGCCACACCAGCCACAAAAAACGAGAAGGAAGGGCTATCTTCGGCTAGCCGAAGATTTAATACCCTTGCAGACCCAACCTTTTCATAATGTTCATATCTAAGAAGCTCAGGGAAAAAAGTTAATTCCGAGTATGGTTGAGATGTCTTGATAAACAAAAAAGTTTTCCCCACAACAACTTAATTTTCGACTGATCGTTCCTTTGGCATAGTGGGCCGATCTTAATAGGATTTTGCATATACATATATATCGTGAAAAACAAACAAATTTTCCATACAACAATTTAATTTTCGACCGATCATTCTTATGGCAGCTATATGATTAAGTGGTCCGACCTTAATAGGATTTTGCATATATATGAGGACCATAGTCAAACAAATAAAAGCCGAGTTTGGTCAAGATATCGTGAAAAACAAACTTTTTTTTCATACACCAACTTAATTTTCGACCGATCGTTCCTATGGCAGCTATATGATATAGTGGTCCGATCTTAGTAGGATTTTGCATATATATGAGAAGCATAGTAAAACTACTAAATGCCTAGTTTGATAAAGATATATTTTTAAACAAAAATGTTTTTCATACAGGAAACTACTTTTCGACAGGTCGTTCCCATGGCAGCGATATGATATAGTGGTCCGATCCAGATGGTTTTTACATATGAACTGCGTGCAGCAGAAAGAGGCACTTCTGCAAAGATTCATAAAGATAGCATTAAAACAGAGAATAGTTCGCATAGAAACAGACAGACGGACATGGCTATATCGACTTGGCTATTGATACTGATCATGGAAAGATATACTTTATGGGGTCGGAGATGTCTGCTTCTATGCGTTACACATTTCACGACAAAATTATAATACCCTCTGCAAGGGTATAAAAATAGTTTCCTCGGCAGGATTCGAACTCGTTACTGACCGCGCTACTTTCCGCCGCCTCTACTCAATAGCCACACCCATTATTAACTCTAATGAGAAAAAGCGAATTGAAATAGCAGCAGTGAAAACAATACAATCGCAATTGCAATGATGTTGATAGAATTCAAAGCAGAAGTCTTAACCGATATTGATGAAATTTTCAGTAGTATATCTTATTGTATCATAATTTATTCGTGTATTCTCAAAATGAGAATCGCATTTAAATTGTGGCTTAATTAGATAGGCAACACAAGTTGGCTTAGTAATATGATTTATAGCTTTGTGATGGTAACGGGGAAGTGGCGATAGCTATAAAATGAAAGATACTTGATATGTATGTATATACTATTCCAGAAGCTACATGTCAAGTTTTTTGGTTCTAGCTCTTATTATTTACCAAAATTGCTCAAAAACCAGGATTTCGATATCGGTTTTTATCGACTACTTGGAAACGGTGCAAGTGTTCGATTATCGAAAACAAACTCGATCTGCGCATGGACTAGGAGGACCTACAGCTAAAATTTCAGCTGAACCCATTGAAAATGAGTAAAAAAGGGTATTATGTATTTGAGCAAATGTATGTAACAGGCAGAAGGAAGCATCTCCGACCCCATAAAGTATATATATTCTTGATCAGCATCAACAGCCGAGTCGATTTAGTTATGTCCGTTTGTCCGTATGTATGAACGCAAGGATCTCAGAACCTATAAGAGCTAGAGACTAGAAATTTTAGCTGTACTCCATGCGCAGAATGAGTTTGTTTCCGATAATCGATAACTGGCACCGTTTCCAAGTAATCGATAAAAATCGAAATCGAACTCCTGTTTCTTGAACAATTTTGGTAAATAATATGAGCTAGAGTCACCTAACTTGACATGTAGCTTCTAGAATAGTATATATATATCAAGTATCTTTCATTTTATAGCTATCGCCACCTCCCAGATGCCACCTAAAAGCTTTAAATTATGTAAGTAAACCGACTTATATTGCCTACCTATCTGAGCCACAATTTAACTACAATCGTGATTTTGAGAATATACGAATATTTTAAACTACAATAAGATCTAGTACTGAAAATTTCATCAAGATCGGCTTAGCAACACGAAAGAAAATGGGTTTTGGCCTGCAAACACGTGCAGCAAATTCAAAGAATTTTTGCATGCATGTACACACACACATTAATGCGGGTCTGCTTTGAATTCTATAAACAGCATTGCAATTGCGATTGTATTGTTTTCTGTGTTGCTATTTTAATTGTTTTTTCTCATTTAGACTCAATTATTGGTGTGGCTATTGAGTAGAGGCGTCGGAAAATAGCGCGGTCAGTTACGAGGTCTGCAGATGAAACTATTTGTTATTTTTTTTTGGCTGTTGCGTAGAGGCGGCAGCAAGTAATGCGAGAAAGATAATTCTCATATCACTCATATCACTCATATCACAGAATTAAGAAGAAAGAAGTTCGATTAAGCTATGGAATATTTAGCCAAGTCACTACTCGAACCAAGCTTATTCAACTTTTTGAAATATTTAGATTTTCTATTTTTATACCCTGAACCCATTGAAAATGGGTAAAGAGGGTATAATGCATTTGTGCAAATTTAAGTAACAGGCAGAAGGAAGCTTCTCCGACCCCATAAAGCATATATATTCATGATCAGCATCAATAGCCGAGTCGATCTAGCCTTGTCCGTCTGTTTGTCCGTCCGTCCGTCCGTATGTATAAGGGCAAGGATCTCAAAACCTATTAGAGCTAGAGAATGCCCGCGCAGATCGAGTTTGTTTCCGATATTCGATAACTTGCCCCGTTTCCAAGTAATCTATAAAAGTCGATATCGAAATCCTGTTATTTTTTTTTGGCAATTTTGGTAAATAATAAAAGCTAGACAGTGTATATATTCATGATCAGTATCAACAGTCGAGTCGATATAGCCATGTCGGTCGAAAATTATGTTGAATGGAACATTTTTTTGTTTTTCACGATATCTTGACCAAACTCGGCATTTGTTTGTTTTACAATGCTCTCTTCATTTATGCAAATCTTATATACATCGGACTACTATATCATATAGCTGGCATAGGAACGATCAGTTGAATATTAAGTTGTTGTATGGAAAACTTTTTGTTTTTCAAGATATATTAACCATACTCGGCATTAACTACTTTTCCTGAGCGCATTGATACATTTCTTGACCATCTTAACTTAACTTTACAATAATGGGATTAACATACTTAACATTACTTATTAAGTTTTATAATTATTCGATATGGCTTTTCTTTATCTATGTACCTGGTTTGAGAGATCGATGGAGGGATCCTGCGTAGTCTCCGTTGCTTTTTTCTGCAAAGCCTTCTTGCTAGTTTATTGCGGTGGGCAGAAAGACAGGCCATGTAGCTGGTGGACTGCAGTCGTAACAGGTCACCCACCAAGGGAACCTTTGGGTTTATTGCTAAGGTCCGGTTGCGGATGTACCAGGGGGCCCCAGTAGTTAGTCTCAGCACCTTGGATTGGAAGACATTAATTTTCCTCCGCTTTCTGCTTGCCTTTAGGAGCCATGCCATTCTTTTTAGTTTTTGCCGTACAATGTGACATGCTGTTGTTATGTGTTTGCTCCAAGTGATCCTGCGATCAAGGTTGACTCTAAGGAAACGGTGACCGTCTTTATTCTCAAGGAGGTATTCTTGGAGGAACACTCTTGCCTCTGCGGATCACGAATGTGCAGCATACCGACTTTTGCCTGTTGATCGCAATTCGCCACTTCGATGCCCACGTGTCAAATTCGTGCAGGTATTCTTGCAGTTGGTCGATGGCTTTGTATACACAGCTGGCTTTGGAGAGGATTGCTGTGTCGTCAGCGAACGTGGCGATGTTGAAGCTATCGGGAAGCCATGGAGCATGGACGCTGCCCTGGGGGACTCCAGCTCGGATTTCCTTGACTTCCTTGACTTCCTTGGACGTGCCGTCGACTACCACAACAAAATATCTATTTTTGAGGAAACTGTGGAATATATGAAACAGAGAGGGGGGAAGCAAACTTTTTAGTTTGAACAGAAGTCCTTGTGCCACACTCGGTTAAACGCCTGTTTGATGTCAATATGTAGCGACGCAATACTCGAAGTTATCGAAGCTGTCGTGGATGAAATCCACCACTCGGTGAAGCTGCTCCATTTCCCCATGCCGTCTTCGAAATCCGAACTTACGCCTTGGTATGATGCGCTTAATGCAATCCAGCTCCGACACTCTAGCCATTAATATTCGTCGAATATTTTGGCGAAGGTCGGAAGCAAGCTTATTGGTCTATAAAATTTGACTTGCGTGAGATATTTTTTGGTTTGGGTATCATGGCGATCAGAGCCCTTTATCATTGCCTTGAGAAGTGTCCAATTCGAAGCATGAGTACAATGAAGAGTATGTCTTTGGTGGGGAGCAGCTTTATCGTTCTGCTGTCCAGTTCATCAGATACAGTGGCTTTTCTTATCTTAAGCGCTTGGATATGTGTTTCGACCTCTTTGATGGTCACCTGGAGAGTGGACAGGTCAGGTTGTTGTGGTGCTTCGAGGGTCCTGTCTATGTATTATTCCAGGGGTGAGTATGGGGAATCAAACGCTTTAAATCGCTCCTTTCAATGAATGGCGAAAGTTTCAGCGCGTTCTTAACTCGATCTGGCCCAGGAACCATCTTCTTTCTTATGAGGCTCTTGCTGACGGGCTGTTTTTTTAGGATTTTTGTCATCTGCCAGAGGCTGTATCCCGTGCTAGCATCTGGACTTGCGTCCGTAAGGTTTTTGCTAAAGTGCTGATTTCTTATGGCCGGGAGGACTTTCTGGAGCCTGTTGGATATCATTCTGTAAATCCTGTTCAATATTTGGTCACCAGTGCGCATGTACTCTTTGCGTAGCCGCCTTTTCAATGTCGGTTCTATTGCATGTGAAGCAGGTTGGGCTGCTGCTCGAATCTTCGCCAAGAAATAATCGATAGTATCCTCGATGTTCTCAGGGGAGGATTTGTTGATTCTTTCAACATCCCCATTTGTCGGTATTAGACTCTTTCTCTTTGGCTGCTGCAGAGGGTTGGTGTGGACGGTAGCCAAATGAGGAAGATGGCCCGAAGAGAGGTCATGTTTGGTTTCGATGGAGAGTGAGTCCTGCCTAAGGCCAACCTATATACAAAAGTTTATTGCGCTAGGAATGCGTTGCGAGTTGTACGCGTAATATGTTGCATCTGAGGTTGCCAGGACATCGCATTTGCAGTCGGTGATGGCTTCGTGCCCCCTCGTACATGCTCTGTTGTTTCCCCATAGTCTGTGTTTCGTATCCTAGTCCCCTCCCGCAGTGAACTTTTGCCCGAGCACTATTGGCTATGGTCCATGGCATAACCGGCGGGAGGTAGAGAGAAGATATTCTGAAATCTAATCTGCTAGTGCTTATCTTGACTGCTGCCATCTGCAAATGTGGTTGAGATATATGTTCCAAGGGGTGGTGGCTTAGGATACGGCGGATTAAAATGCCCGCACCTCCTCTAATGAAGTTGAAAGGATGTTGATATATATATGTAATAGATCCGGGAACATATTTTATTGTGCACTTCTGGATGTGTTTTTCCGTTAAGAGCATTATGTCGATGTTGTGGGTGGCGAGGAAAGTCCTTAGTTCATGGATTTTTCTGTTTAGGCCATCCGCGTTCCATAATCCGATAATATTTTGGCTCATTTTGATGGGAGTAGGCGTGAAATCAGCGACATCAGGACGTGCTGAGTTTCAGAGTTATTATGAAGTGTAATGATGATCTGGTCCATTCTTAAGGTAAGGCTTTGCATGGCATCTTCAAGAGCCTCGATTTCCGAGTTGGTATCCTTGCTCGGTTGGTTTCTGGGAATATTGTTGAGCTGCCTTTTCGCCTTTTCTCTTTTTTCATCCGGAATGCATTGGGTAGCGTCTCTTCGCTGGCTATTGTCAGGGTTGCCCGATCTGAGCACGTCCGCAAAAAACATAGATTTGCCAGCTACCATATATCTCATTTGCCGAGCTTGGTTATAATGAGCCTTGTGGAGATATTAGGGGCTTGCGTAACTTGATTCGGTATATGTACATTTACAGCCTTTGTAGTTGGCAGAGTGTTTTCCATCGCAGTTGGCGCAGAAGCAGTCGGCTTCATGAACTGCTTTGCAAAGAGGAGATCCAGTTGAGTGATCTTCAGCACATCTACCACAGACGAATTGCTTCATGAAGTAATTTTTTGAATGTCCACAATCCTGTCTGCGGTGGCATTGGACAGCGTCAGCAGATCGGCGGGGGGCGCTCCGCTAAGACTCTTTGACGGCCTAGAAGGTTTACTTTGAGCGCTTACTTGTTGTTGGGGACCTGTTTGAGGTACAAGAAAAATATATGTAGCCTGTTTGGCTCCGTGCCATTTGAGGCCTTGCCTTTAGGATTAAAGATTGCCTTTAGGATTGCCTTTAGGATTAAAGATTAAAGACGCTTGACTGGCTGGCTTGGACTACCCTTGATGATTTCTGGTTAGATAGAAGTTAATAGCGGAGGCTTTGGCTGTGGTCGTGATGTAGACCGGGTAGAAACTCAAAGCGGTAGCGGGAATCTGGCTCTCGCAAAGCACTGTTTCGTACCGCTCATCTAGTCGCCTCGCTTGGGCAGATAGTTCTCTATGGTCAACTTTTTATTTTTATACCCTGAACCCATTGAAAATGGGTAAAAAGGGTATAATGTATTTGTGCAAATGTATGTAACAGGCAGAAGGAAGCATCTCCGACACCATAAAGTATATACATATATTCTTGAATATGTCCGTCTGTCTGTCCGTCTGTCCGTCCGTCCGTCCGTCCGTCTGTCCGTATGTATGAACGCAAGGATTTCAGAACCTATAAGAGCTAGAGATTGGAAATCTGTAGGTCCGCCTAGTCCATGCGCTGATCGAGTTTGTTTCCGATAATCGATAAATTGCCCCGTTTCCAAGTAATCGATATAAATCGATATCGAAATTCAGTTTTTGAACAATTTTGGTAAATAATAAGAGCTGGAGTCACCAAACTTGACATGTAGCTTTCATTTTATAGCTATCGCCACCTCCCCGCTGCCACCTAAAAGCTTTAAACCGGTTTAGTAAACCAACTTGGATTGCCTATCTAATTAAGCTACAATTTAAATGCAATTGTCATTTTGAGAAAACACGAATATTTTAAAATACAATAAGATCGACTACTGAAAATTTCATCAAGATCGGTTAAGAAACACGAAAGAAAATGTGTTTTGGCCTGCAAACACGTGCAGCAGCAAGTGCAAATTCCAAGAATTTCTGTATACATGTGCACACACACATTCATGCTCGTCTGCTTTGAATTATATCAACAGAATTGCAATTGCGATTGCATTGCTTTCTGTGCTGCTATTTGAATTCGTTTTTTTCTCATTAAAACTTAAAATTGGTGTGGCTGCTGGTTAGTTACGAATTCGATCCCTGCCAACGAAACTTTTTTATTTTAAAAAATTTATCTTAATTATTGGAATAAGAGGGTTCAGGGTATCCGCTAGTCGGGAGCTCCCGACTAGAACCTTTTACTTGTTTTTTTTGCTTACGGCATGGAGCTGAACATCTGCGTAAGATACTGATGGCCCGGGCCAACCGTATGCACGATTCGCTGACTCCGTCAACACCTGCGTACTAAACTCACCTTCTCACTCACACCCCACATTCCCCGCGGGATAACCGCAAAGTATTACTTCGAGGTGATGGATTGCCTATTTTAGGCATTCTCCACTATTCGTCGCATTTTTTCGCATCGTCTTAGATCCCTTTAAATACCTATTATGAGCTGACTTATATTTCTCCAATTGTCCTCTCCTTTCAGCATGAACGTTACCAGTCCCTCAGGTGGAGGTACAGAGCCTACTGCATCTCTGTACCTCGAGCACTGGTACAGCACGTGTTCCGGGTCTTCGTCCAGATTTGGGCAGTTCGGGCACTTTGGAGTGTCCTCATGCCTGAACCTATGGAGAATCTTCCTGTACCCGCCGTGTCCAGTAAACAACTGTGTTAGGTGGAAGTTGTTTTCTCCATTCCGTTTCCTAATCCATTGCCCCAGATTGGGGATTAGTTTGTGTGTCCATCTCCGCTTGTTCGCTGGCCACGTTCCCTATGGCTGCATTCGCTGCCGCTTCTACTTATTTTATTTCTTTGCACACTTTCCCTACTAGAGCCAGATCATCTGCGAATCCTATGATTCTGCATCCCTGGGGCAATTGCACTCTGAGCACCTCGTCGTACATTATGTTCCACAGGAGTGGTCCCAAGACCGACCCCGCAATACTCCTTGTCTCCCCACCGCCAGCGAGTTCCCTCTATTGCTTTAGCAGCAATATCTACCACTGCCTTAATTGCGTCGACCGCAGACCTTGCTTTTCGGAATCCGTATTGCTGTTTGGACAGGGCCTCTTTCTCTTCAACAACACTCGGTAATCTTTTTTCCACGATCCTCTCCAGAACCTTTTCCGCCGTGTCCAGTAGGCAGATTGGCCTGTGTCCCGAGGATTCCTCTATTGGCTTGTCCTCTTTCGGTAGAAGGATTAATTTCAGCCACTTCCATCTCTTACATACACCGTCCCGTAGATCTCTAACCTTAAAATTTTTCGCAAGGTCTTGGCCTGGATGATGCGAAGTTTATTTAGGGGCCAGTCCGTAAACCTGGAGCCTATATCTCCACTCAGGGGCAAGGATTACCTTATAGATAAGGACCTTGTTTCGGAGCGAGAATTTGTTAGTTGGGTTTAGCAGCCAGCTCAGACGCCTGATTTTGCTTTTCACGTACCTGCTTTAAGAGCTCGCCATGGAGAAAAAGTCCGGGCAGGAGTCCTTGCGCAGGGTGTGAGTGACCGTAGCACATTTTTGCGAGTTCACTGAGATATTCCACCTACAAGCCCAGTTTTCGAAGCGCTTCAGATACTCCTGCAGGATGTCCGTTGCTTCGTACACGCAATTATTCTTGGCAAGGATTGCCGTGTCATCAGCAAACATAGCCACCAGGAGATCCTGCCGACTGACAAGGGCCATTTCGCTAGCCGTGGGCATATCGTGCGTATAGTATGGGACCCAACTCCAGTGAAAGCCGTCCAAAATAGAGTTTGTGCCCCGGTGCAGTTTCTCAGGGGTACCGTGTTTGAGTCGTAACCCAAACTAGAACTTTGGGGTAAGCGTTTTATTCCCGGGGTATCTAGGATCCTTTTAAGGATGCATCTGTCCAGAATCTTGCCAAATGTAGGCAGGGGCTGATGGGGCTATAGGATTCCAGTTGATTAGGGGGCTTTCCGCTCTTTTGGAACATAATAATATGAGCCTTCTTCCAGGCCACTGGAAAGTGACCTAGCCGAAGAACTGCATTAAAAATGGCGACGAGAAAAAGCACCGCCTTGTATGGCAGTCCAACCGATCTTCCCCAGGGGGTTTGTTGTTTTTTAGGCTCTTTATCTCCTTGGGATTGGTGATACAGGGAGTGACATTTGAAGCGGCGCCTCCAGGATTTGCGCGACTCGCTGTATTCTTCATTCGATGCGGTGTCAAACAGCTTGAAATGCTCCTCCAGGTTGCAGGCGAAGGATTCCGCTCTGTCCATTAGCGATCTGGCCCAGTTGCCATCGGCATGTCAACCGGGGAACTTTGGCGCAGCTTGCCGCTTGTATCGACTGGTATGTTTCCATAGCGTGAATTTGGAGCTCCCGTCTGCCTTTGCTTTCTCCAGCATGGTGTCTGTGGCTTTTCTTTTCAGTAAAGTCAACTCCTTCCTTTAGATCATGCCATTCAGTTCAGCGGTGAAGCGTTGTATGTCTGACTGGGGGATAGCCTTCGCATTTTTGGGGTCCTTTGAATAGACGTAGAGACCGTTGCAAGGAGTGGTAGATGGTCGGATGACAGCTCATACTCGTCGCGAACTGATATTACGCTGTTGGGGATACCCTTGTATATAAAGAAGTCAATACACGAATGCAGCGCAACGCCTCTGTTGTCAGCTCTGTAGCTTCCCCACAGCACCAAGTCCGGCTTGACAAGCACCGCAGCTTCTCCTCTGGCTCGACCTGCTGGGTGATCCCCACGGTAGCAAACATATCCCTCCATGGCGAAGTAAGGGCCGGCATGTAGGTGCGTTTCAGAGACAAGCATGATCTATTTAATGTTTTCTCAGAAAGAGTTTAAGCTCGTTTGCGTTTTGTATGATGCGAGCGTTTCACGATCCGAGGCGCATCTGGGCAGCCATTGTTTGCGGTGAATGGTAAGATCGAGCTGTGGATGACCTTGCGCGTCCTTCAGCACCTTGATGGTGACCGCGGCATTAAGTGCTGCGATTGACTGCTGGAGTCCTTGGATGATGCTTCCGAGGGGCGTGTCTTGCCCCTGAGATCCATGCTGTGTGTATTGGGGCTGCATTGTTGCAGTGGTTGGCTGGTTGGTGCGGGGGGTTGGCACGCTTGTGAATGTTGCTGGTAAGTGTTGCGTCCTGGTTGCAACGCATTAGCATACGAGAGGCCTTGTTGCACATTACGGCAGGGTACGAACTGCGAGTTGATGCGCCGTGCAGGTTGCTATTGGTTGTGTCGTGCCAGGGGGCCAACAATTATGGCCGGTTCTCTGGAATTCAAGCGCTGCTGGTATGCTTTGCATCTTTTATAATAAGCAGCATGGTTGCCCTCACAATTTGAGCATCGCAGGTCTGCCACCGTTTTGGCCTGGCATTGCTCTGAGTTCGTCCAATGGGACTGGCCGCACCTACCGCATTTAGGCTGTTTGAGGCAATAGTTTTTAGTGTGGTCGAACTCATAGCAGCGATAACATTGTCTGATTCTTTCGTTCCTTCTCGGGAGCTTAACTTGGACCCATTGACGGCCAATCTTGTTGCGTCCCTATTGTTAAGAGCCTGCCTACATACCAGTAGTTGCGACTTGGCGAATCGTTCGTTCCTGGGAGTAGAAGCGGCCAAGCTTTTGACGAATATGCGATACAGGCTGTCCTCGTTGAGACAAAAGTGCGTCAACTGAACCCTGACCTTAGTGAGCTTGCGAATAGTGGCTCTGTGAGTGTCAGTATCTTCGCGTAGATTCTCAGGGCGCCAGAGGGAGAGACCTTTAATTCGTAGGCATCTGGGCCACCAGCCTCGTCAAGGCTCTGTTCCATTGCAACTCCAGGAACTGTTATAGGCCTGGGCTTGGAAACCTTTTTTGCAGCTTGAGGTTCGGCTTGAACTAGCGGCGTCTCGTCGGCAATTTCCATCTCGTCGTCTGCGATGTCAGAGGGTTCTTCCTGGGGCGCAAGTGGAGCATATATGTTCCCATTTGTCGGGGAGGCACTGGGAGCAGCGGAACTTTCACTTGCATTGCTGGTCTTCCCGTTTTTTGTACTTTGCCTTTTTTGACGGCTCCGGCGTTTTTTTTGTTTCAGCCGTTTGCCATTTGACCAGCGGTTCCTGGAAATCTGGCATAATACCTTTGCTCCTTAGGGGGTGCAGAGCAGGGTTTTGGTTGCAATGAGCGCTGCAAGACACAGCTGCCGGGGAAGAGCTCTGAGCAGGGATGTAGAGGTGCGCCTAGTTCATGTCAACTGGCGGAGAGCGGGGCTGGAAGCCCCTGAACTTGACTGCTGTTGGCTTCAGGATTAGCTGGTGGTGGGATGTTGCTGATTACTGCATGATTGGCGCAGGTGTTGCTGCGTGCGTTGTATGCATGAGCAGCAGGCACGTCTTCGTTTTTTATTTTTAAGTTTTTTTTTGCCATGGCAGCCTGACAGTTGTTTAAGCTGGCTGCCATTGTTATTGGCAGCACTGACTTTGACAGCTCCTAGTTTTTGCTTTTGTGTAAATTGCACATTTGCAGTTTTGATAGTTGGGACTTTATTTATTTTAGGCTCTTTTACGAAGTTTTTGATTTGTTTGGGGTTGAATTCTCTTTTAGATGTATTGTTGCTACTGTTGGGTGGGCTTGTCCATTATTTTGTGACTATATTTCCATATTTTTGCGAAGCAGAATACACACTCTAAATTTAAATGAATTATATTCTTATTTGATAAATATTCTAAAAATTACTATAATTATGTATTTTGAATGGATCTGCATTACATCATAGATAGTGTTAATAAACTAATTGCTTCAACCCTTAGATGCTTTTTGTACTCGCTTGTGGTTATCCAACGACTACAGATAATTCGATATATTTAAATCTATATTAATAGGCGTGCTAGCCTTAATGTGCCCATTTATTCTCATTTTGTGATGGGCTGATTATATAGCATGCCCATGTACTTATGTTTGCGGACGATGTGAAACTTACTTTTTCATACACTAATCCCCTACATCACTCACGTCTACATAATGATTTGAACGCTATGCAACTTTGGTGTTCGACCAATCAATTGCATCTAAATTGTTCAAAGTGTATTTGTATGACCTTCAATCGTGCTACACCTTATCTTGTCAGCTATACAATCGACAATACCCCATTGCAACGTATACAGACAGATGAGGATGTAGTCATTCTTTTCGGTTCCTAACTCTGCTTCAATCTTCATACAGATACCATGAGGCCATAATGAGGCCAAAGGTGTACTTGGATTCATTAATCGTTGGAGGAGTTTAATATTCCTTTCATACCCAAGCTTCGATACATCTATCTTGTTCGCCCTATCCTTGAATACTGTTCTTGCATCTGGTCTCCGCAGTATATCAATAGCAAGGACCGTACTGAATCTGTTCAGAATCAATTTCTTCTTTTGCCTTACGAGCTTTAAAATCTTCGGTTGCAATCAGCCGTCATTAACCAACCTTAGGACAATACTCGGTGTTGTCTTCCTACATAAAATGATTGTTGGCGACATAGATTCTTCTTTTCTGTTAATGCGTCTTCAATTCACTGTTCCGTCCAGACCTACCAGGAATTATCGCCCCTTATTCCCACCTACCTACACAACAGATTACACTATTCTTTTCGTGCACTATGAAAAAATTACAATAGTTTGCATCACGTTTTCTTCATAGTAGTTTATCTCCCCCTTACAAGATGCTCAAGATTTTATTTCGTGAAAGAATAATCCTGTACCCGCCGTGTCCAGTAAACAACTGTGTTAGGTGGAAGTTGTTTTCTCCATTCCGTTTCCTAATCCATTGCCCCAGATTGGGGATTAGTTTGTGTGTCCATCTCCGCTTGTTCGCTGGCCACGTTCCCTATGGCTGCATTCGCTGCCGCTTCTACTTATTTTATTTCTTTGCACACTTTCCCTACTAGAGCCAGATCATCTGCGAATCCTATGATTCTGCATCCCTGGGGCAATTGCACTCTGAGCACCTCGTCGTACATTATGTTCCACAGGAGTGGTCCCAAGACCGACCCCGCAATACTCCTTGTCTCCCCACCGCCAGCGAGTTCCCTCTATTGCTTTAGCAGCAATATCTACCACTGCCTTAATTGCGTCGACCGCAGACCTTGCTTTTCGGAATCCGTATTGCTGTTTGGACAGGGCCTCTTTCTCTTCAACAACACTCGGTAATCTTTTTTCCACGATCCTCTCCAGAACCTTTTCCGCCGTGTCCAGTAGGCAGATTGGCCTGTGTCCCGAGGATTCCTCTATTGGCTTGTCCTCTTTCGGTAGAAGGATTAATTTCAGCCACTTCCATCTCTTACATACACCGTCCCGTAGATCTCTAACCTTAAAATTTTTCGCAAGGTCTTGGCCTGGATGATGCGAAGTTTATTTAGGGGCCAGTCCGTAAACCTGGAGCCTATATCTCCACTCAGGGGCAAGGATTACCTTATAGATAAGGACTTTGTTTCGGAGCGAGAATTTGTTAGTTGGGTTTAGCAGCCAGCTCAGACGCCTGATTTTGCTTTTCACGTACCTGCTTTAAGAGCTCGCCATGGAGAAAAAGTCCGGGCAGGAGTCCTTGCGCAGGGTGTGAGTGACCGTAGCACATTTTTGCGAGTTCACTGAGATATTCCACCTACAAGCCCAGTTTTCGAAGCGCTTCAGATACTCCTGCAGGATGTCCGTTGCTTCGTACACGCAATTATTCTTGGCAAGGATTGCCGTGTCATCAGCAAACATAGCCACCAGGAGATCCTGCCGACTGACAAGGGCCATTTCGCTTGCCGTGGGCATATCGTGCGTGAAGAGCCTGTAATGTATGGGACCCAACTCCAGTGAAAGCCGTCCAAAATAGAGTTTGTGCCCCGGTGCAGTTTCTCAGGGGTACCGTGTTTGAGTCGAAACCCAAACTAGAACTTTGGGGTAAGCGTTTTATTCCCGGGGTATCTAGGATCCTTTTAAGGATGCATCTGTCCAGAATCTTGCCAAATGTAGGCAGGGGCTGATGGGGCTATAGGATTCCAGTTGATTAGGGGGCTTTCCGCTCTTTTGGAACATAATAATATGAGCCTTTTTCCAGGCCACTGGAAAGTGACCTAGCCGAAGAACTGCATTAAAAATGGCGACGAGAAAAAGCACCGCCTTGTATGGCAGTCCAACCGATCTTCCCCAGGGGGTTTGTTGTTTTTTAGGCTCTTTATCTCCTTGGGATTGGTGATACAGGGAGTGACATTTGGAGCGGCGCCTCCAGGATTTGCGCGACTCGCTGTATTCTTCATTCGATGCGGTGTCAAACAGCTTGAAATGCTCCTCCAGGTTGCAGGCGAAGGATTCCGCTCTGTCCATTAGCGATCTGGCCCAGTTGCCATCGGCATGTCAACCGGGGAACTTTGGCGCAGCTTGCCGCTTGTATCGACTGGTATGTTTCCATAGCGTGAATTTGGAGCTCCCGTCTGCCTTTGCTTTCTCCAGCATGGTGTCTGTGGCTTTTCTTTTCAGTAAAGTCAACTCCTTCCTTTAGATCATGCCATTCAGTTCAGCGGTGAAGCGTTGTATGTCTGACTGGGGGATAGCCTTCGCATTTTTGGGGTCCTTTGAATAGACGTAGAGACCGTTGCAAGGAGTGGTAGATGGTCGGATGACAGCTCATACTCGTCGCGAACTGATATTACGCTGTTGGGGATACCCTTGTATATAAAGAAGTCAATACACGAATGCAGCGCAACGCCTCTGTTGTCAGCTCTGTAGCTTCCCCACAGCACCAAGTCCGGCTTGACAAGCACCGCAGCTTCTCCTCTGGCTCGACCTGCTGGGTGATCCCCACGGTAGCAAACATATCCCTCCATGGCGAAGTAAGGGCCGGCATGTAGGTGCGTTTCAGAGACAAGCATGATCTATTTAATGTTTTCTCAGAAAGAGTTTAAGCTCGTTTGCGTTTTGTATGATGCGAGCGTTTCACGATCCGAGGCGCATCTGGGCAGCCATTGTTTGCGGTGAATGGTAAGATCGAGCTGTGGATGACCTTGCGCGTCCTTCAGCACCTTGATGGTGACCGCGGCATTAAGTGCTGCGATTGACTGCTGGAGTCCTTGGATGATGCTTCCGAGGGGCGTGTCTTGCCCCTGAGATCCATGCTGTGTGTATTGGGGCTGCATTGTTGCAGTGGTTGGCTGGTTGGTGCGGGGGGTTGGCACGCTTGTGAATGTTGCTGGTAAGTGTTGCGTCCTGGTTGCAACGCATTAGCATACGAGAGGCCTTGTTGCACATTACGGCAGGGTACGAACTGCGAGTTGATGCGCCGTGCAGGTTGCTATTGGTTGTGTCGTGCCAGGGGGCCAACAATTATGGCCGGTTCTCTGGAATTCAAGCGCTGCTGGTATGCTTTGCATCTTTTATAATAAGCAGCATGGTTGCCCTCACAATTTGAGCATCGCAGGTCTGCCACCGTTTTGGCCTGGCATTGCTCTGAGTTCGTCCAATGGGACTGGCCGCACCTACCGCATTTAGGCTGTTTGAGGCAATAGTTTTTAGTGTGGTCGAACTCATAGCAGCGATAACATTGTCTGATTCTTTCGTTCCTTCTCGGGAGCTTAACTTGGACCCATTGACGGCCAATCTTGTTGCGTCCCTATTGTTAAGAGCCTGCCTACATACCAGTAGTTGCGACTTGGCGAATCGTTCGTTCCTGGGAGTAGAAGCGGCCAAGCTTTTGACGAATATGCGATACAGGCTGTCCTCGTTGAGACAAAAGTGCGTCAACTGAACCCTGACCTTAGTGAGCTTGCGAATAGTGGCTCTGTGAGTGTCAGTATCTTCGCGTAGATTCTCAGGGCGCCAGAGGGAGAGACCTTTAATTCGTAGGCATCTGGGCCACCAGCCTCGTCAAGGCTCTGTTCCATTGCAACTCCAGGAACTGTTATAGGCCTGGGCTTGGAAACCTTTTTTGCAGCTTGAGGTTCGGCTTGAACTAGCGGCGTCTCGTCGGCAATTTCCATCTCGTCGTCTTCGATGTCAAAGGGTTCTTCCTGGGGCGCAAGTGGAGCATATATGTTCCCATTTGTCGGGGAGGCACTGGGAGCAGCGGAACTTTCACTTGCATTGCTGGTCTTCCCGTTTTTTGTACTTTGCCTTTTTTGACGGCTCCGGCGTTTTTTTTGTTTCAGCCGTTTGCCATTTGACCAGCGGTTCCTGGAAATCTGGCATAATACCTTTGCTCCTTAGGGGGTGCAGAGCAGGGTTTTGGTTGCAATGAGCGCTGCAAGACACAGCTGCCGGGGAAGAGCTCTGAGCAGGGATGTAGAGGTGCGCCTAGTTCATGTCAACTGGCGGAGAGCGGGGCTGGAAGCCCCTGAACTTGACTGCTGTTGGCTTCAGGATTAGCTGGTGGTGGGATGTTGCTGATTACTGCATGATTGGCGCAGGTGTTGCTGCGTGTGTTGTATGCATGAGCAGCAGGCACGTCTTCGTTTTTTATTTTTAAGTTTTTTTTTGCCATGGCAGCCTGACAGTTGTTTAAGCTGGCTGCCATTGTTATTGGCAGCACTGACTTTGACAGCTCCTAGTTTTTGCTTTTGTGTAAATTGCACATTTGCAGTTTTGATAGTTGGGACTTTATTTATTTTAGGCTCTTTTACGAAGTTTTTGATTTGTTTGGGGTTGAATTCTCTTTTAGATGTATTGTTGCTACTGTTGGGTGGGCTTGTCCATTATTTTGTGACTATATTTCAAGATTTTTGCGAAGCAGAATACACACTCTAAATTTAAATGAATTATATTCTTATTTGATAAATATTCTAAAAATTACTATAATTATGTATTTTGAATGGATCTGCATTACATCATAGATAGTGTTAATAAACTAATTGCTTCAACCCTTAGATGCTTTTTGTACTCGCTTGTGGTTATCCAACGACTACAGATAATTCGATATATTTAAATCTATATTAATAGGCGTGCTAGCCTTAATGTGCCCATTTATTCTCATTTTGTGATGGGCTGATTATATAGCATGCCCATGTACTTATGTTTGCGGACGATGTGAAACTTACTTTTTCATACACTAATCCCCTACATCACTCACGTCTACATAATGATTTGAACGCTATGCAACTTTGGTGTTCGACCAATCAATTGCATCTAAATTGTTCAAAGTGTATTTGTATGACCTTCAATCGTGCTACACCTTATCTTGTCAGCTATACAATCGACAATACCCCATTGCAACGTATACAGACAGATGAGGATGTAGTCATTCTTTTCGGTTCCTAACTCTGCTTCAATCTTCATACAGATACCATGAGGCCATAATGAGGCCAAAGGTGTTCTTGGATTCATTAATCGTTGGAGGAGTTTAATATTCCTTTCATAACCAAGCTTCGATACATCTATCTTGTTCGCCCTATCCTTGAATACTGTTCTTGCATCTGGTCTCCGCAGTATATCAATAGCAAGGACCGTACTGAATCTGTTCAGAATCAATTTCTTCTTTTTGCCTTACGAGCTTTAAAATCTTCGGTTGCAATCAGCCGTCATTAACCAACCTTAGGACAATACTCGGTGTTGTCTTCCTACATAAAATGATTGTTGGCGACATAGATTCTTCTTTTCTGTTAATGCGTCTTCAATTCACTGTTCCGTCCAGACCTACCAGGAATTATCGCCCCTTATTCCCACCTACCTACACAACAGATTACACTATTCTTTTCGTGCACTATGAAAAAATTACAATAGTTTGCATCACGTTTTCTTCATAGTAGTTTATCTCCCCCTTACAAGATGCTCAAGATTTTATTTCGTGAAATTTTTGCGGTCTATTATTTTTAGCAATAATTTTTAGAATTTTAATATTTAAGTTGTTTTATATAGCATATATATATAGCTATGGAAATATATTTTATCAGTAATTTTCAGTATACCCATTAACAATTTCAAGCATTAATATAAATATTAGTTTTTACAAAATTTACTTAATATTAATATTATACAACAGAATTCAATTTTGTTTTTAGTTATTTGTTTATATAAACCAAGCATAGAGTTAAAACTAAATGATGAGTGAGTATCTTCAATGGGCCTTAAGCTGGACACTAGCAGGAATTTAAATCTAAGTAATATTAACACTTAATTACTTGTAAATGTTGTATTGCTAAGGTGTAGGGATGTTGGTTCGAATTTATATTACTCAACATTTTTAATTGTTATATTTAAGTTTTTATTTTGCTTGTTTAACTTAGTTTACTTAAATATTATTGTACAACTGAGTTTTTTTTTCAAAAATGTAAAATCTTACATATATTTTCTTCATGAGGGTAAGCAAGTATGTTTATCGGATTATCATGATTGTAAAATGCTTTTCTAATGTTGTTTAGGGTGGGACAGGATTCAAGTATATGATTTTATGTTGTGGCATAGTGAGCATGTGGGGGGTACATCGTTTTTATACCCTAATCCATTAAAAATGGGTAAGAAGGATATAATGTATTTGTGCAAATGCATGTAGCAGGCAGAAAGAAGCATCTCCGACCCCATAAAGTATTTATATTCTTGATCAGCATCAACAGCTGAGTCGATCTAGCCATGTCCGTCTGTCCGTCCTGACGTCTGCCCGTCTGTCCGTCCGTCCGTCCGTATGTATGAACGCAAGGATCTCAGAACCTATAAGAGCTAGAGACTTGGAATTTTAGCTGTAGGTCCTCCTGCCTGCGCAGATAGAGTTTCTTTCGGATATTCGATAACTTGCCCCGTTTCCAAGTAATCGATAAAAATCGAAATCCTGTTTTTTTTTTAGCAATTTCGGCAAATAATATGAGCTAGAGTCGCCAAATTTGATATGCAGCTTCTATAATAATATATGTAGCAAGAATCTTTCCTTTTTTCATTATCACCACCTCCCCGCTACTACCTCATAGCTCTAAATCGAGTAAAAACACCAATTTATGCCGCCCACAAATATAAGCCAAAATTTAAATGCAAATGACTATTTGATAATACACGAATATTCTATAGTACAATTAGATGAACATTTCATCAATATAGGTTAAGAAACACAGAAATGATTAAAGAGAACGTGTTTTGACTTTTCTCCCATGAGCGGTAACAAGCCCATTTTCGAAGAATTTCTGTATACATGTACACACACATTCACGCACGTCTTTCTTTAATTCTATCAACAGTATTGCAATTGCGATTGTATTGTTTTTAGTGCTGTTATTTCATTCGTTTTTTTCTCATTAAGACTCAATTATGGGTGTGGATGTTAAGTAGAGGCAGCGGCAAGTAGTATGGTCTGTTGCAAGTTCGAACCTGCTATTTTAATTGGTTTTTTTTTCTCATCAGCAAAATTATTTGCGTGGCTGTTGAGTAGGGGCGAAGGTAAGTATTCCGGGTCTGTTGCGAGTTCGAACCGTATCGAGAAGGCCAATCCTTTTTTTTCCGTTAGTGTGGCTGTTGAGTAGAGGCGGCAGCAAGGCGGCCAGTTGCGAGTTCGAACCCTGCAAAGGGAACATTTTTTATTTGTTTAATTTATCTTTATTACTACTAAAGCAAACGAGCGCGTAGTGTGAGCTGCATTTGGGGTCGGAATAAGAGGGTTCAGGGTATCCCCTAGTCGGGAGCTCCCGACTAGAACCTGTTACTTGTTGTTAATCTGATGGCTATATGGCTATTTGGCTCGTAAAAGTGCAGGCGTTCGGTATAGGTGTCGTATACATGTAAGTTATTCTCCTTTTTTGTGAAATAAAGAAATCTTCTTGGGAACGTCTCAGTTGGTTCAGTAATGTTGAATAAAGAAATCTTATTTGTGGGAGAACATGTCTGTTTTATTTAAGACTGATTTGTAAACTAAAACATAAATCAAATCTATGTCTGTACGGAACCTAACAATGGCAACGGCGACAATGCAGACGCATTGTCGGCAATTTTGACCGTGTTGCAACGAATCAACTTCAACAATCTGAAATAACCTGCAGCAGCGTAGTCTGCAATTAAAAAATATTTAAATAATGCTTGAGTTGCATTTTGCCACGGCAGACATGTAAATGGGAGAGAGGCCGGGGAGAGGTGGGCATGATTGTATGTAAGATGTGACAAGGCTGAGGCATTCTGGGACCTTAATCGTAAAACAAATTTCGCCACAAATATGTAGACAATGTGCTGGGATGCAAGAAAAATAGTCATCAAATATTTCATTTTCAATACAACACGAGTTGCATGGCAGTAAGATGGGGACTTGTAGATGGGGGCACTGCTTCTAGGCAACGGTCCATTTATCTTAATTTAGAGGCAATTGCAATCGACCTGAGGCAAGACAGACCAGGCATAACATAACAAAATCTACTAAGGGCGCATCACACAGACTCCTACTGAATCGGAATCATTAACGTGTCCTTGGCACGCCTCCGACGCGAAGCAGCTGAGGTAATAACATTTTTGGCAGTCAGGAGGACTGTCAGACAGTCAGGCAGTTCGCTCACCAGCCTGTTTACCTGAAATTTGCCTCACGAGTGTATTTTACTCAAATATATATGTTACATACAGATGCATACGTAAAGTTGCATGGCAAACTCAAACCTAACACTCACTCGTTCCTAATTCGTTGCCTTGTCCGCCGCAGTCCCCTTACAGAGGTGAAGTATGTGGAAATTGATTGCCCCATGATTGCAACGTGCCCCCGTGCCCCCAACGATGTTGGAAAGTGTTGCAGGGTGTGGGGTGTCATGTGGAACACAGGCTGTTGGCTTCTGACATGGCACGGACTGGCGGCGAAGCAGCTGCTGGATACCGCGGCCACCGACTGAGGCGTATTGATTTTAGCGCTCGATTTTTCGTTGCTGCATCCAAAATATTGTGGCACGTAAGACGACCTACATCAGGGAGCAGTGTGTCGACACCTGATTATTCACTTCGGCAAACGCATAACGGCATTTGTTGGAAAAATATACAAAAAATAAATTGGCTATGGAAAAAGAAAATGCAATTGCTCTCTTTAGCCATAATCTCTATATATAAAACTGTTTGTCCTGACTGACTGACTGACTGATTGGTGATCAACGCACAGCCCAAGCCGTAAGAGCTAGGAAGCTGAAATTTTCACTGTAGCTACCTTCTGTGATGTAGGTGCACGTTAAGACGGGGTTTCGGGAAATTCCACCCGCAAGTGTGGAAAAATCGCGAAAAACGTTTGTATGTAATTTTTTTGTTTACCATCCGATCGGCCCCACACTTATTTTCAAAGATCTTTGTTCAAATTCATTTAAGGGGTGTTTCACACTTTTCGAAAAATCCGTTCCTCCTTGGTGGAAATGGAGGTCAAAGATTTGGTGGGTGACGTTTCGCGCTCAAATTCATTTCCAGAGATCTATAAGAAAAATTATTTGATACGTGTTTCACACTTTTAGCAGAATTCAAACATCTTCGGGGGGAATGCGATTTAAAGATTCTTTGGGCGAAGTTTTAAGTTGTGTCCGATTTGCTTCAAACTTATTTTTGAAGCTCTACATAAGAACTTAATAAATACGTATTTCAGCGATTTGGAAAATTCCACTCGCAACAATGGTAAATTGGCGGAAAACGTTTGTATGAAAGTTATTTGTTTACCGTCCGATCAGTTTCAAAATCATTTCAAATTTTATTGAGAACATTGATTTTAAAACATACGTGCCACGGGCAAGGCCGGGTTATACCCTCTAGTTTTATATAAATCAATATTATATGTCCAGTAAAAACTTTCGCTGTTGTCTTAAGGATAACGATTTTAAATTCTATCTAATTTAATTGACAGAGAATTATACTGAATAGGAGCTCAGCTGAGCTGAGAATTGGAGCTGGCTTTTTATTACCTTGCAGAGGGTATTATAATTTTGTTGTGAAATGTGTAACGCATAGAAGGAGACATCTCCGTTCCAATAAAGTATATATATTCTTGATCAGTATCAAGAGCCGAGTCGATATAGCCTTGTCCGTCTGTCTGTGAGTCTGTTACTAAACGAACTAGTCTGTCAGTTTGAAAGCTATCGTCATAAAACTTTGCAGAAGTTTGCACTTTTTGTGTCGTTTGCCTCGGAGATTGCAACAAAAGTTCGATGAGTTAAGGGCTAGATTCTACCAAGTTCCAAAGTTAATTCACCTAAATAACGGTCAGAAAAAATGTTTTAGAAAATTTGCCCTTTGGTATACACATTTGGATTGCATGATAAATTAATGATAGTATATAAGGTTTTGTATTTATAAATATGTACGTAAACAAACGCGTATCATTAAATTTGCACGTGTGAGTTGGTTGGGAGCGCATCTTCAATGTGAGTGTGCATAATATGCGAAAGGCCGACGGACATGCCGCCTAATTATTCAATTTAATGGTTGCCGATGGTTTTTATGAAAGGCACGCGAATGACAAAGAATGTTGAGCGCGTTGGCAGTGACGAGGGGCATGCGGTGTAGAAAGCCTGCTGAATTCAGTATCACGTAGCGAAACGCTCAGAGAAGGCTGAGGGGACTAACATTATCCAGGTGGAATTCTAATTAAGCGGCAAGTATATCAAAGCAGGCAGTCGATTATTAAATATTTAGTATTTGGTGTGTGTGCGAACTCCATGTCACCAGTGGGGGCATAATAATCCTAAAAAGAAGTGCTTAATTTTGAAAAAGCGAAAAGTTTTGAATAAACTCAATAAGGAATGCACAGTACGAAATAAAACTAAAGCCACAAGCACAAACAAAAAGAACCGTTGTAAAGCGACACATCATTTGCATCAAGAATTCTTAGTCCTACATACATATATTCTGGTATATGGATGTCGCCTGCCCTTCACCCAAGTCAATTCAGGGGCACTAGATGGGTATTGAAAATAGTGGGGAGTGAGGGGAGTATGAAAATAGTAAGAGATGATAAGTTCCAAACACGACCACAACAAAACTGGTCAACAATTTCAAATCCATTTTTTTTGCGTTTCTTTTGTTACAGGCAAGTAACAAAGAGACCAAAAGAGAAGTATGTATACTAATTTTATAACATACGAGTCGGCAATCGAAATCACTCACTTCTTTTCCCCACCAACCCAACCAAGGGCGCATACTGTCAAAGTTCTTATTAATATGCTAGGGTGCAACAACAGCAATGAAACAGCCTTATAAATTAAAATGGCTGTTTGACTTGAAAACCGTTTCTTAGCTGGCCATGATCTTACGCATGTTTCTGCCATTTGAAGTTGCTGTTGCCTGAATAACCGGAGAAAAGGAAAATTTTGTAGCAGCCAGGCAGGTACAGTATGTCAATAAAGTGTTTTTACTAACAAAAAATACTAATTTTTTGGGTTTAGTTGAAAATAAATGTACCTAAAAATGAGAATTTTTTTTCAATTTTTATTTATTTCGATTCTTTATTTTTCCTAGAATTTAACGGCAAACATTTTTAAATAACATTATCCAAACATTTTAGAGAATTAAAAAACTAAAAACATTCAAATTTTATGCTGTCAATAAACTGTTTTTACACGAAACTTTATCACTAAATAACAATACTGAGAATCAGGAATATTTTTTATTTAATATTTTGTGTGGCTGCCATTAGCGTCACATACTGCCTGCATTCGCCGTTTCATTGAAACAATAAGTTTTTGTATGTATGTTTCTGGAATCTTCTGGCATTCTTCCAGTACAGCAGTTTTAAATTAGTTTTTGAGTTTGGACTCCGCTTTGCGACTTTTTTTTTCAAATATGACCACACATTTCTATTGGATTAATATCCGGACTTTGTGGTGGAGTGTCTAACACCTTTCCACAGTTGTACAACAGCCAAACTCTTACCATATGAGATTTATGCTTCGGGTCATTGTCCTGGTAAAATTTAAAAATTGGCTTATTGCTTATTGTATGTCGTTTCAGGTGTGGTTTAAGGCAAAGTTTGACAAGTAATCGCACACACACGCCAAAATATATTGGCTGTCAGTTTAAAGTTATTTCTGTTGAAGACAGTTTAGATAGTTGGCAGCATCGCTGCATGCAATTTGGCCAAAGTGCAGCAGCTCGACGCTGTCGCCCATTTGAGTATGATAAGAGTAGGTAACCCACAATCCCCATAGAGAGATTGCCACACATGGCTGCAGCAGGCAGCTAATTAATTAATCACACGCAACGCTTGCCGACACTGCATTATACAGTGTGAACAGGCAAACATGTAACTATTATCTACAAGATGGCTAATTTAAATTCCAAAGATCAAATTACAACAAATATAGGTTAAAAATATAATTAATTTAAAGAGAATATAAAATTTAAAGAAGTCTCAAAAGATGCTTGAATTTAAAAGGAAATATTTGCTCTGGAGATTTAAGTAGAAGCGAAGTCAAATTTATTTTTAAAAACAAGTAAGAGGTTCTAGTCGGGAGCTCCCGACTAGGGGATACCCTGAACCCTCTTCTTCCAACAGGCGATAGGTATAAAATGAAAGATGCTTGATATATATATATACTATTCTAGAAGCTACATGTCAAGTTTGCTGACTCTAGCTCATATTATTTGGCGAAATTGACCAAAAAAACAGGATTTCGATATCGATTTGTATCGATTACTTGCAAAAGGGGCAAGTTATCGAATATCGGAAACAAACTCGATCTGCGCGGGCACTGGGAGGACCTACAGCTAAAATTTCAAGTCTCTAGCTCTTATAGGTTCCGAGATCCTTGCGTTCATACATACAGACGGACACGGCTCGATCGACTCGGCTGTTGATGCTGAACAAGAATAGATATACTTTATGGGGTCGGAGATGCTTCGTTCTGCCTGTTACATACATTTGCACCAATACATCATACCCTTTTTACCCATATTCAATGGGTTCATAATAAATAAAAAACACGAAAAATAAAAGGTACTTCAACTTTTGTTTTAAGTTAAATACTAATGCATATGCATTATAATTTTCGGTCATTTATAAATTCTGAATCATTCAAGTAATATGTAGAGGGTATCTCCCAGTCTAAGACGCTCGACGAGCAGTTTTGCTTTTGCTGTGATTCGCTTTACACAAATTGTGTGCAACAGCAGCTGAAACACTGGCAACGCCAAACGGCATCAATTAAATCCACCAAATCGTGAATCGAGCAGGAAACGTAAGCCTCATGTAGCAGCAATATGAATAACAACAACAACAGCTAAGCCATAAACAGGGTATGAATATGGTAGATTCGGGTTTCGAATAGCTTGGTGATTCGGAACTCTAGTTTGAGCGATCCAACGTGCTGTAACGCAGTCAAGGAAGACTGGTTTTATAATTGAATTGATTTCAGTTTGTAGATGGAAACGGTTTTACGCTTAGTATCCTTTCGTCTCGCTATGCACGGAAAAAAGTGGTGGACAGTGAGGGGCCGTGCCACTTCTGGTGGCACAGCGAATCAAGCATAAAGAGTAAATGCAGGGAATTTGATTTTGCAATTCCTGTTGTTTTCGTTTGACTCCTTTGCTCTGTCGGGTCATTTGATTTCGATCTCATTCAGTCTCAAACCAAGTCAAAGAAAACTAGCGAACATGACCCATGCCTATGTAGATGAATATACACAGCGAAATGCTATTTTGCATTTAAGAAAAAAGAAAATTAAGAAACTCTTCTAACTGATTACTATCAATATGCGTGCAACATGACAACATGCCAGCTGCAGCCGTAAATTCTTCCGTTGCAGGGTTTTGATGTAATACGAGTGCTATTGAACTCATTGGTATCTGATAATATAATATAATATAATATAATGTTTCAGCAAAGCGGCTCTGGTTATCGCAGGAATGGTCCCGCTTTATAAACTGGCAGCCGAAGCGGTAGTTCGCTATAGAGCTCTTAATGGAAACAGCATAGCCCGATGGCAAGCACGTTGGAATCGCTCATCTAAAGGACGCTGGACGCATAGGCTTATCCCAAAGTTGGAAGCCTGGATAAACCGACTATGGTAACACTAATTTCTACTTGAAGCGATTTGGCCACGACAACACAGACGAGTGTTCTTGGTGCGGCAGTGGCGGTGGAATCGCAGAGGACGCCAACCACATCGTTTTCGAGTGGTGACGGTTCTCAGCGAACAGGCAGGAACTGGAGGACAGTAACCTGTTAGAGACCGCACAAAAATGGGAAGCAACCAGCACTTTTGCAGCAGAAGTAATGCTGGAACTCAGGAGAGTTGAGCGCAACAGACGGAGAGCGGAAGAAGTTTAGGTAGTAACAACATGCCTGTGACGCAATGCTTTCTAATCCTACCTAATCATCAAGTATCTCCCAACTACATCCTAAGCGTAAAATGTAATATATTTATTTTACTATATCTTGTAAGTAAACAGAATACAAAAAAAAAAAAAAAAGAAAACACACACACACAGGACACACACCCTTTGGTATGGAGGTCGTTACACACACCCACGCACGCACAAGACACACACCTTTTAGCTTGGAAGTTGGCACACGTTTTAAGCATAAATTATCAATGGCATGTGCCATGAGGTATGCTGCTATCTGCAGCTCCATAAAAACTGGCACAGGTATTCCCCTGTTCAATCGCCTCAGTCATACCTTTGCCGATCCATCGTGGTGTGTCAGCAGCTGTTGTGTTTAATTTGAGCCCCAAGTTAAACATAGGTAAATCCTATAAAGCCCCCCACAATGCAACAAACGTCCACACTGTACTCTGCACGGGGATAAATGGCGGTCACTCACACACACACACACACACACAGGATTGCGGTGACAGTTTTCATAGAGTGCGGACGCGTTTTGTAACTGCTCCGCGAAAATAAATAATAAACCTGTGAAATTAAAGTGAAGTTAGTGCACGTGTGCAGTGAACCGAGACAGGCCTAAGACTCCAAAAGGTGCGTGGTGGTACTCACTGTGAAGCCCGTGCAGACCATTCCTGGGGTGGCGTCTACAGTTCCACGATCCAGGCGAGGGGAGTGGAGTCGTCTACTTGGCGTGCTTGTGCGCTTTTGTGAGTTTACCACTCAAGTGTATAAGACGTCTCGCAAAGCTATTTGTGCAGTTGGTTGCATTCACTCTAACAGCTGTTAGTAGTGTTGGCTAGCGCAGTTCACAACCAGCTGCGGGGATACAGGCCACGAAGCAAAGAGCTGCTCCACGCCACCAAAATGTAGCCTTTGCACACGGAAAGGAGAAAAATCAACGGACCACGCTACAGGAAGCTTTAAATGTCCAGCGTATCGCGAGGCAGTACGCAAAATGAAATGTTAAGGTTACTTCAAATAAACCTTAACCACTGCATAGCTGCTCAAGCTATCTTGGAGCAGACTGTTAGGGAGATGCGCATTGATATTGCAATTATATATAAGTAGCAGCCATACCGTCTCTCATCGACGAAGTCTCAGTTGAAGAGGTGCTGACGATCGCCAGAAGCCAAAAGCCCAGTAAGGCACCAGGTCCGGATGGAATCCCCAACCGAACGCTGAAAATAGCCATGTCCTTGCAGCCCGCGCAGTTTGTGCAGCTTTTTAACATGTGCCTAATGGAGAGAACTTTCCCCACTATATGGAAACTCCAAACGCTAGTTTTATTACCGAAGCCTGGTAAGCCGCCCGATGACCCATCGTCATACAGGCCGATTTGCCTCCTGAACACGTTAGGCAAAGTGCTGGAGAAGCTAATCTGCAACAGGCTCCAGGCAGCTGTCGACAACAATGGTGGCCTGTCCCAAAGCCAATTTGGTTTCACCAAGGCAAGGTCTACAATAAACGCTCTGGAGAAAGTAGTCGGCATAGCAACAAATGCCATCCAAGGATCGAGATAGAAGAGCGGAACAAAAAAGTAATGCCTCATCGTCACGCTGGATGTTAAAAACGCCTTTAACACAGCCAGGTGGGACAAAATATTGGATGCATTGTCAACGTTCCGCGTCCCATATTACCTTCAGGAGACGATACGCAGCTTCTTTACTGGAAGATTGCTGCAATACGACACCGCAGACGGCCCCACTACACATCAAGTGTCCGCTGGAGTACCACAAGGCTCAGTTCTAGGACCCCTCCTATGGAACATCATGTACGATGGCATCCTCCGACTGGAACTCCGGATCGATACAAGTATCATCGGCTTCGCGGATGACGTGACCCTTGTAGTCGTCGGCAAGGAATTGAAACTCGTAGAGGAATCGTGTAACAACAGCATTGCCCGTGTGCACCATTGGCTAGCAGCGGCTGAACTCGAGCTGGCTCATAAAACAGAAGCGGTGTTAGTCAGCAGTCGAAAAAGAGTGGAAACAGCGCACATAAGAGTCGACAGTGCGACAATAGAATCAGCAAGGGCGCTAAAGTACCTGGGTGTCATGCTAGACACAAGGATGTCGTTCAGAGAGCACTTGGAGTACGTGCACAAGAAAGCAGCAGAGTCCTATCGAGCGCTATCCAGGATTTTGCTGAACACACGGGGACCGAAACAGCAGAGACGCCGTCTCCTTATGACCGTAAACAGAGCGGTAATAATGTACGCGTCCCCCATCTGGAGCAGAGCAATGGCTGTTCCCAGCTACAGCCGGGGCGTACTCTCTATTAATCGCCTAAGCGCCCTACGGGTCAGCTGCGCATTCCGGACGGCGCTGGTTATCGCAGGGATGGTCCCGCTAAATGAACTGGCAACAGAAGCTGTAGTTTGCTATAGAGCCCACAATGGAAGCAACACAGCAAACTCGATTCGCACTGAGGCAAGGAGGCAGAGCGTAGCACGATGGCAAGCACGCTGGGATCGCGGATCTAAAGGACGCTGGACGCATAGGCTTATCCCAAACTTGGAAGCCTGGATAAATCGTAAGTATGGCAGTACTAATTTTTATTTAACGCAGCTCCTATCAGGCCACCGATGCTTCAGGAGCTACTTAAAGCGATTCGGCCACGACAACACAGACGAGTGTTCTTGGTGCGGCAGAAGAATCATAGAGGACGCCAATCATGTCATATTCGAGTGTGGACGTTTCGCAGCGAACAGACAGGAACTGAAGGACAGCATGGGCAGACCTATCACGGTGGACAACCTGGTCACGAGCATGATAGAGACCGCACAAAAGTGGGACGCTGCCAGCACCTTCGCAGCAGAAGTAATGCAAGAACTCAGGAGAGTTGAGCGCTGCAGACGGAGAGCCGCAGATATTTAGGTAGCAAGAACATGCCTGTGAAGCAATGCTTCGCGGCCGTTCCGCAGGCAATCCACGCTACCTAAACAATACCCCAACTATAACCTTAGCTAATGTAAATAACTAAGCATAAATAAACTGAATACAAAAAAAAAAAAGGCACACACCCTACATGGGGCCCTTTCTGGTACGTTGTTTGCATCAAATATCAACGGCATTATTTACGCTTTCCCATAGATTCGTGTTAGTTTTGCTGTTTTTGTGCCGTGGTGTTGATATTGTTATTATATCCTGAACTCATTGAAAATGGGTAAAAAGGGTATAATGTATTGCAAACGTATGTAACAGGTAGAAGGAAGCATCTCAAACCCCATAAGTATATATATTCTTGATCAGCATCAATAGCCGACTCGATCGAGCAATGTCCGTCTGTCTGTCCGTCCGTCCGTATGTATGAACGCAAGAATCTCAGAACCTATAAGAGCTAGAAACTTGAAATTTTAGCTCTAGGTCCTCCTAGTCCATACGCAGATCGAGTTTGTTTCCAAGTAATCGATAAAAATCGATATCGAAATCCTGTTTTTTTGAGCAATTTTGGTAAATAATAAGAGCTAGAGACACCAAACTTGACATGTAGCTTCTAGAATAGTATATATATATATATCAAGTATCTTTCATTTTATAGCTATCGCCACCTCCCCGCTACCACCTAAAAGCTATAAATAATGTTAGTAAACCAACTTGTATTGCCTAGCTAATTAAGCCACAATTTAAATGCATTTGTCATTTTGAGAATACACCAATATTTTACAGTACAATAAGATCTACTACTGAAAATTTCACATTCATGTGCGTCTGCTTTGAATTCTATCAACAGCATTGCAATTGCGATTCTGTGCTGCTATTTTAATAAGTATTTTTTCATTAAGACTCAACAATTGGCATGGCTGTTGGGTAAAGGCGGCGGCAGGTAGTGCCTTATTATGCGGAAATTATATATTTGTTTTTTGGATGGTGTGGTTGTTGAGTTGAGGCGGCGGAAAGTAGTTCGGTTAGTTGCGAGTTCGAGCCCTGCCAGGAAAACGTTTTCATACCCTTGCAGAGGGTATTATAAGTTTGTCGTGAAATGTGTATCGCATAGAAGGAAGAATATATATATCCATGATCATGATCATGTCCGTCTGTCTGTTTCTATACGAACTTAGTAGTCTCTCAGTTTTAAAGCTATCTTTATGAAGCTATGCAGAAGTGCCTCTTTCTGTTACACGCAGTACATATGTCAAAACCAGCTGGATCGGACCACTATATCATATAGCTGACATAGGAATGATTGGTCGGAAAGTAGGTTTTTGCATGAAAAACATTTTTGTTTATCAAGATATCTGGATCAGTTTTAGTATGCTCCCTCCATTTATGCAAAATCTTATTTACATCGGACAGTAGTCCGATAGTAGTAGTAGTCAGCTATCATATCGCTGCAATGGGAACGATCGGTCGAAAATAGCGTTGTTGTATGGATAACTTATTTGTTTTCATGAAAAGGGGCACAGCTGGTTGACCGGCAAATAAAACACCTCCATCGGTCGGTGATGCTATTAGAAAATTGTGTATTCTAACTAGGCTTTTAGCATTTAATTTTCATAATGTATGTATGATGTTTTGAATAATTAGGAAGACACTCATTTTGTCGACTATTAATAAAATAAAATATAAACAAGTAAGAGGTTCTAATCGGGAGCTCCCGACAGGGGATACCGTGAACCCTCTTATTCTTATATATATACCAAATGCAGCTCGTTTGCTTTAGTAGTAATAAAAATAAATTAAAACAAGTAAGAGGTTCTAGTCGGGAGCTCCCGACTAGGGGATACCCTGAACCCTCTTCTTCCAAGACCAAATGCAGCTCGCGCTACGCGCTCGTTTGATTTAGTAGTAATAAAGAAAAATGAAAATAAAAAAAAAATTGTCCCCTTGGCGGGGGCAGCGTTAGAACTCAAAACAAGTTGGAAAATTAACTTGATTTATAACTTTATGGTGGTAGCGGGGAGGTGCCGATAGGTATAAAGTGAAAGATACTTGATATATATTTACTATCATTTGCCGAAATTGCTCAAAAACAAGATTTCGAAATCGATTTTTATCGATTACTTGAAACGGGGAAAGTTATCGAATATCGGAAACAAACTGCGCGAGCATTAGGAGGACCTACAGCTAAAATATCAATTTCTAGCTCTTATAGGTTCTGAGATCCTTCCGTTCATACATACGGACAGACAGACGGACGGACAGACAGACGGACATGGCTAAATCGACTCGGCTGTTGATGCTGATCAAGAATATATAAACTTTATTGGATCAGAGATGCTTCCTTCTGCCTGTTACATACATTTGAACAAATACAATATACCCTGTTTACCTATTTTGAATGGGTTCAGGGTATAAAAACAACTACAAGCACACTATTGAAAAAATATTTTGCAAATATAAGCTGCAGCTGTTTCTTTTGTCATATAAAATGGATTCCATTTTAATTTGAATCATTAAAAACAATTTGTGATACACTAATTTAATTACACTTTTTTGGCGACGACCATGGCGTTACCGATGCCACTGCCATGTCTGTGCTTGAGCCACGTTGAACCTCCCACTGTGCGGCCTGTGCGAGGTCTGGTAAATTCCTCAAGTTGAATATTTTATGAAGCTGCAATTGAGCAACAAACATTTGGAGTAATCAACAATTAAAGAGCGTCTCGTGTTTCGAGTTGGAGCTCTCCCAAAAAATATGAGTAAACATTTTTAAATTTGTGGGAAATTGGCAAATTTTAATTTGCGGCTCAACGCTCTTAGCCAAAAATTCGCCATAGGCCACCAACAATTTGCGGATGTAAACTTGTATTGCGTGTTAAATTTTCCATGACAAAATTTTGTGGCTACGCTATGTTACTAAGCCATTTTCGCTCCACACCGCTGCTTGTTGCCTATTTTGGGCTGTTCCTTCAAAGGGCATTAATTAAAAATTTAATCTGTAACAAACCCGTTGGGCTCTTGAATTCGGGTTCTAATTTCTGTCTCATTGCGGGCTATCAAATCTTTACGACATAAATCAGCCATTTGAATGGGTTGGGCTCAAAAGTCTGCATTGCTCCATGTTCCATAAGATTGTTCCTTTGGTAGTTATGTGATGTAGTGGTCTGATCTACGGCTTTCACAGGAAGGACTATGTAGTTGCAGCTTACCTCGACATCCAAAAAGCCTTCGACCGGGTGTGGCACGCAGGACTCCTCTCCAAGATAAAGGGCATATTAAATCCGAAGCTCTTTAACATCATTGCAAGCTTCCTGAACGAGAGGACAATTCTAGTGGTACAGGATGGCATAGCCTCTCATACCAAACGCATAAGAGCGGGCGTTCCACAAGGTAGCGTTTTGGGTCCCACACTTTACATCCTCTTCGCGCACGATATGCCCACGGCAAGCGAAATGGCCCTTGTCAGTCGGCAGGATCTCCTGGTGGCTACGTTTGCTGATGACACGGCAATCCTTGCCAAGAATAATTGCGTGTACGAAGCAATGGACATCCTGCAGGAGTATCTGAAGCGCTTCGAAAACTGGGCTTGTAGGTGGAATATCTCAGTGAACTCCCAAAAATGTGCTACGGTCACTCACACCCTGCGCAAGGACTCCTGCCCGGACTTTTTCTCCATGGCGAGCTCTTAGAGCAGGTGCGTGACCATAAATACCTAGGGATCACACTCGACAGACGACTTACGTTCAAAAAACATGTTACCAACAAATTGAAAAGCAAAATCAGGCGTCTGAGCTGGCTGCTAAACCCAAATAACAAACTCTCGCTCCGATGCAAAGTCCTTATCTATAAGGCAATCCTTGCCCCTGCGTGGCGATATAGGCTCCAGGTTTACGGAATTGCTCCAAAATAAACTTCGCATCATTCAGGCCAAGACCTTGCGAAAAATTTCTGGAGTCGAATCGTATATTCGCACACGAGACATCGCAAAGGACCTTAAGGTTCCTATGGAAGGAGTCGTTATCAACAAACAAGCAGCAAGCTACCTGTTGGATATCGGCTGCGCCATGTGCGGAGCCCCAAACTGCCCGTAGATATGATGCGGCTTGCGGCGTGGTTACTAACCGAGGCGGCTTTGAGGGTTTTGCACGGTTGTTGCGAATGTTGAGATTTAGAACAAGAGTCCCAGTTCACGAGCGGGGTTATTCATTTTAAAAGACTTCAACTTTTATTGAATTTTAACCTAACTTTATATTAAGTAAATTGACCTACACAGAGCATACGTCCGGTGACTTGGACTGACGCTCACAGACTTCGACATGTGTCGCAAATTCCGCTGTTACTATGCTAGCCATTGGTAATAAAGACTCAATGACAACCTGCTGAGGAGGCGAAGAAGAAGGAGGCCTAAGAAGACATATCCTATAGACCTGACCAAACGCCGCCTTTAATGAAGTAAAATAAACATGTACATAACCATACAGAATGTAAATATTTAAATTAAGCTATTATTAACCAAAACCCACGCAGATAAAAGTTGCTAAGCAAGAGTAACAGAAGATTACCTGTAAAAAAAAGAATTTTATGTGGTCCAGTGGTCCGATCTGGCTGGTTCCGACATATGTACTCCCTGCAACAGAAAGAGGGGCCTTCGCGAAGATGCAGGTCGATAGTGTTAAAATTGTTTATGTCGATCAAGAATATGTAAACTTTATGGAATAGGCGATTCAATGCGTTATACATTTTATACCCTCTACAACAAATTTTGTACTTTTCATTATATTTGTTGTCAAGCATAATTATTATTATTAATATCCTTTATTATTATCATTTTGAGTATAACAATAATCAGTAATAAAAAGAATACAAGAATTTGAGAAAAATCATACTAGACTACATTTAAATAAACCTCTATTAATGTAACTAATAATTGAATAAAAATATTCATTAACAATACACTGTTGTATAACATACACAAGTACTTATGTATGCATACGATGTGATCGTCTACAAGATGATTTGGAGCTTATGCAACTTTGTTCTTAGATCCACTAGTTGCATCCAAATTGCTCAAAGTGCCAGTTTATGACTTCCAATCGTACTAGTCCTCATCTTACTATCTTAACGATTGACAATTTTTCGTTGCAGCGTATACTGACAGTTGAGGACTTTGTATAAGTATTTAATGAACGGATATGTCCAAGTTGAGTACTTGGAAGATAGTGATTTTATTCTTACGAACCCTATGTCTTATATACTAACAGAGTGTTTCAATTTAGGCCTGCTGTCAATGCATGCGGCAGCAGCGTTCATAAACTATTGTGTTTAATTAGGGTATTTTTTACCCTTGCTACTTATGTTTATAATATGACATTTCTTGGCGTAGGTCGCTCTTACAATCTTAAGCGACCACAAGTGCGCTATCTATTATTATGCTGCTGGCTGCAGTCGTACACGATGGTGCGAGATTTAATTTTACCGAGGGTCACATTTAGACTCGGTGTCACGTGTTCATGTGTGAACAGAGTGGAATGAATAATTAAAATATTCCATTTACATTAATTGTTTTGACAACTTGGAATTCGGAAAAAAAAATTATTACGTTTTAAAATTTAAATTTTTATAAAATAGGGGTGTTTTAAATAAGTTTCGAAAGAAGTATTTTGCTTTGACCAGTTGAGGCCAGACAATAATAGCCCGATGAAATAAAAGTACGTGTGTTTGCATTTGTGGTCTGATTCAAGGCATTTAGTTAGATTCAAAGAAACGTTACTCAAAATTAGCAAATAGTATTGACAAATGCTTTTTTTTTTTTTTTGACAGACTGCAGTTATCGTGATTTGCTTCCTTGGGTTTTTGAAATTCCCATAAATTAAATAGAGCCACTCGTACCCGCATATCTAATGATAAGTTTCTACGGTCCAATATACAGACACACACACCGCTTGTGCGCTAAGCATAATCCCATGGATTTTGGTTTTATTCAGCCCTAGATAGCTCCAAATTATTTAGAAAATAATTTGATTTATGCCTTTGTATGCATCACAAGCTATTCAACAGAAGAACTCCAAACACAGCACACAACCACCTATGCATGTACATGCACACAAATATACTTGTTAATATACGACAGTTAAAAGTACTGATTTGTCTGGATAATAATAGAATAATGCCCTAAAATCTTAATAAACCAAAATACTTTCCATATATGCGTGATATTCAAAACTGAATCAGATGTTCACATCGTTTTCAGTTTTTGCAGCGGACCCCACCAGCCTATCCCAGTAGCTGCTTTGCAATATTTATCCATTTATATACCTCTATTAAAACTATTTGTCCTGACTGACTGACTGAATTACAGGCTTATAGATCTTTTACCTTATGTGACGAAAGTGCAGGCGGGGCTTAAAGAACCATCCTATTGGCTTCAAAATCAATATTATAGGTATATTTTCAAATTCATTAAGGGGTGGAAAACAATCCTTCCTTGGGATAAATGGAGGTCAAAGATTTAGTGTGTGAATTTTCGGGCGCAAATTAGTCTCTAAGGATCTTCAAGACGCTCACTCCAAGACTCCAAGGGAGAAAAATGGGTGAAAAAGTTATATCTTAAATAAATAAATAAATTAAATTTATTATCGGCAAGGCCGCGAAATGCCCTCTAGCTTCTCACAAATCATAAATATGCTTTACGAATATTTCGTTTTTGTGTTTTCTTTCCTTTTCCATTTAGCTTTCAATTATGTGCTGTCCCTGGCACCCTCATATCTACTTTCTTTGATCATTTTATTGGTCTGATTGCTATCTGACAGGAGTTTAAATGCCAAAACACCAAATGTGGTCAAATCGCACGCACGTTCAACGCGCAACACAGTCGATTTGTCGACATCCACAGATGACACTAGATGTGGAAGTGATGTGTGTGGGGTGACTGGAACTTTGAAGGACATCCATGTCAAGTAAAATTTTATTCGATTGGTCATTAGCTTGTGATTCATGCTCAAAAATAATTTCGGGATTCGCAGTATATCTTAATGGCAAATGTTACATTTAAGAAAATTTAAGATTTTGCAGAATAAGCTAAAAATTACATATTGAAGCTTTACTGGAAGACTGACTGATTGACCAACTGATTTATTGGTTAATTGAATTAATGCACCTCCAAAGTCGTAATATCTGGGAAGCTCAGCTAAACGCAATTTTGGAATTGCTAGATCCATTTTTTTTACCCTGAACCCATTAAGAATGGGTTTCAGGGTATATTGTATTTGTGCAAATGTATGTAACAGGCAGAAGGAAGCATCTCCGACCCCATAAAGTATATATATTCTTGATCAGCATCAATAGCTGAGTCTGTCCGTATGTATGAACGCAAGGATATCAGAACCTAAAGACTTGAAATTTTAGCTGTATGTCCTCCTCAAGCCCGCGCAGATCGAGTTTGTTTCCGATATTCGATAACTTGTCCCGTTTCCAAGTAATCGATAAAAATCGATATTGAAATCTTGTTTTTTGAGCAATTTCGGCAAATAATATGAGCTAGAGTCACCAAACTTGACATGTAGTTTCTAGAATAGTATATGTATATCAAGTATATTTCATTGTATAGCTATCGCCAACTCCCCACTACCACCTAAACCTAAAAATCAAGTTAATTATCCAACTTGTAATGCCCATCAATTTAAGCCACGATTTATATGCAATTGCATTATTGAGAATACACAAATATTCTTTATTATATTCTACAATAAGATGTACTGTCGAAAATTTAATTAGGATCGGTTAAGAAACACACAAGTTATGTGCGCACGTGTTAGCAGCATAGCTGCTGCGCAAATTCCAAGAATTTCGTATACATGTACACACACATTCATGCGCGACTTCTTTGAATTCTATCAACAGCATTGCAATTGCGATTGTATTGTTTTCTGTGCTGTTATTTTAATTGGTTTTTTCTCATTAAAGCTCGGTTATTGGTGTGGCTCTTGAGTAGTGGCAGCGGCAAGTGGTGCGGTTAGTTGCGAGTTCGAACCCTTCCAAGGGAAAAATTTTTTTTCTTTTCATTTTTATTTATTTCTACTTAATCAAACGAGCGCGTAGCGCGATCTGCATTTGGTGTTGGAAGAAGAGGGTTCAGGGTATCCCCCAGTCGGGAGCTCCCGACTAGAACCTCCTACTTGTTTATCTTTTATTATTACATATTATGGGTATAAAACCCAATTTCAAAGAGCTCTGTAAGCATGCAAACATTATATATCAAATTTATTTCAAAATATCAACCAACTAAATAGCCCCCGATAATAAATAAAAATAAATGCTCCAATCTATACGGGTTCTTAAAGGGCAGACAACCCGACCAAATTTCTTGCCTATTACCTGCCCCATTGCCATTGTGATAAGGGAGAAAAAATTACAGAAAGCAGCCCGTAAAGGAGAGAGTCAAACAAAAAAGGCCACCGCGTAAACAATGTTTGGGAGATATAAGGAGGACTCTAAGAGCGAAAGCTCACCGTGCAGAATACGTTACACTTCCAGTTTTGCGTGCACGCTCTCTGCCCCTGTGTTACTCTCTTTCTCACGCTGTCTCTATCTAAAGCTTAATCCACATAGCAGCAGGGAAGTCAATGGGCCAAGAGTTCGACTTCAGTCGTAGGAATTCATTCGTGCGTCGTGGATATAAATGATCCGCTGCAGATTCTCTTTGCACTTGGCCTATCTCTGTGTGTATGTGCGTGCTTTTTTGTGTGGCCCGTCTCTGTGAATGGCTTACAGTTACCCGGCGGCAATTGTCAATAAATGAAAAAGAAGGCCAGTAGCTCAAGTTAAAGGGGGGAATTGACACAAAGTATTGCAAGTTTCTAGGCGCGTGTAGGCCGTGGCTTATTTTCGCGTTATCGAATCTTTTAACTTTACAAACACACACTTGGTGGCTATAATAAAAATTATAACAAAATGCAACAGAATAAAGTATGATAGCGGGAATATTAAATAATATTCTTATCGTTAAATGTATGTGTGTTTGTGTATGTGTGTGTATACCTAAAAATTTTGAAAAGGTAACTTAAATAGACCGAACAACTTTACAATGCCAAATGAGCTCAAGTAAAAAGCAAAGAACTGTCCATAACAGAAGGCTATTCAACTACTTACTAGCTGGTGTTCTAGAAAGGGACTCTTATTTACTTGAAAGAGAGAGAATTGAAAACTACATTCCGCTGTAAGTGAGCACTTTCGTTGAATCCTTTTGTTTTATTTCTTACAGATAATTTATCAATTAAATCAGAAACAGTCATTAAATTTAAAAAGACGCAATTAACAGTCTTAAAAAATTGAACTAGAATTCTGTTGGCATTGTAAACTTATGTAACGTTAAATTTAAAATTGCATATATTGTTAATTTTAAATATTCATACTAAGTATGAAACCTAAAAAAAATAATAATTCCGAAGTCTCTGAAATGTAAGAGAATGACAAAATTAAAGTAAGGGTTTATTGTTTGAAACGAGAAAGTAGGACCTCTTTAGCACGGATTCTTCGTACAGAGCTAAATAATATATTAGTATGCTCTTAATAAAATTTGACTCTTAAATAAATGTTACCAACATTTTTTCAGATCGTTGTATAAAAGTTTTTGTGTTCAGATCGGATGATCGGCTTCAAAATAATTTTCAAATATCTTTATAAAAAATCATTTCAAATTTTTCGCGAAAACCACCCTTTTCAAATGCGGTTGTAAGGTCAAAACTTTAAGTTGCGATCGATAACTTTAAATCCTTTTTAAAGATGTACCACTAACTTTACAATGCAAAGATATGTCAAACACCATAATAATCGGATCGCGATAAATCGCAACGCCTGAGCCCCATGGGTGCCCGCGACCATTTGGGTGTGCCCAGATAGAGTAAGACTGCTGAGAGTGGCTGCTTTCCTCATATCTAAGAAGCACAGGGAACATAGTTAATGCGGAGTATTGTTAAGATGTCTTGAAAAGCAAAACATTTTTTATACAAGAACCTCATTTTCGACCGATCATTCCTATGGCAGCTATATGATATAGTGGTCCGATCCAGCCAATTCGGACATATGTACTGCGTGCTACAGAAAAAAGAAAGTATGCAAAGTTTCATAACGATAGAAACACACAGATGGACATGGAGAAGAATATATATACTTTATGAGTTCGGGAATATCTCCTTCTATACGTTATAGAATATATAACAGGGGTAAAAAAATAAAATAAAATATGACTATTTTATTATTATAAGGATAATAATAATAATTATTATTATTGTTAGTGTTGTTATTATGAACAACGCCTGTACCACATCTGGATTGAGACTCGACCCCAAATCCTCAACAAACACAATTTTAATTCATTCCCATTCCATTCCCCAAATAAGCTCAGCAAAATTGTGATAAAATGATGTTGGCATAACCGTATGGTGGTTACAAATTCACACGTTGGTCGTCGTCTTCTCTGGCTTTTGAGTGGTTTTGTGTTTAAGCATTGAAATTTTTCGCGCCGATTTTTATTTTTTTTAATTTAATGGCTCATCTGAATGTCAAAACAGATTTTGTTACTAACTTCAGTTGCCTTTTGTCACACCCAAGGAGTGTATTTCGAGTACAGAAAGAATTGATAGCTTTTTACTTTTGGCTTACTTTTCTCTTCGTTTGCTTCCCTCTGGCTCCCAATTTCATTTTGAGTTGATGGCGTTGTCATACAAACTGGACATTCTAATCTAGATATTCAATGACGCACAACTCGAAGCGTTCATCGGCCAATGCTGGTGTCCAGGCAGCCGGTGATAATGGCGGGGAATCTGGTGCTGGCTCTTAAGCGGGGGTGCTGGCTATTTCGGAAGAACTGCTGCCACGGCCAGCATTGGCGGCCATTATGACGTACGTTTTGGCGTGACACGGGCTAACCGATTTGGCGTCAATTCAGCGCCCACGTCATACCAAATGGTTTCGAGAATGAGAGACGCGATACAATTTTACGCACTTACGGATGCAACACTATACACCTATCACCTTTAACATCCCCGACTAACTTTACCATTTGCCTTGCCAAAAATGCCAGACCGGGGTCTGTGGTTCGGGGTTTGTTGGTCTGGGTGCATGTAAAAATAACTCGGTTTGCAGTCTGTCACATAAATATTCTAATCAGATTGCAGCTTCCCTGCGCTGCGCAAGTGAATTTCATTTCTTCAGTTGGTCCAGATAGCATGACAGGCGCCCTTGAGTATCAGTTAATACCATATCTCGAGTCTACTATTTTACTTTGTTGTCTATTTTAGTTGAGGTTATTTGAGATTTATAGTGTTAATTAAGATTGTCTCACCTTCCCATTTCGACTTTGCTGACCAGACTTTTCCCTCTACGGATTGCCCTTTTTGAGCAGAGATTTTTTTTCCTAACATATATACATACATATATTTAACTATTTTGTTTATTTTAATTTGAGAGATATTAACATGAAAAACAGATTGGAACGCAAAACATCTCTATATACATATAAAACTGTTGAACTAACTAAAACGGTAAAAAAGAGGAATGCTGAAATTGTTAATGTAGTTACTTTATGTGATGGAGGTAAACGGTAAGGCGAAATTCCACCCCCAAATGTGGAAAATTCGCAAAAGCGGCTTTATAAATTTGTTTGTTAGCTATACTATCAACCTCAAAATAAATTTAAAATTCATTTAATACGTGTGTCAAACTTGGGAAATGCGGTTCAAAAATATTTTGGTCAAATTTAAGCTCTGTCCGATCGTCTTCAACTTGTTTTGAAAACTATACATAAGAATGTTTATTTTCCGGCTAGTAGACTTTCATCATGAGATGAAACTGTGCATAAGGCCTTGATTTCATGTTTTGGTTCTCTATTCGAAAGGCTTCTAGCTCAATTTTTCAAAAGGACATTATCCAACATAACAATTAAATCAAAACGAGAAAGAAGGGCTATCTTCGGCAGGCCGGAGAATTAAAACCATTGACAGACCGAACCGTTTCATAATGCTCATAATGCTACGGGCAAAACATAATAAGAAGCGCAGGGGAAAAGGTTAATGCCGAGTATGGTTAAGATATCTTAAAAAACAAATAATTTTTCATACAAGAACCTCATTTTCGACCAATTGTTCCTATGGCAGCTATGTATGTATATGATATAATGGTCTGATGAAAAAAAAAGTTGCATAAATGTAGGGAGTGTTCGGTCATATACCTCATACATACATTAGTTAGGGTATCAATAGCAATGTCAAAGCAGATTTTGTTAAGATTATGCTAATTCTCTTCTATTTGAATGTCATAAGCACTCATACACATGTACGAAGTCTCGCTCTCTTTCGAACTCTGTAATTGCTCGGTCCCTTTAATCTTAATTTATGTTAAGAAATCAGTTCTGTAAGCATCATCATAGAAGTCAGTCGTGTTGCTCATCAATTTGTTAAACCTTTATTAAAACTTCATACCATCCACACACGCCCACTTGAGATAAGATTGTTAAAAGGTCAAAAAAACGCTTTTGATCCAAACAAAGAAGTTTTCCATACAACAACAAACTTTTCGACAGATCGTTCTTATGGCAGCTAAATGATGTCGTCCGATCCAGCCGTTTCGACATATGTACTGACAGACGGACAGACGGACATGGCTATATCGACTCGGCTGTTGATACTGATCAAGAATATATATACACTACTAGCGGGTATAACCCGGCCTTGCCCGTGGCACGTATGTTATAAAATCAATGTCTTCAAAAAGCTTTGAAAATGATTTTGAAACTGATCGGACGGGAATCAAAGAACTTATATGCAAATCGGAAAAAACCTAAAATTCACAAAAAAAACTTTAAAATGCATTTTCCACCGAAGGAGTTTAGATATTGCGAAAAGGGTGAAACACGTCTCAAATGATTTTTCTTATAGATCTTTGGAAACGAATTTGAGCGCGAAACGTCACCCACCAAATCTTTGACCCCCATTTCCACCAAGGAGGAACGTATTTTTCGAAAAGTGTGAAACACCCCTCAAATGAATTTGAACGAAGATCTTTGAAAATAAGTTTGGGGTCGATCGGATCGTAAACAAAAAAGTTACGTTCAAAGGTTTTTCTCGATTTTTCCACACTTGCGGGTGGAATTTCCCGAAACCACGTCTTAATGTGCACCTACATCACATAAGGTAACTACAATGAAATTTTCAGCTTCCTAGCTCTTACGGTTATTAATATATGTAGGTATTAAATTTCTTTCTAGTTGCTGCTTTTTTTTTATATTTTTTTATTATGTGCTTTACCTTTATTTGTAATTTACTTATTGAAAAGCGCAAGCGAGCGTAGCCAAAACATAAACAATCTTTTTTCGGCAAATGTGTAAGGCTGGTAAAAATATGTATGTATGTATATTCTTATGTATGTGCATTGGCAAGGACACTGAGTCTTGTATTCGTATGAACGTATGTATTGTAGGAATGGCCTGACGCAAATAAAATGCAACCGTTCTTGTGCGCGTCACTTTCAGAATGTCGTCGCAGATCATTTTATTTCACCATCGTTCTCGTTTTTCTTATGCTCGTGTCAGAGCGAGAGTAAGAGCATCGAATGTTTCGCTCTCTGAACGAAGCCCTCGGTGTGCTTACAGTTATATTTACTGTGAGACACTTAATGCTATATCACAGTAGAATCTTACATGCTAATTATTACTACAATTCGGCCGTTCTGACGTTGAGTATCTCCTGATACACGTTGACATACTTCTAGTTACAATATTACTTTGGCCATATTTACCTAGACAATTTTCTTTTCTTAATTTATTTTCGGTATTGTTTTGCTTGGTTTCATTTTTACTTTTGTCATTTTCATTATTAACATTATTGTTTTCTAAATATATTTCTTCAGTATCACTATCTGAACTGTTTTCTTCTTGTGTGTTGTTTTTTATAATATTTTTTCTACCGTTGAGCCAAGGTTTCATATTGTGTACTGCCCAGATTCCTGAATATGGTATTTGTGTTTGTTGAAAATGTTCTACGTCTTCTCTAAAGTATCTATCATTATCTAACACCTGTAGTAGGACAAATACATGCATGTACATACACATACGGTTAGACACATTCTCAAGGCCATTTAGGCAACAATCTCCCGTTTGTTTTAAGCGCTAACGTTCCTCATGCACTCTAATTCTTGTAAGAAGAGCTCGACAAGTCGAATCACTCCTTGTCTCGCTTACACACACACAAACTTATTGTCAATTCTCCTTTAGTCTGTAAGCATAAAACGAACGCGAAGTCATTCGCGATCGAACAGTCGAATAAAGAAGACGTATCGAGATAAATTGTGTGTTTTACTTTGAAAGCGGCATTTGTCTTCTACAAATTCAGAAGTGGTTCAACCTAGCAAAACAAAAAACAAACAAAAAAAATGGATTTAAACATTTTCACGGTCATCTAATTGAAAAATTGGCTATCTGGCTTAGGAGCACCGACGACAGGAAGCAAGGCGGAATTGATTGCTCGTCTAAACACATTCGCACCGAGTGTACGCGGCAGTGCCCCGGGCTTAGACGCTGACGATGTGGACATGCTGGAATCAGCTAGCTTGGGGAACAGTCAGGCACGACCAAGGAGCAACAACATAGATGTCGTGCAGCAGCAGAATACGGAAAGCAGCCAGATCGGAGCATTGACAACGCAGCAACAAGCAGAAGCCCAAAATATTTTACACATATGTAGGCGAACTAAAAGAAGTAATTAGACAATTACAAAGAGAAGCAAATGCGAGCAAAATTGCGCTACAGCAAATTCAGCAGCAAAATATGTATAACGGCAGCGGTGGCGAAAGCGCCGGCGCCAGCAGCGAAAGTCAATGCAGAGACAACGATAACGGCGTTGCCAACAACGAATGTCGAGACAGAGACGGAGGCGCTGGCATTGAAACAGCTGCAGAAACTCTACAAACTCGTGAAAGAGATAAAACTACATCAAATCGCGGATCAGCTGCAACAATCACCCTCGCGAAAGAGGCGACGTTAGAATTCGATGGAAGCGGTAGCGCACGCATGTGGGTCAATCATATTAAAAACATTGCACAAATCTATGATTTGGACGACAATTACTTGCGAATGCTGTTTACGACAAAGCTGAAAGGAAAAGCGCAACACTGGTTGCATTGCAATTCAACGCGCATTCTGGAGCCAATGGGAACATTGACCAACCAGCTGATCGCGGCTTTCGAAGGAAAAATTTCAAAATCAGACATGCGACGCAAGTTCGAACAACGCAAGTGGCAAATACACGAAAAATTTGCGATGTATTTTGAAGACAAGATGATGCTAGCATTTGCGATGTATTTTGAAGACAAGATGATGCTAGCCGATACCGTCAATATTGACGAAGTTCGGAGTTCCCTCCGAGACGTTGCGCAACCAAGCCCGGATTCAATGTTTCGCTTATCCTAAGCAGATGCATCATGCGTTTGCCAACATAGTTCTTCCAAGGCTAGAGCGGGTAACCAAACCCAGGGTGACATCAACGGCGCTGGTCAATCATGACCTACGTTGCAGAAACTGCAACTCCCGAGGTCATTATATGAAGGATTGCCGCAAACCAAAGAGAGTTCCTGGATCTTGTTACGCATGCGGCGAAATGGGTCATTTTGTAGCTCAATGTGTAATTAAGAAGAGCGCAAGCGAGAGCGACAACAACTACGTAAGGCGTTTAAAAATATACTTTTATCATCAATCTATCAATTATTACAGAATGCCTCATAGACTCCGGCAGCGCAATCTCATTTGTGAAAAAATCATATATACCCAGTGAAATCCCATTAAATTCAGTTAACAATTTATATTTTGGACTAAATAAAAGCCGACTTAATGTAATTGGAAAAACGTCGGGCTATATTTTCAAAGAATCAATAAAAGTTTATTTTGATTTAATTGTTGTTGCCGATGAGTCTATGAGTCACAATATAGTATTGGGCAGGGATTTCATGAGTGCATGTGGTCTGAGCATAAATCTAGACTCCCTAAGCCTGGTTGAGGCTAAGGAAACCGAAGACATAAATGATGAAATACAGGAAGGGAGCAGTAAACAGCAACTGTTAAGAGACCAGACTGTTAGTGAGCAACTGTTAAGTGATCAAACTGCAGCTGTTAGTGAGCGACTTTTAGACGATCAGAAAATTATGAAGCAAACAATGCACAACGAGACGGTTTGTTCAAATAAGTCATCGAAGAATGCGACCGACGAACGAGAATATTTTAATGACAACTTTAGAAGAAAAGCTAAGAACGAGCATATTTTAGATGATGTTATGAAAGAGAATTTTGACAAAGGTATGTTTTGCATAAATGTAGTAGATGATCAATTTCCGGATTACAACTGTGGGACAAATTTAAAATATGGAATAAAATGTCGGCTCATAAAAATGTTTGGGGAAACGTATGTGCACTCAAAAAAGCCAATTGATCCAATCGTAAAATGTGAAATGAAAATATCCTTAGAAAACTATAAGCCTTTTAGTTGCTCACCAAGACGGCTTTCATACACGGAAAAAGACAAGCTCCAAAAAATGCTAGACGAATACCTAAAAGCCGAAATCATACGTCCAAGCAATTCAGAGTATGCCTCACCCATTGTTTTAGTAAAAAAGAAAACGGGTGATTGGCGATAATGCATTGATTTTCGGAAACTGAACAAAGTACTTATAAAAGACAACTATCAGTTGCCATTGAATGATGATCTTTTAGACAAGCTCGTCAATAAAACAGTATTCTCGGAGCTCGATTTTAAAAACGGATACTTCCACGTGTTTGTTAACGAAGATTCTGTGAAATATACTTCCTTCGTGACCCCTTTGAGTCAATATGAGTTCTTGAGAATGCCAATGGGTATAAAAAATGCTTCTGCTGTATTTCAACGGTTCGTTTACAAAATCTTTGCAGATCTGATCAGAGAGAACAAGGTTATTGTATACATGGACGACATTATGGTTGCGAGCAGAGATATTGAGGAACATTTAGACACATTGAGGAAGGTCTTCGAAAGATTAGTTCAAAATAAGCTCGAGTTACGATTAGACAAACGCGAGTTCATGCAAACTAAGATAAAATATTTGGGATTTCTCATAACAAGTGAAGGCATAAGAGCAGACGACAAGGGAATCGAAGCGATCAAAAACTTCCCAGTACCAGATAAAACACAGACGGTACAAAGTTTTTTATGTTTGTGCTCATATTTTAGGAGATTCGTCAAAGATTTTTCAACAATAGCTAAGCCATTGTATAAACTTTTGAAAAAGAAAAACAATTCGCATTTAATGAAAAAGAATTGGAATGCTTTTTCACTCTCAAAGAAAAACTTATTCAAGCACCAGTGTTAGCAATTTATGATTACGAAGACGAAATTGAGTTAAATTGCGATGCTAGTTCTCTTGGCTTTGGAGCCGTGCTAACGCAAAAGAAAGAGGATGGCAAGACGCATCCAATATTTTATTTTTCTAAACGAACGACTGAAGTTGAGTCAAGGTACCACAGTTTCGAACTAGAAACGTTGGCAATCATTTATGCACTCCGAAGGTTTCGAATTTACTTACAAGGGAAACGTTTTAAAATATTCACAGATTGCAACTCATTAACGCTTACTTTAAACAAAGTCGAACTGAATCCTAGAATTGCCAGGTGGGCGTTGGAAATACAAAACTATGATTAAGAATTAGTCCACAGAGCTGGGAACAAAATGCAACTTGTAGATGCTCTAAGTAGATGCATGAGTATTTTAATAGTAGAAACAAATAGTTTTGAAGACAATCTAATCATTTGCCAGGCAAAAGATTTAAAGCTACAAAAGATAAAAAAGCTTTTAGAGAAAAATGAACACAAGATGTTTGAAATGAGAAACGGGATTATTCATAGGAAAACGAACGACGGCAGGTTACTGTTTTGCGTGCCAGAGGACATGGAAAACCAAGTATTACGTAAGTATCATAATGAGTTGAGGCACATAGGCAGAGACAAGATGATGGACACGATTTCAAAGAGTTATTGGATAGCGAATGCCAAGGAGAAATGCAATAAATACATTGAAAACTGTCTTAAATGTGTTGCGTTTTCACCAAAAAATTGCAAAGAAGAAGGATTCTTACATAGCATACCCAAAGGAGATAAACCATTTGAGTCACTACTTGTAGATCATTATGGACCAGTAGCTACAGGAAGAGCGAATAAACACATATTTGTAATAGTCGACGGGTTCACCAAGTTTGTCAGGCTGTACACAACCAGAACCACATATACAAAAGAAGCCATAAAAGCACTAAGAGATTATTTTAGGGCATACAGTAGGCCAAAATGCATAGTTTCAGACAGGGGTATTTGTTTCACATCCAGAGAGTTCGAGCAATTTTTGTCAGACTCCAACATAAAACACATGAAAATAGCCACAGGCTCCCCTCAAGCAAACGGACAAGTTGAGCGTATAAACAGGAGTTTAGGTCCAATGATCGCTAAGCTTACAGAGCCAGAAAAAGGAATCCATTGGGATTCGGTTATCGAACATGTAGAACATTCTTTGAACGATACTTTACACCGCAGCATTAAACAGATACCAAGCAAGGTACTTTTTAGAGTAAAGCAAAAGGGCGAATTTATAGATGAACTAAGGGAAAAACTGGAAGAAGTCAACGAAGCACCCAGGACGAAAGAAAGTTTAAAGGAAATTAGAAAAGCGGTCAAGGAAAACCAATTACAAGCACAATCTTATATTAATCATATTATAACAAAAAGAAGAGAAAGGCAACAGCTTATAAGAAAGGACACTACGTAATGGTAAAAAAAAACGTTGATAGTACGGTAGGAGCTGCCAAAAAACTAATTCCTAAAAATAAAGGACCATATGTAATAGAAAAGGTATTGCGAAATGACATGTTTCTGTTAAAGGACGTCGAGGGTTTCCAAGTTTCTCGGAATCCTTACAAGGGTGTATGGAGTGCTCAGAACATAAGACCATGGGTAGGAAATAAGAAATAAACTAAGAAAAATTGTAATATTATTTTAGTTTTAAGAATCATTAATGGTTAAATTAATAATATTCAAACAAAACTGAGATCAGGGGATCTTGATCGCAGAATGGCCGAGTTGTAGTAGGACAAATACATGCATGTACATACACATACAGTTAGACACATTCTCTAGGCCATTTAGGCAACAATCTCCCGTTTGTTTTAAGCGCTAACGTTCCTCATGCACTCTTATTCTTGTAAGAAGAGCTCGACAAGTCGAATCACTCCTTGTCTCGCTTACACACACACAAACTTTTTGTCAATTCTCCTTTAGTCTGTAAGCATAAAACGAACGCGAAGTCATTCGCGATCGAACAGTCGAATAAAGAAGACGTATCGAGATAAATTGTGTGTTTTACTTTGAAAGCGGCATTTGTCTTCTACACCCTTGACAGTTTGCTTGATACTCCGGGTTGTGAATTAAAGTTTCGGGCAACTACATAATCTCCTTTTGAGAATATTTTGGGATTCTGACGTTTTGCATCTATGTAACCTTTATTGTAGTCTTTTTTTTGTTGGTTGACTTCTGCTTTCTTTCTTATTTCTCTTAAGTTTCTTATTGCTGTTTCTTGATTTTCTTCTATAACATTTTCGCTTAAGATATCTACGTTAGTTCCTCTCTGTTTGACTCCAAATAAAATAACGCTGGGGTATTCATTGATACTTCGATTCTTCGTGTTATTCATCGAGTGTTCTACTTTGTCCAACACCTTATGCCATGGTTCACTATTCTCTGCATTTATTAGTTTTGCCATCATTGGACCTAGATCTCTGTTCACTCTTTCCACTTGTCCATTGGCTTGTGGTGAGGCTGTAGCTATTTTTGAGTGGCAAATGTTATTTTCCTCGATGAATTCATCAAATTCTTTGGACGTAAAACAGCTTCCTCTATCAGATATAATATTTTTTGGCCTACTATACGCTTTGAAATAATCCTTTAATGCTTCAATTGATTCTTTCGAACTAGTAGTTTTTGTAGCATATAGCCTAACAAATTTAGTGCATGCATCTATTATTACTGGTATATGTTTCTTTTTCGTGTCTTTGCTATTGACTGGGCCATAGTAATCAATGTGAATTACTTCAAAAGGGCTGGTTCCCTTTGGTATGGAATGTAGGAAACCTTCAGTTTTGCCGGACTTGTTAGAAAAGGCTATACACTTAAGACAGTATCTTACACGAACTTCTATTTTTTTCCTTATATTGGGAAACCAATAGCTATTATTAACCAGATCAGTTACCTTATCAACTCCTACATGACCCATTTCGTCATGGTATTTATATAAAACATTTTCTTCCATGGATTCGGGAACACAAAATACTAGTCTATCACTTTTCTTTTTATATATAACACCATTGCGCATTTCGTAGTGTTCACTTTCTTTTACTGTAAGCATTTCTTTGAGCTTTTTTATTTTTTCATCTTTTCCTTGCCATACTATAAGATTTTCTTCGAACGTGTTAGTTTCAATTATTAGGATATTGTTGGTGCGACTTAATGCATCTACATGTTGCATTCTCTTCCCTGACCTGTGCTCGAGATCATAATCGTAGTTTTGCAGTTCAAGGGGCCCTTGAACCAGATGGGCCATCTGGCAATACGTGGATTCAATTCTTTTTTACTTAGTGTTAGTGGTAATGAATTGCAGTCGGTTACTATCTTAAATTTAATGCCTTGTAAATAAATTCGAAATCTTTTGAGCGCATTGATGATCGCCAGGGTCTCTAATTCGAAGCTATGGTATCTTGACTCTACTTTTGTTGTTCGTTTTGAAAAGTAGAAAACAGGATGGAGTTTTCCATCCTTCTTCCTTTGTAACAGAATCGCCCCGTAGCCTAGAGAACTTGCATCGCAGTGTAATTCCGTTTCATCTCTGGGGTCATACATTGCTAATATCGGTGCTTCTATCTAGTTCTACTTCTTTAAACTCAAACTTGTTATCTTTCTTTGTTAGATCATACAATGGCTTTGCAATTAGTGAAAAATCTTGAATAAACCTCCTAAAGTATGAGCATAGGCCGATAAAACTTTGAACTTCGTGGACTTTTGTAGGTATGGGAAACGATCGAATTGCGTCTAGCCCAGCTTCATTTGCATTTATGCCATTTCCAGTGACTATTTAACCTAAATAATCAACTGAAGACTGCAAAAATTCACACTTATCGAGTCTAAGTTCTAGTTTGCTGTCTACAACATTTGTAGCAATCATAATGTCATCGAGGTAGATCACCCCTTTTCCTGTCCTCACCATTTCTGCAAATATTTTGTTAATATATCTTTGAAAAGTTGACGGTGCATTCGTTAATCCAAATGGCATTCTAAGGTATTCAAATTGTCCTAGCGGGGTAGTGAATGATGTGTACTTTACCGATTCTTTATCCATAAAAACATGGTCTAACTTCGAAAACAATTTTTTATTCGCTAGTCTTTCTAGTAGATCATCTATCAGTGGAATTGGATAGTTATCTTTCACTTTTACTTTGTTAAGCCGACGATAGTCTACACACATTTTGAGCTCTCCTGTTTTCTTTTCCTACTTTGCACCTTTCTTTGTCTGTGCCTATTACGTTTATTGCCAACATTTATTTTTCCGAATTTTCTGTCTCGTATCTTTCTCCTCTTTGCTCGTTGTAAGCTTGTTCTTTATTATCCATTTCGTTCTTTTTTATGTTTACTGTATTACATTCTGCTTTTTCCCCTACTTTATTCTCTACTTTTTCCACTTCTTTGTTCTCTTCTTTTTCCACTACTTTATTCTATACTTTTTCCACTACTTTGTTCTCTACTTTTTCCACTACTTTGTTCTCTACTTTTTCATTATTCACATTTTCCTTTTTTGTATTTTTGTTGTACTTTTCTTTGTGCATCACCGTTGGCTCAACGTTTTTGCTCATAACTTCTTCGACTTCAATTATTTTAAAATTACTCAGAAATAGAAAATCTCTACCTAATACCATTGGGTACCTAATACCATTTTTATTTAAAGTTTTGATTACACAACATATTTTTCCAAATATATTTAATTTAATTCCATTTATTCCATAATAACATAAATTTAGATTTTCATTATTTGTTTTAACTCCTTTTGGAACAGTTGATTCTCTTAAAAAGGTGATTGGGCTACCAGAATCTATTAGGCACTCTATGGAGGATATAACATTTAAATTATTTTTATCAAGAAAACTTACATCCAAATATCTTACATAATCGTCGGTCGCCTTGTTCTTCTCGTATAGTGAGCACTCTTTAGTCAGATGTCCAAGTTTGCCACAAGCAAAGCATGCTCCTTCAGCTCGTTTCGGCTTGCGACAGTCTGCGGCTAGCTGTCCAAAGCTGTGACGATTGAAGCACTTGTTGACCTTCTGTTCCGGGGTTCCACGCGTTGACGTCAGCATGTTTTTTATTTGGGGCTTGCCAAGTTGAGCCCTCGGCTGATCAATGTCTTGAAAACCATCCAGAACTTCGGACGGCGTAGCAAAGCGTTGTAACTTAGGCTTTTTTTAGCTGCATACCGGATATTCCATCAATCAAGTATTGTACCATTTCGTCGTTTCCCATTTTCAGCTCGTTTGCCAGGGTCATTTTATCAAAATAATACACTGCAAATTTTTCATCAGGTTTCCACTTTCGGTTTTCAAACCTGCGGCGTATTTCAAGGACGTTTTCTTTGGTGCCAAAGATGATCCTTAACTGCATTAAAATATTATAGATGTTACCTGAGAGAAGTGTTGGACGAGACAGCAGCCAAATATTTTCTTTGCCCTTGAGGCGAGCACATAATAGTGTACGCATGACGTCATCAGACACTTTGAACACATCTCGAATATTTTTTACTAACACCAACCATTCATTGATGTTGTTTTCACCATTATATTCTGGTACAAACTCTTTCACTGCATTAAGGTTTAGTTCAGACTCATACGCTCGATGTCTTCGTTATTTTGTTGGAAAACACTGCTGTTAGGTGCATTGCTTACGTTTTCATTCACAGTGCTGCCACTATCAATGTTTGGCAGCATTGGCATTGGAGCGTTGCCAACATCAGCGCTTGGCTCGGCATTGGCAACTTTAATGTTGTGTTGAGCGTTGCCAGCATCAGCGTTTGGATCAGCATTGGCAACTTCAATGTTGTGTTGAGCATTGCCACTAAGATCGCAGACCGGTACGTCATCGTTTTCCTCATTTGCCATGCTGCTGTTTCCGACATCATTGCCGCCACTTTCTGCCGAAATGGAAAAGCCATAATCAAATTCCCCAAATTCTGTCCCTGCTATCCCTTTTTGGTTTGAAGCTACAGCCTATGATCTATGCTTCTACACTCTTCTAACTCATTGTTGTAGTTTCTAAGCACTGCTATGCCTTTAATTCGCAAAGTTATGTCTTCTTCTTCTCCACTTGCTTTCAACTTGCAAGCAGCCCGGCAGATTTTATAATTTTTCATTTTTCGATCAGCAAGGCACCCTTTCTCAAAATAGGGTATTTTAACTATTCATACTCTCTTTATTACTCAATGGATCACTACTATCTAATATGGCAGCTTAAGCAAGTGATATATGTATAACAGCAGCAACAGCCGCACCCAAAGATCTTCAACACCAGTTGACGTTGTCGCCATATTTAAATCAAGTACACGTGTGTATCTGTGTGCACACTTAAAGCACACACACCCAGACACGCACGATTATACAACAAGGAGCCATAAATTGTCAACGTATATATCACGATTATAGAGTATACATTTGTATTATTTTACCACTTTAAAATCGCACACTTCCAACGGCTAATGTCCATATTGCTGCAATTCCGCGCTATGATTTATATTGTCGCATATTGTGTCCATGTATGTATATGGTACTAGTATATAGTACTTCTGTCGAAAGCTCAATTAATGCATCTACAGAAATGATATACTTCTTTATACGCACCTATCTGTATAATCAGCAATTGGTAAGCCAAATATCTAAAGTTAACTTTTCAAAAATCTAATAATACACACAATAATACATTTTCTTAACACTGGCATTACGTAACGTGCACGAATGCAACTTGCTGACTAGAAAAGACCGGAAAAGAAAAATTCCTACACAAATATTGTGAAGTTAAGTTTTTGTTTCTTCGTTTATTTGTGCGCAAATGAAGTTAAAGAAAATAAATCAAATCAATAATTTATAACTTTAATGTGTATTAACATATTTATAAAGAATAAATCTATCAGAATTTTACACATGGAATACAAAATGTTGCAAGTAATAGCCACGCTGTTGGATTAACCTGAATTACACTAATTTGGGTTTTAAATTATGTATGCCATCGATTTCACAGATGCATTTTGCGGTCCGTGCGAAAACCTACACAAATGCTGGTAAAAAAAAAAACAGTCAAAAACAAACAACAATAGCAGCAGAAGGCAGACTATCAACTGGCCAGGATTTGATTGGTGTGCAGGTAAACACATGTGTCAGTGTGGTAAGTCAGCGATGTTTGTAGATATCAGCAAACCCGCGAATTAGAATAACTAGTCGTTTGAGGTCTAAGTGTAATCACATACACTGCAAATACTCAAAGTGAGAAATCATTGTATGAATGAATAACTTGTTGTGGAATGCCTGTTCATGACAGGCAATGGTGATTTAATCGTTAAGTGACTCGTATTTTCGTTAAATTAAATATGCTTACCTATATGCTTATAAATTGAAAAATCATCTCTCTTCTCCTTTTTTCCTCTCCCTTATCAACTCGAACGACCATCATCGTCAAGACTCTGTACTGGCCGATTCAAGGGAGCACGAACGCAGACAGCCTGTACCAGATCAAGTCCGATAGAGGTAAAACGGCTGTCTTTGTACTTGCCACGCTGCAGCACCTGAAGCCATCCGATTCGGACACAAAACTGCATCGTGCATCCGACGAGAACGATGCTAAGATACTTAACGAAGTACAGGATCGTTTCGATGTCAACATTATCCAGCTGCCAGTGGAAAATAATATAACCACACATGTTGATGCATGGAAAACATTAGATAATTTAACAAAAGTTACCAATTTTAATAAAATTTAATTTATAAATAATTAAATACAATCCAAACAAAGTTATTTGGAATTGTCGCCCAGTTTAATATGTGGCGAGAATTTTGAAGCCGAATAACAATCTTATGTTTATTCAACCTTTCACCCACAATTTCCAAGGACGTTGCGTAAAACGTAACAAATAAATTTTCACGAACATCTTTTAAAATAAAAAAAAAAGTTCTAATGTGTACCATACTTTGCCAAAACTCTTAACTCTTAACTGCATCAAATAAAGTATATACAGTACGAATAGTTAAAAGTTTTTACGGTTTCGGTTGTCCGTTAATCACCAATTCCAAAAATGAACAAGTTAGAGGTTCTAGTCGGGAGCTCCCGACTAGAGGATACCCTGAACCCTCTTCTTCCAACACCAAATGCAGCTCGCGCTACACAATCGTTTGCTTTAATAATAAAAATAAATTAAAAATAGCAATAGTAATAGATCATGGTGCACAGAGTCAAAAGCCTTACTGAAGTCGGTGTTAATGACATCTGTTTGCATTTTAGTAAGAAAAGCATCATTTACCAAGAAATGAACCCATGAAAAATGGGTCAAAAGGGTAAATTGTATTTGTAACAGGCAGAAGGAAGCATCTCCGACCCCATAAGTATATATATTCTTGATCAGCATCAATATCCGAGTCGATTTAGCCATGTCCGTCTGTCTGTCCGTATGTATGAACGCAAGGATCTCAGAACCTAGCTAGAGACTTGAAATTAGCTGTAGGTCCTCCTTGTCCATGCGCTGATCGAGTTTGTTCCCGATAATCGACAACTTGCCCCGTTTCCAAGTAATCGATTAAAATCCTGTTCGATATCGAAATCCTGTTTTTTGAGCAATTTCAGTAAATAATAAGATCTACAGTCACCAAACTTGATATGTAGCTTCTAGATTATATATACTATTTATCAAGTATCTTTCATTTTATAGCTTTCCCCACCTCACCGCTACCACCTAAAAGCTATAAATCATTTTATAAAACCAACTTGTATTGCCTACCTAATTAAGCCACAATTTAAATGCAATTGTCATTTTGAGAGTAAGTACAATAAGATTTCGTCAAGATCGGTTAAGAAACACGAAAGAAAATGTGTTTTGGCCTGCAAACACGTGCAGCAGCAAGCGCAAATTTCAAGAATTTCTGTATACATGTACGCACACACATTCATGCGCGTCTGCTTTGAATTCTATCAATATCATTGCAACTACGATTGTATTGTTTTCTGTGCTGCTATTTTAATTCGGTTTTTTCTCATTAAAACTTAATTATTGATGTTTATATTGAGTAGAGGCGTTGGAAAGTAGCGCGGTCAGTTTCGAGTTCGTACCCTACCGAAGAAACTTTATTTTTAATAATTTATTTGGCTTTGGAATACGAGGGTTCAGGGTATCCCCTATTCGGGAGCTCCCGACTTTATGGTGTTTAAGGTGAACGGACGTGCTCGCGGAAAACAATTAAAAATCAAAACTAAAGTGCGCGCCCAAACGGCCAAAGCGGCTATTGCAATTACACACAAAGAGTGCAAAGCACTAAAAACTTCACAAAAACGACAAAAAAAAAATGTTTAAAACAAAACTAATTGCTGACAATGTAATTTGTTTTAGATAATTCGAAAAAAAATCAAACCAAAAATAAGGCAAACACAAATTGAGCAAGTCGTCTGCCTTGCCGTGCTGACATGCACCCAACCAGCAGCAATGCCAATAGAGCCACCATGCCAGTGAGTGCTGACAACAGCAATGCACCCACAATGAGTAACAAGGAGCCGTCTCGAACTAATGAGGTAGGCCAACTAAATGCTGACGCCGCCGAGCGCCTCAATGCTTAACAGCCGCCTAGCAACAGCTGCTAATAAAATCCTACGCGCTGATGTCAGTAAGAAGTACTTCAGTTTCACCTTCCCACCCTTTAATGGAATCCGAAGACCCCGCCAGCAGCGCACATGCTGGTGCCAGTGAAAATAGAAACCCCGTTGACACCCTAGTGCGTATAATGTAAATCGTCAAACCCAATTTACCTGCCGCAGTCTTAGACAGCAGGTCCCCACCTGCCGCGCGGCAAAAACAAAACAAGACTGTCACCAGTCCAGTTAGCACTCATGCTTCCAATAGATATGCACTCTTGGCCCCACCCGATAGCGTCGAAGACATGGATACTGACGAATCTGAGGCCGAGCAGAAAAACCCAGTCCAAGAAGAGAACTTGCCTGCCTCAGCGACTCCTCAGGTTGGGGGCGGCAGCCAGCTCAACGCTGTCGCCCATTCCAGCACCAGCTCCTCCGTGCCCGAAAAAAAGGCCGAACAACAATGCCCCCACTGGAGGAAAGAAGCCACCCCAAATGTCCTAAATCGCATCGAAGACATCAACGACGTGTGGTTCCTACTATCCGAAGTAACGGATAAACTGACCATTAAATCCAACCTAGGTAGGACTATGCGACTCCTAGCCAATGATGTACCCACATACAGGGCCATCATACAGATACTGAAAGAACATAAAATTGAGTTCTACTCATACCAGCTGCAGGAGGAGAAGCCCAACCGCATACATAGTAATCAAAGCCCTCCACCACTCCACACTCAACCGAGAGCTCATCGACGACCTGTGGAGCCAGGGCCATACCGTTCTCCACGTACACAATCCAATCACCAACGACCCCATGAATATTCATGGCCAACAACAAAGAGGCTCTTACTATCAGGAAGCTGTGCAAGCAGGTGGTCAAGGTTGAGACTGCTCAAAGAAGCCAGGATGTGGTGCATAGATGTCAGGAGTACGGGCACACGGCAACATACTGTAGAAAACAACACAAATGCGTTAAATGCGGGCTCAATCATCGCTCTGCTGATTACATACAGCCCGACTCAGTTCCGGCAACATGCGTCCACTGCGGTGGTAACCACCCTGCCAACTATAAGGGCTGCGAGTGGTTCACCGAATATACAAAGTGTGCGGGAGCCTCAAAGCCCGCCAAAATGAAAAATCTCCCACCGACTCAAGCTAACCGAAGCCGCAGCAATAAAGTTCATGGGCCTACACCTGTTGTCTTCCCCCGTACAGCACCCACTGAACAAGTAGAAGGGCTTTCATACGCCGCTGCGACCAGAAGAGGATTAGCTGCATTCAGCAAAGAGAACAACGGCCCCAGCGCTAACCAGCAAGAAGGACCAGCGCAAGCTAGGCTACATGGATTGCTGAGGGAACAGAAACAGGAGATGCTGACTGCGCAACAACAGCAACAGCAGATATCTGGAAACGGGGAACGATTTTCCTCTGCCATCAAGGACATGAGCCGAGCTATCGAGAGGATGACAGAAATGCAACAGCAGGTTTTGGGTATGCAACAGAAAATCCTTACCCTTCTAACCGCGTTACTATCCCAATGAACACACCACTGAAGGTGCTAATCTGGCATGCCAATGGCATTTCAGGTAAAGTACTAGAGCTGGAGGCCCTTGTACAAAAACACGCAATCGGGATAATTCTGCTGTCAGAAACTAGAACCAATGGTCCTATTTTTTGCCCCAAAATCTTTGGCTTCGAGGCATACCCTGTACACTGGACTCAAAATCGCTCAGCTAGCGGCGGCTGTGCTGTCCTCGTCCGGAGTTCCCGCAATTGAGAATTACTAATCGTGTTTAGCAATATTCGACTGTGAAAGTCTCTACTGATGCTGGTAACGTGGAGTTTGGAGCAGTCTATTGCAGACCAAATGAGCAGACGTCGACTGACGACATCAACGTCATACTCAACTCAGCTGGAAGCAGATACCTGGTGGGAGTCGATTGGAATGCACGTCACTGGCTGTGGGGCGCAAATAACAGCAATGCGCATCGTCAAGCGAAGGTACTGGCCATAGGTTCTCCCTCAAGATACCCGTACTGCAGCAGCGGCACTCCGCCTTGTATAGACTTCGCCATCTACCATGGGAGCCCTGACCAGTGCCTCTCAATCGCTGACGACTGGTATCTCCCCAGCCACCACCTGGCCCTGATAGTTACCCTTGAGAGCAGGAACAGGGTAGTCAGCGCAGTACCGAGGCTGATCAACGCACGCACTACTCTCGGTGTCTTCCACAGACAGATGAGTGAAGTATTCACCTCAACACCGAAATCTGCACTGGACGGGATGTAGAGGACGTTATTGATCTGCTCAACGCAGTGATTCGCGCAGCCGAAGCCACTTCCCCACCAGTTGCCAAGCGGCTGGACAATGCTGGCAACGGGCTGCCCGCAGACATAGCCAACCTGCTCAGGATCAAGAAGTGGTGCAGACGCAGGTTCCAGAAGAGACAGCATCCGTGGCAACTCAAGGAGGCCCTTCGCAGACACAAAGACGCATCCTTCTCTAGAAAGTTGAAGAGCATGGACTTTACCCATGACTCAGGATACTCGCTCTGGCGAGCAACTAAAAGCCTGAAGCGCAAACCCTGGAGAGCCGTTCCCCTTCTTCGCCCCAATGGTAAAGAGCAAGCTGATACCTTCGCCAGCCACCTGGAAGAACGGCTTACACCTTTCGATCTGGCCTCCCCAGCCATGATGGAATATGCCACACCACTCTGAAGGCCCTACCAATGCGCGCTCCTTTTTATAACGTTGATCTTCAACGCCATATGCTCAGTGGAAGTTAGCGAGGATCCATATGATCCATAAGTCGGGCAGGCCGGAATGTGGCCCTGAGTCATATCGGCCGATCAGTCTCCTGCCTTCCTTGTCGAAGGTCTGGGTCTGATTGTCGCCCGACTTTTAAGGCTTATGGATCACATGGCCACTTCGCTGCAAACGGGCTGTTTACAACGTCGTGGTGGCGCCAACTTGGAGGTACGGTATTCAGGTTTGGTTGTCGCCCGACTTTTAAGGCTTATGGATCACATTGCCACTTCGCTGCAAACGGGCTGTTTACAACGTCGTGGTGGCGCCAACTTGGAGATACGGTATTCAGGTTTGGGGCGTTGCATCTCTGACAAATCGAAGACGGATTCTGGCACTCCAAAACTTGCGCCGAATGACCGGTGCTGACTGGTACGTCAGAAATTCTACCTTGCACAGAGACCTCAAAATGGAGACCATAGACAGCCAAGTCGGAGCATTCGCCAACCGGTACAACGAACGCTTGCAGCGACACTGCAGCCGGGCAGCGAGAGACCTCGCTGGGAGGTGTGTAGTCAGGAGGCTCAAGAGAAGATCGTTCAAGGACCTCCTCCAACCACGACATAGGAGACGCCCCAGAGTCCCCCGACTACCTACGTGACGATGCAGCCTAATTCAAAACAGCCGCCTTTGACGTTTGTCCACGATAAAGCCTGAGACCCAACCAGGCTTGGCGACATATCACCTAAGCCAACTGTGTTGTAATAAAAATGTATGCTATTTTTGATTCAATACAATTAATAAACAAACAAGAAAAAACAATAAAACAAAATATAATAAATAAATTAAAGTTGTTCCCTTAGCAGGGTTCGAACTCGCAACACCACTTACCACCGCCTCTTCTCAACAGCCAGACCAAAAATTGAGTCGCAATGAGAAAAAACCGAATTCAGATAGCAGCACTTGATTTATAGCTATGAGGTAGTAGCGGGGAGGTGATGGTAGCTATAAAATGAAAGATACTTGATATATGTAGTGACATATTCACAACAACAGCATTTTGAACCACTGTTATTCATAAGCTGCATTGCATGGCATAACCCACTGTGTGTTTACAAATTGAATAATCATAACAATAGCATGCCTTCTGCAGCCGAATTCAAATAACGCTAACAGCAGCAAAAATCATAAGAGCAGAATGCCTTCTGCAGCCAAACTTACATATTGTCAACAATCATTTATAAACAAAAACTGACCAACAGAAAGGCGCTAGCATAAACAAGCTGCAGCTGCTGTCCCTTTGCAAAAAGTCACGTACTCCAATTATTATTTAGCTTTAAATATAGCGTAAGCCAATTTTTGTACTTCAGTCTTAATCCAGATATTCAACATAATAAACTGAAAAAAATTCACTCTCGTGAAATAAAGTCTTTTTATTAAAACTTATAACTACGATATTGGCACAGCCGGTAGGATAGCATTTTGTGAAAAGAAATAAATTAAAACTTACGATCAATTAAAGAGAGGCTTATCCATACAACTGGTGTCTTCTCTGATCAACAAGTGTAATTGTGCACAGTATTACAACTAAATCGAATATATTTCAACTCCAAAATTCGCTATCCGCAAAAGAACTTAACGTGTCAAAACAATTCAAGCAAAGTATAAATCCAATTCGGTCGTTGCAACACAAAGTGAATTTCGTGACACAAACTAAATACCTAAAATTATTAAAAAAATGGAGCAACCAGAAGGCTCTCACCAAAATTTAAACCAGTTGCTTCAACAAATACGGAACGTGCCAGTCTTCGAGGGAGACCTTATAAGCCTGGGTCCATTTATCAGAAGGATGGATTACCTACTTCAACTGTACTCTACTCACAATGAACGACAACAATGCATCATATTCGGGGCGATTGAGCTCCAGATATCCAGAGACGCCCAGAAGGCTCCTAGAATGCTGCAAATCAACAACTAGTCCCAACTGAGGGAAGCCTTAATCTCCGAATACAAGACGCAAACACCCGTGGAAGAACTACTGCGAAGACTATATAATACCAGTTATCAAGGTAATTTACGTAAATTTTGTAGTGAGGTAGAGGCTAAGATAATAATTATAACTGACAAGTTAGAATTAGAAGAGAATTTAGATAATTCCAGATTGTATATAAACGCTATGCATAACACTGTAAATAAAAAATTACCAGATAGACTCTTTATGTCACTCGCAAGACATGATATATCCACTATTTCAAAATTAAAACAAGTAGCTCAAATGGAGGGCTACTATGAGGAAAATTATTATAACAATAATAAAAAACAAAATACTAACAATGCTATAAATTATACAGGAAATACTAAACCTCAATTTACCCTAAGTTACATAACTAACAATAATCAAAGCCACAATTTTTCACATCACCCTCCGAACAACCAAACTTATTTGAACCAAAATAAGCAACTAGCTCACGAATTCAAACTGAATTTACAACAAGCACAAATAAATAACCCCATAAATCAAAATATTTCTCAAGGTAGATATATACCAAATCAATCATACAAGCGTATACGAGAAAATACTAGTGGATCCCAAAAAATGCAGGTTGATGAAAATTATCAACAATCAGAAAACTATCAGGGTAACTATGTATAAGAAGAGTACGGTTGTCAGAACAACCAATATGAGGAGTTTCAGAATAATGAAATAAAAGACGAAAATTTTCCAATTGGACCCTCGGGACAAGCCAGTACATAAAAATTAAAATTAATAACAGACGCTACAGATGTCTCATTGACACTGGGTCGTCAATAAATATGATGAGGGAACACTTCCTTAATATACCAGTTTATACAAGACCTACTTCGATTAGAACCATGACAGGGATATCAAAACTAAACCATTATGCATCCACTGCACCTAATAAGCTCTTTAGGCAAGATCAGATATTTTACATACATGATTTTCACCTCATTATGATATATGAAATTTATTAAAAGCAAACAACGCCATAATTAACTACGCTCATGACAGAATAATAATTAGCGAGAGATCGTTCAATCAGAAGAAACTAGTTTGGGATCCAAATTCAGAAAAAAACTTCGAAGCATATTTAAAACCAGAAAGTTATACACAATAAATTAATTACGCAATAAGTAATGAAATAACATAGGGACAAGATTACCGAGTTGATCATCTAAACGATGAAGGAGAAACAAAACTATTAAAATTATTGAAAAATTTCAGTGACATCCAACATCGAGAAGGTAACAATTTGACCTTCACGAGCATTGTAAAGCACGAAATTAATACACATCATGAAAATCCAATTTACAAGAAACCATACGGTTACCCTTTCGCTTTCGAACAAGAAGTCGAAAAGCAAATTAAAGATTTACTAACCCAAGGTATTATTCAGCATAGCCAGTCGCCTTATTGTAGTCCCTTATGGATAGTACCAAAAAAGGCAGACGCCTCAGGAAAGGCAAAATTTAGATTAGTGGTCGATTACAGAGGATAAAACGACATTACAATCAATGATAAATTCCCCATTCCAAACATGGACGAAATTTTGGGAAAATTAGGAAGATGTTCATGCTTTACAACAATAGATTTAGCAAAAGGTTTCCATCAGATTGAGATGGACAAGAAATCAATTAATAAAACAGCATTTTCTACCAAATACGGATATTCCGTGTATACTCGAATGCCATTTGGACTTAAAAATGCACCAGCAACATTCCAAAGGTGCATGAATCACGTTCTTCGTGATTTAATTAACAAGCATTGTCTTGTTTATTTGGACGACATTATTGTCTTCTCCATATCACTTGAAGAACATTTAAATTCAATAAATAAAGTTTTTGAAAAATGAAGACAGGCAAATTTGAAACTTCAATTAGATAAGTGCGAGTTTTTAAAAAAGGAAACAGAATTCTTAGGCCATATTATTAGTCCAGAAGGCATACGGCCAAACAAATTAAAAGTAAAAGCAATACAAGAATTTCCTTTGCCAAAAACATCAAAGGAAATTAAATCATTTCTAAGTTTATGTGGTTATTATCAAAATTTGCAAAACCCATGACTCTTTACCTAAAGAAAGCGGCAAAAATTGATATTAAAAATGTTGAATACAATAAAACCTTTGAAAAATTAAAAATATTAATTATGAACGATCCAATATTAGTATGTCCAGACTTTAATAAAAAGTTACAGGTAACAACCGACGCAAGTAATTTTGCAATAGGAGCTGTGTTGTCACAAGATAACAAGCCAATTAGTTTCTTTCTACTTGATCACGAACAAAATTGCAGTACAATAGAAAAAGAGCTTTTAGCAATAGTGTGGTCAGTAAAATATTTTCGCCCATATTTATATGGCAGGCCATTTGACATTTTAAGCGATCATAAGCCACTCGTTTGGCTAAACAACATTAAAGAACCCAACATGAAATTACAACGTTGGCGTATTAAACTTAGTGAATATAATTTCTCAATCAAATACTTAGAAGGAAAATTAAACCACGATTAAACCAAGATAATGAATATTTAATACATTTAACAGAAAAACCATTAAACTATTTTAGATGACAAATAGAAATGATTAGAAGTGATATCGAGCAAATAGAAGTTGAACCATATTTTATAAAATTAAGAATAAAAGTCGAGTATTTAAACTTAAACAGTGAAAAAGCTAAACAGATATTGATAAAACATTTTTGCAACAATTCAAGCGTATTATTCATTGAATACGATTCCGATTTTGAAATAATACAACAAGCCTTTAAAGAAATAATGAGCCCCAACACAACTCGAATATTACAAACAAATTAAACTAAAAGACATTAGGAGCTATGCAGAATTTAAAGAAATAATAGTTAGCAACCACAAGAAACTTTTACATCCAGGCATCGAAAAGATGGTGAGACTTTTTAAAGAAACATATTATTACCCAGACTATCAAAATTTAATCCAATGCATAATTAACGAATGTGAAGTTTGTAATCTAGCTAAGATTGATCACAGGAACCCATCTTGTAAATTTAAAATTACACCAGAAGTAGAAAACTGTAGAGAAACTTACGTAGTAGACATTTATTCAATAAAAAACCACAGCTATTTAACATGTATTGATTTATATTTAAAATTTGCAAATGAAATTGAACTTAACGGCAAGGATTGGATGGAAGTTAAAAGAGGACTCTTCCAAATATTTAACAACATGGGAAAACCTATAAATCTGAAGACAGATAGGGACAGTGCTCTTATGCAATGAGAAAAAACCGAATTCAGATAGCAGCACTTGATTTATAGCTATGAGGTAGTAGCGGGGAGGTGATGGTAGCTATAAAATGAAAGATACTTGATATATGTAGTGACATATTCACAACAACAGCATTTTGAACCACTGTTATTCATAAGCTGCATTGCATGGCATAACCCACTGTGTGTTTACAAATTGAATAATCATAACAATAGCATGCCTTCTGCAGCCGAATTCAAATAACGCTAACAGCAGCAAAAATCATAAGAGCAGAATGCCTTCTGCAGCCAAACTTACATATTGTCAACAATCATTTATAAACAAAAACTGACCAACAGAAAGGCGCTAGCATAAACAAGCTGCAGCTGCTGTCCCTTTGCAAAAAGTCACGTACTCCAATTATTATTTAGCTTTAAATATAGCGTAAGCCAATTTTTGTACTTCAGTCTTAATCCAGATATTCAACATAATAAACTGAAAAAAATTCACTCTCGTGAAATAAAGTCTTTTTATTAAAACTTATAACTACGATATTGGCGCAGCCGGTAGGATAGCATTTTGTGAAAAGAAATAAATTAAAACTTACGATCAATTAAAGAGAGGCTTATCCATACAACTGGTGTCTTCTCTGATCAACAAGTGTAATTGTGCACAGTATTACAACTAAATCGAATATATTTCAACTCCAAAATTCGCTATCCGCAAAAGAACTTAACGTGTCAAAACAATTCAAGCAAAGTATAAATCCAATTCGGTCGTTGCAACACAAAGTGAATTTCGTGACACAAACTAAATACCTAAAATTATTAAAAAAATGGAGCAACCAAAGCTTCAACAATTACGGAACGTGCCAGTCTTCGAGGGAGACCTTATAAGCCTGGGTCCATTTATCAGAAGGATGGATTACCTACTTCAACTGTACTCTACTCACAATGAACGACAACAATGCATCATATTCGGGGCGATTGAGCTCCAGATATCCAGAGACGCCCAGAAGGCTCCTAGAATGCTGCAAATCAACAACTAGTCCCAACTGAGGGAAGCCTTAATCTCCGAATACAAGACGCAAACACCCGTGGAAGAACTACTGCGAAGACTATATAATACCAGTTATCAAGGTAATTTACGTAAATTTTGTAGTGAGGTAGAGGCTAAGATAATAATTATAACTGACAAGTTAGAATTAGAAGAGAATTTAGATAATTCCAGATTGTATATAAACGCTATGCATAACACTGTAAATAAAAAATTACCAGATAGACTCTTTATGTCACTCGCAAGACATGATATATCCACTATTTCAAAATTAAAACAAGTAGCTCAAATGGAGGGCTACTATGAGGAAAATTATTATAACAATAATAAAAAACAAAATACTAACAATGCTATAAATTATACAGGAAATACTAAACCTCAATTTACCCTAAGTTACATAACTAACAATAATCAAAGCCACAATTTTTCACATCACCCTCCGAACAACCAAACTTATTTGAACCAAAATAAGCAACTAGCTCACGAATTCAAACTGAATTTACAACAAGCACAAATAAATAACCCAATAAATCAAAATATTTCTCAAGGTAGATATATACCAAATCAATCATACAAGCGTATACGAGAAAATACTAGTGGATCCCAAAAAATGCAGGTTGATGAAAATTATCAACAATCAGAAAACTATCAGGGTAACTATGTATAAGAAGAGTACGGTTGTCAGAACAACCAATATGAGGAGTTTCAGAATAATGAAATAAAAGACGAAAATTTTCCAATTGGAGCCTCGGGACAAGCCAGTACATAAAAATTAAAATTAATAACAGACGCTACAGATGTCTCATTGACACTGGGTCGTCAATAAATATGATGAGGGAACACTTCCTTAATATACCAGTTTATACAAGACCTACTTCGATTAGAACCATGACAGGGATATCAAAACTAAACCATTATGCATCCACTGCACCTAATAAGCTCTTTAGGCAAGATCAGATATTTTACATACATGATTTTCACCTCATTATGATATATGAAATTTATTAAAAGCAAACAACGCCATAATTAACTACGCTCATGACAGAATAATAATTAGCGAGAGATCGTTCAATCAGAAGAAACTAGTTTGGGATCCAAATTCAGAAAAAAAACTTCGAAGCATATTTAAAACCAGAAAGTTATACACAATAAATTAATTACGCAATAAGTAATGAAATAACATAGGGACAAGATTACCGAGTTGATCATCTAAACGATGAAGGAGAAACAAAACTATTAAAATTATTGAAAAATTTCAGTGACATCCAACATCGAGAAGGTAACAATTTGACCTTCACGAGCATTGTAAAGCACGAAATTAATACACATCATGAAAATCCAATTTACAAGAAACCATACGGTTACCCTTTCGCTTTCGAACAAGAAGTCGAAAAGCAAATTAAAGATTTACTAACCCAAGGTATTATTCAGCATAGCCAGTCGCCTTATTGTAGTCCCTTATGGATAGTACCAAAAAAGGCAGACGCCTCAGGAAAGGCAAAATTTAGATTAGTGGTCGATTACAGAGGATAAAACGACATTACAATCAATGATAAATTCCCCATTCCAAACATGAACGAAATTTTGGGAAAATTAGGAAGATGTTCATGCTTTACAACAATAGATTTAGCAAAAGGTTTCCATCAGATTGAGATGGACAAGAAATCAATTAATAAAACAGCATTTTCTACCAAATACGGATATTCCGTGTATACTCGAATGCCATTTGGACTTAAAAATGCACCAGCAACATTCCAAAGGTGCATGAATCACGTTCTTCGTGATTTAATTAACAAGCATTGTCTTGTTTATTTGGACGACATTATTGTCTTCTCCATATCACTTGAAGAACATTTAAATTCAATAAATAAAGTTTTTGAAAAATTAAGACAGGCAAATTTGAAACTTCAATTAGATAAGTGCGAGTTTTTAAAAAAGGAAACAGAATTCTTAGGCCATATTATTAGTCCAGAAGGCATACGGCCAAACAAATTAAAAGTAAAAGCAATACAAGAATTTCCTTTGCCAAAAACATCAAAGGAAATTAAATCATTTCTAAGTTTATGTGGTTATTATCAAAATTTGCAAAACCCATGACTCTTTACCTAAAGAAAGCGGCAAAAATTGATATTAAAAATGTTGAATACAATAAAACCTTTGAAAAATTAAAAATATTAATTATGAACGATCCAATATTAGTATGTCCAGACTTTAATAAAAAGTTACAGGTAACAACCGACGCAAGTAATTTTGCAATAGGAGCTGTGTTGTCACAAGATAACAAGCCAATTAGTTTCTTTCTACTTGATCACGAACAAAATTGCAGTACAATAGAAAAAGAGCTTTTAGCAATAGTGTGGTCAGTAAAATATTTTCGCCCATATTTATATGGCAGGCCATTTGACATTTTAAGCGATCATAAGCCACTCGTTTGGCTAAACAACATTAAAGAACCCAACATGAAATTACAACGTTGGCGTATTAAACTTAGTGAATATAATTTCTCAATCAAATACTTAGAAGGAAAATTAAACCACGATTAAACCAAGATAATGAATATTTAATACATTTAACAGAAAAACCATTAAACTATTTTAGATGACAAATAGAAATGATTAGAAGTGATATCGAGCAAATAGAAGTTGAACCATATTTTATAAAATTAAGAATAAAAGTCGAGTATTTAAACTTAAACAGTGAAAAAGCTAAACAGATATTGATAAAACATTTTTGCAACAATTCAAGCGTATTATTCATTGAATACGATTCCGATTTTGAAATAATACAACAAGCCTTTAAAGAAATAATGAGCCCCAACACAACTCGAATATTACAAACAAATTAAACTAAAAGACATTAGGAGCTATGCAGAATTTAAAGAAATAATAGTTAGCAACCACAAGAAACTTTTACATCCAGGCATCGAAAAGATGGTGAGACTTTTTAAAGAAACATATTATTACCCAGACTATCAAAATTTAATCCAATGCATAATTAACGAATGTGAAGTTTGTAATCTAGCTAAGATTGATCACAGGAACCCATCTTGTAAATTTAAAATTACACCAGAAGTAGAAAACTGTAGAGAAACTTACGTAGTAGACATTTATTCAATAAAAAACCACAGCTATTTAACATGTATTGATTTATATTTAAAATTTGCAAATGAAATTGAACTTAACGGCAAGGATTGGATGGAAGTTAAAAGAGGACTCTTCCAAATATTTAACAACATGGGAAAATAACAACAAGTAAAAATGGTGTAGCGGATGTAGAAAGACTACATAAGACAATTAATGAAAAAATACGCATTATAAATACTGACGATGACGAAGAAAATAGACTCATTAAAAATTGAGGTAATTTTATACACTTATAATCATAAGCTTAAACATAACTCTACTGGCAGAACTCCAGCTGACATTTTCATTTACGCAGGTACACCTAATTATAATACCCAAATTATAAAAGAGACCAGAATAAATATTCTTAATAAAAACCGAAATGATTTCGCAGTAAATACAAAGTTTAGGAACGCACCCATAATTCACGGTAAATTGCATAACCCTTACAAACTCACTGGGAAAATAGAACAAATTGACGAAGATCATTTTGAGGAGACTAGCAGAGGTCGAAAAATTAAGCATTATAAAACAAATTATCAAAAACAAAAGAAATCAAATACGAGCAAATATTTACAGGAGGACGAAATTCCAAAACAGGACATATAACATTCATTTTTCTGGCACTAATGTTGTCAACACTATTACCAGGAAGTAATAACCAGTTTATAGATATTAACCCTATTAAATCAAATAATGGATACTTACTCTCATGATAGACATACCCGATGATTACGAGCACCATTGTCTCACAATAAATTTAACAAAGACAGAAGACACATATGACAAATTAATGTTACAAACAAACAAATATAAAGACAGAATACAAATTCAATATTTGACAGAAAAGTTGCAAAGAGAAATAAACGGTATCCGAACAGTAAAAAGAAGTAAGAGATGATTACTTAATTTCGTAGGAACAACGTACAAATACTAATTTGGAACTTTAGATAACAACGATAAGGAGGAACTTGATAAAAAAATGAATTCAATAGCTCAAAATAGTATTCAAATAAACGAACTCAACCATGTAATTGAAGCGGTCAACCAAGGAATAGAAATAGTAAGCAAAGAAAGAATTTAAAGTACTGGAACTACTTGTATTCAACTTACAACAATTCACAGAATACATTGAAGATTTAGAAATGGGAATGCAACTAACTAGATTGGGAATTTTTAATCCAAAATTATTAAAACACGACTATCTCACAAACGTTAATTCCGAAAAGCTACTTAACATAAAAACATCTACTTGGCTTAGATCAGATACGAATGAAATTTTGATTATTTCACACATTCCTAGAGAAATAAAACCCCATTATACGAAATTCTACTCTACCCGGACGATGATAAAAATATTTTACAAGACCAAACGCAATACAAATACTACTCACATAATAATAAATAAAAAAATAAAATTAAACATTAAGGACATGAAAAAATAAACTATTAACCCATGCATATTAGGTATAATAAAACAAACTAACACTAGTCGCAGATTTTCAAAAACACATCTAATAACACAAACTAACTAACACAAACTAACTCGAACCAAATATACTTATAACATGGAACTTACCCAAAATCACTTTGAATCAAAACTGTATTAAAAATCATATCTTAATTTAGGGAAATACCATAATAAAAATTCATAATTGCTCAGCAATACTTAATGAGATATCTATAAGCAATTTGAACTCAGACTACACACAGAGTATATACGTAAGAAATAATATTACTAAATTAAAGCCACTTTCATACATTCAAACAAAAGAAATAGTTTTCGAAAATAGTAAAGAAATGAAAATATTCCAAATTATATTAATTACAGTATTTGTAATCATCATATTAATCATAATAATGTATCTAGCATATAAGCTTAAAAATATGCCCAAACAAATATTTATTAAGAAAGTATATGTTATTGATCAGCCACCTGCACAACTCCCAGTTGAACTTGAAATTGAAAATGAACAAGAAAATTTAAATATGTTACCTAAATTGTATCCTAGCATTTAAAGAATATTTTTTATTATACTTACCTTTTTCATATACCCTACACGCGTGAGGACAACCTTTATTTTTAGTGGGGAGGAGAGACACTTTCACAACAACAGCATTTTGAACCACTGTTATTCATAAGCTGCTCATTTAGCTTTAAATATAGCGAAAGCCAATTTTTGTACTTCAGTCTTAATCCAGATATTCAACATAATAAACTGAAAAAAATGCACTCTCGTGAAATAAAGTCTTTTTACTCGAACTTATAACTACGTTATTATATATACCTTTCTAGAAGCTACATGTCAAGTTTGATGTCTCTAGCTCTTATTATTTACTAAAATTGCTCAAAAAACGTGGTAATTAAGTTTCTGAACGGTTAAGCCTTCAGCTCCTCGTTCATTTTAAATATTTCTTGATCATCTTTATGCAGGGTTTACTTTTCTACTCTGAAATTATGTGTGCGACCGGTAAGTTTTGTTGACTGTTAAAATTATCTCATTTCACATTGCACAAGCTAAACGTTAAAAGTTTAATTTTTTTTGTTGTCAAAATTGTCAATAGATGTTGTGTGCAAGAAAACACAACTATATCCAGTATACGGCTATCTGAACAAAGTTAAGAGGATGAAACAATTGTGAACAACTTGAAATACCTTATATGCAATTTTTACATCACACTGAAATCGATAATCATATCACTAATTTGGCTGCAAATGCAATATAAAATTGCTTAGTGGGCTTGCGGCTGGACCCAATGACCAATCGTGAATAATCGCAGGGTTTGGTTAAGTTATTTTTATACCCTGAACCCATTAAAAATAGGTAAAATGGGTATAATATATATGTGCAAATGTATGTAACAGGCAGAAGGAAGCATATCCGACCCCATATGTATATATGTATATTCTTGATCAGCATCGATAGCCGAGTCGATCTAGCCATGTCCAAAAAATTCGATCTGCACGGGCACTAGGAGGAGCTACAGCTTAAATTCTGAGATCCTTATGTTCATACATACGGACGGACGGATGGACGGACAGACAGGCGGACATCGCTAGATCGATTCGGCTATTAATGCTGAACAAGAAATATATACTTTATAGGGTCGGAGATGCTTCCTTCTGCCTGTTACATACATTTGCACAAACACATTATACCCTTTTTACCCATTTGTAATAGGTTCAGGGTCTGAAAAAAACGCATAAAACTTTTGTTAGTTAAATGCGCGGTCAATGCATAATAAAATGAAAACATAAAACATGGCCACTACCCTGCGGCTGCCATGGGTTCAACTGACGCAGCGGATAATGTTATTTTTATTTGACGCTCGCGGTGAGAGAGACTACCAAGCCAAGAGTTGGGTGGGGAATCTGCCGTTGACAGTTTAGTTTTTGGTTAAAAATAAAAAGGCAACAATCAATATCAACAAATACAAAGATGTATCAGAGCCGATTGTGGAGCAGGTAATCCGCTATATTTTCGACTGTTTATAATAAACGTGATAAGATATATCCATGCAGTCAGAAACTGGAAATTCTTGCTTGTATATCTGAAGATAGTAAAAATTGATCTTGATATTGGTTCCATCGTTAAGCGTTTACCAAGGCAACATATTACATATTACGTATTTAAATTTTTATTCCAAAATATTAAGCTTGAGTTCTCTGATTTCTTGATTGCATTCCTAGCCTACTCCCTCTCCTGATGCACTCGAAAGCTCTCATCTGAATGTGAAATGATAACTCAGAGAATTGTATGTTTCTTATAAAGGAAATGACAGGGAATTTTTCGCATTTTAGCTATTTGAACAGGTTATGCACTTCGTTCGTCAGCTCTAAATGCTGTTCAATAATGGCTGTAAGAAGAAGAGTTGTGAAAAGCCAAACTACATTTGTAAAAAAGCTATGGAAAATTGCAATGAAATATAATCAGCAGCGGGTTTTCAACTCTTGCATTTACACGAAATCTGAACGGATGCGTCAGTCTTGTAGTGGTTGCATTAAGCTCGTCACTCGACATCATTATTGTCGACTTCAGCATCTGGTGCCGACGTCATCGGAAGTGGCGAGTGCTTCGCTCTGCGTTAACATTATCCACGCTCGCTGCATTATTTATAATTATTGCGAATTTTCATTTAATTATGCGTGAGCGCCCGCCAGATGGTTGCCATTGACGCTGCTTGCCATTCCATTCAGTTATTTATTTAAGCAGCACATTTTTCCTTTTCGCGCAGACAATAAATTTTAAAGTCAACTGATTGTCCCTTTTGGGCCGTGTTTTCGTTCGACTGCCATATAAGATCCTACTATTCCACCAATCTTTCCTATAGCAGTTATTTTATATATTAGTCCGATTTTGATACGATACGAACCTGTTAATGCCAAATTTTGATAAGATTTCTTGACAAACAAAACAGTTTTCCAAGCAAGTAATTAATATTCGAACGATCGTTAATATGACAGCTACATATATGATGTATGTAAATAAGATTATCTCTATATATAAAACTATTTGTCTTGACTGACTGATTGACTGACTGATTGTTAATCACCGCACAGCCCAAACCGTAAGAGCTGGGAACCTGAAATTTTCACTGTAGTTACCTTATGTGATGAAGGTGCATGTTAGGACAGGGGTTCGGGAAATTCCACCCGCATGTGCGGAAAAATCGCTTAAATCGTTTGTATGCAACTTTTCCGCTCGGCCTTAAACTCAATTTCAAAGATCTTTGTTCAAATTCATTTTAGGGGTGTTTCGCACTTTTCCTTAGTGGAAATGAGGGTCAAAGATTTGGTGGGTGCATTTATCACACATGCGCCGTGTGAGGAATGCAGAAGCGACAAAAAAATTATTTAAAATCTATTTTCAAGCCAGATCCAATAGACAGCTACACATTATCTCCCTCAGCCTAAGCCTTTCCCGGCCATATTAATGACAACCGCAGCCAACATATGTTTGCCTTCTTCTGTCCCAGCCTGAAGGAAAGCGCCGAAAATTATTCGATATCTCCGCCGTATTATGGTATCTAGTTACACAGTTGTGAATGTGTTTGTTTCCTTTGGTTTTTCCTATTTTTATTAATTCGGAAAAACAACTAGCAGAAATTCTATCACACAAATGTCAAATTGCCTATGATATAGTTGTGGTTCCTTTTTCTTGAGGAATTTTTTCTTAAACGCTTTTCTCCAGACCGCTCCCTTAGTGGACAGTTGTGGTGTTGTTTGCTTGTTCAGTAAGACACAAGACACATTAAGGGTCAACTTTAGGGATGAGCCTAGCTGGTCAGAAAATTTGTGCGCTTCAAATGCTTTAATTTAATTTTCATTCACAAGCTTACCTTAAAACAAGTAAGAGGTTCTAATCGGGAGCTCCCGACTAGGAGATACCCTGAACTCTCTTCCGATATTCGATAGGTATAAAATGAAAATACTATATATATACAAACTATTCTAGACACAGGATTTCGATATCGAGTTTAATCGATTACTTGGAAACGGGGCAAGCTATCGAATATCGAAAACAAACTCGATCTGCGCGCGGAATAGGAGGACCTTCAGCTAAAATTTCAAGTCTCTAGTTCTTATAGGTTCTGAGATCCTTGCGTTCATACATACGGACGGACGGACAGACAGACGGACATGGCTAAATCGACTCGGCTATTGATGCTGATAAAGAATATATATACTTTATAGGGTCGGGGATGCTTCTTTCTGCCTGTTACATACATTTACACAAGTACAGTATACCCCTTTTAACCATTTTCAATGGATTCAGGGTATAAAAATATGATGGTTTATATTTTTGTAACAAAAACTCGATTAAAAACGAGATCATAGCTTAAGATAATTTATCTTAGCAGCTTAACATGTTTAATATCTAAATTAATATATTTTTTAAAATTTTTGTGTTAGCAGAGAGTTTCTAATTTGTTGTTACGTTTGGCAACACTTAATGAAAAATTAGATTTTGTCGCTTTAAGTATTTCGCGGACGATTTGGCCCTAGTAGTCGTCGGCAAAGAACTAAAGGATTTAAAGCAGTCGTGCAACCCCAGCATTAAACGTGTCCACCAATGGCAAAACCTAGACTCGAGCTGGCTACTCAAAAAACAGCGGCGGTGATAGTCAACGGTCGGCAGAGAGTCGGCAGCGCTGAAATAGAATCAGCGAGGGCTTTAAAGTACCATGCCGTCATGCTAGACACAAGGATGTCGTTCAGAGTGCAGCTGGAATATGTACGTAAAGAAGCAGCAGAGTGCGGTCGAGCGCTATTCAGGATTATGCTAAACACATGAGGATCAAAACAGCAGAGATGGCGTCTCCTTATAACCGTTAACAGAGTGGTAGCAATGTACGTGTCCTCCACCTGGAGCAAAGCAATGGCTGTTCCTAGCTTCAGCCGGGTGTAGTGTGTGTTTCCTGACAATCAGCAGTATACCGATGACCTAAGTATATGAAACATTGAGTTGGAATAGGAGGATTTCGAAGGGGCACCTCTAGCTTAGCTCTAACTAGCTCGCCGGATTGTCGGGGTTCTTCTCTACTCTCCTCGTTATTCTAGGCACACATTCGCATTATGTTTTAGGTGCACTTATTCATTAATACAAAAATGAAAGATATTAACGAAGGTTCAGAAGGAAATCAACGTTATATGGGCGCAACTAGACGACAAATATTTCCCGACGAATAATATTATATTCCAATAACACACAATAAGTGAAAGAATCAGATCGTTTCGATTCCCTCATTTCTCTACCCACCCTACCTATGTCTCCATGATATTAAGTCAACAGTGACCCTACGTTCTGCTCAGTTTATATTGTCATCGTCTCAGACTTACACATGCTCTACTCAGGTCAATAATACCAACAATTAGAACATTATTTAAACATAACTATTTAATAAATTCGGTATGATCCCCTGATTTCGTACATTTCTCTTAATTAATAAAAGGTAGGATGGGAATGAATATATGTATTTATATATATATGTATATAATGATAATAAAATGGGAATGACTTATATAGGATTATTTAGACAGAGGCCACAGAATGGGTTTTCGGTTGAGAGTATAAAATCGTATCGGCGAGCACGGATATATTTACGTTGTTTATATTTGAAGTACTTTACCATAGTTGTGTAGGCGCGTTTTAGCATATAATAAAATGTTCCGTATCGTTGAGCTCAAGGATGACGGTGGTACGTTGATACTCATATTGTTGTTGAAAAATCTGTGGAAATGCAGAGACGCTAAATATACACCATGCCGACTGAGAATATTTCAATTGAAATTCATTTGTTTTTTTTTTTATATTTGTTTTTCGATACCCCCTCTATGTCAATCTGCTGCGATATTAATTTAATAGTTTTTAGGGAAACATATAAATAAACACCGACAACAAAGCACGGACTTAATTAGATTTACACAGCAACAGTTCGAAAGTCTACGAATACTAGATAAATGCCTTACTTAGGTAGGAGTTACGAAAAATCTCTCTTTCTCAATTATTGGAATTCGATTAATTGGAAAGTTTCAAAACTGGGCTTTGATACAGTGGTCCACATTTAATTAACATTGATGAAAGTTCTAAACGACATAGCCAGTGGACCACTACGCGAATCGATCACGTTAAAACATTATGGAATTTTGTTGAGTTAGTTCCTTTTCTCTATATTAAATTAATATCGTGGGGTTTAAGTTGACACGAGGCTGTTCCTTTGCTTTTCTTTTCTTGGTGAGGTTAAAGATAGGTCGAACTCTTTATCCCGGACTGGGATATCCGGAGAGCTTCCCGGTGCACCCGCCAAAGTCCGTAACTCTTCTTCGGGTAGTGTAAATCCCGTCTGTTCCACCAACCGTATGACTACCGGTCTTTGTACCCGCTTCACCCGCAATTGATAAAAATCCAATTTCTTCACAGCGTATCCTTTGGAACCAGAACTATTTATAATTGACGCACTACTATGGATGATAATCATACTTTTTCTCCCCAGCCGAAACACTTTTATATTCCAATGTAGGCCACATTGAGTAGGCCTCAATGAGATTAGGCTGAGCGCATTGAGTAATAAAGAGAATACTCAATGGCCTAATCTGAACTACTGAACTCCTCTCTGCAATATAAAAGAGCTTCCAGTTTTAGAACGATATGTTCAAGAGTACCTTTGTGTTCTATTTTTGCGCAGTACCTAAAAACTGTCCACTACACGGGGCGTAAGCTCAATAAATCGCCTAAGCGCTCTACGGGTCAGCTGTGCCTTCCGAAAGGTATCAGACGAAGCAGCTCTGGTTATCGCAGGGATAGTCCCGCTTGATGAACTGGCAACCGAAGCGGTAGTTAGGAGCGCAGAATGAAAACAGCAAAGCAAAATCGGTTCGAACAGCAGCAAGGATGCAGAGTATAGTACGATTGCAAGCACGATGGGATTGCTCAACTTAAGGACGCTTCTATCCAGCCACGGATGCTTCAGGAGCAACTTGAACCGATCCGGTCACGACTATACAGACGAGTGTTTTTGTTACGGCACAGAAATCGTAGACGATGCCAACCACACTATATTTGAGTGTGGTTCTCAGCGAACAGGCAGGAACTGGAGGAAAGCATGGGCAGACCTTTCACGTTGGACAACCTGCTCACAAAGATAATAGACCGCACAAAAGTGGGATGCAACCAGCACCTATGCAGAAGAAGAAATGCTGGAACTCAGGAGAGTTGAACGCAAATGACGGAGAACGGCGGAAGATTAGGTAACAGGAACATGCCTGTGAAGCAATGCTTTGCGGCCTTTCCGCAGGTAATCTACGCTATATAATCATCTCGTATCCCCCCAACTACAAGCTAAGCGTACAATTTACTATGTTTATTATACTTTAATGCCTTGTAATTAAACAAAATAAAAATAAAATTGAAAGAAGGGCTATCTTCGGCACGCCGGAGATTTAATACCCTTGCAGACCCAGTTTTCCATACAACAACTTAATTTTCGACCGATCGTTCTTATGGCAGCTATATGATATAGTGGTCCGATGTCGGGAGCTCCCGACTAGGGGATACCCTGAACTTTAGTAGTAACAAAGATAAATTAAAAAAAAAAAACCACACTTGGCAGGGTTCGAACGCGCAACTGACCGCATTACTTGCTGCCGCCTCCACGCAACAGCTATACCAGCCAAAAAAAAATAAAATTTTCCTCGATAGGGTTCGAACCGCGCTACTTTCCGACGCCTCTACTCAATAGCCACACCAACAATTGAGTCTTAATGAGAAAAAAAACTAATTAAAATAGCAGCACAGAAAACAATACAATCGCCATGCAATGCTGTTGATAGAATTCAAAGCTGACGCGTATGAATGTGTGTGTACATGTATACAGATATTCTTGGAATTTGCGCTTGCTGCTGCACGTGCTACAGGCCAAACACATTTTCCTTCGTGTTTCTTACCCAATCTTGATGAAATTTTCAGTAGTAATTCTTATTGTACTATAAAATATTCGTGTATTGTCAAAATGACAATTGCATTTAAATTGTGGGTTTATTGGGTAGGCAATAGCTATAAACTGAATGATAGTTGATATATATGTATATATATACTATTCTAGAAGCTACAAGTAAATGGGGAAGTTTGTCCAGGACATTTCAGAGCAGGATGAGCGTAGAAGTTTCCATAAGGATGTATATACATATGTATGTGCGAATAAAATAAATGAAAACTGTGCAAACATTTTATATTAATAAGTTGACAACAACAAGAACTTCTGGGAAGCGTGTGTGTTAGTGGCTTTTAATATGTGCTTAGTCTGAGACGGTTCAAAGCAACAACAAGTTGTCGTTGCTATTTTCCCTTCTTATGCTAGTAGCACCAAAACTGCTTTCATTATAAACATTAGGACAGGTTTATTGTGCTCGTTGCTGAGCGGAAACAGAAATGCGCCATTAAACTGACAAGTCAAGCTTATTGGCTGCAATAAAAAATAAAAAGCTGCAGAGTCATGTTTCAATTGTTGCATATATCACCGCTGGTCAACAGGCAAACAGGACGGGACTTCAAGAATGTCAGCCATTGTGTGTGAGTGTATGTCTGCTGGTTTATCTATTACGGCACTTGTACTATCAACTGAATGTGTGCGTGTGTGCATTTTGAAAAATCTTTACTTCGTTGTCAACTTCAATTTTATACCCTGAAACCATTGAAAATGGTTAAAAAGGGTATAATGTATTTGAGCAAATGTATGTAACAGGCAGAAGGAAGCATCTCCGTCCCCATTAAGTATATATATTCTGGATCTCAGAACCTATTAGAGCTAGAGACATGAAATTTTAGCTGTAGGTCCTCCTTGTATTCGACTTGACCCGTTTCCAAGTAATCGATAACGAGAAGGAAGGGCTATCTTCGGCACGCCGAAGATTTAATACCCTTGCATACCTAACCTTTTCATAATGCTCATAGTGCTTTGTCCGTATCTAAGAAGCACAGGGAAATTTGTTAATGACAGTTAATTAACAGAGTATCGTTAAGATATCTTGAACAACAAAAAAATTTCCATACAATAACTTAATTTTCGACCGATCGTTCCTATGGCAGCTATATGATATAGTGGTGCGATTTTAAAAGGGTGGTAAAACAAATAAGTACCGAGTTTGGTCAAGATATCGTGAAATACGAACAAATTTTTCTTACAATAACTTAATTTTCGACCGATCGTTCTTATGATAGCTGTATGATATAGTGGTCAGATCTTAATAAGATATTGCATATATATGAGGAGCCTAGTAAAACTAATAAATACCGAGTTTGGTCAAGATATCTTGAAAAACATAAAAATTTTCCATACAAAAACTTAATTTTCGACCGATCGTTCATATGGCAGCTATATGATATAGTTGTCCGATCTTAATAGGATTTTGCATTTATATGGGGAGCGTAGTAAAACTAATAAATACCGAGTTTAGTCATGATATCTTTATAAACAAAAATGTTTTTCATACAAGAACCTACTTTACGACCGATCGTTCCTATGGCAGCTATATGATATAGTGGTCCGATCCAGCTGGTTTTGACATATGAACTGCATGCAACAGAAATAGGAAATTCTGCAAAGTTTCATACAGATAGCTTTAAAACTGAGAGACAAGTTCGCATAGAAACAGACAGACGGACAGACGGACATGGCTATATCAACTCGGCTGTTGATACTGATCAAGAATATAAATACTTAATGGGGTCGGAGATGTCTCCTTCTATGCGTTACACATTTCACGACAAAATTTTAATACCCTCTGCAAGGGTATTAACAAATTGAAGAAAGAGAAATGTGGTAATGAGAAACTTACAAATTATATCAGAAATATTTTCAAAGGGAAATAAACTAAGCAAAAAACGAAAATATTAAAAGTCCTATGTAGAGAGAGGTGCGATCTTGAATAACTAATAATTATAACAAAATTAAAAATATGTTAACATTTCTTTAAACTATTCCCAATTAAGCACACTTTAATATACATATATACATGTCGTATATCCTACTAATTATTGTTATTATTAACTTTAAATGTTAACGATTAAGTATTTGTAATAAACAGAAAATTTAACAGAAGCTACTGTTATTGAACTTTGCTCTACTACTTGTATTAGGGTTGCTGCTGAAAGCATGGTGTGAGAAAGAAAATAGTCTCTGCAGAGCGTGGCCCGAGTGTGTTGTGAAGCGTTCAGTTTATATAGTCAAAGTAAACGGACGTGCCCATGAAAAAAAATTTTTTTGGTGACTACAACGACACTCGGTCTTGCTGGGCTGCCAGTATACCCAATTGTAAGGGAAATGATTTCTCTGCTCCAACATACATATAATATATAGTAAACACAATCATATCGTTTTTTATGAGTCACAAATTTAATATTACTTATTTTAAGATGATACGATGAAAATCATTATAAGCCAGTTCCTTAGCAAGCGCACCTCCGTTGGTATATTATCAATTTGTCAAGTAATCAGTGCCTTGTACATCTCGCCCTTTTGTTAACCCCCGCATGCTAGCCTGCAGTCATTGCGACGACTAAGAACAATTATTAAACAATTTTTAAACATGTAAGCTAGAATTTCTTAATTTTTTTCTGGCGTCCTTGAATGCCTGATCAAACACACAGACAGCACAATTCGAACAATGAGATAAGAAGCGGGGCAACAGAAAGAATTTAAACAAGTAAGAGGTTCTAGTCGGGAGCTTCCGACTAGGGGATACCCTGAACCTTTTTCTTCCGACAGGCGATAGGTATAAAATGAAAAATACTTGATATATATAAAATATTCTAGAAGCTACATGTCAAGTTTGGTGACTCTAGCTCATATTATTTACCAAAATTGCTCAAAAAACAAGATTTCGATATCGATTTTTATACCCTAGCAGAGGGTATTATAATTTTGTCGTGAAATGTGTAACGCATAGAAGGAGACATCTCCGACCCCATTAAGTATTTATATTCTTGATCAGTATCAACAGCCGAGTTGATATAGCCATGTCCGTCTGTCCGTCTGTCTGTTTCTATGCGAACTAGTCTCTCAGTTTTAAAGCTATCTGTATGAAACTTTGCAGAATTTCCTATTTCTGTTGCATGCAGTTCATATGTCAAAACCAGCTGGATCGGACCACTATATCATATAGCTGCCATAGGAACGATCGGTCGTAAAGTAGGTTCTTGTATGAAAAACATTTTTGTTTATAAAGTTATCTTTACTAAACTTGGTATTTATTAGTTTTACTACGTTCCCCATATATATGCAAAATCCTATTAAGATCGGACAACTATATCATATAGCTGCCATAGGAACAATCGGTCGAAAATTAAGTTTTTGTATGGAAAATTTTTATGTTTTTCAAGATATCTTGACCAAACTCGGTACTTATTGGTTTTACTCCGCTCCCCATATATATGCAAAATCCTATTAAGATCGGACAACTATATCATATAGCTGCCATAGGAAAGATCGGTCGAAAATTAAGTTTTTGTATGGAAAATTTTGTATGTTTTTCAATATATCTTGACCAAACTCGGTATTTATTAGTTTTACTACGCTCCCCATATATACGCAAAATCCTATTAAGATCGGACAACTATATCATATAGCTGCCATAGGAACGATCGGTCGAAAATTAAGTTGTTGTATGGAAAATTTGTTTGTTTTTGACGATATCTTCAACAAACTCGGCATTTATTTGTTTTATTATACTCCTCATATATATGAAAAATCCTATTAAGATCGGACCACTAAATCATATAGCTGCCATAGGAACGATCAGTCGAAAATTAAATTGTATGGAAAACTTTTTTGTTTTTCAACACATCTTAGATATGAACATTATGAATTATATTCAACACATCTTAGATATGAACATTATGAATAGGTTGGGTCTGCAAGGGTATTAAATCTTCTGCTAGCCGAAGATAGCCCTTCCTTCTCGTTATATTTTACTATTCTTTTAATATGTAAAACTAAAAACCAAGATAATCTAAGCCTGCGCAAATAATTTGGAAGCTGAGGCTAAGAACATTTAAAGTTGAAATTTAATCACCTACTTCGCGCTCGTTGGTCGAAGTCGCAGGTATAACAGACAAGGGAGAGTAGCAGGGCGTAATTGGAGCACCGCGCATAAATAATTTCAATAATGTGCTGCTAATGCCAACAGCAGCTGCAGGAGTAGTGGCAGCAATAACAATAACTGCGGCCACATTGCCAATAGCGGGCTCTCTCCTGCGGTCAAAACATTTGCTTACCTCATGTTTAATGACGCGGAAGGCAGAGGGCGGATCTTTCAATCATGGCAAGGACTTGGAATTAGCATCAGACGTCTCATCGTATTGACAGAACAAAGTTCCATTAGGTTTACGAGCTTTATATGAGTTACTAGCGGGTATAACCCGGCCTTGCCCGTGGTACGTATGTTATCAATCAATATTCTCAAACAAATTTGAAATGATTTTGAAACTGATCGGACGGTAAATACGAACGACGAATTTGAGCGCGAAACGTCACTCACCAAATTTTTTACCTCCATTTCCACCAAGGAGGAACGGATTTTTCGAAAAGTGTGAAACACCCCTTAAATAAATTTGAACAATGAAGTTTTAAGTTGTGTCCGATTTGCTTCAAACTTATTTTCAAAACTCTAAATAAGAACTTAATAAATACGTATTTCAGCGATTTGGAAAATTCCACTCGCAACAGTGGTAAATTGGCGGAAAACGTTTGTATGAAAGTTGTTTGTTTACCGTCCGATCAGTTTCAAAATCATTTCAAATTTGTTTGAGAACATTGATTTTATAACATACGTGCCACGGGCAAGGCCGGGTTATACCCGCTAGTATATGTATATAGAGATTGGTCGAGTCGCGGCTTAAACGAAAAATTAACATTAAATATTAAAAACTAAGTCTTGTATTGGGAGGTTCCAAATGTGCTCACTTCAAGCAATTAATTAGGTCAGCGGAATATCCCACCTTCAAGTAACTCATATTGAAAATTTCCATTTTTTATTGGCCTTGGTTTTTCTTTGAGCTCCATGTTTTGCTGGCGGTTCTTGCGATTCGACAATTCTTATCAGTATGTTTCCCTGTGTTGGTTTTGTGTTTTGAAAGGCAAACCGATGGCCACAAAGTAGACTTTTCTGACGATGAAATTTTTTTCTCGTGAGCACCAGCTTTTGTACTATATTAGCTGACTTTTAAGTGATAAATGATTATAAATGACAATTTTTTTTTATTTATTTTATTTTATTTATTCCCGTTTGATATATAATGACATTTATGTTAATAATACATCTCTGTGGCGCCCAGTACCGTTAAAGTAAAACCTATAATTCGATATCTCCCCCGATTACCAGGATAATAAACAATTAATTTATATAAATATGTCTTATGGTGCGGTGCAGTGTTGAAATTAAATTTTGCGCCTTGATCACAGTTCTGGTTTTACAGCTAATACAGTTGATATTTATTTAATGTTTTAGTTGTTCTTTAACTCTTCGATTAACAACAATTACGGCGACTGCTATAAATATTATACATTTTTACTATAATTGTGCTTAACGGAAGACCACTCAGCACTCTTCACATTTTGTCTTAAATAACAAAAGTGTTTAAGAAGAGGAGGCTAATGAGTTAGTTGAAGAGTCAACTACAATAAGTTCAAATTTAAACTTCAAAATGTGCCCCATTTAAGGGACGAGGTAAAATTAGGAGGAGTATGCTCTGGTTCTATATGCAGTGATCTAGGGTCTTAAAGGGTAGTATGCATTTTTCGACTTTTTAAATGGCAAGACAAACAAAACTTTTGCCCCAAGTCGGTGAAGCCGTGCTCCTGGTAACAGAGCAGGGTTCGTTGTTGTTTATGTTCGTGTTGCTGCTAGGGCAACTATTAGAGCTTTTGACGATGGCAACTATATTTTCGTTGAAGTTAATTTTGACTTATCTTTTGAAATATTATGGGGTAAAAGCGGGCGTAGAGTTTATTTAATGTTTAAAGTAATCCCTTACACATATAGGTACATAGGTAATAGGTACTCACACACAATTGCTTACTAGCACACAAAATGCACACATAAATGCACAGGGCATTCCGTTTCCGCTCTTTTCTTAAGCAGCACGTTACTCATCAACTTTATATATTCCGTTTCATTTTGTGTGGCTACAGCCAGTGTGGCTCAGCTCAGGTCGGCGGAAGCGGAAATGTAGAAGTTCACACGCAAGTCCGTTCAATATACAATATGAAATGGTCGGCAATAACTACCCATAAGTAATGCCTGGGTATAAGCATTGCGAAAAACAAGCATTTCTGAAAATTGTTGTTATTAGAGGCTAAAAAGTTGTGTTTATAGTGTAAATCTTACTACATTTTTGTACGTGTTATTTTAATTATGTGTACCAACGGAAGATATCAGCAACATAACCAATTAAAACATAACCATTAAAACAAGTAAGAGGCTCTAGTCGGGAGCTCCCGACTAGGGAATACCCTGAACCCTCTTCTACTAACGCCAAATGCAGCTCGCGCTACGCGCTCGTTTACTTCAGCAGTAAAAAATACATTACAAAAAATAACTGTTTTCTCGATAGGCCTCAAGAACTCGGAACAGACCAGACTACTTGCCGCCGCCTCAACTCAACAGCCACACCAAGAATTCAGTCCTGATGAGAAAAAAACGGATTAAAATAGCAGCATAGAAAACAATACAACCGCAATTGCAATGCTGTTGATAGAATTCAAAGAAGACGCGTATGAATGTGTGTGTGTGTTGCCGCAAACACGACGCCAGCCAAAATACGTTTTCTTTGTGTTTCTTAACTGATCTTGATGAAATTTTCATTAGGGCTTATTTTGCTATAAAATATTCGTATAATATTAAAATACAATTGATTTAAAAATTTAGCTTAAGTAGGTGGGTAGCTCAAATGTATTTGATTTTTGCTGCGTAGTGGCTTTAAACCATTTTTTATGGATTCAGATGTATAAAAAAAATCTATTCCCCAATATCTCTCGACCTCGTAACAGACCTCACTACTTGCCGCCGCCTCTACTCAACATCCACACCATTAATCGAGTCTTAACTAGAAAAAAAGCAAATTAAGATAGCAGCACAGAAATCCAACAATCGCAATTGCAATGCTCTTGATAGAATTAAAAGCAGGCACGCATGAATGTGTGTGTGTGTGTGTGTACATGTATACAGATATTCTTGGGATTTGCGCTAGCTTTCGCTGACACGTGCGCGACTAAAACATGTAACTTTTGTGTTTCTTAACCGATCTTCATGAATTTTTCGATAGTACATCTTATTGTCCCATAGAATATTTGTGTATTCTCATAAAGTCTATTGCATTTAAATTATGGTTTAAATTGGTGGGCAATACAAGTTGGATTATTAACTTGATTTAAAGCTATAAGCTAGAAGCGGGGAGGTGGTGATAGCTATAAAATGAAAGATACTTGATATATATATACTATTCTAGAAGTTACATGTCAATTTGGTGACTCTAGCTTTTAATATTTACTATTATTTGCACAAAAACATTATACCCATTTTACCCATTTTCAATGGGTTCAGGGTATAAAAAACTAGCCCAAATCACTTAATCTAAGTCTTAGTCTAAATCTTAGTCTTAGTCTTAGTCTTATTCTTATTCTTAGTCTTATCTTAAAAAAATTCATTTGACTCAATTTATTATAAATTAAATAAAAATTATTTACAAATAGTTTTCTTATAACAAATTGTTAATAATCTTTTGAACCGAAACGTGATTTAGAAAAATATGATTTGTTCCAGTTTTGAGTTATGCTTTTTCGCTCCAAAATTCTGTTCAGGGTGAATTCAAATTAGATTTTCTGACCATAGCGAGATACTCATTCTCGTGTTTAAATTTTTAAATAAATAGTAATAAATCAAATTATGTCTACAATAAAAATATGCTTTGATATAATTTATTTGATTAGGAAGAAAATATCACCGATAGTTTGGCAAGGCAAAAGTCTTTAAGAAAGTTTACTTGCCCTCGAAAATTGTTAGACACAACACGGCGTATGCGTTATAATGGTAAAATTATCACGGTTCTCGCAAAGTCGCGCTTAGTCAATGGCATAAACGCTTCCAACTATGTAAATGGAACCTGAAATGGAAATGGATCTTTATTAAAAGTTATCTCAGCTCGCTCTTGGTGCAGATTAAGCAACCCACACACACATAGACAATCCTATACCGCCCGCATTGCTTCAAAGAAAAGCTAACATTTTCCGTTACGATTTTTTCGGGCTTTAACTGCAAGTGTTTGTAATCTTGGGTATGTCATTAGTTGTGTGGAAGATGGTCTGTGTGAGTGCGTGTTCTCTTTTTTTTTATGCGCCTATTTGTGCTATAAAGTTCAACAAGCATTTTTGTTCGCAATATTTATCATATTCACATTCATATTTCTGCTGACTGTTCTGCGTTGCGAATTGAGAGAAACATCAGAACACTCTTCGCCAATTTGTTTGGGGTGAATTGCATGAATTGGGATTAAAAGATGATTTTATTTTACCATTAAGTTTATTTAATTCCTTCTTCCTTCTCTACGTTTTCCTCACGAAAACTAAATAATCTGGTAATTTCCGAATATCTAGAGTTATGATGTCTCGCTCCTTAAACTTCTATAAGCCACACAATACTGGACCAACATAAGCCAATGGGATTAACGAATACACATATTTCACTACAAGCAAAAAATTATCGAATTATCTTCATGAAATTGAAAAAACTACGAATTGAAGAGACTGACGCCTTCATTTCGCATGCATAAAAACTATAATTTCGAAATTCGTTTGAAAAGTTCACGACTTTACGTGAAGCGTATGCAGATTTTTGAAAGCCTTACCCGTAAATCAAATTAACTATATAGGGCTTACGTTATGCCAAAGTGTATTTAGGGCTATAAACTAGTTACGTCCAGGAAAGTATACAAATGCTCATTTTAAATTGCGTATAAAATGGCTTATTGGCGAACGCTAGTTGACACACACACTTGTATACACATTGTGTGTACGTGGACTAGTAGTTTTTGGCTTTTTGTCAAGGTCTCTGTCTGTTTTTTGTTGAACATTGTGTTTATTGGCGTTCTTGGTTTTCGGATGGGTTTTATATTCTTTCACCCCATACTGGCGCGTAGCTGAACCGACGCGAATGTTCTGCGAGTGTAGCGTGTGCTCATTGCTTATATTGCCTGACCAAATGGCGAGCATTTAATTAAAAACCGTTCGTCTGTGGTCATTAAACGAGACGACCGTGTCGTGCGAGGGAAACCGCAACATTGGACTATTTTCTTTAAAAGGGTTGACTGCCGAAAAAGGGGCAAAGTTCGCATTCTTTCCGATAGAAAAAAAATAGCGGAATTCAATAATTCGCACGTGACATGGGTATTTTGCTTTTATTTATTGTGTATACATTTTCTTTATTTTGTGTATTTATTTTCACCTATTGCTATCGCTCTTGAAAAATGTTCACACCGCTTGTGAAATGTTCGTGGTGAAGCTGAGAGTTTTTTGAGTCTGAGTGGAGTTAGAGCTTTAATGAGCTATTTGGAAATGGGATTTAAAAGCAGCTTTCTCATAACGTGTGGATTTTAATAGAAATTGGGTCTTTAATTTGTATAATGCATCGAGGGCGATGTTATACATTTCTGTGGCTTTGACTGCAGAATATAGATAATTAATGTTAAATATTGCTATAGCAACTTCATTTTTATACCCTGAACCCATTGAAAATGGGTAAAAAGAGCATAATGTATTTGTGGAAACTTTCCCCGTTTGCAAGTAATCGATAAAAATCGATATCGAAATCTTGTTTTTTTTTAGCAATTTCGACAAATAATAAGATCTAGAATCACCAAACTTGACATGTAGCTTTAAGATTAGTATATATATATCAAGTATCTTTCATTTTATAGCTATCGCCACCTCCCCGCTTCAACCATAAAGTTATAAATCATGTTAGTAAACCAACTTATCTTATTAAGCCACAATATAAATGCAATTGTCATTTTCAGAGAATACGAATATTTTATAGTACAATAAGATCTACTACTGAAAATTTCATCAAGATCGGTTAAGAAACACGAAGGAAAATGTGTTTTGTCCTGCGAACACGTGCAACAGCAAGCGCAAATTCCAAGAATTTCTGTACACATGTACGCACACACATTCATGCGCGTCTGCTTGAATTCTATCAACATCATTGCAATTGCGATTGTATTATTTTCTGTGCTGCTATTTTAATTAGTTGGTTTCTCACTAAAACTTTGTCATTGGTGTGGCTACTGCGCAGAAGCGCCGGAAACCAGCGCGGTCAGTTACGATTTCGAACCCTACCAAGGAACCTTTTTTTTGGCTGGTGAGGCTGTTGCGTAGAGGCGGCAGCAATTAATGCGGTCAATTGCGACTTCGAACCCTGTCAATGGAACTTTTTGTTTTTTAAAGTTATTTTTATTACGACTAAAGCAAACGAGCGTGTGACTGAGCTGCATTTGGGGTTGGAATAAGAGGGTTTAGGGTATCCCCTAGTCGGGAGCTCCCGACTAGAACCTCTTAATTGTTTAAATTTCCTTTCTAACTACTAAAGCAAAAGAGCGCGAAGCGCGAGCTGCATTTGTTGTTGGAATAAGAGGGTTCGAGGTATCCCCTAGTCGGGAGCTCCCGACTAGAACCTCTTACTTGTTTTTATATGTTTTTGCAGTATATTTTCTTTTTTCTTTTTTGTTTATTGCAGTGAATCAAAAATAGCATACATTTTTATTACAACCCAGGCTTAGGTGATATTACGCCAAGCCTGGTTGAGTCCTCAGGCTTTATCGTGGACAAACGTTAAATGCGGTTTTTTTGAGTAAGGGTGCATCGTCACGTAGGTAGTCGGGGGACTCTGGGGCGTCTCCTATGTCGTGGTTGGAGGAGGTCCTTTAACGATCTTCTCTGTAGCCTCCTGACTACACACCTCCCAGCGAGGTCTCTCGCTGCCCGGCTGCAGTGTCGCTGCAAGCGTTCGTTGTACCGGTTGGCGAATGCTCCGACTTGGCTGTCTATGGTCTCCATTTTGAGGTCTCTGTGCAAGGTAGAATTTCTGACGTACCAGTCAGCACCGGTCATTCGGCGCAAGTTTTGGAGTGCCAGAATCCGTCTTCGATTTGTCAGAGATGCAACGCCCCAAACCTGAATACCGTATCTCCAAGTTGGCGCCACCACGACGTTGTAAACAGCCCGTTTGCAGCGAAGTGGCAATGTGATCCATAAGCCTTAAAAGTCGGGCGACAACCAAACCTGAATACCGTACCTCCAAGTTGGCGCCACCACGACGTTGTAAACAGCCCGTTTGCAGCGAAGTGGCCATGTGATCCATAAGCCTTAAAAGTCGGGCGACAATCAGACCCAGACCTTCGACAAGGAAGGCAGGAGACTGATCGGCCGATATGACTCAGGGCCACATTCCGGCCTGCCCGACTTATGGATCATATGGATCCTCGCTAACTTCCACTGAGCATATGGCGTTGAAGATCAACGTTATAAAAAGGAGCGCGCATTGGTAGGGCCTTCAGAGTGGTGTGGCATATTCCATCATGGCTGGGGAGGCCAGATCGAAAGGTGTAAGCCGTTCTTCCAGGTGGCTGGCGAAGGTATCAGCTTGCTCTTTACCATTGGGGCGAAGAAGGGGAACGGCTCTCCAGGGTTTGCGCTTCAGGCTTTTAGTTGCTCGCCAGAGCGAGTATCCTGAGTCATGGGTAAAGTCCATGCTCTTCAACTTTCTAGAGAAGGATGCGTCTTTGTGTCTGCGAAGGGCCTCCTTGAGTTGCCGCTCCGCTCTTCGCCACTCCGCCTTGTCCCACGGATGCTGTATCGTCTGGAAGCTGCGTCTGCTCCGCCTTTTGATCCAGAGCAGGTTGGCTATGTCTGCGGGCAGTCCGTTGCCAGCATTGTCCAGCCGCCTGGCAACTGGTGGGGAGGTGACTTCGGCTGCTGCTGCGCGAATCTTTGCGTTGAGAAGCTCAATGGCATCTTCTACATCCCGTCCAGTGCAGATTTCGGTGTTGAGGTGAATACATTCACTCATCTGTCTCTGGAAGACACCGAGATCAGTGCGTGCGTTGATCAGCCTCGGTATTGAGCTGACCACCCTGGCCCTGCTCTCCAGGGTAACTATCAGGGCCAGGTGGTGGCTGGGGAGATCCCAATCGTCAGCGATTGAGAGGCACTGGTCAAGGATCCCCTGATAGATGGCGAAGTCTACACAAGACGAAGTGCCTCTGCTGCCGTACGGGTATCATGTGGGAGAACCTGTGGCCAGTACCTTCGCTTGACGATGCGCTAGGCTGCTAGCTAGTTGAAGGCCGCGCGCATTGCTGTTATTTGCGCCCCCACAGCCAGTGATGTCCATTCCAGTGGCGTCCCACCAGATATCTGCTTCCAGCCGAGTTGAGTATGACGTTGAAGTCATCAGTCGACGTCTGCTCATTTGGTCTGCAATATACTACTCCAAAGTCCACGTTACCAGCATCAGTGAAGCTTTTCACAGTCGAGTATTGGTAAACACGGTTAGTAATACTCAATTGCGGGAAATGAACCAAGTTACTCCAGACGAGGACAGCGCAGCCACCGCTAGCTGAGCGATTTTGAGTCCAGTGTACAGGGTATGCCTCGAAGCCAAAGATTTTAGGGAAAGTTGGACCGTTGGTTCTAGTTTCTGATAGCAGAATTATTCCGATTGCGTATTTTTGTACAAGGGCCTCCAGCTCTAGTACTTTACCTGAAATGCCATTGGCATGCCAGATTAGCACCTTCAGTGGTGTGTTCATTGGGATAGTAACGCGGTTAGAAGGGTAAGGATTTTCTGTTGCATACCCAAAACCTGATGTTACATTTCTGTCATCCTCTCGATAGCTCGGCTCATGTCCTTGATGGCAGAGGAAAATCGTTCCCCGTTTCCAGATATCTGCTGTTGCTGTTGTTGCGCAGTCAGCATCTCCTGTTTCTGTTCCCTCTGCAATCCATGTAGCCTAGCTTGCGCTGGTCCTTCTTGCTGGCTAGCTCTGGGGCCGTTGTTCTCTTTGCTGAATGCAGCTAGTCCTCTTCTGGTCGCAGCGGCGTATGAAAGCCCTTCTACTTGTTCAGTGGGTGCTGTACGGGGGAAGACAACAGGTGTAGGCCCATGAACTTTATTGCTGCGGCTTCGGTTAGCTTGAGTCGGTGGGATATTTTTCATTTTGGCGTGCTTTGGGGCTTCCGCACGCTTTGTATATTCGGTGAATATCATCAGCAGAGCGATGATTAAACCCGCATTTAATGTATTTGTGTTGTTTTCTACAGTATGTGGCCGTGTGCCCGTACTCCTGGCATCTATGGCATTGCACCACATCCTGGCTTCTTCGAGTAGTCTCAACCTTGACCACCTGCTTGCACAGCTTCCTGATAGTAAGAGCCTCCTTGTTGTTGGCCGCCGGCTGCAAGTTGATGAAGTGGATGCTCATGGGCTCCTTGGTAGCTTTGCTGCTCGGATTGTGCACGTGGAGAACGGTGTGGCCCTGGGTCCGCAGGTCGTCGATGAGTTCTCGGTTGAGTGTGGAGTGGTGGAGGCCTTTGATTACTATGCGGTGGGGCTTCTCCTGCAGTATATTTTATTATTTTAAGTAACATAACATACATTCTATAATATTTATCTGTTTGAAAGTATTGTCTTTTAATTATTCACAAAAATTGCACTTGATGAATTTTGAAAATATAAATATATTTCTTATAGATATAAACTAACATCCAATGAAAATGTTGTCTGAAAAGCTCAAAACTTGACCTTAATATGTTTGTTATAATATTTATTTATTTATTTATATATTCTAGCACAAAGGAAAGTAACTATTTATATCCCAATAAGCTGTTATGCTTTAAAAATTGTAATTCTTTAAATTACAATATTTTCTAAACGTTTAAATTGATGTATGTTGCTCGACATATGTTGACCCAATCAATATGCCTATCAATTTTTTGGATGAAGTATTCCGAATTGAGAGGGCGGCAAAGAAAACAAACAATAAGGACAGACAGGTGCAGCCGCAAGAAATTGAAAACTTGTTAGTTGCACTTAACAAGCAAAAAACCCGTATATTAGTAAAATATGTTCCAAGGCAGAGACCAGTTCAAGACCGCGGACGTTATATTCAAAGTCCATAAAATAATTTTGTTTGCGCTGACCTTTTTGGACCCGACCCAACGACCGTTCATAGATAGACCACTGAATTCAATAGCTGCTGTTATTAAAATAGGCTATGGGGGAATGTTGGACGGGCTTTTTGTGGTATACATCACATTGCTAATACGTCAAAGTCAGCCAACCAGCATATGTTTGTCGTCGACTTTGAGCCTCACTGTATTTAGTTGGCATCATAGGAATAAATTTATTATTCCATTATGGTTCATAAGACTTATTTCGCATCTGAAATTTATTATATTCTAAAATATTATATTTCGGGGTACACATAATCCGTATTTGTATGATCATAAGTGTTCTACACAAAGTCTTTTTTAAATTTAGAAATACTTAACTTTAGAATTAGTTTTATTAGTATTTATTGGCATACGTTTGATTATAGTTGTTTCCATTTATAACAGCAAAATTTAAAAAATTAAACAACTGGATAACCTGAACCCTCCTATCAAACACCAAATGCGGCTCGCGCTACGCACTCCTTTGCTTTAGTAGTAAATAAAATAAATTAAATGAAAAGTAGCTCGGTAAGGTTCGAACTCGCAACTGACCGCATTACTTACCGCAGCCTTTACTCAACATCTACACCAATAATTGAATCTTAATGAAAAAAAAACGGATTAAAATTGCAGCACAGAAAACAATTCAATGCAATTGCAATGCTGTTGATAGAATTCAACGAAGACACGCAAGAATGTGTGTATGTCATGTAAACAGAAATTCTTGCAATTTGCGCCAGCGGCCGCAAACACGAGGCCAGCCAAAATACGTCTTCCTTAACAACTTCTGTGTTGTTTAACTGATATTTATACAATTTTCTACAGTAGATCTTATTGTGCTATAGAATTTTTTTATATGCTCAAAAAGTCAATTGCATTTAAATATAATTGGTTTATTAACTTGATTTATAGCTATAAGGTAGTAGCGGGGAAGTGGTGATTATTTTAAAATGAAAGATACTCGATATATATATACTATTCTAGAAGCAACATATCAAGTTTGGTGGCTCTTGCTCTTATTATTTAGCAAATTGTCTCAAAAAACAGGATATCGATATCGACTTTTATCGATTACTTGGAAACGGGGCAAGTTATCGAATATCAAAAACAAACTCGATCTGCGCGGGCAATAAGAGGACCTGCAGCTAAAATTTCAAGTCTCTAGCTCTTATAGGTCCTGAGGTCCTTGTTCCTATTACATACATTTGCACAAATACATTATAACCCTTTTACCCATTGTCAATGGCTTCAGGGCATAAAAAAAGGAATTAAAATAATAATATAATCTGTGTTAACTTATAAGAATATTCCATTACCAAATAACTTAAAGTTTATCAGCAAATAAGATAATGTGTTTCTATAACAAAATAATTGCCAGAGAATTGATTGCTTGTTATTTCAAATTATTATTTCAAATTTTTAAAATCCTATTATGATTGGATTTAACTTTTCAAAATATATAATCGCCTTTTAAAAAAAACTATCTATATAAAAATCAAAATTTTTTTCATACGCTACAAATTTTATAATTGACATAAAAATACGAAATCTCTACATATAAAACGGTTTGTCCTGACTAAATGACTGATTGGTGATCAACGCACAGCCCAAACGTTATAGCTAGGAAGCTGAAATTTTCACTGTAGTTACCTTATGTTTATTTCCAAAGATGTATTCGAAAAATCATTTGAGATGTGCATGACACTTTTCGCAGCATTCAAGCTCCTCGCTGGAAAATTCAATAAAAAGCTTTTTGAGCGATATTTTTAGTTTTGTTCGATTTGCATCAAACTTATTTTCAAAGCTCTACATAAGAACTTAATGAATATGTGTTTCAGCGATTTGGGAAATTCTACCTAAAACAGTGGTTAATAAGTGAATTCAAAATCAGGTTCAAAACGATCTTGGTTGGCAAATGCATGTCAAAGGTTTAATAAACGAAAGTTTATTTTTCTTCTTCAAGATGCTCTCCGCAATACTTACATGAGCGGAAACCGGCTATTCCAACATTCGGTTCTTTATTCGAACTTTTGACGGGCAAGACCAGGAATTTCCGCTAGTGCCATATATATCTATTTAGTTTTATTTCGAACAAGTAAGAGGTTTTAGTCTGGAGCTCCCGACTAGGGGATACCCTGAACCATTTTATTCCAACACCTAAATACGCGCTCGTTTACTTTAGTAGTAATTTCAGTACACTTTTTTTTATTCTCAAATGAATACAAAAAAATTTTGTTGCTTCAATGTTTTGGTAAATATTTTATTAATATTTTTTAAATATGTTTGACATCCATTCTATGTGATAATATCTGTTGTGAAAAGTTTTTTATGTACTGACTTGTGTTACTTAACGTTGACCAGCCAAGTGGCTTTCCTCGAATTTCACCTACAACTTCTCTCATTTTCCGCACGTTCTCGACTTTCCCAAATGGGTGTTACCCATTTTGATTGTTTTTTTTTTGCTCCAAATTTGTTTACTGAGCGATTAGCTTTATTTAACGTGTAAGGTGATGAATACAAAATGTTTCGGGATGTGTACGTGTGGCAGGCAGACGAGCTATACTTGCAGTAGGGAAACGTCAAGGCTTGTTACAGTGGATATGCATGAGGAGGTTTTGCGTGCGGTTGCAGTTCTGCGCACCATTGATATCATATGATGCCATATTCATCTTAAATTCCCATTTCGATTTTGATTTTGATTTCTTAAGCTTGCTGCTTCACACAGTTTAATTGCTTGTTTGGTTTTTATTTTTAAGCCAATTTGTTTTTGCTTGTTTTAACACCCTGAACCCATTAAAAATGGGTAAAAAGGGTATAATGTATTTGTGCAAATGTATGTGACAGGCAGAAGGAAGCATCTCCTACCCCATAACGTATATATTTTCTTGATCAGCATCACTAGCCGTGTCAATATAGCCATTTCCGTCTGTATGTCCGTCCGTCTAGAGACTTGAAATTTTAGCTGCAGGTCCTCCTAGTGCCCGCGCAGATCGAGATTGATATTCGATAACTTGCCTCGTTTCCAAGTAATCGATAAAAATCCTGTTTGATATCGAAATCCTGTTTTTTGAGCAATTTTGGTAAATAATAAGAGCTAGAGTCACCAAACTTGTAGCTTCTAGGATAGTATATATATATCAAGTAATTTTCGTTTTATAGTGTGGTCTGTTACGAGTTCGAGACAACTCGAGGAAGCATTTTTTTTTTTTTAACTTATTTGTATTACTGCTGAAGCAAACGTAGGGTAGTGCGAGCAGAATATGATGTCGGTAGAAGAGGGTTCAGGGTATTCCTTAGTCGGGAGCTCCCAACTAGAACCTCTTACTTGTTATTATTATTATTTTTTACTATCACCAATATTAACTTTTCATTTTGTTAAACAGCAATGAATTCTCAAAATACTTTTTTATATTATTTATAAAATTAACAGTCGTTAAATCAATAGATATCGGCATAACAATCTTACTTTTGTAATGTCAAGATACTTTTGTCTACTAGTCATTGGATTCGCTTTGCGTGCCCATGCTGGGAGGTATTGTTACTTGCATTCTTAGCGCATAAAAAGTCTCAAAAACGAGGCGCCCATGCTGATAGATAAAAGCTGAACTGCAAAAACGTAAGCAAACGCATGGCCAATGCAAGAGATAAGAAATGTTTTGTGCTCACTTCTATGCAGCTGCAGCCACCTACGCTGCGTTTTATTGCCATTGGGCACGTTATTTTGTGTTTGTTTTCTATAATTGTTTTATTATTTTGCAAATTATTGTTGCCGGCAATGCTGTTAATGCTGTTACCCAAAACTTAAACAGCGACGCTTCCGTCTCGTTCAACTGTCGGAGAGAAAATCGAAGGAAATTATGTTTAGTGTAAATTCACATATAATTGATTTAATATAAAAATGCATATATGTATGTACGCATATATGGTTAGTGATACATGTATGTATGCACAAATAATAATCAGAAATAGCTCGCGCTACGCGGTCGCTTTCTTCAATTAGTATATTCTAAAAAGTAATACAGCATACAAATTGTGTCTTAAATTAGTGGGTAGTTACAATCGACCTTTTTATTTGATTTATAGCTATGAAGTGGCGGGGGCGGCGATTGCCATAAAATGTAAAACACTTAATATAAATATACTATTTAAGGAGCTACATGTCAAATCTGGTGATCTTAAAACCTAAGAGGTTAGCTCAGAAAACAGGATTTCGATATCGTTTTTTGTCGATTGCTTGAAAAAGGAGCAAGTTATCGATCATCGGAAACAAACTCTAACTGCGCGATACTAGGAGTACCCAACTTGGCGACCAGTATACTTGAAGACCAATTATTAATTACTTACGCAAAGAGATTGATCCAACTTTTAATTGGCAGCTTAATTTCTTTGAATGTGGAGCAATACCAAGGGCTGATCTGTATATATATCAGAGCTGGCTGGCGCAACTTTGTTAGCTTTAATGAAGCCATAAATTTTACGAACTAATAATTATATCCCATCGAGTTGTTGCAACCCATAGCCAAAGACCAGTCAAGCAAAGCCAAGCAGACAACTAGTTTAACAGCCAACATTAATTATAGACATTTTAAATTTGGCTATCAACATGGGGTAGGCAACGCTGCGTAGAATATGCGATTTTTATTATAGTTTATGCACTGCATATAAAGTTAACATAATAAGGTCTGCACGCATAGGATGCGGCAAAGGGTGGGTTCGCCTGTTAGGGGCGTGGTGCGTGCCTTGTGCTGGCCGTGGCCTTAGTTTAAGGGCAAACAGCGGCCAGCATCTCGCGTCCACATCAGTGAGCAAAGTTCGAGGTCTAGCCGGGCTGTTCAATAACACGGCATTTTCGAAGAAAGAAAGTTTATATAATTTTAAGTGAATGGTCGCTATGAAAAATGCTCTGCTGCGGCGACCGCCACCAATTTATAGTGCCACCTGCTGGTCGTAAAGTAAGAGGACACACAAAGCAAAAACAACATCAAAATATCGTTTAAATTTTGTAATTTAAATGCAAATTGAATGGCAAATGAGAAACATTGCAATTAACGAGTTACTAGCGAGCGTATACGCAGTACACGTATACTCATCGCGTGGCAACCTGTCACAAAACACAGCAGAACACATAGGCTTGGCACAGAAGATGACTGGAATAATGATAATTGCTATGCAGAACATTTTTAAGGCACTGCAACACGGCAAGCCAAGAAAAAAGCAGGGGGAGGGTGCGAAACAGAGAGTTAAAGAGAGAGAGAGAGAGAGAGGGAGAGAGAGAGAGAGAGAGAGAGGGAGAGAGAGACGGAGAGAGATTACAAGAATCATGCAAATCCCAATTAGCCACAAAAACTGGAGCTAGATTTGAATTGCAAAATGTTAATCAAACGCTTTCTTTTGACGCTCGCGTTGCGGTTCGAGCCATAATAAAAAACGAGAAGGAAGGGCTATCTTCGGCACGCCGAAGATTTAATACCCTTGCAGACCCAACCTTTTCATAATGCTCATAGTGCTTTGCCCGTATCTAAGAAGCACAGGGAAAATAGTTAATGACAGTTAATTAACCGAGTACGGTTAAGATGTCTTGAAAAACAAAAAAGTTTTCCAAACAACAACTTAATTTCGACCGATCATTCCTATGGCAGCTGCCATATGATATAGTGGTGCGATTTTAATAGGATTTTGCATATATATGAGGAGTATAGTAAACCAAATAAATGCCGAGTTTGGTCGAGATATCGTGAAAAACAAACAAATTTTCCTTACCACAACTAAATTTTCGACCGATCGTTCCTATGGCAGCTATATGATATAGCGGTCCGATCTTGATAGGATTATGTTTCATAAAGATAGCTTTAAAACTGAGAGACTAGTTCGCAGAGAAACAGACAGACGGACATGGCTATATCAACTCGGCTGTTGATACTGATCAAGAATATATATACTTAATGGGGTCGGAGATGTCTCCTTCTATGCGTTACACATTTCACGACAAAATTATAATACCCTCTGCAAGGGTATAAAAATTGGTGTCGCGGAGTCGTACCGGTTCGGCTTAAAGCCTTGCTTTGAATACTTACAATACAATCTTCAACCGCATTTTAATAACTAATAAAAAATTTTAATTTTAAAAAAATGTTTAAAAACTCCAAACATTGTTTTTGAATAACATGAAAAAAAATGTACATTAAGTTTAGACTTTTATTAATTACTAGCGGGTATAACCCGGCCTTGCCCGTGGCACGTATGTTATAAAATCAATTTTCTCAAACAAATTTGAAATGATTTTGAAACTGATCGGACGGTAAACAAATAACTTTCATACAAACGTTTTTCGCCAATTTACCACTGTTGCGAGTGGAATTTCCCAAATCGCTGAAACACGTATTCATTACATTCTTATGTAGAGCTTTGAAAATAAGTTTGAAGCAAATCGGACACAACTTAAAACTTTGCCCAAAAAATTTTTAAATCGTATTCCCCCCGAAGAAGTTTGAATTCTGCGAAAAGAATGAAGCGCGTATCAAATGATTTTTCTTATAGATCTCTGGAAATGAATTTGAGCGCGGAACGTCACCCACCAAATCTTTGACCTCCATTTCCACCAAGGGGGAACGGATTTTTCGAAAAATGTGAAACACCCCTTAAATGAATTTGAACAAAGATCTTTGAAAATAAGTGTGGGGCCGATCGGATGGTAAACAAAAAACTTTCATACAACCGTTTTCCGCCAATTTACCACTGTTGCGGGTGAAATTTTCCAAATCGCTGAAATACGTAGTTATTAAGTTCTTATTTAGAGCTTTGAAAATAAGTTTGAAGCAAATCGGACACAACTTAAAACTTCGCCCAAATAATCTTTAAATCGCATTCCCCCCGAAGAAGTTTGAATTCAGCGAAAAGTATGAAACACGTATCAAATGATTTTTCTTATAGATCTCTGGAAATGAATTTGAGCGCGAAACGTCACCCCCCAAATCTTTGACCTCTATTTCCACCAAGGAGGAACCGATTTTCCTAAAAGTGTGAAACACCCCTCAAATGAATTTGAACAAAGAACTTTGAAAATAAATTTGAGGCCGATCGGATGGTGAACAAAAAAGTTACATACAAACGATTTTCGCGATTTTTCCACACTTGCGGGTGGAATTTCCCGAAACCCCGTCTTAACGTGCACCTACATCATATAAGGTAACTACAGTGAAAATTTCAGCTTCCTAGCTCTTACGGTTTGGGCTGTGCGTTGATCACCAATCAGTCAGTCAGTCAGTCAGTCAGGACAAACAGTTATATATATAGAGATTTATGTTATTTATACAAAAATGTGCTTTGTTGGCTGCCGTATGGGGAACTACTGATTGGGGCACTGCATGCTCACTAAAACAAGTCAGGTACACAAATAAGTCAGCTCCTGTCGGGTATGCACGCAAAGCGAATAGGAGTGTGTGTGGCATGTGCGCCAATCAAACTTAACGTGCTCTCTCTAAGACCACTATAGGCGTCAAGTACCCACGCAAGTTGTTCAAATGCAGTCCAGATCCAGGAATATTACAAGCGCCGTTCGACTATGAAATGATACTTAAGGCGCGACCTCAATTACAACGACAGCTGAGAAGTCGTCCTTCGAGGAAATCCTGAATGTGGCTAGCTTTTCTTTTGAACTCTGAAGGCGCCGAAAAGGCCTTAATATCTAAATTAGTGAGTGCGAAAGTAAAAAGACAAATGAGCCGGGGTTTAGTTGTCGGTGCTAGCGTTTTCTGTTGGAATAAGAGGGTTCAGGGTATCCCCTAGTTGGGAGCTCCTGACTAGAGCTCTCTCACTTGTTTTGCTTCGTTTTTGCTGTGACAGCGGTCGGTGGCTGAGAAAGACTTCGACGTATGCCCTACGCCTCTTGCCGCTGCTGTTCTGTTCGCCACTTGGAGCTTGCTGAAAAACGTGGCAGGCAAAGGAGCTGGCAAGGAGGAAAAGCAGTAAATGCGGCTATGGCAGTCCTACCGCCCTTTTATTAATTAACATAATTTTAATAATTTTTAGAGCGATTCTTTGTTTTTATTCCGAATACAATTATTTAAGGTGTAAACTTTACAAATTATAGACTTTCGCGATTTCCACGAGCCCAGAGAGCATGCCCTATAATCGTATCACTATACTTTTTTACACTTTCCTAGATTAAATTTAACAGCACTGAAGAAAAATATTATAGCCATGAACCAATATAACCTTGTTCACTTCGTGAACGAGGGTAATTATAAGGCGCCACATTAAAAAGCGGCGCAACACTTTGGCGAGTTCTTAAAAAAACGTGTGGACATTGCGGCAGCTGTGTGAAGCATAAGCGTCTTAGTGTCCTCTGTGAGTAACAAAATACCAGTGTAAATATATGTATTTTCGATTGTGGGGGGTGCAGGGGCCTGTTTATGTAATGTGGATTGTTTGTGGAGTTTATTTAGTGAGAAAAGAAAACTGTTTGCCACGTTGAGGGAATGTGGAAGCTGTACAAAACTAAGTTGAGAGTTCATGTGATGCTTAGGCCTAAAATATGCCCACACGCTGTTATCAGCCTGCGTTCTGACTATCAGTGTGCTACCTACTCACAGGTATGTACAACCACAAAAAAATTCGCGTGCTGTTGAGAAATTAGATTGTATTTAAATTAAATAGCAAAGATTAAGAAAATCACAAAATTGGTTCTAGTTTGATAAAAGGGTCAGTAGCTGATGATGTTGTTGCTCTGCTGTGCTGATGTTAATGCGAAAGCTGTTACTCACCCTATCATGAGCGTAGGGGCCGCGTCACCAGACAATTTGTCGGTGATCCCTTAAACAAGAAAACAAAAAGAAAAAAAAAAACTGTCATATTTACTATGTTTTTACGCTCTAGTTACTCTAATTCTTTTCTTATACGCAATTTAAAATTTTGCTCACATGATCAACACGGCGATCATCGCAACGGAGTAGAAAAAAACAAGTAAAAGGTTCTAATCGGGGAGGGTATCCCGACTAGGGGATACCCTAAACCCTCTTATTCTTATATACACCAAATGCAGCTCGCGCTACGCACTCGTGTGCTTTAGTAGTAAAAAAAATAAATTTAAAAAAAAAGTTCCCTTAGCAGGGTTCGAACTCGCAACTGACCGCATTAATTGCTGCCGCCTCTACGCAACAGCCATACCAGCCAAAAAAAATGGTTTCCTCGGTAGGGTTCGAACTAGTAACTGACCGCGCTACTTTCCGCCGCTTCTGCACAGTAGCCACACCAATGACGTGAAAAAATCCAATTAAAATAGCAGCACAGAAAACAATAAAATCGCATTGCAATGCTGTTGATAGAATTCAAAGAATACGCTCACAAATGTGTGTGTGTACATGTATACAGAATATTTTTGAATTCGCGCTTGCTGCCCCCAAACTCGAGGCCAGAAATAACATGCTTTATACAATAACATCTGTGTTTCTTAACCCATCTTGATGAAATTTTCGACAGTACATCTTATTGTGCCATAGAATATTTGTGTATTCTCAATTAGTCAATTGCATATAAATTGTGGATTAAATTAAAGAGCAACACAAGTTGGACGATTAACTTGATTTATGGCTTTGAGGAAGTAGCGTGGAGGTGGCGGTAGGTATAAAATGAAAGATACTTGATATATATATATATAAACTATTCTAGAAGCTACATGTCAAGTTTGGTGACTCTAGCTCATATTATTTGCAGAAATTGCTCAAAAACAGGACTTCGATATCGATTTTTATCGATTACTTGGAAACGGGGCAAGTTATGGACTATCGCGGGGACTAGGACGACCTACAGCTAAAATTTCAAGTCTCTAGCTCTTATAGGTTCTGAGATCCTTGCGTTCATACATATGGACAGACGGATGGACGAACGGACAGACTTACGGACATGGCTAGTTCGACTCGGCTATTGATGCTGATCAAGAATATATATACTTTATGGGGTCGGAGATGCTTCCTTCTGCCTGTTATATTTTCAATACATTATACCCATTTAACCCCTTTTCAATGGGTTAAGGGCATAATAACTATCAAGTAGTGGCTTGTATTGAACATTATTTTTAAATTACATTTCAATAAATCGTTATAACAAAGACATATACATATACATTTTTGGTGTATACACCATTTAATGAAATTTTATGGAATTGAAGTTTGGTACAATATGATAGATTGCGAGTTGGGAAACAATATAAAAGCGGTCTACCCTGCGCACACACGAACACGCGCACATATAGCCATTTGTATATGTGGCTATAAGTGTTACGGGCGAAGGTGTTTTTACCACGCCCACTTATTGACTCATAAAACGCTTAGCATACTTTCGCGCGCTCCCGGGACGCAAAGATACCAACAGGCCCAGGCGAGCATAAGTACCCTGTAGTTCTGATGGTGTCAAGCGGCGTGCCTAAACTAACGATCTGATGGCTTCCCGTTCGTTAGGTAATTCGCCAACGAACGGTCATGCGATAGCCCCAAGAAAAAGATCACTACGAACGATCTTATGTCGTTAGGAAATTCGTTAGCGAATGGTATTGCCTGATCAAAACGAAAATGTGAAAGAATTGTTTTATTACGAGGTCTGTGTCAAAAATTTATTGACGAACAATATTAAGTAGCCTAGTTCCCTAGATTTTGCAGTCACGAACTGGTTAGGCAACAAAGTAAATGAGCGTCGCGCGAGTCTTTTGTTAATTGTGTAGTTTCCTTTTACTTGTGATTCTGTCTGGCACGAGGCAACTTTGAAACGTGTCATTTGTGAAGTGAAGTTAAGTTAAGTAAGCGAAAGAGCAAACCCCTTCGCACCAGCTTTATCGCTAAGTAAAATGTGCTGACGAAATAGTATACCCTTTTGGATCAGATAAATCGCTAGCATCTTTGGTCTAGCACAATCGCTAAGTTAAGTGTACATGCAACGTCGTACCGCTCGGTACGCGGCAATGACATTCCCATGTTAAATTCGTTAGTCTAACGAATTGGTATTTCCACGGTTTGAGACCAGTACCCATCCTAAAGAGGCAGCAAAATCGTTAACGGTGCACCGTTGGACCCGAACTACAGGGTAGAATTGTGCTTGTGCGTGTGTGTGTGTGTGTATGTGTGCGTAATTATGTGACGCGGGTGTGTGCACCTACAATTTAGGTCATAAATCATATGTAAAAAACCACAAGGGATTGCAAATATTCCCCTATAGGCCTGCCAGGCCACACACCGTACCACATGCTTTACACATAATTATATAGCTATGCATGAGTGTGCGAGTGTTGGTATGTAAACATATGCTTACCAATGTACTGAAAGTTCCCATACAGATTGAATTTCTTTTGTTTGCCTTTTAGCGCTGGGATATGTTCACCTCAATACTCAGCGACGTTTTCTCCATCCACCCAGCGCGCTCTTTGCCAAGTGCCCCACTGCGATTGACACATAAGCCACATAGAATCTACGGGTGGTCCAGATAATATTGCGAACGTGCGCCTGCTGAAATAATAGCTACGCGTATGTTAAGAACTTGCCGCACTTGCTAGATTTGATTCCCATGTTGCGCTTTTTTCATTTGGCTGCAAGGTGAATTACTCCTTTTGGGAGTGGAAAATCTATATGCGAGGCTAGTGTATTGTAATAAAGTAGAGCTCTTTGTTTGGCATGTGATTTGCACATGAAAACATTTGTGCAAATGTATGTAGCAGGCAGAAGGATGCATCTCCGACCCTATTATGTATATATATTCTTGATCAGCATCAATAGCCGAGTGATTCTTAATAATAGTCTTAGTAAGGCAACTTCACGCTGTTGCAGACAAAACCCGACTCTGTAGACAGCCGCTCAAATGATCGGCTTATGTTAATTAACCGGGTAGTGCTTACTCCTGCCTTTACATATATATCCATCACCTTTCAATTTATAGCTAGCGCCACCACCTCGCTATCACCACATAAATCAAGTAAAAACACCCACATGTATTGCCCACCAATTTAAGACCAAATTTTAATGCAATTGTCATTTTGAGAATTTACGAATATTCTATAATACAATAAGATATACTATTAAAAATTTCATCAAGAACGCTTAAGAAGCACAAAAGTTATTAAAGAAAATGTGTTTTGCCTGGGCTCTTGTTTGCGGCAATAAGCGAAAATTGCAAGAATTACGTACACACACACACATTCATCCACGCCTTTATTGAATTCTTTCAGCAGCATTGCAATTGAATTGCATTGTTTTCTGTGCTCCTATTTTACTCCGTTTTCATACCCTGAACCCATTGAAAATGGGTAAAAAGGGTATAATGTATTTGTGCAAATGTATGTAACAGGCAGAAGGAAGCATCTCCGACCCCATAAAGTATATATATTCTTGATCAGCTTCAACAGCCGAGTCGTTCTAGCCGCGTGTCTGTCCGTCTGACATGTAGCTTCTTGAATAGTATTTATATATCAAGTATCTTTCATTTAAAGCTATCACCACTTCCCCGCTACTACCTTATGCTGCCCACCAATATATGCCACAGTTTAAATGCAATTGACTTTTTGATAATACACGAATATTCTATATATAATATTCTACAATAAGAAGTAGAAATTTTCATCATGATCGGTTAAGAAACACAGAAGTTATTAAATAAAACATGTTTTTGCTGGCCTCGAGTTTGGGGTAGAAAGCCCAAATTCCAAGAATTTCTGTATGCATTGTTGTTGCCAATTCAATTTTTCGTCTGCATAATGTACGAATTTGACTAATTTTTATTGTTCCTCATAAAATTTTTGGGACGAAGCCATTGAGTAATAAATATTTTAATTAAATTATTACTCAATGGCCGAGCACCAAAGTTGCATAGCGTTCAAATCGTCTTGAAGACGAGAATAATGTAGGGGATTGGTGTATGGTAGAATAAGTTTCACGTCGTCCGCATACATGAGTACTCGGGCATGGGATATAACAGAGGGAAGATCATTTATAAAAAGAGTAAAGAGTAAAGGTCCAAGATGACTACCTTGAGGAACACCAGAAGTAACGTGAACCTGTTTAGAGGTAGTCAGCCTCAGCATTACTCTTTGGGTCCTACCTTTTAAATAAGAACTAATCCAAAGCAAAAGAGACGGAGGAAACCCTATTCGGTCAAGTTTAAAAAGTAAAATGTCATGGTGCACGAAGTCAAACGCCTTACTGAAGTCAGTGTATATGACATCAGTTTGCATTTTCGAAAGGAAAGCATCATTTACCAAGGAAGTAAATTCTAGCAGATTGGTCGTTGTTGACCGATTCTTTACGAATCCATGTTGAACAGGGGAAACAACTGATTTGCAGAAATGCTGCAAATTCGAAGTGATTATTTTTTCAAATAATTTAGGAATAGCGGACAGTTTTGCAATGCCCCTGTAATTTAGTATATCAGACTTTCCACCTTTCTTGTGGAGAGGAATGATATAAGATTCTTTCCAAAGAGATGGAAAGACAGAAGATTCAAGGGATAGATTAAAAAGCTTTAGCAATGGATAAACAAGGGAAGATCTACACTCCTTGAGTAGACAACTAGGGATATTGTCAGGCCCAGGAGAGAAAGAAGATTTTAAAGAATTTAAAGCTAAAAGGAGAGAGGAATGGGAAATAACAGGGGGAGGTATAGAACTAGAGGAAGTAATAGTATAAGGGTAAGAATTATTATTAGGACAGACTGAAGAGTAAGTTGATTGAAAAAAATTAGCAAATAGGTTAGCAGAATCAGAGTCATTGCTAGCTTTATCCATCCCGAGTGAAAAAGAAGATGCCAAACTTGAAGATTTACGCTTCGAGTTTACAAAATTGTAAAACTCTCTTGGATTTAGGGCAAATTGCCTTTTGCAACGAGTTAGATTATTCTCATAGCATTGAGAATTCAGAAGAAAGAAGTTCGACTTGGCTGTGGAATATTTAGCCAAGTCAGTACACGAACCAGACTTTTTAAACTTTTTAAAATATTTAGATTTTATATTTTTTAGATTCGTTAATCTGGGAGTAAACCAAGGCGGCTTTGAAGAGGTATTCGAAGGAATTGACTTGGGAATACACATATCTAAGAGGGAGTTTAGGGTGTTATAAAAAAAGTTAATAGCAGTATTCATGTCAACCGAGTCTGTCTCTTACATACATTTCTCGCAACCATTGTAGCTTTTTAAGTCAGCTTCAAGGAGTTCAGGGTATAAATGGTGACATAAATAAATATAAATGGTCAGAAATTCAAATGATTGTTTCAACATCCTAAGGAGTACAGCACGGCGTTGAGTGGGTAGTATTCCAGTCTTTGTCTATATTTCATCTGTTTATGGTAGTTGTAAAATTTTCATTGCCTTCTATTAAGAATATTCTGTTTGTTCTGTTGCTGTTATCTTCAATTTAATGAAGGTAAGACTGGAAAAGCCAATTGCTTTTTGTTCATAAAATGTGTATTTTACAGAGGTTCATTGCGTGGATGCTAGTTGCGGGTTGGGTTAACTGACAGATAAACATATGCTTGTATTCGTATCTTAAAATTGAAACACAAATAGAGATACTTAGCTATAAATAAGCAACCACTGCGAATACCCGACATTTGTCTTGAACTTTGCGTTTATCAGAGTCGTTCGTAAATTTGACACCGTCCTGATGTCAACAATACATTTAATAACGTATACATATACAAATATGTTATTAAATGTATTGTAAACATCAGGATGGTGTCAAACTTAAGCACAAATACATATAATTAGAAATAAATAAAACAAATACACTCACATATGAGCCAAGAACGTCGACAACTGTCCCTAAACAAATTCGTCCGCTTTATGCGAGAGTATTTAATTCGCCAGCCAGTAATTGCCTCAACGATCAACTGTTAGTTATTGTTGCAGTTGTAGGTGCAGCCTTAGCCAGGCGACTGAGAAATGCAGTTGCACATTTTGCTGTTGACACTTTCGCAGTCAGTGTGGGCAAATTAAGGGAAACACAAATTGATCATGATGATGTTCAGCTGTCAGAGTGCTGGGCATTTCTGTGTGTAGCTTTGCGCGTGTGTGTGAGCGGACTGTTTGTTTAGGGCCAGCATAAACAATTGTAACAGTTGGCTATTCGAGAACCGGGAACCTAGAGAACTGGCCCTTTGCTAGCTTCCGTTTCTGTTTCTACATCTATCCCCATGCCCGTTTTCCTCTCGGCACCGCAAATAGCAATGGTAATTAAATAAGAAAAATAATTAAATAAAAAATAAATACACAAACAAATGTAGAAATTTTCCTCAAAAAGGCTCCTCAAATTATTATGCAGTAAAATCATCTACAATGTTTCTTTATAAAAAATGTGCAGTTCTTCATTTGAAGATGATGCAAATATAAGAAAACCACTCGATAACTTAAGACTCAACTAGAAATCTAATGGTTCCCACATTCAATGAACATTCATTCTTAAATTTTATCTTTAATATTCCGTACATAGACGGATTTTGTTGCGGGTGGAATTGACCAAATCGCTTAAACACGTATTTACTAAGTTCTTAAGTAGAGCTTTGAAAATAAGTTTGAAGAAAATTGGAAAAAAATTAAAACTTCACCAAAAAATCTATGAATTGCACTTTCCCCCGAATAAGTTTGTATTTTACGTAAAATGTGAAGCACGTCTCAAATGATTTTTATGTAGATCCTTGGAAATGAATTTGAGGGCGAAACGTCACCCAGCAAATCTTTGACCCCCATTTCCAACAAGGAGGGATGGATTTTCCATTGTATTTAATTGATGAATAAATTGTAACACTGTGTGGGACATAAAAGCCATTAGGCTGCACATAAAAAGTCACGCCCACGCCCCTTGCCATTTACTCGTTTATGGGAGCTACACTATAAATTATACCACGTTTTAAAATCTACGCATTAAAAGTGGATACATTTTATTTATTTTGGGATAGGCATAGAATTTGAATATATTATACAATTCATTTCATCTCTATATATATAACTGTTCGTCCTGACTGACTGACTGACTAACTGACTGACTGACTGATTGGTGATCAACGCACAGCCCAAACCGTAAGAACTAGGAAGCTGAAATTTTCACTGTAGCTAACTTATGTGATGAAGGTGCACGCTAAGACGGGGTTTCGGGAAATTCCACCCGCAAGTGTGGAAAAATCGCGAAAAACGTTTGTATGTAACTTTTTTGTTTACCATCCGATCGGTCCGAAAATTATTTTCAAAGATCTTTGTTCAAATTCATTTGAGGGGTGTTTCACACTTTTAGGAAAATCGGTTCCTCCTTGGTGAAAATGGAGGTCAAAGATTTGGTGGGTGACGTTTCGCGCTAAAATTCATTTCCAGAGATCTATAAGAAAAATCATTTGAGACGTGTTTCACACCTTTCGCAGAATTCAAACTTCTTCGGGGGGAATGCGATTTAAAGATTTTTTGAGCGAAGTTTTAAGTTGTGTCCGATTTGCTTCAAACTTATTTTCAAAGCTCTACATAAGAATGTAATGAATACGTGTTTCAGCGATTTGGAAAATTCCACCCGCAACAGTGGTAAATTGGCGGAAAACGGTTGTATGAAAGTTTTTTGTTTACCATCCGATCGGCCCCACACTTATTTTCAAAGATCTTTGTTCAAATTCATTTAAGGGGTGTTTCACACTTTTCGAAAAATCCGTTCCTCCTTGGTGGAAATGGAGGTCAAAGATTTGGTGGGTGACGTTTCGCGCTCAAATTCGTTTCCTAAGATCTAAAAGAAAAATCATTTGAGACGTGTTTCACACTTTTTGCAGAATCCAAACTTTTTCGGGTGGAATGCGACTCAAAGATTTTTTGTACGAAGTTTTAAATTGTGACCGATTTGCTTCAAACTTATTTTCAAAGCCCTACATAAGAATGTAATGAATTCGTGTTTCAGCGATTTGGGAAATTCCACTCGCAACAGTGGTAAATTGGCGAAAAACTTTTGTATGAAAGTTATTTGTTTACCATCCGATCAGTTTCAAAATCATTTCAAATTTGTTTGAGAACATTGATTTTAAAACATACGTGCCACGTGCAAGGCCGGGTTATACCCGCTAGTAATTATTATAAACTATTAATTGTATAATTTTGCTTAGCAGTAAGAAAACACTTCAATTTATTTGACATTCACAAAATTATATTACTGAGAAACGGCTCTTGTAAGAAATAACAAAAAAATTCGAACAATCGTATTATGTATGAGATTCTATATTTTAAATTTTGTGTGCCCATCTTTTTTCAATCTCTGAGATACGCTGAAAAAAACTAGACTAAAATACCGATACTTATCGATTTTGGGAAAACTTTCGGACATTTTTCGATAATTTAAAGAAATTTTGGAAAACGTTAACGCCAGAATGACTTAGTAACGAAATTCAAAGGTTCATTACCATAATAATAGTTTTTCTTATAAAAGTTACGATTATCGGTTTGTTTTTTTCTTCAGTAGATTATATATTAAAGTATTATATACGAATATAATCGGTCAACAACGACCAATCTGCTAGAATTTACTTCCTTGGTAAATGATGCTTTCCTTTCGAAAATGCAAACTGATGTCATATACACTGACTTCAGTAAGGCGTTTGACTCCGTGCACCATGACATTTTACTTTTTAAACTTGACCGAATAGGGTTTCCTCCGTCTCTTTTGCTTTGGATTAGTTCTTATTTAAAAGGTAGGACCCAAAGAGTAATGCTGAGGCTGACTACCTCTAAACAGGTTCACGTTACTTCTGGTGTTCCTCAAGGTAGTCATCTTGGACCTTTACTCTTTACTCTTTTTATAAATGATCTTCCCTCTGTTATATCCCATGCCCGAGTACTCATGTATGCGGACGACGTGAAACTTATTCTATCATACACCAATCCCCTACATTTTTCTCGTCTTCAAGACGATTTGAACGCTATGCAACTTTGGTGCTCGGCCAATCAATTGCATCTGAATTGTTCAAAGTGTATGTTTATGACATTTAATCGTACTACACCTTATCTTGTCAGTTATACCATCGACAATACCCCATTGCAACGTATACTAACAGTTAAGGATCTAGGCGTTCTTTTTGATTCTAAACTCTGTTTCAATCTTCACGTAGATACCATCGTTAATGAGGCAAAAGGTGTACTTGGTTTCATTAAACGATGGTCTAAAGAGTTTAACGATCCTTTTATAACGAAACTTCTGTACATCTCTCTTGTTCGCCCTATCCTTGAATACTGCTCTTGCATCTGGTCTCCGCAGTATAACAATAGCCAGGATCGTATTGAATCTGTTCAGAAGCAATTTCTGCTTTTTGCCTTACGAGGTTTAAATTGGGACCCTAATCTTCGGTTGCCATCCTATTCCAGCAGGCTGCTTCTTCTTAATCTTCCGTCGTTAACCAACCGTAGGACAATTCTCGGTGTTGTCTTTCTACATAAGTTGGTTATTGGCGATATCGATTCTCCTTTTCTGTTAGGGCGTCTTCAATTCTCTGTTCCGGCTAGACCAACCAGAAATTACCGCCCCTTATTCCTATCGACGTGCACAACAGACTACGCTATGCACAATTCTTTTCGCGTGCTATGTAAAAATTACAATAGTTTGCATCACGTTTTCTCTACCGAACTTTCTCTACCCCTAATAAAATCGTTGCTTTCAGGATACCTTCGGGAAGTCACTGACCATTCCCAGCTATGAGCAGGGGCATGGCTTGCCGGGCTGGCTGAAAATTTTCCCCCACCGGGTCGGTGATTTCCCATTATTCCAAATACTATCTCTTTATTCTATCTAATTAACACTCTGCATATCTAGCATACAGTTCTATACTTTATTAACAATCTTCCTCCTTTCTTTTCTCCTATTTATGCTATATTCTTAAATAATATAGCAAATTAACATTATTTTTAATTTTACGTAAGAACACTTTTTCCTACTTACACCCTTCTTTTTAGATATAGGCTCTAATAGCGTCACTGACAAAATTAGCTGTGAAAAGGGGCACAGCTGGCCGGACTGGCAAATAAAACACCTCCATCGGTCGGTGATGCTATTTGAAATTTGTGTTCTCTATCTAGGCTTTTAGCATTTAATTTTTCTAATTGTATTTATAATGTGTTGAATAATTGGAAGACACTCGTTTTGTCGACCACATATAAATAAATAAATAAATAAAAAAATAATATTATGATATATGCAATAAAATTTATTTTAAATGACTGTAACAACGCCCAATTTAGGCATTTATTATTTGTTTAGTGGCTGAATTGTAGATTACGAAATTTTAGACTACTTGTTATACAAACAATATAATTAAAGCTTTAAAAAGCAAAAACTCAGTACTTTGCTTACTAGTTGTGCCCAGTAATCATTCATCAAGATGCTTAAAAAGTCCTTAGAACGTGGAAACGTATGAAATAAAAAACTTGCGAGCAAGCTCAATAAAATATGTTGAGAAAATGCAATCAAAGCGACATTGCATAAGTTTCACAAATTTTTGCGTATTTAAGATGTGCTTGTTATAATAATTTACCACACTGGTCGCCCGTTTAGTACCCTACGGCTTACCAAAAAGTGACTGGCCAAAGTTTAAAGCAATAAATAAAATAGGGAAAACTAAATTTCCGCCTGAAGTTTAGCAGAGGCAGCAGCCGTCGCATGGGTATGTGTGTGTTAGGCAGGACATACAAAATGGATTTGTGGCTGACGCATTTCAATAGAGACGCCGGGAAATGCAACGCTGAATTTGATAATCAATTACTTTGCCAGGAATGGAGTCTGCACACACTCAGACACACACAAGGGTAATCACATTGCCACTCTACTGGCAAATAGAAAGCAGCAAAAGAATATACATACTTGACTTTTTTCTGCTAGGTGTGAATAAGCGTGTGTGTTTGCAGTTGTGCATGTGTGTGTGGGGGTAAAAAGGCATACAATATATATAAAAGATATATACTTTCATAATAGATTGCAAATTGGTTGGATGTTTTGTACAGCTGCTGTTTTCCGACAACATATGCAATCTTATCTTTATGTGTGTTTTATTTGTGTGCCACAAATGCTGAACTGCAATGCCATCAAAATATATTTATGTGCTCTTGTGGATAATTCGCGGCTGGCAATAGGATCTAGATTTATAGCTACCTAGCGGGCACTTCTTGTGGAGTAGGAGAGAGGGGGAGATAGGGGAAATGGATAAAGTTTTGTTTCGACATTGTTAAAAAAAATTTTTGACACAGCTACAAGATAAAGCTGTCCACCTCGATTATCTATAAGAATGGGCGAATGGGTAGAAAATATTGACTGAAATTTGATATCAAAGTCGAAACTCGTTTTAATAAAGTATCAGAAAAAAAAGTCAACAAATTTTTTGATTATTTGATGGAATTAGCACATGATTTTGTTATATGTTCTTTTTACTATGACGGTTGCTCAGTTACCATCTTGACTGCGTCACTATTACAGCTCATCTTAAGAGAACTGCTTAATAATATCGAATGGCCAATGATCTACTGTTGGAACTTCCGAATAGCTTCCTCGAGCAGTACCATACAAAAGATTTGTTCGATGAAAGTTTCAAGTACTTAATTAATTTCATCAAAATATGCATTCATTATACCCTTGCAAAGGATATTATAATTCGCGAAATGTGTAATGCTTAGGAGGAGACAACTCCGACCTCATAAAGTATATATATTCATGATAAGTATCGACAGAAGAGTCGATATAGGCATGTCCGTCTGTCTGTTTCTATGCAAACTAGTCTCTCAGTTTGAAAGCTATCTTTATGAAACTTTGCAGAAGTCCGTCTTTCTGTTGCACGCAGTACATACTTCGAAACCAGATGGATCGGACAACTATATCATATAGCTGCCATAGGAACGATCGGTCGAAAAGTAGGTTCTTGTACGAAAAACATTTTTGTTTATCAAATTATCTTGACCAGACTCGGCATTTATTAGTTCTACTATGCTCCTCACATATATGCAAATTCCCATCAACATCGGACCACTATATCATATAGCTGCCATAGGAACGAATGGTCAAACATTAAGTTGTTATATGAAAAACATTTTTGTTTATAAAGACATCTTGACCAAACTCGGCATTTATTAGTATTACTATGCTCCTCATATATAAGCAAAATCCTATCAACATCGGACATCTATATCATATAGCTGCCATAGGAACGATCGGTCGAAAATTAAGTTGTTATATGGAAAATTTGTTTGTTTTTCAAGATATCTTGACCAAACTCGGCATTTACTATTTTTACTACGCTCCTCATATATACGCAAAATCCTATTAAGATCGGACCAATATATCATATAGCTTCCATTGATACGATCGGTCGAAAATTAGTTGTTGTATGGAAAACTTTTTTGTTTTTCAAGCTTTCTTAACCATACTCGGCATTAACTATTGTCCCTGTGCTTCTTAGAAACGGGCAAACCACCATGAGCATTATGAAAATGTTGTCTCTGCAAGGGTATTTAATTTAATTATTTATTCATGGTCGACAAAACGAGTGCCTTCCTAATTATTCAATACATTATATATACAATTATGAAAATTAAATGCTAAAAGCCTAGTTAGAGAAAACAAATTTCTAATATCATCACCGACCGATGAAGCTGTTTTATTTGCCAGTCCGGCCAGCTGTGCCCCTTTTCACAGCTAATTTTGTCAGTGACGCTATTAGAGTAGGAAAAAAGTGTTCTTAAGAAAAATTTAAAATAATCTTAATTTGCTATGTTATTTAAGAAAATACCATAAATAGGAGAAAAGAAAGTAAGAAGATTGTTAGTAAAGTAAAGAACTGTACGCTAGATATATAGAGTGTTGTGTAGATAGGATAAAGAGATACTATTGGGAAAGTAATGGGAAATCACCGAACAAGTTGGGGAAAATTTACAGCCTGTCTGGCAAGCTATGCTAAATCTTCGGCGTGCCGAAAATAGCCCTTCTTTCTCGTTCTACTTTCCGTCGCTTATTGGAGTTGTTGTGTCGTCCGCTGTCGTAGAAATCCCGGAAGAGGGACAGCATCAATTAAATTAGCAACAGCCGCTAGAAGGCTCGTCGTCCGGACTACCAGCTGTTTTAGGTACCACAGCTAATGGTGTTCCCACTGTCCCACCTGTGGCGCTTAAGCCTCTAGTAGGTGTTCCACCGATGAGACATAGTTTATTTTTCTAGGCTTGCATTCTCATCAGATGATGTTAAAGCCTTTATGCAGGCAAAAATTCAAGAACTAGGTAAAATGGTGGAAATATGTAAATTTGCCTATGAAAGGGATATTTCATCCTTAAAAATGAGTGTTCCGCCATAAATACATACAAATATTTCTTATAAAGAGTTTTGGCCGGAACACTTAATAGTCCAAGAAAAGAAGGCCAAAAAGAAAAATCGGACTCCGATTTTATTACCACCTTAATAATTTAATTTTTTAATTTTAATTTCCAAATACACTACTTACAGATGTGATCGAGCTTCTCGTATCGGAAGAGGTGTACTCATAGCTGTTGAGTCTGCTCTTTCGTCGGAACGCATTGAACTTCCCATCTAGGAGATTGAGTTGGTGGGTGTAAGAGTTGCATTTGGAAGTTTTTGTATCTTTATTTATTGTTCCTATAAAACCCTACTATCTAACTTGTCCATTTATCAAGCCCATTTTAACGCTTTTAAGTCTGTCGCATCCCTACTTTCTGAAAGGGACCTTTTAGTTGTTCTTGGGGACTTTAATCTCCCAGATGTCGATGGGTCATCGCCATTAGAGTCAAACTTTCTGTTGCCCTCTTCGTCAAAGAATTTATTGATGGTCTACATGAATTGTCCTAACGGCAGGTTAATCGTGTGCAATTCAAGAAATAGATCTCTTGATCTGGTTTTCGTGTTGGATTCGTTCGACAGTGTTCTGCCCAGGATTGACCCGCTTACGGTTCCTGAAGACCCTTTTCATCCAACTATGGATATGGTCATTGATCTACCAGCCCGAGTGCCTTTCAAGGAATCGGAATTAGCTAAACATGTCCGTTGTTTCCGAAAGGCTGATTTTCATAAACTAAATGATCTGATGATGCAAGTCTAACTGTACAATTGTGCAGTTGTTGCCATTAAACTATTTTATGATACCTTGTATTCGCTCTTTGATATCTGTGTTCCACTTGATCACCCAGCGAGGCCTGATAGGCCTCCTTGGTTCTGAAGGGAACTTATGAGATTAAACAAGTAAGAGGTTCTAGTCGGGAGCTCCCGACTAGGGGATACCCTGAACTAAAGATAATATAAACAAGTTTTTATATTGTCTTTGCCTGACCTCTCTTCTTCCTTTACAAAATGCAGCTCGCGCTACGCACTCGTTTGCTTTAGTAGTAATAAAGAAAAATTGTTTCCTTGGCAGGGTTCGAACTCGTAACTAACCGCACTACTTGTCGCCACAATTTAATGCAATTGTCATTTTGAGAATACACGAATATTTTATAGTATAATAAGATCCACTACTGAAAATTTCATCAAGATCAAGAAAATATGTTTTGGCTGCCCACGTGTTTTCGGCTGCTAGCGCAAATTCCAAGAATTTATGTACACATGTACATACACATTCATGCGTGTCTGCTTTGAATTCTATCCACATCATTGCAATTGCGATTGTATTGTTTTCTGTGCTGTTATTTGAATTCCTTTCTTAAAAGGAAAGGCCTGAGCTCCCGACTAGAACCTCTTACTTGTTTCCTCGAGTTGATTAAGCTACTTCACAATTCCATTGCATTATCAAGCGGCACACAATTTTTATGAGTATTATCACCTAGATTTCCATGATTAAGCCAAAAAAGAGTTTACATGTTATAATATTTCTATTAATTTTATATGAGGCAGTTATTTGCAAGTGCAGCTGTTATAAACATATTCCACAAACTATTTTCCATGGTTCGGAACTGCTACAGCGTGGCCACAAAGTTGAGAATTTTGTAAAGTAATACGGCAACAATGTGTCTTCAATCTGACAGCTCACTACTGCTAAGTTAGCAGACGCCTTAAAAAAAAGTGGTCAGACAGCTGTAAACTATGCAACATAATTTCGACTTTAAAGAAACTAAAAATGTAGGTATTTGAAGTGTATTTTATTCCAGAACTAACTTGCTGTAAAAATATATGATATTAGCAATCGGGTATTAAATATTTTGTTGCTAGACTGTAATGAAGTTTTCGCAAGTGTAAAAAATATATTGCTAGGTGGCCCTGCAATGTCCAGTTTTACCAGTTTACCAAGCGGATATCGTTGATATCATGAACATGAGGAAACGGAATGGGAAGCAGCCTGAGGACACATACGTTTTCTGACCAGCTTTTGCATATGTTTTATTACAAAAGAAAATTGCGTTTAGTATTAATTTAACAACGCTAAACAAAACATTGCTGTGGTTGTTAGTAAATATATAACAATTGTACGCAAATGTGAAAAATGTGTGGCCCACTCATTCAAATCCAAATTCTGTATAAAGTTAATGGTATTTTCAAGTTACTGCTTAAGAATATTTTGCTCTGCAGCTCTTTGAATTTTGCTTGTGAAAATAAAAACTAAATGTGAATAAAATCACAAACATGCAATATAAATACAAGAATTGTTCATGCTAAAATCCAAGAGAACAACAGCACTTGGTAGCAATTTATACATCAATAACTTTATATTGTTTTTATAGCCTTGAGGTCTATTCGAGACGATTGCCTTCGAACACAAGTTTCTACAGCTCATCTGAACCCCGCCCCAGAACTTCTTGTGCGATTCCGTTTAGTCAATTTACGACAACTGTGCCTTGCTACGCAACGTGTCGCCTAATTGATAATGATGTCAAGAAAATTGTCGCCATGCCCGTACACAACAACAATAACAACAGGATAAATACGAACAACCAGAGGGTCATTCAAATGGACAAAACAACGACAGCAGCAACAAAAAAAATACAAACGAAACATAAAATTATTTTCAAGTGATGCCAATTGACTGCAAAAAACATACACATGCCCGAAACAATATGGTATCCAACATGGTCACACATACACATAACTGTGTATGGTCATGTGCGTGTCCATGGTCCACTTCAATGAATGGCTGGCAATGCCGGAAGTAGCACACATGACGCTCGTCAGCGAGTCGGATATGTATCCCATGAGAATGTGCGCGTCTGTTTTAAAGCGCCGCATTTATCCAAACAATTATTGCCGTTTGTGTGCCGAGTACTGCAGCTTACGGATTAGCTGTCTTTCATTTAATACCCTGTATCAATTCAAAATGGACATGGGTAAATTGCATGTGGGGTATCTAAGTATCTGCATCTGTCGGATCATAGAGATTATTATCCATTGTATTATGAATTTGGCAGCACAGAAAGTTCCGTTCGTGTCAACAGCGCTAGGAGACTGCCTTCTAAAAACTTCCTTTAGTTTAATTTCACCAATCAATTAGCCACAAAAAAAGTGTAACTTTTGTTCTCTTCGTAGCCCTTCTTCCGTCAGCACTTTACTATCAGACCTCACTCAGCAGCAGAGTCTCTCTCTCTCTATCACTCTGCTACTATGCTTACACTCAATTTTAATACTCGGTACAGACATAGCAAGTTACAAAAATATGTACGCGCATCTACCGCGACTTACAGTAAACAATCTGCGAAATATACATATACATACATATATTGAATACGTCAATATACCATCAACTTGCGAGTCCACCTGGCCATGTCCGTCTGTCTGCTGAAGACTACTTTAAAGGAGTACATTTGGAATATTATTGCTCGAATACTACAATAGAATATAGAATAGCTTATTATTGATAATAATCAATATTTATAATCTATAACTAATTATCGAAAATTGTCCGTATACATATACATATACAGTGTACGATCGATAATTATCGATATCTATGTCTGTTATTGTTACACGTGGATCTCGCTTTTTTCAAATAATCGATAATTCTGCCTGTATTTCAAGAATATCACGTATAATCTAACGGTTAGAAACTTTAATTGGTATCTATTATATACATATACTATGATAAACAGCCGGATAATAAATACATGAAATACGCAAGGGTGAGTTTAATTTTGTATGGCTTTCAGGGAAGAAGTAGCACTATTACCTGGTATGTTCTTTGTGAGTGGTAGTTATGGAGTATATCCTAGTTGGGCAATCTTAACTGGTTACATTTGGTTGTGGTGCACATGTGTGCATATAGTTCTTTGTGTGCATTGGTGTTTAATTGGCGAACTAGACAAGGGTTAACTTCTGATTGCCACAATATTCGAAGCGTTTTTCGAATAAATGTGGCTTTTATTTAAAAAGAGTTTAAAACTCTTGAAGTAGCACTGAATTTGATCACTTAATACCCTTACTGGCAAATTCTTATCAATGTGTTTTAAGCTAAGCAGAACCAGGTCTGGCCTGATACTACAATCAAAATAAATAGAAACTATTACAATAAATTTTGGTGCATCCGAGGATCTTGATAGAATTTCAGATTTGCAATAAAAATAACTTTAGGTTTCCTTGTTAGCATCTTATTCGTTGCCTATTTTTTTCTTGAATGATCGGTATATGGATTCTGTGAAATTGCTTGCATACTCCATAAGATCATTTAATAAGGCTTATTAAAGTTATGCAAGTGTGTGTAGATAGCAGGTGACGATTAGAAGCCATATGATAAACAAACTTGGCAAATAATTGCCTGGATATGGAAACTAACACTACGTGTAATCTAAACAGATTATTTTACGACATTAATATTACAAATATTAACTATTAATTATTAAATTCTCAATGTTTTATTTACGATGCAAAGCTCTGATATCAGTACTAATATAATCTTTCAAAAACTGTGTGTAGGGCATCTCCAAGACGAGACACCTGTACTGAGGCTCTCTCGTGAAGGTTTTTATTTGCTTATTGCTTATTTACGCGTTCTGGAGTGAAATTATTATGAATTTCACAAAATTTATTTTATTTGAATCAGTCTCATAAATATCCATAGTTCCCTTTACTGTTCAACGCAATGCATATATAAATCCAATACTTGTTGTATTTGTACGATATTTTTCCATACACCCGCCAAATTTATGATTTTAATAGGTTTGGTCAAACGGAAGTTTCAAAAGCGTTCTTGTCAATACTATTGTTGGTAGCCGCTTTTTAAATTATTCTATGATATATTCGATATATTTTTCTATGTACTTTATTACATTTAATTTTTTTTATTATAAAAGTATTTTACTTACCTTTTAATCTGTAGTGAGAAGATAAGTGAGTGAGAAAATAATCTGAATGCAAACAAAATATTGATCTTTATCTATTTGGGCGCAGCCAATTCATAGCAATAACTCATAATATGAAAAAATGTTCGTTTTATCGCTGTTCTATTATTATTTGAATGCATATATATTTTGCTGCGCAGCTCAATTATTTTTAATAATTGAACGAGAAAGAAGGGCTATCTTCTTCACGATAAGATATTTTTATTTTTTATCTTTTTAATTTTATTTTATTAATGGTCTACAAAACGAATGTCATCCCAATTATTAAATACATTATACATACATTATGAAAATTAATCGCAAAAAACACAATTTGGAATACACAATTTTCTAATAGCATCACCGACCGATGGAGGTGTTTTGCCAGTCCGGCCAGCTGTACCCCTTTTCTTGAAAAACAAAAAGTTTTCCATACGACAACTTAAGTTTCGACTGATCGTTCCAATCGCAGCTATATGATAGCTGACTACTACTACTATCGGACTACTGTACGATGTAAATAAGATTTTGCATAAATAGAGGGAGCATAGTAGAACTAATAAATGCCGAGGTTGGTCACGAGATCTTGAACCTGTACAATCATAGTTTATTACTTTAACAACTCATGGATGGAAAATGTAATTTAGAACCGAACCCCATAACGCGCATTATGAGGATTTTAAATGCAGGTAGTCTTACTGACGTTTAATCTTCTTGGCAAAATCTTGCGTTTAAGTCTCCTTAAAGGTCGGGCAGGGAGTAGTCCTCTTGCGAGCAAGCTGCGGTGTCTCAGCAGTCTTTCGTTGTATCTGCTTGTGTGCTTGTATGGAGTGTGGAACCCCGTACCTACCGGGGACAGTTCGTTATCTGTCGTAGTGCCCGATTCTGCAATACCTGTAAACGTTTATAATTGGATTTGGCTGCAATCCCCCAAATCTGCACCCCATTAAGCTATATCGGCAAAATACAGTGCACGTATACAGCTAGCTCTTTTGCATCTCAGCGGCAAGGTGTTCATTTTATTGTTGAGCAACCGCAGTTGTTGCAGTCTGTGACGACATTTTTTAACCTTCAAATTCCACCGTGTGCACCAAGGTGCGATAGTATCAAGATACCCCTGAAGTCCATTACTTGCTTCTACGCGACTTTTGGAATTATAAACGACAACGATGTCATCTGCATATGTCGCAATAATAGCCTCAGAGGGAGCTTCCATATGTTGAGAGGTTAAACAGCGGACCAAGAACACTGCCCTACGGCCCTCATAGTATAAGTGGGCAAGTATATGTCCCTTACCATGACCTTGAACTCTCGTCCTTCCAGATATGACCTTAAAAGGGCATATTACGGTGCAGGTAAAAGGTTTTTTATTTTGCACAGTAATCCATCGAGCCAGACCTTATCGAACGCTTGCTGCATGTCAATGAAGACAGCGTTGGAGAATTCTTGGTCCTCAAAAGCCTGCATGATGTGCTTCACCAATCTGTTCCACAGTGCTGTGTCCCTCTCGAAAGCCGAATTGGTGATCCGGCAAGACATTGCATTGGCTTATAATGGCATTAATCCGATTGGCAATTCATAATAATTTAGACAGGGAGGGTAAAAGACTTATTGGAAGATACGACTCAGGATCCATTTCTGGTTTTCCTGGCTTGTGAATCATCAGGATCGCTGCTAATTTCCATTGCTTTCGGAACACTTGGAGCCTGATAATAGCATTAACAAGTAAGAGGTTCTAGTCGGGAGCTCCCGAATAGGGGATACCCTGAACCCTCTTATTCTTATATACACCAAATGCAGCTCGCGCTACACGCTCGTTTGCTTTAGTACTAATAAAGATAAATTAAATAAATTAAAAAACAAACGATAGGTATAAAATGATAGATACTTGATATATACATACTATTCTAGAAGCTACATGTCGTATTTGGTGACTCTAGCTCTTATTATTTACCAAAATTGCTCAAAAAACAGGATTTCGATATCAATTTTTATCGATTACTTGGAAACGGGGCAAGTTATCGATTATCGGAAACAAACTCGATCAGCGCATGGACTAGAAGGACCTACATCCTTGCGTTCATACATACGGACAGACGGACGGACGGACAGACAGACGTTCATGGCAAAATCGAGTCGGCTGTTGATGCTGATTAAGAAGATATATACTTTATGGGGTCGGAGATGCTTCCTTCTGCCTGTCACATACATTTGCACAAATACAATATACCCTTTTCACCATTTTCAATGGATTCAGGGTATAAAAATTAATACTAAATAGAGGAGCGCCCTTGTAGGCAAGGCTTTCAAATCTTATCGATACCCGGAGCTTTATTTTTCGTCAATAGTTGGATCGCTGCAGTTATTTCTTCAATCCTTATAGGCTCAATAGGCAGGGACATCTGCAGAGGGGTCTGCAGATTCTGATGGGTCTCCCTAGTCTGCTCTATCGTAGCAAAGTCATAAGGAGTAAGACGAGCCTCTAGATGGTATCCGAAAGCATTGGCCTGTTCTTTTTCGTTTTTCGCAAGTTCGCCACGAGGTCATCGGACAGGAACCTGTCTTAAGGGTTGTCGTTTAAGCGATTTTGTGCAATTCCATAGAGAGTAGTTCGACGGTGTAGTCCATGGAAGCCAGTTTTTGCTCGAAGAAATCACTTCTTAGTTCCCTAACGTAGCTGTTTTGCTGCTCGGTTTCACAAAATTCGGTCCCAAGGATCTTGAGATCGAATTGCTCTTCTTAGGAGGCACCTCTTTGTTCTGATTAGCTCCTTAGCCTCCCTCGTGAGAACAATGCCATAACTAATGGGACGTGACTCAGGATTGTGTGATGTTGTGGCAGTAGCAGCTCTATATATATTTTCAGTTGGTTGTTGGTTGGTGATTAGCCGAGGGCTTGGCCTCACCTTAATACCATCTGTTTGCAATTTAACAAGAAGGGCTATATGGTCAGAGTCTAAGTCCCAGCTTTGGCAGATATTTGCTTGCGAAACCGGTATCCCATGATATAATGCGAAATCAATTCAAGTAGGTGTGTGACTGGAAAGATGTTGATATCTAGTTGGCGATCCTGTTGCAAGAATATTAGCTCCTCTGGCTGTAATGGCTTCGGCTAGTTCTCGGCCCCTGGATGAATTGTATGTATCTCCCTACAGCCAATGTCGCGCATTCCAGTATCCACCAAAGTGCCTTTCTTCAATTCTTTTCCTTGGTGGGCAGTATATGGCGCTACATTCCATGTCTCCCAAACCTGCGGCAACTTTTATTGAAGACATTTGTATGGTTCGTATTTCAATACCTCTTTGTGGAAAGTGGCGGTGAGAACTTTTCACGTATACCGCCGCTCCTCCGCTGCCGTGATTGTGGCGTGATGGCTTGTAAGCTGGATAGATACCCGTATATTTTGACTGTTTCTCCTCTGGCTTTTCCTGCAATGCCATTGGCATTCCAGATGAGGATCTTGAGTGAATTCATTGTGAGGCTGAGGCGCTGTTACGGAGCTGGTAAGTCGATATATCCCCAGTCCATTGCTTTATCATGTTGGCCGTTTCATGAACCATTTTTTCGAGCCGTTCTAGTTGACTGTTTTGTTGTTGTTTTTCTTGTTGCTGCTCCTGAAGCCACAAGAGGAATTGTTGCTGCTGCTGTAGTTGCAGCTGTTGTTGCCATTTCGAAAATTGCTGTCGCTGTTGTTCCAATAGTGACTGAACGTCAACTGGATGCTGCTGCTGCATAATATTTTCTTTTGGTTTCAATAACTGTAGATGCGCTTCTACGGCGCTGGGCAGGCTCGTAGCCGTTTCTTGCTATTCAGGCATAGGACTCGCCTCCAGTATTGACTCTAGAAGTGTATGGCTTTTGTTGTATTTGTTGCTATCGAGTTGGTTGTTGCTGCTGCTGTTTTTGTTGTGGTTGTTGCTGCTTTGCTTACTTTTTATCCCTCCTGGTCTGTCTTGACGGCAACGTGTAAGACTGTTGCTTGATTCAAGAGCCCATTGATCGTCGAAGATACTCCTGGTACCACTGGCACCCTTTGTACCTTGCCATATGATTCCCTACACAGTGCATACAGGTAGGCCGTTCATCTTGGGGACGTCCGCATAGCTTGGTGAGATGATCTTCACCACATCGTTCACAAGTGGGATGACGACGGCAGTATTTGGCTGTGTGACCGTATTCCTGGCATCGTATGCATTGAGCGATTTCAGATGTTTTGCGCATCCTTTTTACTCTCACTTTTTGTCGGCAAAGTGTTTTGATATCATATATTTCAATAATTTTTGCGCATGGCCTTATATTAATGAAGAACATATTGAGTTTTTCATCTGTGTTGGTCCTTGATCTTGGGTTGTGTACCTGCAGAGCATCAAAGCCATTTTTTTAAAACTGGCAATAATTTCGTTGTTTAAAGTGCTATGGTGGAGCCTCCTAACAACTATTCTGTAAGGCTTCTCTTCCTTCAATTGATATTTATGGAACTCAATACGAATACCATCAAAATGGCGAACAATGGCTCTGTAAGTATCACTATCTTTGGGAAATATTTTGGCTGTTTCTCCTTGGTTGACTTTGATAGCCACGCTATCTAGACTGGTGACCTCCATGATGAGTTTAAAGGTCGGTAATACTCACAACTATTTGCGGTGGCTTTGGGGTACCGCTAAGCTGATTGTTGGTATTAGATACGTTATGTTGTGGGTTGTTCGCTGTGTGACTTGCATCAGTACTGTCATTAGAAATATTTTGATGAGTAGTCTCAGAAACGCTAGTAGGGCCTTCATTTGTAGCTATAGAACTTTCGTCAACATGGCTTACACTGGTTACATTCATGTCCATGTCCATGCCTAGCAAGGCAAACGTGTTGCTAAAGTTTGCCATGCTTCAATCTTTGTTCGGCCTCTTACCGCTAGTATTGGGAGTTAAAGGTGTCTTCCTCTTATTTTTCAAATTTTTTTGGGCCGCCACCAATTTTTTAGCAGCTCCACTGGGTGCTTGGGAGTCAATTTTAGCAGCTCCACTGAGTGTTGTAGAGGAAGTGTTTGAGGAGCATTGGGTAAAGCAAGCTCCATGGTTATTCATGCTTCCGCTGTGGATCACACTGCTGATTGCAGCAGTTGCCGCAGTTGCCGTGGGGTATAAAGAATTACTAGTAGCACTAGAAAATGTTAGTGTTGTTGTTATTGTGCTGATGTTCTGAGTATCAGTGCATAAAGGGCGTTGCGCGTTAATAAACTCTGTCTTGATCTCCAATGGTGATTTCCCAGCTACTTGGCGCATTTTTTATACACTGAACCCATTGAAAATGGGCAAAAAGGGTATAATGTATCTGTGCAAATGTATGTAACAGGCAGAAGGAAGCATCTCAGACCACATAGAGTGTATATATTCTTGATCAGCATCAATAGCCGAGTCGAACTAGCCATGTCCGTAAGTCTGTCTGTCCGTCCGCCCGTCTGTCCGTATGTATGAACGCAAGGATCTCAGAACCTATAAGAGCTAGAGACTTGAAATTTTAGCTGCAGGTCCTCCTAGTCCATGCGCAGATCGAGTTTGTTTCCGATAATCGATAACTTGCCCTGTTTCCAAGTAATCGATAAAAATCGATATCGAAATCCTGTTATTTGAGCAATTTTGGTAAATAATAAGAGCTAGAGTCACCAGGTAGCTTCTAGAATAGTATATATATATATCAAGTATCTTTCGTTTTATAGCTATCGCCACCTCCCCGCTACCACCTAAAAGCTATAAATCATGTTAGAAAGTCAACTTGTATTTCCTATCTAATTAAGCCACAATTGAAATGCAATGCATCTTGAGAATACACGAATGTTTTATAGTGGATCGGTTAAGAAACACGAAAGAAAATGTGTTTTGGCCTGCAAACACGTGCAGCAGCAAACGCAAATTCCAAGAATTTCTGTAAAAAAAAACACAAAAATTCATGAGCGTCTTTTTTGAATTCTATCAACATCATTGCAATTGCGATTGTATTGTTTTCTGTGCTGCTATTTTAATTCGCTTATTTCTCATTAAGACTTAATTATATATTATATATTGAGTATATTGGTCGGTTACGAGTTCGAACCCTGCTGAGGAAACTTTTTTTTGTGGCTAGTGTGGCTGCTGAGTAGAGGCGGCAGCAAGTAATGCGGTCAGTTGCGAGTTCGAACCCTGCCAAAGGAACTTCTTTTTTTAAATTTATTTTAATTACTACTAAAGCAAACTAGCGCGTAGCGCCAGCTGCATTTGGTGTATATAAGAATAAGAGGTTTCAGGATATCCCCTAGTCGGGAGCTCCCGACTAGAACCTCTTACTTGTTTTTATGACTACTCAAGGTTAAGTTATAGTAATTTTAGGTCGACTTAATATTGTTAACGATTATAATATTCAGATTATTGTTTACTATTAAAATTTGAATAAATAAAACATAATAGCTTATATCATTAGCACCAAGAAATTTTGTCCTAGATGACAATTGGCACATAAAATCATAAGATAGTATAGTTTTGAGAAGTTGTAGTTATTATGTTATCTCTCCATATAAAACTGTTAGTCCTAACTGACTGGCTGATTGGTGATCAACGCACAGCCCAAACCGTAAGAGCTAGGAAGCTGAAATTTTCACTGTAGTTACCTTATGTGATGTAGGTGCACGTTAGGACAGGGCTTCGGGAAATTCCACCCGAAAGTGTGGAAAAATCGCGAAAAACGTATGTACATATGTAACTTTTTTGTTTACCATCCGATCGGCTTCAAACTTATTTTCAAAGATCTTTGTTCAAATTCATTTGAGGGGTGTTTCACACTTTTAGGAAAAGATTTGGTGGGTGACGTTTCGTGCCCAAATTCAGTTGAGACGTGTTTCTCACTTTTCGCAGAATTCAAACTTCTTCGGTAGATATGCGATTAAAATATTTTTTGGGTGAAGTTTTATTTTATTTTGCCCGATTTTCTTGAAACTTATTTCCAAAGCTCTACATAAGAGTATAATGAATACGGGTTTCAGCGATTTGGGAAATTCCACCCGTTACAGTGGTAAATTGGCGGAAAACGGTTGTATGAAAGTTTTTTGTTTCAAAGCTTTTTGAGAACATTTATTTTATAACATATGTACTACGTGCCACGGGCAAGGCCGGGTTGTACCCGCTAGTAATACATATGTATTGTCAGCAACCAATTGATATTAAATTAATGATTCAAGATTTGTAACTCTGCGAGAAACGCTTAACCATTAATTGCGTTTAGATGTGCGTAATGTGCTCTAATTATGTGCGTAAGCCCAAGTTTTAATGCTAACGCAACTTGAGATTTTTTTTGCGTGGTCTACTCGCAACATTTTATGTTTATATTTTATGCATTAGTACTCTATTAAATATTATTTATTTGTCCCCTTAGGCTAAGCCGTTTCGACTTGGACAAAACTTACATTCTCTTACACTAAAGTTATACATATAAAGGTATTACTCACATTTTGATGACCCTAAGAGTTGATTCTGGCTGTGCTTCTTTATTTTATGGCTGCTTTTCGAATTTAAAGAGTACTTGACATGTGTCTTTTATAGTCTATACGGCGTAATCGCAATATTTATTTGCAATGGGTGTTACTAAGCATAGCGAGTGTTCGGTGAATCCAGTTAACTAAACGTGCTTGGGTGAAGGGATTTTCTGCTCTTTTATGACACGATTATTAATTTAAATAGGGTAATTTATAAAGTTACTACTTACTTTGTATACATAATATAGTAAAATAATTTTTAGCAGATTAACAACAGTTTGTAAAATCTAAATATATAAAATTCTAGTGAGTATTGCCCGGCCTTGCCCGCGGAAAGTTTTGCGCTAAGAATTTTAGACATTGCCTTTCCACTAAGTACACGCTCTTAAAAAATTCGCCACCCAAGAACGCATCAAATTTATTCGCACAAAGATCTTTGAAAATGATTTTTTGCAAATTAACCACTGTTGTGGGTGGAATTGGAAAACATGTGTTTATTGAGTTCTTATGTAGGGCTTTGAAAATAAGTTGTAAGCATTTCGGAAAATCATTTAAAACTTAGTCCAAAAAATTTTTGATTCGCATTTGCCACCGAGCAAGCCTGGATTCTGCGGAAAGTTTGAAACACATCTCAAATGATTTTTATACCCTGAACCCATTAAAAATGGTTACAAGGGGTATAATGTATTTGTGCAAATGTATGTAACGGGCAGAAGGAAGCATCTCCGACCCCATAAAATATATATTTTCTTGATCAGCATCAATAGCCGATACGATCTAGCCGTGTCCGTCCGTCCGTATGTATGAAGGCAGGGATATCATAACCTATTGGAGCTAGAGACTTGAAATCTTGAACGTAGGTCCACCTAGTGCACGCGCAGTGCCCGATAATCGATAACTCCCCCCGTTTCTAAGAAATTGATAACAAGTTATATCGAAATCTTATTTTTATAGAAAATCTGCTAAATGATAAAAGCTAGGGCCACCAAACTTGACATGTATCTTTTAGAAAAGGTTATATATATCAAGTATCTTTCATTTTATAGCTTTCACCACCTCCCCGCTACCTCAATCTAATAGCTATAAATCAAGTAAACCAGTTTAACTACCCACCAATGTAAGCCATAATTAATAAATGCAATTGATTTTTTGAGAATATAAAAATATTCAATAGTACAATGGCATCTATGGTTGAAAATTTCAACAAGATGGGTTAAGAAGCACAAAAGTTATTAAAGAAAATGTGCTTTGGCTGGCCTCGTGTTTGTGGCAGCTAGCGCAAATTGCACACACATTCATGCGCATCTTCTTTGAATTCTATCAACAGCATTGCAATTGCGATTGTATTGTTTTCTGTGCTGCTATTTTCATCCTTTTTTTCTCTTTAAGACTCAATTATTGGTGTGCCCGTTAAGAAGACGTCTGTTGCTTGTTCGAATCCTACCGTGGTCACTATTTAATATTTTTGTGTTTGGCTGGTGTGGCTGTTGGGTAGAGGCGGCAGCCAGTAATGCGGTCAGATGCGTTCATACACACGGACGGAAGGACGGACCGACGGAAGGCCAGACAGACAGACGGACCTGGCTAGATCGACTCGGCTATTGATGCTGGTCAAGAATATATATACTTTAAGGGGTCGGAGAAGCATCCTTCTGCCTGTTACATACATTTGCACAAATTCATTATATTCTTTTTACCCATTTTCAATGGGTTCAGAGTATAAAAAGGGTTTTGGCGGCAAACTTCCGTTGGTTTGTGGGGTGAGTGGTAGGGTGCTTTGTAAGTGGTGCGCCTACCTTGTCGCACATTTGAAATCTTTTGGTATATTCTTCTTAATTTTTTTTCATGCATCACAATTTGGCTTTAACTGGCAGCCATTTTGCACTTTGCGTTACTGGATTTAATATAGCGTTATTCGAAAATTATTTTACTTTAGTCAACTCCAATAAATCTTGGGGCACTTGGACCTCACTCAAACTTGTTGAGTTGCAAGTTGGGACCCTTATGCCTTTACTCTTCGAGTATCCAAAACTTGGCGCTAATGGGTAGATGTGGCAAAAGTTTAAACTAATTTTTGAAATGTGTTGCTAGCATGCCAGGCAGGGGCAATAATATTTATTTCCTTTATGTACCCGGCTCATTAATTATATGTTCAACACTTGCTGACCCCAACGCCTATTTGGCAACAAGCAGAACTATGCTTATATCAACTTTAATATCGAACTTAACTGATGGGTGACTATACGCAAATATGAAAAAAAATTTTGTTTAACAAGATATATTGACCAAACTCGACATTTATTAGTTTTACTATGCTCGTTATATATATGGAAAATCTTAACAACATCGGGCCACTATATCATATAGCAGCCATAGGAACGATCGGTCGAAAATCAAGTTTTATGAAAAACGTTTTATTTTTCAAGATATCAACCATACTCGGCATTATCTATTTTCCCTGCACTTCTTAGATACGGGCAAAGCACTATGAACATAATGAAAAGGTTGGATCTGCAAGGGTAATATATCTTCGGCGTGCCGCCCTTCTTTATCGTTTTACTTTGCGAACATTAAAGACTTTTAGATTGTAACGGCTCCTACAGTATGAAACAGTTTTATCCTGATGGCAACTGGAGAAATATTGAGGTGCTTGCACCGGCTGCTTCTACACTCTTTTTTCCGCAACGGTTGTCTGCATAATTTGGTTAAGCTGTCAAACTCATTTTAGCATAATTGCATAATAATTTGAGCGCTTCGATTGCCTTTACGATTTATTAACGCTCCGGCGAAATTTCGGCTGACATGGTCGCGTGTGTGTGAGTGTCGCCATTTCGTTTTGACACGTTTCTCCGGCTCAGCGTGTGGTAGGGCACTTCATGCATCACTGCATCGCCTTGACTGTCAATCACAACTGGCTGACACATTGCTTTCGGACTCGACTGACGTGTTGACATCAGCACGCACAAACGACCAGCCTTACGGTACGGATGGCTGCCTATTTCACTTTTGCAAGTAAACCTGACACCGTCCGCCCATTGTCCGTCCTGACCAAATTGCCTTAGACTACTTTAGCCATGCGCTAAGCTATCCAGTTGGAAAAACCCAGACAAACACTCTGCCCAGGTGCAAAAACAGTTAACGTAAAGTTTAATGTCAGACAAAGCCGAGTAAAAGTTGCATTTGCGGTTTTCTGGAATAACAGAAAAAGCAAAAGGATGAAATGAAAAGGAGCAAGCGAAAGGAGACTAAGTTCCAATTATTACTGTCATTGATGTTTCCTTCTCTGCTTTTAGTCTGCCAGATAGTTCGTCTTTTGTTTCCAGTGAGAAGAGGTCAAGGAGCAGCCACTTGTGTGGAAAACATATATTCACATATATAGAAGAAGTTTATTCCGGACAGGGAAATCAAATTCGCATATTTCAATGAATGCATATTAGGAATTATGAAAGCTTGCGACATGCATACACATCCGTGCTTCAGAGCCAATGCATATTTGTGTATTTTTAGTTCGAAAGTATGTATATCCGATGTCGCAAGACAATTTAACAATTAGGTTTTCCAATTTTGAAAGAATGGAGAAACTATGACAAAATTAAAATGTTGTGTACATATACATACTATACGAAAGCTTGCATCCCAAGGGTGGTGTATCATAAGTCATAAATTTGACATTTTTAAATTCGTTAAAATGGCATTAAAAAAAAACTAGTCCTGCGTATGGTTTACGAGAATATGTATATTTTAAATTTACAGTTTCTAGCTTTTCTAGTTATGGATGGAAAAAACAGACGGGCAAGACTTGATCGTAGACCTTATGCAAATAGAGTTATTCCGGAAAAAAATTGTTCAAAGTGTTTAACAATTGTTAAACTTTAAAACTGTGTTTTACAGCTCTCTCAAAATAATATGTGTTGATTTTAATGTCTTGATAAGAATGTCCGGAAATGTGCACTAGATATGTGATATATATCACATGACGACAAAACTTAATTTTCATGAAAAGGTACATCAGTGAGGAGTGGAGTGGAGGAGCCAGAAGTTGATATAGAGGTTAGGCCGATTCAGGCTCATGAGCCTATTGCCAGGCCGTCTGGCGGCTAGTGCTAGAGAATGTGATAAATTATTTTATTATCGTTTGATTGACATGTTTTTGTATCTGGGGAAACTCCTGTACTTAGCTGGAAAAGGCGGAGTCTAATTCGGTCAGTGGCCTTTTGTTTTGCTTTTCTGCCCTTTCACCCATTCATTTCACTATGTCGGCGTCGCCTTGTGTTTAGAATATATGTGTATATCTGGGTATCTGAAAACGATAAATTATCATGTGCCTACTTTTTACATATCTATGTCATAATAATTACTCGTAATGCTCTTGATTAATCCATAAATTTACAAACCTAATTAAATTCTCATTGAATTCACCTAAACATTAAGAATTCCATTTTTTCAAGAATTTAAATACGTATTAGGCTCAAGAAAAATATATGTTAAATCCATCTAAACATTGTTGCAACTTCGGCTTCGACATCAACGTATTCATTATCGATGTGCATTTTAAATAAAGTAATAAATATTTACTTTGCTGCGTGAAATGGCAGCAGTTGGGATCGTGCCCACTTGATTGCCAGGCCATTTCGTAATTGCAAATAAACTTTATGCCATTAACCTCAGCGCTGTCTAGTTGTCCGTCTGCGTCACCACCCAGTCTGGCAAACTTGAAAGTACTTTTGAAACATTTCATGACAAACATTAGCCAACGTGCTCCAACCCTGTCAACATCCCTCCTGCGGGCTATGCTATTTAAGCCTTCGACAACTTTACATTTCTGGCACATGTGAATTGAGCTGAGCTAACGAAGAAATATGTTGTACATTTCGCTCAACCCGCACCGCCTCCTCCCATCAAAGTCCAACCCAAGCTTTGGGTATCTTATATGTCTGCCAACATAAAACTTGTGCGCAAGCATCTGCAATATGCATTTTACTTTGGTAAATATCGTAAAAATTAATGACATTATCTAAAGACGAGTCCATGCAGTCGCACTCTGCCTGATTGTTCGCACCATTTAAAGGTATACATATTGGACAGAAACAAAAGTGATTTTATATTTTTATTTTAATAAAATTAATTTGTTTCGACTTTTACTTCTATAAGTTATTTAGATATAGTAATTTTACTTTTAATAGGAAAGGTATATAAATACATAATAGTAGGCGTATCGTCGGAGATATCTCTATATATATAACTGTTTGTCCTGACTGACTGACTGACTGACTGATTGGTGATCAACGCACAGACCAAACCTTAAGAGCTAGGAAGGTGAAATTTTCACTGTAGCTACCTTATGTGATGTAGGTGCACGTTAAGACGGGGTTTCGGGAAATTCCACCCGCAAGTGTGGAAAAATCGCGAAAAACGTTTGTATGTAACTTTTTTGTTTACCATCCGATCGGCCTTAAACTTATTTTCAAAGATCTTTGTTCAAATTCATTTGAGGGGTGTTTCACACTTTTAGGAAAATCCATTCCTCCTTGGTGCAAATGGAGGTCAAAGATTTGGTGGGTGACGTTTCGCGCTCAAATTCATTTCCAGAGGTCTATAAGAAAAATCATTTGATACGTGTTTCACACTTTTCGCAGAATTCAAACTTCTTCGGGGGAAATGCGACTCAAAGATTTTTTGGGCGAAGTTTTAAGTTGTGTCCGATTTGCTTTAAACTTATTTTCAAAGCTCTACATAAGAACTTAATAAATACGTATTTCAGCGATTTGGAAAATTCCACCCGCAACAGTGGTAAATTGGCGGAAAACGGCTGTATGAAAGTTATTTGTTTACCGTCCGATCAGTTTCAAAATCATTTCAAATTTGTTTGAGAACATTGATTTTATAACATACGTGCCACGGGCAAGGGTTATACCCGCTAGTATACTATAAATATATGGCAACCCTAGACAAAGCCACAGAGAACAACAAGCAGAGCCTGATGTTTTTGGTCGCTCTCTGTTCGCTCAGTTGCAGCCATTTGTTATGCTATTAGACTTACACACTTTGTAGTTGGATTGTCAACTAGAATACTAACATAAGAATTAAATTATAATAATAAACACTATATATAAAACTGTCTGTCCTGACTGACTGATTTGTTGACTGACTGATTGGTGATTAACGCACTGTATTTTATAATTTTACTGTTTTTACCTAATGTGGTGAAGGTGCACGTTAAGACGAGGTTTCGGGAAATCGGAAAATCGCGGAAAATATTTGTATGAAACTATTTTGCTTACCTCGCGACTCATTTTCAAAGATCTCTGTTTAAATTCATTTGGGGGATGCTTCACAATTTTTCAAGAAACGGTCAAAGATTTTGGGGGTAACGTTTCGCGCCAAAATTATTTTCCAAGGATCTATATGAAAAATCATTAGAAACCTGTTTCGCATTTTTTGCAAAATTAAAGATTCATCGGTGGGAAGTGAAATTCTAAGATTTGTTCGGTGAAGTTTTCAGTTTTGTCCGATTTGCATCAAACCTATTTTCAAAGCTCTACAGAAGAACTTAATGAATTGCGTAATTTAGCGATTTGGGAAATTTTAGCTACAACAGTGGATAAGAAGCGAAACATATTTGTATAAAAGTTTTTTGCTTACCATTCGATCGGCTTCAAAAACATTTTCAAAGATCTATGTCAAAATTCATCTGATTGGTGTTTCGCACTTTTTGGAAAATCCATTGCTCCTTGTTGGAAAGGGGGGGGTCAAAGATTTGGTGGGAGACATTTCTAAGTTCTACATAAGAAATTAATGAATATGTGTTTCAGCAATTTGGGAAATTTCACCGGCAAAAGTGGTAAATTGGAGGAAAACGGTTGTATGAATGTTTTTCGTTTACCGTCCGATCGGTTTCAAAATCATTTTCAAAGATCTTTGAGAGAATTTATTGTATAGGTGTCACGGGCAAGGCCATGGTATACCCCCTAATAATTCATATAGAAATGTTAGCTAAAATTGTCAAGCTAACTACTTTTAAACCAAATTATAATAAAGAAACTTTGTTATTCAAAATAAATCTACTAAGAATCCATATATAATAGACAGCATTAAAGATTTTGCTGTCAGCATGCTTACCTAATTGAATTTAAATTATAAATCAAATGCTTCAAATTTTTTCAAACAAATGATTCATTAAAAAAACGCATCTGTCGAAAAGATACCCTAGCTATTACGTAAGATTGTTTAAGTAGTATGGTGGTATAAATGGGTTTCAAGATACTTATTAATATTTGTTTGCAATTTATTATTTAATATAAGTAATTTTGGCAATGTTGCGTCCCAACATATTTTGTGTACTTACTTCGTTGTATTGCTATACTAAATGTACGAAATATTTATGTGCATGTATGTGGATGAAAGCATATAGGTATATTTGTTGTTAAATTATTTATTTAAGACCGACTTGTGATATGGTTTTCTTGTTTTTATCAAAGGTTTTATTTTAATTGATATTTTGTTTTTGAAATCGTGTTATATTTTTTTCTCCTCCACAAATTTCTATATTTCCAGCCAGTGTAATGGAATGTTGAGATAATTTGAATGTAATTTTTTTGCCTTCCAAGAAATATATGTTAAGTAAATTTTAAGGCCTTCTTTGGTTTTGCGTTTAGCAAGTAAAGATAGTTATAAAATTTTATACCCTGAAAGCATTGGAAATGAAGGGAGCATCTCCGACCCCATATAGTTTATATATTCTTGATCAGCATCAACAGCCGAGTCGATCTAGCCATGTCCGTTTGTCTGTCTGTCCGTCCGTCCGTCCGTCCGTATCTATGAACGCAAGCATCTCAGAACCTATAAGGGCTAGGACTTGAAATTTTAGCTGTAGGTCCTCCTAGTGCCCGCGCAGATCGATTTTGTTTCCGATATTCGATATCTTGTCCCGTTTCCAAGTAATCGATATCGACATCCTGTTTTTTGAGCATTTTCGGCAAATAATATGAGCTAGAGCCACCAAACTTGACATGTAGCTTCTAGAATAGATATATATATCAAGTATCTTTCATTTTGTACCTATCGCCTGTTAGAAGAAGAGGTTTCAGGGTATCCCCTAGTCGGGAGCTCTCTTGTTAGATGAGCATTATGAAAAGGTTGGGTCTGCAAGGGTATTAAAACTTCGGCGTGCCGAAGGTAGCCCTTCTTTCTAGTTTTTTTGTTTTTAATTTATCTTTATTATTCGGTTTTGGAATATGAGGGTTCGGGGTATCTCCTAGTCGGGAGCTCCCGACTAGAACCACTTTCATTTCTTCAAGGTCCATAATCTAGTGGTCCATAATCTAGTGACAGGGTTTTCCTCAGCAAGTTAGGGGACCATGAATTACGCCGTCTATTGGCCTTCTGCCAAGCAAGGTTGTTGACTTCCCTGCCATCTTCTGGCATTTTGCCGGTCAAAATTAAAAAAATTAAAATTATTACCGCTTGGTTTTTCTGTTTTCTTTGTTTTTCTGCACTATGTAAACTTCAGTTGTCAGTTGCACCGTTGAACAGGCGGACGATTATGCTCCACGAAAGTTGTTAAATTTTTATAGAAAACACAATTAAGTTATTATAATTTTTGAAGAAAATTTACCTCTGCGTTTGACAAGCAGTGTTGTAAAAGGGACGCAGTATAAGTTCAGATTTAATATTCCTCATTAACGCGGATCTGGCTCTGAACACTCGACCCCATGAAGGCGGGTGTCAACCCTCGCATGGCTCACTGCCTGCAAAGACTACCATGAAATCAAAACTCGAATGTACAACGACCAAGCACAACGGCTTAGGAGTTGGGACCCAACAAAGTTAGCACAATTAAAACCCGTCAAATGAAGGAGAACTGTCATGCTTTTGCAAAGAGCAGCATAGCGGCGAGATCACCAATAGGTGCAGCAACAGCCGTCCCTGCAGAGACGACCTCTGAACTGGATCAAACGACGGCAACTCAGAGTAGCTCTGGTGATGCATCTGGTCCAACGAGGGGTCAACAAAATCATAAAAAAGAATGGCGCGCGACAGACGCGTGCCAAAAATGATATTTTCTTTTGCGCCCATGATCTGCCCATTCACACACATTTGTGTCTGTGTGTGTGTGTGCGCAGAGCTCGAAATTCAGAAACCCCAAAATATTGTCAAATTTGCATGGGACAGGCAGACAAGGACCAACAGGCACACATGCGCATAAATGCTTCTATTCATATACAAAATACGCAAGTATGCGTGAATAGCAGGTTTCAAAAACTTTTAAATGCACACATGCCAACGCTTAGGTACCCTTTCCAACAATAACGAGCTAAAATGAAAGAATTTCGCATCGACTTGACAAACCCTTTCATATTTCATATTACTCGTCCCCTCAAAAGGGAAGAAATGCCACCGACTTTTGACAAAAATTGAATTTGTGGGCATTTTCGCTTGTGCGGACACATACACACACAAACATTTAAACGGTACATAGACAAATTGAAAAAGCACTAAGAGTAAGCCAAAGCAGTTTCCTGTAGTGGGAGCTATATAAAAAACAGCGATGCCGCTCTATCGCACAAATCATATGGAAGAGAATAAGCCAAAGGAGTTTCCTGTAGTGTGAGCGATCAAAAGATGTCATATGTATATCTTACTCGCTCGTTGGACCAGATGCATATTTTTTAAAGTGACCAACAAGTTTCCACTGTTTGTCCCATCTATATGTTTTTGGTTAGTGGTTAGGATAAGAATACTGACTCCAAACACTTTGCCGGCAGCGGCATATGTCCCGTGTTTAGGAGCGCCCTGGCTAATAGGAAATGAAGTCCGCACAGCTGAACCAAAACCATTGCGAGGCTGCTCAGGTCCCGCTGACGCAATCAATACGGGAGAGAAAAACCGACGTCGCAAAAATTTGCGAGCCATAAAAGCTTATCGCTGGAAGTGGAATTTGGACCCTCAAATCACCGCTTCAAGAAGTCAGAGCAGCACCCGACGGATTCGTGCGAGCGAAAATTAATGGAATCACCATCTACAGTTGCTACGCACCCCCAAGCTGGGAACTGCGGCGGTTCCAATACATGCTGGGGGATATATCAGAAGACGCTCGCAACAGAGCTCCTCTCGTCATAGCCAGAGACTTTAATGTCTGGGCCGTGGAATGCGCAACCAAGGAAACCAACGCTACAAGAGTTCGCGGCTATCGACGTGGAGCTTGCAAACGACGAGCAGGAGCTCACCTACTGAAAGCCCGGTAGAGGCCTGTAGACGTAACCCTGCTCAGCAGCTCACTTCATATGCTAACCACATGGATAGTCAGCGATGAGTTTACATTCAGCGACCACCAAGCAGTACATTTCGAGATCTACGGGAGAGGACGGAGAAAACAGCAGCCCAAAACACCAGGACCCAAAAGATATCGTCATGAAACTTAGCACTCGGCCCTCTTTCTGTTGCACGCAGTGTGGAACCGGCTGGATCGGACCACTGTATCGCATAGCTGCCATAGGTCAAGAAATAGGTTTTTGTATGAAAAACTTTTATGTTTTTCAAGATATCTTGACCAAACTCGGCATTTATAAGTTTCACTATGCACATTTATGCAAAATGTGTTTACATCGGACCACTATATCCATAAAGTTGTCACTATATCATATGGAACGATCGTACGAAGATGAAGTTCTTTTATGAAAACCTTTTTGTTTTTCAAGATGCCTTAAACATTCTTGGCATTACCTATTTTCCCTGTGCTTCTTAATATGCAAAAGGTTGGGTCTGCAAGGGTATTAAATCTTCGGCGTGCCGAAAATAGCTCTTCTTTCTCATTATTTTTTTTATTTGCTTATTTGTATTTAAGATTCCAAAATACCAAATATTTTCTATTTTCTACTGCTAGTTCTAAAAATGTAGATATCCAAGCATTTAAACAGTTCTCTCGTTTCGTTAATTGTTGCATGCGGAGTACGATAATTTCACTTATACGCCCGGGTGCAACAACAAAGCCATTGTCCGATCGATTTACAGTCGAGTTGCGCACGCTTATAGCCTAAAATATTCATAATTCAGTTGGCAGTATCCGCTATGCAAATTGCTTGCCTGACAACTTATACAGGCGACTTTCCCGATTTGCAGCCCAACTTTAAAGTGGCCTGAAAATATGCTGGGAGCACAGCCACATGGCAGATTTGCGTTTGTGTGTGTGTGTTTGTCAAGGCCATCCGCCGACCGGCTGCTCCCTTGGTCACATCCGCAGACGCGTTTGCTCGGCCATTTACAGAGTGCTCCAACGTTCTATTTACATTTTCGGATAGCGGCAGGCTCCAAAGAAATGTGTTAACTTTATTCAAATTGTTAAAATCATTTACCAAATGACCTCACGTACCGACATTTAAGCTTCCTGGCAGCCCTCTTCCAGCTCAACATTTAGAGACCCAAGCCCGAAGCGAAAGCTGACTCCAAGTCTATGACAAGTGTGTGAAGTGTATCACTCGATCGGCTGGTGAAAGGTTTTATGTCGTAGTCGCCGTCGCTGTCCATGTCTTCTTAAGACGTGTCCCCCCTTTAAAATACCAGAATTTGTATGTATTTTTTCGCTTGGGCGGATACAGTTCATTTAGCATTCAGTTTTGCTCTGTTCCTGCTTCTTCTTCGTGTATTCGCTTTATTAGTTCTTTATGGTATTTTGCGAGAAGGGCAACCCTTCATTTCCTTTCTTTTTTTACTCTGACATTTACAGTGCTTATTTTGTGGAGCAGCACGTACTCTGCGTATTAAGAACGTGCACTCTCACTTTGTCTGTCACTGAAATTGCCAACGGCTTTAATACGTTTAAATTCTCGTACATGAAAGGGCTCAACTGTTGAATTGTATGCTTAAAGCTGCCAAGAAAATTAAGTAAGTACAAGCAAATCAGAATGATAAAAACATTTACACATTTATTTCCAAAAATTAAAAATATGAAAATATTCCGCATAATATATAAAATCGCATTCCTTATGTCATTCTGTTTTAATACGTAATTCATGGTATATTCGGCTGTTAAGGACTTAAGAACATTTTGTAAATATTAAATAAACATTTACTATGTATTTAATTCAATTCTATCAATCAAAATTATGTAAATTCAATGTTAGTTTAAAGGTGTTCACATTTTGAAGCCGAAAACAGAAACTGTTAATATATAAAACACAAAAATGTACAGTTATTTTGCTCTGTCTTCGAAAACTTTCCCATGAACTATTAATTTTTAACTTATATGGAAAGACCTCTAATATGTTCACTTGCAAAGCTAATCTAAGCATATATTATGAATAATTACGCCCTGATCCCATTCAAAATTGATAAAAGGGGTATAATGTATTTGAGTAAATGTATGTAACAGGCGAGTCGATTTAGCCATGTCCGTCTGTGTGTCCGTCCGTCCGTCCGTCCATCCGTATATATGAACGCAAGGATTTCAGAACCTATAAGAGCTAAAGACTTAAAATTTGAAACTTAGGTCCTCCTAGTGCCCGCGCAGATCGAGTTTGTTTCCGATATTCGATAACTTGCCCCGTTTTCAAGTAATCGATAAAAATCCTGTTCGATATCGAGATCCTGATTTTTGAGCAATTTCGGCAAATAATATGATCTAGAGTCACCAAACTTGACATGTAGCTTCTAGAATAGTATATATATATCAGGTATATTTCTCTTTCCGCCCTCGGTTATATTTGCTTGTGTTTCTTTTTTTTGGCAACTTTAAGGTATAAATTAATTTCGCTGATAACGCCGTCTGAAACAAAAAACAAGCGATAAAAAACTGCAGCAGACGAATCGGTAGCCGGAGGCATCAAGAACATTCCATCAACGTCAAGCAAAGAGTTGTACAAAAGATGAAGGATTTGAGCCCAAGCTTGCTGAGAACGGGCGGGCATCGCAATGAAGAGCCAAATCTCTCTATGTTCCTTAGATGTTTATCTCGAAGCAAATAACGAATGGAAAAATTACAAATGTAAAAAGTAAGAGGCTCCAGTAGCGAATTCCCGACTAGGGGATACCCTGATCCCTCTTCTAGCAACTCCACATTAAGCACGCGCGTGTTTGCCTTAGCAGTAATCTGTTTCTATTATTTAAGAAGAGATTGGCTCAAAAACAAGATGTTGATTTCGAGTTTTATCGATTCCTTGGAAATATATACACTTTATGGGGTCGAAGATGCTTCCTTCTGCCTGTTACATTTATTTCCGCGAATACTTTATATCATTTTTACTGATTTTCAATGGGAAAGTAAAAAGTACAAAAAAAAAAGTAAGAGGTTCTAGTCGGGATCTCCCGACTAGGGGAACTAGGGGAACCATCTGAACCATCTTCTCCAACAGGCAATAGGTATAAAATGAAAGATACTTGAAATATATATACTATTCTGAAGCTACATGTCAAGTTTGGTGACTCTAGCTCATATTATGTGCCGAAATTGCTCATAAAATAGTATTTTTATATCGAACATCGGAAACAAACTCGATCTGCGCGGGCACTAGGAGGACCTACAGCTAAAATTTCAAGTCTCTAGCTCTTATAGGCTCTAAGATCCTTGCGTTCATACATACGGACAGACGGACGGACGGACAGACGGACATGGCTAAATCGACACGGCTGTTCATGCTGATTAAGAATATATATAGTTTATGGGGTCGGAGATGCTTCCATCTGCCTGTTACATACATTTACACAAATACATTATACCCCTTTTACCAATTTTTAATGTGTTCAGGGTATAAAAATAGTGAAAAAATACTTAATCGTGATCTTACTATGTCTGTAATGCGAAATAAAGCAGGAGCTGCAAAACAAATATATATAATAAGTAATTGTACTATAGACGGAAATATACAAATAAAAAAAACGTTAAATCTAAGTCACAAAGATTCAAGCTTTCTGCTACACACACATACACAAAATCGTTGCTTCCTGCGGAAGTTATCCAAAATTATTCTACATCGATATATTCTATACAACAGTCCATATACCAAATCCGATATAATTAGCTCTTATATAATACAAAATATTTAAAAAATGCCATGAATTCGTAATGATTTGATGGCCATGATGAAAGTCATAAAAGCCTAAATCAGTTTGAAAATATTTCTTTTTATTATTGGCATAATGACTTACAAATGTAACTACAATCAGTTTTGCAAAAAAAAAAACAAATTAAAAAAAAATTATAAATTGAAATAAATTTGGTTCAGTCAAATATTGAAGTTTGTGACAAGCATGGCTTTGGAACCATACCTGGATTTACGACTTACATCTAAATGCAAAGTTGCTTTATTCCGTTAACTGAACCACAGAACATTTTTTTGGGACTTGCAGCCCTGACCAATATATACTTTTCGCTTAGTGAACAGAGAATAAACAGAAAATGTTAGCGAGTTACAGCAGCTCATAAGCTTCAACTTCAGCTGTGCTTTATGGTGTTGCCTATATAATTAAGGTGCCCGCTTATCTCAGACCATATCAAAAAGAAGAGGAGATAACAAAGAAAATAAAACAAGTGAGATGCTGGAATGAAGAACATAGACAGCGCATAGATAAGCAACGGCTTTGAGCCCCATTATGCGGGATTTTTCTCTAGTTGTAGTTGTTGCTGTCGTTGAAGCTGCACAAGTTTTATGACCCGAAAATATGAGAGCTCGCTTTTGATCCGGCTCATTAATTAGAGCCTGTAATGCAACTCGACTTAGACTGATAGCTGACAGGTGAGTGGCATGAAATATTGTCGGAGAGGAAGAGGCAAAATAGTGGATTAGCCATATACTAAGTACTTTTTACTGGCACAAGGCAATTATAAGCCAAGTAGGAATGTTGCAGTTGAGTCCAAGAAACTGCATAATTCCCGTTCGCCCGCCAAATTTTTTAAGCGATATTGATATGGTTTTTTATAATTATTTTTTGACAGATCTATAGAGCTGCTCATAAGTGGTATTTGTTTAATATTTGGATGTCTTAAATGTAAGAAAAATTAAAATTCATCCCTCAGACGGATGAACAGCGAGACGTATACATATATTCTGTGAACGAAAAAATAATTTTTAATTTTTTAATTAAAAAAATATCGAAAAGAGAAGAGTGCAAGGTTATACAAATGACTAGATTTTCGGCATTGGCTGAAATCCGAATAAGCCTTTTGACCTGGGATTACACACATAAGCAGGTTGCATTTGCTTTGGCTACAATAAATAAACAACAAAAATAACATCTACTTTAGATAACAAAAAGATTTATACACAAAAAAAAGAAGTTAGCTTTGATCGGCAACATTTTCAAATTTTCGATTTAAAGTCCTGCACTAGACATAATTATATATCACATACTGCTGTCTCAGTCTTTGGTCGGTTTTGCTTGGCCACACTCAAATAGCTTGACGCCAAGTTCAACCACCAACCATACAATGCATAGATACGTCAAACAGCCAAATAATCGAAACACGATAAATCGCAACGCGTGAGCCCCAAAGGTGCTTGCGACCATTTTGTTATGCCCAAAGAGAGTAAGACTGCTGAGAGTGGACGCCGAACGCCGGCCTCGAAAGCCGAACGTTCAGTATGAAGCCGCATCTCACTCAGTGAGCGGCTGATGCCTTTTCATAATATTAGCATGTTAGGTTTTAATTCCTTCCCAAAAACATATGTGTGTATGCATGTGCAGAGTGTGCATCGCTCTCATTCATTGCTTTGCGCACTTGTGTGCATCTGGTTCTCCCTGCATAGCTTCAAAAAAAAACCCTGGGATCTACAAACATACATATGTATGTTTGTACTGTGCGCACATGTAGATCACGGCGTTTGTCGCGAGTCAGAGAGTTTTTGTTCAATTGTATGCTCTTTATACCTGTGGTGGCAAAAGGCACACACATTCATATGCTCTATCATTTATATTCTAATTATTTTATTTGCTTTGGGGACCTATTTTGCTTAATATAAAGAAAATGCTACTAATTTATCGTCGGCTTGTCAAAGAATTCTAACAAAATACCCAAAATTTAACATTTTCAAATTTTGCGACTTGCTATTTGTGAACACGCACACTCTTTCGAGGGAGCAGTCGTGTGATATGAAAGGGGTTGGCCTGTTCATGTGCGAAATTGTTTTTTTCCATGCTTGTTGATGGTAAGGGTACCTGAACGTTGGCATGTGTGCATGAAAACTTTTTGGACCTGCCAAGCAAGCACACTTGCACACTTTTTTATACGGATGGAAGCATTTATGCGTTTGTGTGCCATTTGGGTACCTGCCTGTCCGATGCAAATTTGAGATGATTTTAGGTTTTTGGCATTTCTGAATTTAGAGCTTTACACACACACAAACCGAAATTTTAACGAATGAGCAGATCAAGGGTTTGTCGTGAGACTGAGATATTTTCTCAAATGGGTGCGTAAATTTGAGCGACTGGCACGGTCTTTGTTTTTCTGGCATGCCCGCGGTGGGCTTGCGTCCGCAAAAGGCGCAAATGTGGGAACAGCCAATGAAAGAGGTGAACCGCACTTTTCGCTCGTTTGCACACGACGATTGCCGACGATGCAGACGATGCCCTTGCAGAATTACGACTTAGATTTTTTTGTGTTAAGCAAAATAGGTCCGCAAACAAAATAATTATAATATAAAATATAATTATTTCATTTAGGTCATTTAAGTTTTAATTAAAAAAAAATAAATCAGATTCTTCTCATTATGCCTGACTGGGCCAAGAAATACATGATAGAGCATTAGAATGTGTGTGCTTTTTGCTACTACAGGCACAAAAGGCACACAATTGAAGAAAATATCTCTGTTTCGCGACAAACGCTGTGATCTACTTGTGCGCACATCCCCACAACACAAACATATGTACATATGTTTGTAGATCTTGGGGTTTTTTGAGAAGGTATGCAGGGAGATTGAGATGCACACAAGTGCGCAAAGCAATGAGTGAGAGCGAGGCACACTCTGCACATGCATACACACATATGTTTTTCGGAAGTAAGGAATTAAAAACTAACATACATATATTATGAAAGGCATCAACCACTACGACGTTGTTTGCCGAGCGAGATGCGGTTTCATACTGAACGTTCAAGGCCGGCATTCGGCTGTCACTCTCTGCAGTCTTACTCTCTCTGCGATTTATCGTGTTTCGATTATTTGGCTGTTTGACGTATCTATGCATGGTATGGTTAGTGGCTCAACGCAAGATTTAATGCACATTAATACTTAACTGAGGGTGTACACTCACACACTTTCTCACACGCACACACTATCTGCGCAAGAACAGATATTCCAAAAGGACAAATGGTCGGTATATCCTTTGATGCGGAGCAAAACAGCGAAAGGAGCAGGAGTAGACCTGATGATATATCTCACAAGCGCATATAATGTTTGTCTATGTGTTGAGTTGAGTTCGTGCAGCTGGAATATAGCAACATCAACAACAATAGCAACAATAACAATTGAAACTTCGGCAGGATCTTACTCGGTCCTACACGATCCCATACATTACCAGCACTGGCCACTGGCATACTTTATTTGGCTCTTAGTGATGTTAGCGAATTCCATTAGAATATGCTTTATGCATGAAACACGTTAATACATACACAGATGTCCGGCCATTCAACCAATCTACGTTTCTTCTATAATTCTTAGCACATTTTTAAACGTTTCTATTTGTATTTATCTTTGCCAACTTTCAGCTCCACTCGTACACAGAACACACATGGAGAGCATATAAGAATGCCAAATTCTCTTGTTAATGCAGACACGCCAACAAAACACAGAGTGGGGGTGTGCGTCACAGTTGCTTGTGATTGCACCACAAGGCGTAAGCGTAATTTTTCTCTTACTTGGCAGTGCAAAAAAAAAATCTCACTGCGTGTGGGTTTTCCTTTTTACACTCTGCTTTTATATCTCAGCTAAAATGAGGGCGTTGAAACTTGGTCTTTCGCTAGGGCTTCCGTTTTTGGGGAGAAAACCCGTTAAATATAACAAAATATGGCTTGGTGGAAGTAAGATCTTTAAAGTGTATTGGATGCCGTAAGTCCATGTTGGCTTGATAATTGTTTTATAGATTAAAAGTTTGACGCGAAGCTTCAATTTGGACTGTCTACCAATCAGCCAGTAATATTTTTTCAGCTTGTTTTCAGCCTGCTTTCTTTTGCGCACAATGTGTTCACGCCATGTCAGCCGTCTGTCGAGTGTGATGCCATGTGATGTAATCCATCGAGGAAAACTTGAAGGCAGTTCCTTTTGCGCAGCGTGAAGGTGGTGTGGGTGAACTTTTCCTGGTTGGCCGCGATGTTCCACCTTTTCATCGAGCTGTCCAGGGAGTCCAATTGACGCTGCATAATAGAGGTCGCGTACTGCGGTGTGTTGGCCGTTGTAAGAAAGGCAGTATCATCCGCGTACGGGGCAACCAAGAGGCTCTGATCCGGGCTGACAGGCATGTCGGCTGTGTACACCGTGTATAACAGAGGTCTCAGAACGCTGCCTTGTGGGACTCCGGCTCTGATGTTCTTTATAGATGAAATAGCATCACCGCACTTAGTGTAAAACTGTCTGCAGGAGATGTAGCATTTAAGAAAATCGAAGTAGGATGCTGGTAAGTTTGCCTTAAGTTTATGCAGTAGACCGGGGTGCCATACCCAATCAAAGGCTTGCTCTGGTCGAGCATGACCGCAGATCGGCCTCAGGTTTACCAGGCTTTGGTATTAAAATTACGTCAGCGCGTTTCCACTGGGAAGGGAAATGTCCAATCTCAAAGCATCGGCTAATAACGTTGGTCAGCAAGGCGTTTTTTTGGATTGAGTAGAGCAATCTCATTCTCAATTTCGTCCAGGGATGCTGATGCGATCCGTGTGTCACCCACACTTGGTAGCTCCAAGAAACGGATAGTATCCGCTCTGCATCTGCTCTTTCTTGGTCTGATCGGCACCAGTCCCCATTTGCTTTTCGGACCACTGCTGCCATTCTAATAGGTCGTTTAATAAGGCGTGTGACCTGCCATAAGCTATTTGGTGGATCTCCTGGTTCGAGATCCTCTAGGAACCTAGGAAGTCTTGTAGAAGCTCCTTTAGGCGTTTTGTGGCTCTGTTGAGGTTTTTATCCCATGGGCTGCGGGTAGAAAACCAACTACCTCAGTCGTCTCTTTTTCGCAACGAGAGCGGCTACCTCAGGAGTCCAAAGACAAAGGTCTCTTACTGGCGTTCCAGGTTTGAAGCTGTTTCTCGGGATAGCTATCTCTGCAGCATTGTGAATTTCTTGAGTTAGGCCTGCTGTCAATGTCGTCGGCGGAGGCAAGTGTCGCGTTAGGGTTGACCCTGGTGAGCAGCCGTGTTTTGTATCTATGTCCATGTTTTTTTTAATCAGCCTTTTGCGCGGCGCTTTTTTCTCGACCGGGGTATTGATATGTAGTGTTACAGCGGTGTGGTCGGAGAATAAGTTCTGGTTGACACTGCATTCTATTTTATTGGAAGCTATACCTTTGGAGATAGCAATGTCCAGTATGTCAGGGAAAAGTGTATTTTGATTTTGATTTAAAGAGATAGCTAGCTTTTCAATTTTTTTATTTAATGCCACCCTCTTTTTTTTTTAAAACCCAAATCTGAAAGTGTAAATTTGACTTTACCGTTTTGAATCCTATTTCTGGAATTACATTTTAAATAGACATTTAAAAATAAATTTAAAGTTAATCGAATTAATAACCAATGAATTTCGTAAAGATACAGATTCCTTCCTTGGTCGGAGTGGCGATCAGAACAAGTAGTACCTAGTTGTCACACTTTATAATAAAACAAATAACATTAAATTTTATACCAGTAATATGAACCGCCGTGAACCAAATCGCAACATAGTGCATTGGTTGCCACTCAAATATAATCAAAGTACAGAATTATGGAAAGCATTAGCAAAAAAGTGGCACCATCTATGTATATATCCCAGTTGCTAGAAAATATTTTTTAAAATTAAAAAAACATAATTAGAAATGTGTGTCGGCCGACGTAAGCTGCCTTTGCCAATGTCCTGTTGTTAAATTGATGAATGCGTTGCCCTCACCGGCACAAAAACAACAAAATCAGGGACAACAGCACTCACAGCAACAACAACTCGTACACATTTTATAATCACTGATGGAGGCGCCAATAATGTAAGCCTGCTGTGAACAGGACACCACTTCTCTTGGCAATAAGCACAACCCTACACACGGCTAATGTATTTGTGCGTGTACGTTTTTCGCTTTAAATATGCGCTGGTGTGTGTAACTGGCAATTGTGATGCATGTTAACAATGAAATGAACAAATCCAAATTTTACGATATATCACAAGTGCTCTCAGTCATGGGTGCTCCCAATATATATGTTCTACTCTCCTCCCGGCCCTGCGGCTATCCATCATTGACCAGCAGCAATTGCCAATTGCTTTTTGGTGTAAATTGATGTGGATACGGGCTCAACATAGTTGTTGTGTTCAGCTGGTGTTTGATTAGTCGGAAAGTTGTCAATGCTTTTTAGATAATAAATATACAAATGAAATTTTCCTGCATATTATATCTGTTTTTTTTTAATGTTGAATTGATGTTCGTTTCTTTTATTTTTATTTGCAAATTTTTGATATTACAAGGTTAAATTTCAACATGCTACTGTGAACAGCATGTAATTGCTAGCATCATTTAAAAATTCCTTACCGAACGCAATTAGAAATAACAGCAATTTCTTCTTAATTTTCTCACATGCATACAATAAATATAATGTTGCATAAAATATCAAAAAGGGAGAGAAAAGTCCCGTATACTCTGGGACTTGCTCATCAAATAAAATGAATTTCTTTATGGCTCTTGTAAAATTGAAAGTAAAACAAGCTTAATGCTATAAAAAAGGTACTATAAATCGTTGGGCAAATACAAAAAGATAGAATTTCTTTTATTTATTTACAAATGTATTTTACACACGCATCACTATACCTGTCTTTTTTCCAGAAAAATATATACTCATTTTCCACTACATTAAAATACGAAAAAGATTCTTATTATATTTCAATATCATTCACTATAACTGTATTTGACAACAGTTTTTGCCTCACTTGGCTCGGAACAAGTTTTCTTAAACACTTTCTGGATCAAAATTAAATTTTTTCATTGCATGTACCCTAGCAAAATTAAACGCATTGTGACAAAAAATTTCGCAGGAGTTATTGCTTCAAATATTTACATGTATATGAACAAACATTTGCACCCTCTTTCCAGTAATTAGACTGTAATTGTTATTGTATTATGGTCAAATAATTTATGATTAATTAAGTTGGCATATAGCTAATAAAAACTATCAAATTAATTTAGTAATCTTAGTACTGTTAATTAGAATTCAGTGCAACTTAAAAAAAGTCGAGGTTCACTTTTAGGAAAGAAAATAAAATAAGTTAATTGCCTTTTTAGGATAGCTGCCTCTAATGTCTGTGCAAAGCACTCGAGACAGCTAAGCAAATTATACTGTTTTATATATTAATTATAAATATATACTAATTCTCAATATTGTTTTGTATTTGACTTATGATGCAATCTTATTTTGCTACATATTAAATTTAAGAAAAGAATTAAAAAATGTATTTTAAATTGTTACTTCACTCTTACAACACTGCTTGTCAAACGCAGGGTTAAATTTTCTTCAAAAATTAAAATAAATAAATTGTGTTTTCTATAAAAATTTAACACCTTTCGTGGAGCATAATCGTCCGCCTGTTTAACGGTGCAATTGACAACTGAAGATTGAAGATTGAAGATTGCAGAAAAATAAAGAAAACAGAAACAGCAAGCGGTAACAATTTTAATTGAGCGGCAAAATGCCAGAAGACGGCAGGGAAGTCATCAACCTTGCTTGACAGAAGGCCAATAATCGGCGTAATTTAAGGTCACCTAAAGTGCTGAGGAAAACCCGGGCACTAGAATATAGAAAAACGCAAATCAATTCGCCATACTTGGAGAAATGGAAGAAGATGATAAAGACAACCAAACCAGTACCAAAATTAATCAATCAGCTGAAGCGAAAGTGGAAATCGGCAATGAAGGATCCTCAAAGCCACCCCCAATATTCGTGTCTGATGTAGATGATATGCAAGGAATGCTTCAATATCTCGAAAATAAGATTAATTGAAGAGTTCACGTATAAAACTCAACGCAATGTTTAGGTCCGTATTGTGGTTAAGAATGCTGACAAGTACAGGGCACTTGTAAAAGTACTAAAAAAACGATAATGTTAGTTACCATACATTTCAACTAAAATAGGAAAGGGCGTTCAGAGAAGTAGCCAAAAATATTCACTACCCTACGCCAATTCAAACAATTAAGTCTCAGATTGAACTACAAGGGGGCATCTCGTTAGGACCATCCATAACATAAGAAGCCGTATCACCAAAGAGCCACTACATATGTTTTTCATCGACTGATTACAGAAACTGCGAAATTTATAAATTGAAGTTTATTAACAACTGTGTCGTCACAATTGAGCAATGCATCCAGTGTCAAGAATTCGGACACACTAAAGCATATTTATTATACCCTGGGTAAAGAGGGTATAATGTATTTGTGCAAATGTATGTAACATGCAGAAGGAATCATCTCCGACCCCATAATATTTTATCGTACAATACTACTGAAAATTTCATCAATATCGGTTAAGAAACACGAAAGAAAATGTGTTTTGGCCTGCAAACACGTGCAGCAGCAGTACACACACACATTCATGTGCGACTTCTTTGAATTATATCAACATCATTGCAGTTGCGATTGTATTGCTTTCTGTGCTGCAATTTGAATTAGTTTTTTTTTTATCACCAAGACTTAATTATTGGTAGCGGCGGCGGAAAGTAGTGCGGTCAGTTACGAGTTCGAACCCTGCCGAGAAACTATTTTTATTTTTTTTTTATGGTGTGGCTGTTGCGTAGAGGCGGCAGCAAGTAATGCGGTCAGTTGAGAGTTCAAACCTTGCCAAGGAAACTTTTTTTTAAATTTATCTTTATTACTACTAAAGCAAACGGTGTTTTAATAAGGGGGTTCAGGGTATCCCCTAGTCGGGAGCTCCCGACTAGAACCTCTTGTTAACTGCTGTAAAAATGTACATAATATTCTCTTATAATACAAAATTTTAACCTATAGTAGCAAATAATATGATATTAAATTAAACTTTAAATCAATAGCAGTTGCTCATCCTGAAAATAATTACCTCCATTTACAGCGCAAAGAATGTACTCAACAGTTAATAGCATTCGGAGGCATGATACGCATTAAAGCAATTATGGTTGAACACTTTGCACCAACCAGTATTATTCTGGGTGGGATTGAATGAATTTCAGCAATATTTATGTTATTTTTAATATTTATTGGTACTTTGCGAACTTTTGAATAAATTCACATAGCGAATTTAACGATGACAAGGAGCAGGCTGCCAAGTCGGCCTATTTACGAACTTGTAATTAATCTTGCGTCTGGGTTTTTAGTCTTGTCTTTAGTCTTTTCTGTCGCCTACTCTAAGGGCTGATGAGGAAACACTTTGATGTTGGCGCACACCTGCAGTGCCCTGAAAAACTTTTGCTCCCAAGTATTGCTACCATGAAATACCTTCTAAGCACATTTTAATAGCATAGGTATGCGCCTATTCTTCTTCTACATATGCCCAACAATTTTTGTAAGGTGCAAAACTTTGTCATCCATCATCCGTCTTTGGCATCCCGTCTTGTCTGGCCATCAGGCAGCAAGTCACCACATAGTATTTAAAGACATCAACTCTCATCGTACTGACTTGCACCTGCAGCCTGGGAGTGGCGCGCTCCTATGTCAATCTACTAAATTAACTGCCACGCGTTATTCAGCCTTTTGTAGTTGGAGCCAAGTACGCGCCCAGATGATTGTCAGCTGCCACCGGATGTTCTCTGCCTTTTGTTCATTCTTGTGCTTCAACTTTAATTAATTTCTTGTCGCACAAAAATTCAAATGAAATATTTTTTTGGCCATTGAGATAAAACGCCGCGCATATAGCTTAGAGAATGGCATATTGTCCAGGAACGTTTTTTCTGGAATGTTTTGCTGGGCACATCTGAGAAATTCTTAAATTCAACGTTAAAATGAGATATTACATTCTAATTAGGTTAAATAGAGACACTTTGATTTTGTTTTTACATAATTTTTAATAACGCATTATGACAATATATATTTCCAATGTTTTCAAACCAACTGTCCATTAAATTCTGCTAACGTCTTATTCGCAGCATAGAATACAATTTAGAAAAGATTTGCGTTTGTGTTTATTTGTGAATGGTTGAACTGATTCTTAGCCAAGCTTATTCATTTTCAGTTTATTATATCCTGAACCTATTGAAAATGGGTAAAAAGGGTAGTGCCAGAGACTTAAAATTTTAGCTGTAGGTCTTCCTAGTACCCGCTCAGATGGAGTTTGTTTCCGATATTCGATACCTTGCCTCGTTTCCAAGTTTCGATATCGAAATCCAGTTTTTTGAGCAATTTTGGTAAATAATAAGAGCCAAAATCACCAAACTCAACATGTTGCTTCTAGCATATTATATGTACAGCAAGTATCTTTCATATTGTAGCTATCGCCACCTCCCCGCTACCTCCTAAAAGCTATAAATCATGTTAGTAAACCAACTTGTATTGCCTACCTAATTAAGCCACAATTTAAATGCAATTGTCATTTTGAGAAAACACGAATATTTTATAGTACAATAAGATCTACTGCTGAAAATTTCATCAAGATCGGTTAAGAAACACGAAAGAAAATGTGTTTTAGCCTGAAAACACGTGCAGCAGCTAGCGCAAATTCCAAGAATTTCTGTATACATGTACACACACAGATTCATGCGCGTCTGCTTTGAATCAACAGCATTGCAATTGCGATTGTATTGTTATCTTTGCTGCTATTTTAATTGGATTTGAGGCGGCGGCAAGTGGTGCGGTTAGTTGCAAGTTCGAACGCTGTCAAGGGAACAATTTTTTTTTAATTTTTCTTCATTACTACTACTAAACGAGCGCGTAGCACGAGCAGCATTTGGTGTTGGAAGAAGAGGGTTCAGGGTATCACCTAGTCGGGAGCTCCCGACTAGAACCTCTTACTTGTTTCATTGTCGAATCGTTTGTTTTAATTATGGTTGTTGTTGGTGCATATGGGAAATGTTCTAAAGTTGTACTTGATTTTTGGGCAACGGCATAAGTAGCTGTAGACAGTCGGGTGTTGTGTTTGCAATTCTTGTTTGCAACCTTGCTATCGCGCTCGAAGTGTTTTGAAAAATAGCTATTGATCCAAAAGCCTCCTCTGTGTCTTTATTACTCAATGACTGCATCTTAACTTGCTCGCACTGAGCCGTCTAGCCAATAATGAAACGTAATGTCTTTTGCCACTGAGCAATGAATGCATGCCTTAAGCATGCACACACACAAACGAGAATGAATTGCCTATCTTGGGAGCCTGGCACTTGAATTAGTTTCAACATGTTGCAGACTCCACTCGAGAATCCATTTGAAATGAACGCGTTTTTAAGGAACTTAAAAGTTGTTAAGGGCTTGGCGGGGCCTTAGACTTGCCTGAGCGAAAGCTTTCTAAGCGGCTTTTAATTAACAGCAATCATGTGCCAGGATATGTTAAGAATTTTCCAAGATGCCACACAGACATGAGTGAACAAAGATGGAGGCAGACACAAACAATGGAGCACGAAAGGAAAAATGGAAATTCATAAAATGACGTCGCCGCTGGCCTTGTCGCCTCGCATCGCAATAAAATGGCAAGTGAAATTTGTATAGCATTATTCTAGGAGCTGATACATCATCTTTGTGCCACGCATTGTTGTAGTTCTTGAGTGAGCGGTAAAGATATTCATTAATATTCTGCTTCGCACTTTGTCTTCTTCAATCTCGCCCACTTACGCATACACACGCACGCACACAAGGATAGGTTTAAATAAGGCGCATGGGTGACGCGTTTTTTATTGCGGCTTATACAAAGCCGTCGTCAAGAATACACTTAGAATATGGATAACAGAGACAAAGAAGTATTTCATAAATACTTGTTCACAAATATATTCGATTTGTATGTTACTTGATGTTCTAATCAATGTTTAATATATGATTAGTTAAGGAAGGAAGGCTAATCATCAGAAGTCTGCTGGAGTATGACGGTAACAGCACACGAGGATTCCAATTCAAACCACGAAGGTCAAACAACAAGAATTGTTTCTGAACGGGTTCAATTCTGTCTTGATGGATAGAGTATTGTGGTGACCATATACATGAGGCATACTCAAGTATAGGTCGTACCAAAGATATATAAAGGGTTTTTGTCGTGTACGGATCGTCAATCTCCTTCGACCATCGCTTGTTGAAACCCAAAACAATTCTCGCCTTATTGACCACGGTCTTAGCATGCCAGTCTAATTTAAGTTTATGATCAAGGATTACACCTAGATCATTAACTTGATTAGAAGTACTGTTAACACGCTCGAGAGGAAAGCTATCCAGGATATAAGAAACCAATTGAGGGGGGCTAGACACCAACCCCGCAACGCATCAATGTCAGCTTGTAAGAGATAACATGGTGCCATATCTATATATGCAAGACATAACTTCACATCGTTAGCATACATTAGCACTCGAGAGTGAGACAATATCGAGGGACGGTCATTAATGAAAAGAGTAAAGAGTAGCGGGCCAAAATGACTACCTTGAGGAACACCGAAGTCACCAGAATACGTTAAAAAAACAAATTTCTGAAAAGAACCTTTTGGCTTCTGTTACGCAAATACTCTGAAATCCAGTTCAAGAAATTTGCTGGGAAGCCAAGAAGGCATAATTTATGAAGCAGCAAGGAGTAGTTGACAGAGTCGAAAGCCTTACTGAAATCAGTGTAGATGATGTCAGTCTGAATTCTTTTTTTAACCCATAAATTACAAGCGAAGTAAACTCAAGAAGGTTAGTGGTTGTTGATCTGCGCTTTTCGAACCCAAGCTGGAAAGGCGAAATTATAGAACCACATAAATGTTGCAGTTGAGATGTTATGATTCTCCCAAAAGCTTTAGATATAGCGGATAATTTGGGAATACCTCTATAGTTTTCGACGTCGGGCTTACTCCCTTTCTTATAGAGAGGGATAATGTATGATTCTTTCCAAATGGTTGGGAAAGATGAAGTGTTTACGGACAATTCAAAAAGTTTTAAATTAGGTTTACATAGTGCTGCAGCACACGACCTGAACACACAAGCTGGAACACCATCAGGGCCCGGTGAGTAAGCCGGCTTGATAGTGTTAAGGTCGTTGAGAAGCGTATTTTGATGAAATTTTGAGTAGAAAAATTTGATGGGGCAACTGCATAACGGGAGAAATCAGAAATCACCTCGACTTCACATTTTTTAATCCAACACGAAAATTAGATCAACAGATCTGTTTATAGAATTGCGCAAACGATTAACCTGCCGTAAGGACATTTCATGTAGACCATTAATAAATTCGTTTGACAAAGACGGCAATAGAAAGTTTGAGTCTGATTTCGATGACCAATCGACATCTGGGAGATTAAAGTCCCCAAGAATTACTAAAAGGTCCCTATCAGAAAGTAGGGAGGAGATAGACTTAATAGCGTTGGGTTTGATAAATCAACAAGCTAGATATACGGGTTATATATGAACATGAAATAAAGATAGAAAATCTTCCAAATACAACTCTCACAGCCACCAACTCAATCCCCAAGATTGGAAATTTAATGCGTTTCGACGAAAGACCAGACTCAACAGCTATGAGTACTCCTCCTCCGATATGGGAAGCTCGATCACATTTGTAAGTAGTGTATTTGAAGATAAAAGTTGAAGAGTCTGAGATATCCGGCTTAGCCAGGTCTCAGTACAGCGCTAATTTGAAAATTAAAAGCAAGAGAATCTAAATACAGGTTAACGAGCTTAAATATAAGACCTATAACATTCTGGTAGACAAGAATTTAGTTTTTTGACATTTAGGCTATTGACTAAATAACTTTGTGTTTTTCGAGAAATCTCGACGTGATTCTACTTTAATAAGTTTCACTATGCTCTAACCATATTATGATCGAAAATTAGGTTCCACGAATAACTTTTTATACCCTGAACCTAATAATAATGGGTAAAAGGAATATAATGTATTTGTGCAAATGTATGTAACAGGCAGAAGGAAGCATCTCCGACCCCATAAAGTATATACATATGTATATTCTTGATCAGCAACAACAGCCGAGTCGATCTAGCTATGTCCGTCTGTCTGGCCACACGTATCATAACCTTTAAGATCTAGAGACTTGGAATTTTGACCGTAAGTCCTCCTAGTGCCCGCGCAGTACGAGTTTGTTTCCGATAATCGATAACTTGCCCCGTTTCCAAGTAATCGATAAAAATCTATATAAAAATCCTGTTTGTTTTTTTTGCTAGAGCCACCAAACTTGTCTTCTAGAATAGTATATCTCTATATATATAACTGTTTGTCCTCACTGACACTGACTGACTGACTGATTGGTGATCAACGAACAGCCCAAACCGTAAGAACTAAGAAGCTGAAATTTTCACTGTAGTTACCTTATGTGATGTAGGTGCACGTTAAGACGGGGTTTCGGGAAATTCCACCCACAAGTGTGGAAAAATCGCGAAAAACGTTTGTATGTAACTTTTTTGTTTACCATCCGATCGGCACCAAACTTATTTTCAAATATCTTTGTTCAAATTCATTTGAGGGGCGTTTCACACTTTTAGGAAAATCCATTCCTCGCGCTCAAATTCATTTCCAGAGATCTATAAGAATAATCATTTGATACGTGTTTCACACTTTTTGCAGAATCCAAACTTTTTCGGGTGGAATGCGACTCAAAGATTTTTTGTACGAAGTTTTAAATTGTGTCCGATTTGCTTCAAACTTATTTTCAAAGCTCTACATAAGAATGTAATGAATACGTGTTTCAGCGATTTGAGAAATTCCACTCGCAACAATGGTAAATTGGCGGAAAACGTTTGTATGAAAGTTAGTTGTTTACCGTCCGATCAGTTTCAAAATCATTTCAAATTTGTTTGAGAACATTGATTTTATAACATACGTGCCACGGGCAAGGCCGGGTTATACCCGCTAGTCTCTATATATAAAAATGTTTGTCCTCACTGACTGACTGATTGGTGATCAACGCACAGCCCAAACCGTAGGAGCTAGGAAGCTGAAATTTTCACTGTAGTTACCTTATGTGATGTAGGTGCACGTTAAGACGGCGTTCCGGGAAATTCCACCCGCAAGTGTGGAAAAATCGCGAAAAACGTTTGTATGTAACTTTTTTGTTTACCATTCGATCGGCACCTAACTTATTTTCAAATATCTTTGTTCAAATTCATTTGAGGGGCGTTTCACACTTTTTGAAAAATCCATCCCTCCTTGGTGCAAATGGGGGTCGAAGATTTGGTGGATGACGTTTTGTGTTCAAATTTATTTCCAAAGATCTACAAGAAAAATCATTTGAAACGTATTTCAAATTTTTCACAAAATCTAAACTGCTTCGGTGGAAAATGCATTTCAAAGATTTGTTTGGTGAATTTTAAGTTGTGTCCGATTTGCATAAAAGTTGTTTAATTTCCGTCCGATCAGTTTCAAAATCATTTTCAAAGCTTTTTGAAAACAATGATTTCATAAAATACGTGCCACGGGCAAGGCCGGGCTATACTCGCTAGTAATATATATATCAACATCTTTAATTTTATAGCTATCACCGCCTCCCCGCTACTACCTCATTAATCAAGTTAATAAACCAACTTGTGTTGTCCACCAATTAAAGCCAAAATTTGAATGCAATTGGTTTTTTGAGAATACTCAAATATTCTAGAGCATAATAAGATCTACTGTAGAAAATTTCATCAAGATTTCTGTATAAATGTACACACTCACATTAATGTGTGTCTTCGTTGAATTCTATCAACAGCATTGCAATTGCGATTGTATTGTTTTCTGTGCTGCTAATTAATCCGTTTTTGCATTAAGACTCAATTATTAATGAGGCTGTTGATAGAGGCAGCGGCAAGTAATTCTGTCAGTTGCGAGCTCGAACCCGACCGAGGGGACTTTATTTTTTTAATTTATTTTTACTTCTACTAAAACAAACGAGCACATAGCGCGAGCTGCATTTGGTTTTGGAAGAGGGTTCAGGGTATCCCCTAGTCGGGAGCTCCCTACTAAGGCTTCTTACATGTTTTTTAAAATGTTTTGATCATGCTCGGTATTTACGAGCTACTCTATTCTCTTCACATACCCCCAAATCTGTTAAGCTATTTAATCTTTGGCATGCCGAAGCTAATTAATATTCTTTGTTTTTTTATTTTTATAACATTTTGATTTAGATTATTATTAAGAATATTAGGTAATTTATTTCAAGTATATTGTAGCTCCTCATCTAAACCCATAATTTGTTTCTTTTCTTCTTATTTCCTTGTCAGGCAGTTTAACGTAATTGGCTCTTCTGACTGATGTCAGAGTCTCGGTATCACATTAGGAGTGAATGAACGGAAAAATAATATGTGTGCTTAGTTTGTCAATTGCAGAGTGATGAGGGGAGCGTATATTCAGGGTGTATGTGAATGTTTGTCAGCAGTTGTAGCGTGCTCTTTGGAGCTGGTCAGGATTTCGATATCGAATATCGATATTTTTATCGATTACTTGGAAACGGGGCAAGTTATCGACCATCGGAAACACTCGATCTGCGCGGGGACTAGGAAGACCTACAGCCAAACTTTCAAGTCTCTAGCTCGTATAGGTTCTGCGATCCTTTCGTTCATACATACGGACAGACGGACGGACGGACAGACAGACGGACATGGCTAGATCGACTCGGCTATTGATGCTGATCAAGAATATACATATGTATATACTTTATGGGATCGAAGATGCTTCCTTCTACCTGTAACATACATTTGCACAAATACATAATACCCTTTTAACCCATTTTCAATGGGTTCAGGGTATAAAAACTGCGGTGGTGCAGTGCCCCGGTACCCCATAGCAAGAACAAGGTTTTTTTATATACATGTTTATAAAATAATAAATAAATTTATAAATACCCTCCAACATTTAAACGGGTAATTGGGGTATAATGACCCAACAGTTGAGACATCTCCAAAACCGTTAGGTATACACATATATGTACATTCATAATCAGTATATCTGTCCATCTTGTCTGTGAGAATTTATCGATCACAGAAGCTATAATACTAATAGATAAAGAAGGTCTTAAAAATAGATAGGAGATTGAAAATAGGAAGTTTTTATTTCTACATTGCGACAGATATAACTATGGAAACATGTATCGGGATACACAGAATAGAATTTTAAATATAATTGCGGTACTTTTTTGCCGTGGAGGATTAAGGATTAAGGCCAAGGGTCTAAATATAGATGAAACATAAAATTTTCTCTTATAGCAGAGAATATATGTATATGAAATTTACGTACTGTTCGTTGCAAATCATATATACTATTATGATAACAAATAGTATTTTAAATTGTATAATGCCGAAAATGTATCTAAATAATTCCTGCTTATTTTATCCTTTAATATTTGTTGGAAGTTGTTGTGTTGCCTTGTTTGGTGACATACACACATAGGAAGGCGACGACGCGTGTAAAAGTTTTTGTTGTTGCATAAAATTGGGGGCTGCTCAGCTGCTTAAATCAGTGGCGTTGGCTCGTTTATCGCATATTAAATTGTGTTGTGTAAGATAAGTCCTTCTTAACTCTACTCATGATTACCGCATTTTGCTTTAAATTTCCCTTACGCACACACATATCGAAACAAGCACATATATTGACGCTGAGGCTCAGAATTTCTTGCTAAGATTTTATCACGCCAAGTGTGTTTTTCGCAAAAAGCCCAAGCAACCCAGATTCCTAAGTTGAAGAAGTCTCGAAAGGCGTCGAGGGTTAGCGGGCGTACCTGCTGAGGAAGAGGATGAGACGACCCCAAAACAGAAAAGTGCCTTTGGCGCATTTGGCAACCCGTAGCCGTACTCCCAACAAAAACTGAGTTACTCGCCCCTTTTGTTTATGGCATATCCTAACCAACTAAGGGTATAACGGCTATACAAGTATATATTTTTTTCTAAATTTTGGTTTAAATATTTTTTATATAGAAGGATAATTTAGTGCATGAATACGTGGTAAGCCTAAAATAAAATATTGGTTGAAGAATAAAAAATTGGATTTCTCCTATAATATTAATTATTTCTACATATTATTGCTCTACACCCAATTAACTTCTTGAGTTTTACAAGTATTGCCTTTAACTAAACTCTTGTGGAAGAGAATTCTAAGCTCCCCAATCGGCTTTCTGGTGCTTAATTTTCTATTACTTATTCCACTTTTAAAAACTTTTTCTTCTCAATTTTGTGTAGAGAAAGAAACTCTTGCTGTCTTAAAATTTCTAAAAAAAAAAAAATGTGCTCGACTGCAAAAAATAAACTTTTTTGGCTTTTTCCACGGGCTTTCCGGCCTGTCACATGAGCAGATCAGATTAAATAAAACTTTTGCTTTTGCACCTAATTCCCTAGCAACAGCACCTGTCACACAAAGAATCGTGTATTGTTTGTCATGTGGCAAAATATACGCGTTGATTGCGGTTAATAATGACACTTTAGATAAACCCAAACATTTAAACGTCCGGAAATTACCACGCATGTATGCAGAGGAGTCACAAGATAAATTGGGAGCACTTTGGGCTCAGTTATCTTAAGGCGCATCTGCCATTTGGGTGTTATATTAATTAATAGTATAAGATCATCATTGGTAGCCCTAGCTATGTTATTACAGTGTCTCTATGTTTTTTATGAGAGTATGATAAGTAGATATCGATAAGGAAATAAATGTTAATTCGATAAGAATAAAGAGGGTGCCAATATGGAGTGTGAGGTCAGTCTGTCTACAGCGCTAAAAGTAAGATAACATATGTATGTATGTAACAAGAACAACCCGAAAATAAGTTAAATAAAGTAATACTAGATACTACTACAATATCAGAAGTGGGTAATCCCATAATAATGGAAAAAATAAACATAAAGGATGTGTCAATAGCAACATTGAAGAGTTGGTTATTATTAAATTTGCCAACAGAGGGAAAACTGAGTTGCTTGCATTCAAACTGGAGCGTTGATGCTAGCCAAGGAATCCTATTTGGAATTTACTGGGGAAAGTGAGGTACGTAAATGGGTAATGCAACTCTCCAATGGGGCCAAAATCTACATGCTAAATGAGATGCAGCAGCACTTACTTTGTATAAGCAAACTGAAAGGTGGTGCTTTGAAGTGGTTGCTTGCAGACCTTATGCGCATCATTGCTCCGATTGACCAGATGCTAAGCCAATTACCGTTGGCGTTTGGTGGAGGATTTTCAAAGTCGGAACTAAGACAAAAGTTTGAGGATCGGGTTTTGAAACCAGATGAGGTGATGCCACATACTTTAGCGAAAAAAACATATTTTACGTGCGTTTGCAGCTTTAAAGTTACCAATTTAACGGGCACGAAACAATGTTAAGAAACAAGCTGCACAGGAAGCACAGGCAGGCACACAAAAACGCTGCTACAACTGTAATGTCCAGGCTCATTGGGCCAAAGATTGTTTAAAGCTTAAACGGGAGCCAGGCTCTTGCTATGCGTGCGGCTCAAAGAATCATTTAATAGCAGGATGTCCAAATAAAAATTTTGCTATTGAAATCAAATATGTGAGATACTTAACAATTCAATAATTCAATAATTGCAGAATGCCTCATAGACTTTGGCAGCCCTATTTCATATTTAAAGGAAAAGTTTGTGCCATTAGAAGTGAAGAGTATGCCAGATGGAAAATTGTATGTAGCTTTAAATGAAAAAATCTTATGTTATATAAAGAAAAAGTTAATAAATATTTTTTAAACCCTGAACCAATTGAAAATGGGTAAAAAGGGTATAATGTATTTGTGCAAATGTATGTAACAGGGAGAAGGAAGCATCTCCGACCCCATAAAGTATATATATTCTTGATCAGCATCAACATCCAAGTCGATTTAGCCATGTCCGTCTGTCTGTCCGCCCGTCCGTCTGTTCGTATGTATGAATGCAAGGATATCAGAACCTATAAGAGCTAGAGAAATTTTCGCTAAAGGTGCTCTTAGTCCATGCGCAGATCGCGTTTGTTTTCGACAATCGATAACTTGCCCCGTTTCCAAGTAATAGATAAAAATCGAAATAGAAATCCTGTTTTTTGAGCAATTTTCGTAAATAATAAGGATTATATATATGTATATACCAAGTATCTTTAATTTGATAGCCATCGCCACCTCCCTGCTACCACCTAAAAGCTATAAATCATGTTAGTAACCAACTTATATTGACAACCTAATAAAGCCACAATTTAAATGCTATTGTCATTTTGAGAAAACACGGATATTTTATAGTACAATAAGATCTACTACTGAAAATTTCATTTCGTTAAGAAACACGAATGAAAATGTGTTTTGGCCTGCAAACACGTGCAGCAGCAATCGCAAATTCCAATAATTTCTGTATACATGTACACACACATGTTCATGCGCGTCTTCTTTGAATTCTGTGCTGCTATTTTAGTTTGATTTTTTATCATTAAGTTTGAATAATTATTGTGGCTGTTGGGTAGTGGCGGCGGCAAGCATCGAAGTACGAGTTCGAACCTTGCTGAGCAAACCATTTTTTTTTCTTGGCTGATGTAGCTGTTGCGTAGAGGCGGCAGCAAGTAGTGCGGTCAGATGCGAGTGCGAACCCTGCCAAGGGAACATTTTTTTTTTTTTATTTTATCTTTATTACTACTAAGCAAACGAGCGCGTAGTGCGAGCTGCATTTGGGGTTGGAATATCCCCTAGTCGGGAGCTGCCGACTATAACCTCTTACTTGTTTATTATTATGCTATATATTTAATTAATAAGCTTGACATACATATTTTAAATAACGCTGGCCAGTTCACCTTGCCTACTTCCAAGAAAGGTCTACAAGTATATAAAAGAGCAGAATTTGAACCTGCATGCTTGTTGTTCAGTTGATTAAATGAATAGGTCATTTAGCTGCGCTGAATACTACTTACCCATTCAAGTAGAGATTCATTTTTAAGTGTATAATAGCCGCAAGGTATTTTCATTATAACTTTGTTGTAGATTCTATACTGCCTTTTTAAAATATGCATACCACAGATATATACAGAATTTAAGCGAGAGCTGCTAATAAAGCCACAAGACCAACCCCAGAAACAAATCTCAGGCAAAGGCCAACAGATGACAAGTGCACTTAATGTTTGCCAACATGTATTTTAGTCTAACATGTACATCGGTTTGTGTGTTTGTGTGTGCGTGTGGACTTGTGTGTTTGTTGACTGTGAATTCCCAGCGGACCAACACGCGAGCCTTTAAGGCAATTGCGCTTAGCGCTCTGACAGTTGCGTGTATAAGTGTGACTGAAGTATGCCCTTTGGTAGAACAAGAGTTGCTGCCAGTTCGACATTGCTAGGAGGATTGCATGTTCTTGACACTTATTTGAATTTCACGTAAACGGATAATCAAGGTTACAAATACAAGCCCAAATAGCCCTACGGGCATTATTATCATTATTATCTCTCCTCAAGGATATATTCAATGCGTCAAATTTGAAAAAAAAAAAAAAACAACTAAGGAGCTTATTTGACACTGGCTATCATACAAAAACAAGTGGGAGGCTCTAGTCGGGTGCTCCCGACTAGGGAATACCCAAAACCCAACACCAAATTCAACAAAAAAAAATGTCTTCTCGATAGGTCTCGAATCGAAATAGGCCACATCATTTGCACTAAGTCTTAATAAGAAACAAACCTCTACTTCCTACAACAAATGCAGCTAGCGCTACGCGCTCGTTCGCTTTAGTAGTAATAAAGAAAAATTAAAATTAAAAACAAGTAAGTGGGTATAGTCGGGAGTTCCCGACTAGGGTATACTCTGAACCCTCTTCTTCCGACAGGTGAAATTGCTCAAAAAACAGGATTTCAATATCGATTTTTATCGATTACTTAAAGCACTGGGCAAGTTATCGAATATCGGAAACAAACTCGATCTGCACGGGGACTAGGAGAAGAATATATATACTTTATATATACTTTATAGGGTCGGAGATGCTTCCTTCTGCTTGTTACATACATACATTCGCACAAATACTTTATACCCCTATTACTCATTTTCAATGCGTTCAGGGTATAAAAAACGGATAAAAATTTCAGCACAGATAGAATTCAATAAAGACGCGCATGAATCTGTGTGTGTACACGTATACAGAAATTCTTGCAATTTAAGCTAACTGCCCCACGCTCGTGGCCAGCCAAAACACAATTTCTTAAATAACTTTTGTATTTCTTAACCGATCTTGATGAAATTTTCAACAGTAGATCTTATTGTACTATAGAACATTCGGGTACTTCAATATCAAATGACAACTGCATTAAAATTGCGACTTAAATTGGTGGGCAATACACATTGGAGTTTTTACTTGATTAATTGTGATTAGCGGGGTGGTGGCGATAGCTTTAAAATGAAAATGATTGATATATGTATATGTATATACTATTCTAGAAGCTACATGTCAAGTTTGGTGACTCTAGCTCTTAAAACCTAGAGATTTGCTTCAAAAACACGATATCGATATCGATATTGATCGATTACTTGTAAACGGCAAGTTATAGATTATCGGAAACAAACTCGTACTGCGCGGGCACTAGGAGGACCTACGGTCCAAATTTCCAGTCTCTAACTGATAGGTTTTGATATCCGTGCATTCATACATACAGACGGACGGGAAGGCAGACGGACATGGCTAGATCGACACGGCTGCTAATGCTGATCAAGAATATGTATACTTTATAGGGTAGGAGATGCTTCCTTCTGCCTGTTACATACATTTGCACAAATACATTATACCCTTTTTACATATTTTCAATGGGTTCAGCGTATAAAAAAGCAATTCCCTCAAGAAGCATTTGTTTTTGATATGAAGACAAATCATGTACACCCGGAACGAAACTGTCAAGAATACAAGACGCTAACCGTTCGAGTAATATTTAGTTATTGAAACATTCACTTCTAGGCATTTTCATAAACGTCAATTTCCGTACAATTTCACCAATTTCTCGACAAATCCTGCCAGCACCTCGATTTTCTTGCGAAAAGGGTAAGCGGGCATTTTCCAAATAAGCGTCGATAAAAGCGCTAATTACATGAGAATCAACTGTCGGAATTCATTTTGTTTCCTTCTGTACGACTGTGTGTGTCTAATTAAGTATGTTAATTTATTTTTTACGTTTCAATGAATTTCAATCTGCGTTCTGAGAGGACGCCATGAGCCGAACTTATATAGTCCTCCAAAAGCATGCATTGACTCAATTTCTTCCCTCCGTTTTCCATTTTTGGCATTTCTGTAAATGGTCCTAATGAAGGCCAGTCTTAATCCTCCTGTAATCAACACCAATAAAGCAAGGACCATTAAGAAGGCAAATTACGCTAGATTAGTAAGCAGAAAAAAGATTTGTGGCTATGTGAGTCTGATTAATAAAATATTTCAGATTTCCTTCGAATGGAGCTCTAGTTTATAAATGATTGTACGCGGAAATTTTCGCTGTGACAAATAAATAACCTTTTTTATCTCCCTTAGGGCCGAAATTTAACACCGAAACAGATTGTATCCAAATATAATAGCGTATTTTAACCAATAACAGTATCTTTTAACAGTTTTATATTAACCAACCGACTCTTATAGTTTTCCCTAAGCGAGAGTTTGATTAAAATATATTTGTCTTTTAACAAAATATTTTTTTGATCGATTGCATCATAATTACTACCAGCCCGCTTGAAAAACTTATTTAGATCTTATTTCTGCTCTGGTCCGCATCAATAAAATTTGGATAAATGTTAAGGGTATTTTTAAGCTTAGCTTATTGAGGGGCTGCAGAAAATATTTTCAACCCAAGGAATGCCAAGGAAAATAGTGCAGCAAAGAAAGACGCATTACAAACAGAACCTGGTAATCAATCCAAAAAATCGCAAAAGTTAGCTTGTAATTTAATGACCAACAAAGACATTCCTTTTACCCCCTAAGTGAAGTCCGTTCCGAAAACATCCCACACCTTAGCGTTGTACAAAATTGCATTTCGCTCTTTTGCCAACTGAAAAGAGCAAAAGACAAAGTTTTCTTTGGCAATTTGTTTGTTTGCTTTTTGCATCGTTCACTTTGCAAACTTTGGCAGCAAGACAAAACTTAAATGGGCTCCATGTATTGACTGAATCAGACTGCAGCTTATTGTTCTAGCTGATATTTGGATCCATCGAACAGAGCTGCCAAGGCTGCATTACAGATTTATTGATTGAACGAAAAAGTGGTCTACGTACAAACATTTAAGTTGGCCTGTCTTCAGTAGCCAGTTAATTAAAACTGGAGCAGTGGGTTAACTATTTCTTTTAGTCCCGGCAAGGAATGTAAATGCAAAGGTTGCTATCGCATTTTTTAAAACTAGATGTTTTTATTATTTTTTTCGCTTTGTATTTAATATGACTCAAGATTCAAATCAACTTCTCCCGTGCCGAGTACAAAATTTTTCAATATAATTAAAGAGAAGTTATCGGCTATCGGACCTGCGCGAGACTAGGAGGACCTTCAGCTAAAATTTCAAGACTCTAGCTCTTATAGGTTCTGATATCCTTGCGTTCATACATACGGACGGACGGACGGACGGACAGACAGACAGACGGACATGGCTAGATCGACTCGGCTATTGATGCTGATCAAGAATATACATACTTTATGGGGTCGGAGATGCTTCCTTCTGCCTGTTACATACATTTGCACAAATACAATATACCCTTTTTACCCATTTTTAATGGGTTTACCCATTTTTAATGGGGTATACCCTGAACCCTCTTCTTCCAACACCAAATGCAGCTCGCGCTACGCGCTCGTTTGATTTAGTAGTAATAAAGAAAAATAAAAATAAAAAAAATTGTTGCCTTGGCAGGATTCGAACTTGCAACTAACCGCACCACTTACCGCTGCCACTACTAAAGGGCCAAACCAATAAATCAGCTTTGATGAGAAAAAATTAATTAAAATAGTAGCACAGAAAACAATACAATCGCAATTGCAATGCTGTTGATAGAATTCAAAGCGAACACGCATGAATGTGTGTGTGTGTACATGTATACAGAAATTCTTGGAATTTGCGCAGCAGCTATGCTGCTAACACGTGCGACATAACTTTTGTGTTTCTTAAGCGATCTTAATGAAACTTTCGACAGTACATCTTATTGTAGAATAGAATAAGGAATATTTGTGTATTCTCAAAAATTCAATAGCATATAAATTGTGGCTTAAATTGATGGGTAATAAGTTGGATAACTTGATTTATAGCTTCAAGTTGGTAGCGGGGAGGTGGCGATAGGTACAAAATGATAGATACTTGATATATGTATGTATGTATATATACTATTCTAGAAGCTAGTTGTCAACTGTGGTGACTCTAGCTCATATTATTTGCCGAAATTGCTCAAAAAACAGGATTTCAATATCGATTACTTGGAAACGGTGCAAGTTATCGAATACCCGAAAAAACTCGATCTGCGTGGGCATTAGGAGGACCTACAGCTAAAATTTCAAGTTTCTAGCTCTTATAGGTTCTAATATCCTTGCGTTCATACATACGGACGGACGGACAGACGGACATGGCTAGATCGACTCGGCTATTGATGCTGATCAAGAATATATATATTTTATGGGGTCGGAGATGCTTCCTTCTGCCTGTTACATACATTTGCACAAATACAATATACCCTGCTTACCCATTTTTAATGGGTTCAGGGTATAAAAAAAAGCCGCCATCACATTAAGAACACCACGATAACTTCAATATTTCATTTTGGTGATTACAAGAGCGTCACCTCACGCGCAGTTCCGTTATTTCTGTTTCCGTTTGTCGCTGCGTCGCACGCACACACGCACACACACACACAAACAACACGTACTCAAGATTTTTGTATTTTTTAGTCGTTCTTAGGCTCAGCCCAGCTCTCCACACACACACAGTTGCGAACGTAAAATATTCAAATTGAAAGGACTTATGTAGACACGCCATCATGCTACATTGCTGTCTGTATGAATAGGGGAAGGGAAGCAAGCCCTTCCGACATCGCCTAGTCAGTTTCTACTTTCGGTGCGACCATTGCTGTACTCTTTAGTTTGACAGTGACTGCCATTTGTGACAACAGGCACGTACCAATCGGTTGTCCTTGGAGCTTCTGCTCTTGCTTCAGCACTTGTTGTTCGGGCATTTTACATTCTCATCACAGTACAGACACAAACACATACACACTCATGCAGAGCAGAGTGGCGACAGTTACCTGAGCAAGAACAAAAATCGTACAGATAGCAACAACGATGTCAAGTACACCTCCCATCGCTTCCCTTTTCCATCCATCCATTTAAAACAATTTTAAAATAATAAAAAATAGTCGTGACTAATATTGTTATTTCTTTGAATTAGTTTCCAATGTGGCAGTTTGGCTTTCGAAAACGTCACGGAACCCCGGAGCAACTAAACTGAGTGGTCAATTTTGCACTAGAAGCCATGGATCGCAAGGAATATGTGGTGGCAGTGTTCTTGGATATTCAACAAGCCTTCGATAAAGTATGGCACCCTGGACTTCACAGCAAATTAAAGAACCTCTTAACTCCACAATTGTTCCAGTTGTGCGCACCGGAGTCCCACAAGGCAGCGTCTTCGGTCCCACTCTCTACACAATTTACACAGCTGATATGCCAACAACCAGCTCGGTTACAGCAGTGGACAGGGAGGATGTCCTTATAGCTACGTATACAGATGACACTGCTGTGTTGACCAGGAGTCCTCTAATAGGCACTGCCACAGACGCGTTACAAGAATACCTGGGTAGCTTCCAAGCATGGGGCTTAGAATGGAACATCAGCATCAATAGTAGGAAATTTGCAAGTGTCACATTTGCTACTAGGAGAGAGTTCTGTCCAGGAGAAATGTTGCTCGGCTCCACTTTAAAGCATGAACCCGCACACAAATACCTCGGAAACATTTTGGACAGAATGCTCGCGTTCAGCAGGCATGTATCGATGGTCCAACAAACATTTTTGTCTAAAGCTACAAAGATGACATAGCTTCTTTCTGCTAAAAACAAGATCTCTCTAACAAGCAAAGTAAGTATATAAAAAACAATACTGAGTCCTATATGGATGTGTTCGCTGCAAGTGTACGGGATTGCAAAATACCACCTCAACAAAATAAGAGTATCACAGAGTAAAATTCTGAGAAGCATTAGTAATGCTCTTTGGTATATGCGTACTAGGGACATCGAGAGAGACCTAGGAGTTCCCAAAGTAGGATACGTAATCCGTCAGCATGCCAAAAGATACTCTGAGCGCCTTCGCTCTCATCCCAACCCACTAGAAATGCACCTTACTTCTCCTGGAAGAACAAGAATAAGGTGCTCCATTTCAGGAGTCTGTCACTCTAGGGAAAAAAGAGTAGACTTAAACGGTGGCATTCACTGGATATTCCTGACAGGGTTCTAGAAGACATAACTCATTGATAAGAGAGCATACATTTTAACGCATAAATTTCAGCCAACCTTTTTACCAGAGCCTAAGGAATCTAAATCTGATAGCAAAAGGTATGTTTTATATTTTAAATTTTAAAATACATACATATTGTTAATATAATCAACTAAAATATCAATATTTGAACGACTTAAGAAAGCTTATCTGGATGATGGCATCTTTGATATTTATTTATTTTGGTCAGTCAAATACAAGGAGGAGGTATAGCATAATATATTATAGGAAAATTAAATTGAACGTTCTTTAGTGAATCAGCTGAATGACGATAATAAGTATATATTATACCTTACTTCTCAGCAATATTAGCTCAGATTACTGTTATAATTGGCATTCCTTTTCGTATTAGCACCCATAAAAAATGTCTGGATGTTTTGTAATCGCAGAAAAAATAACAGTTTCAATAGTAAATGATTATCAAGTTGGCAACCAAATGAACCAATTAATAACTTCAGATACCGTTGCAGCAGCAACAATAAGTGTTGTTTTTAATTTTTTTTTATTTTTTTATTTTGCCTTCAATTAAAAGTTAATTTTGAGCAAGCTACACACCCAGTGGGATGAGCATTGGGAATTGTTATTGGATTCGTGAAAAAAACAAATTGATGTGCAATTCATTAAAATGACTTCGCTTCATTGGCTGCCATTAAAGCGTGCCTCTGTTCAAGTTGAAGTATCGATTAAAAATCCTTCGAAGAAGGAAAAAAAAATTGGCATATAATATGTGCATCAATATGTGAATGCATAAATATATTATGTAATATACAATAATATATAATATATAATATATATATATATATTTTTATATATATATATATATATATATATATATATATATATATATATATATATATTTAAAAAAAAAATTATAAAATATGCATTATTTCAGTTAGAACATGCATATTCATTCATATATATAACGTGCAGATCTGTGTAAGACCCCTTTTATTATTATTTTAAAGAAATGTTTAATTTTGACATATCGCGGACAATTTCTTTTTTCGGAGCGGGGTTCTTCGAAATTTATTATTTATGCACATATTGCCGCAAATCAAATGACATCCTTCCTTATGTGTATAAACAAAGACCACAACTAGAAATACAAAGCACAATAAATAAGCAAAAATATGCAAAATATTTATGAATCCGGCTCGCATGGGATTGAAATTAAAATATATGCACATTGTTAAATAATTCAATTATTGCGTATACGACACGCTATCCAAATGGAATTATAGCTTTTCTATTCTAGTTGGGTTGAATATATATTCTTATCGGTTCTAAATCAAAAGAGAAATAATAATATGACTTATGTGTAATTGGCAAAATTGGTATGCGTCTTAATAAAACTCTTTAAAGTCCAACAAACATTCGTAGCACCCGTTTAGCTATACGAACATCTGGTCTTAAAGGGGAAAGACACAAATTATCCAAAAATCAGACACTGCCTGACGAGGCTTAAATTAAATTTCAACTAAACAGTTAGTGTCTTTCAATATCAGCCCAAACTGTCACATAACGTGCGGCCCCTGTCAGGGCGGCTAACGGTTCCGGTGACCGCGTCTTGATTTTAGCTTTTCAAACACTGCGCCTTTCAATGAAATGAATTAACTGGAAAATTCATTTATTTTTGATCGTTTTCATTTTTGTTCAAGTTTCTTTATTATCATGGGCAACTGTAACTGTAATTGGTTTCCGGACATAAAATCCTAGGGCTAATGTCTATCCCAAAGCCTGAGGACCATCAGTTAGTCATATTTGCGTTTATCTTTGCACATAAAAACGAATATTTTTACCTAATTGTATTCAATCACAGCAAATTGGATTGTTTGACACTCGGCTTATAGTATCGGGTTTCTTGATTGCAGCTTCGCAGTCAAGAGCAGGAACAGGAGGTGCTCAACTGGTTCTCTGCGGTGAACGGCCATGGTGGACGCCTATTAACACCCTCAGGTATACACGCATAGCCACAGACACGCCCGCAGCTACACAAAAAATAAATAAGTTAAAACAATGTTGATTTGAATATTTATATCTTTTGGTGGTTTTTATAATTAAAGAACGGCAATCAGCAGTTATGAAATAAATAAATAAATAAATTTTAATATAACCATCATGTTTTTTTTCCACGCAATGTTTTTTCCTGCCTTCCCATTGGAATTTCATTATTTTAGCTGTTAATTAGGATAAACACTGGAAAACCGCAGACCACTCATCAGTTCTTAAGCATCCAAGCCAAATAGGGGTATACCCCAACACTCTCACACACACATCCACACACTGACAACTACTTATAATCCGAACCACCAACTTTTTGGCTTTATTTTTATTTAAACCCTTTTTATATCTCTATATATAACACTATTTGTGCTGACTGACTGACGGATTGGTGATCAACGCACAGACCGAACCGTAAGAGATAGGAAGCTGAAATTTTCACTGTAGTTACTTTATGTGACGAAGGTGCACGTTAAGACGGGGTTTCGGGAAATTCCACCCGCATGTGTGGAAAAATCGTGAAAAACGTTTGTATGAAACATTTTTCTTTACCATCCGATCGGCTTTAAACGCAATTTCAAAGATCCTTGGGAGAATTTACGATCTTGGGTGTCAAATGCGGATCAAAGGTTTACTAAACAAAAATTTATTATTCAGCTTCACGGCAAGACCAACACATGCGGAAACCGTTGATTCCAACACTTGCTTCTTTATTCGATGCACTTAAAACATAATTTTAAATAAAAGTAGAGATCAAGTCGGGTAGATTTCTATCTTCCATGGGCGTGAAGAGTTAATATCTAAATATATATATATAAATAGTTAATATCTAAAAATTTAAGCATAAAACATACCACGGACAAGGCCGGGAAATACCCGCTAGTGTACAAATATATTGTGATCCCAACTATTATATATTGCAAGTTATATAAACAAAAATGGTATTGCATACAAGTTCATTGTTGAAACCTGCAATAATTGAACAATAAAATGTATGTATTTTTCGTAATAAGGACCTTTGGGTGAGTGTATATAGTCTAAAAAGTTTTCCATCCTTTATTTCAATCAATATTTTTAGGTTTACTAAGAATTTCGCTGAGAATTTGAGGAATAAAGATACGTAATGAGCTTTACGGCAGATTGAATCTTAATGCAAGGTATTTCCTAGTTGGGAAATTTCGACAAGAGTACTCTAATTTAGTTTTCGGATTTTGTCATACATTGTGGTCACACTATATGTTACAAATGGCCCTTTAACTATTTATTTCATTAAATTAAATTGATTTTTTATGTTGTTCACTAATTTTTGTAATAACCCGATGAATAGAAGTAAAATAAAAGGGAATTTAATATTTTTTTATATTCTAATTTCTTATTATTATTTTATCTTTACTTCAGATTACTAGTTGACTTTCTATGGCAATAAGATTTATTATGCATATCGACAAGAATTACTTGTAACTACTTGTCTACTGTTTTTGGCGATGAATCAAAGGGGGCTAAATCTCTATATATAAAACTGTTAGTCCTGACTGACTGACTGTTTGGTGATTAACGCACAGCCCATACCGTAAGAGCTGGAAGCTGAAATTTTCACTGTAGTTACCTTATGTGTGGATTTCCACCCGCAAATGTGGGTAAATCGCAAATACGTTTGTATGAAACTTGTTGTTTACCACCCGATCGACCTCAAACTCATTTTCAAAGATATTTGCTCAAATTTATTTGAGGGGTGTTTCACACTTTTCGGCAACCACTTCACCATTCCTCCTTGGTAGAAATGGCGCTCAAATTCATATCCAAGGATCTATATGAAAAATCATTAGAGCATGCTTCACATTTTTCGAAAAAATCAAAGCTTCCTCGGTGGAAAGTGTGATTCAAAGTTTTTATTGATGAAGTTTTAAGCTTAGTCCGATTTGCTTCAAACTTAAATATTTTCTGCGATTTGGGAAATTCCACCCGCAACATTGGTAAATTGAAGGAAAATGTTTCGTAACATTCCGATCATTGTCAACAAAATTTTAAAACCATTTCGAGAAAATTTATTTAGCAAGTGCCACGGGCAAGGCCGGGTTATACCCGCTAGTATACAATATGTATTTGTTTTAGTAAAATATACTGAAATTTGTTATGTATATTTGATTTGTTAAATAGCTTTTAAGGTCGCTGTTGTTTTATACGCCATTTGTGTGTCTTTAATTGTGTGTCGTCAGGTTTTTAAAATTTTTATACCCTTCCAGAGTGTATTATAATTTTGTCGTGAAATGTGTAACGCATAGAAGAAGACATCTCCGACCCCATAAAGTATATATATTCTTGATCAGTATCAACAGCCGAGTTGATATAGCCATGTCCGTCTGTCCGTCTGTCCGTCTGTCTGTTTCTATGCGAACTAGTCTCTCAGTTTTAAAGCTATCTTTATGAAACTTTGCAGAAGTCCCTCTTTCTGTTGCACGCAGCTCATATGTCAAAACCAGCTGGATCGGACCACTATATCATATAGCTGCCATAGGAACGATCGGTCGAAAAGTAGGTTCTTGTATGAAAAACATTTTTGTTTATAAAGATTTCTTGACTAAACTCGGTATTTATTAGTTTTACTACGCTCCCCATACATATGCAAAATCCTATTAAGATCGGACAACTATATCATATAGCTGCCATAGGAACGATCGGTCGAAAATTAAGTTTTTGTATGGAACATTTTTATGTTTTTCAAGATATCTTGACCAAACTCGGTATTTATTAGTTTAACTAAGCTCCCCATATATATGCAAAATTCTATTAAGATCGGGCAACTATATCATATAGCTGCCATTGGAACGATCGGTCGAAAATTAAGTTTTTGTATGGAAAATTTTTATGTTTTTCAAGATATCTTGACCAAACTCGGTATTTATCAGTTTAACTAAGCTCCCCATATTTATGCAAAATTCTATTAAGATCGGGCAACTATATCATATAGCTGCCATAGGAACGATCGGTCGAAAATTAAGTTTTTGAATGGAAATTGTTTATGTTTTTCAAGATATCTTGACCAAACTCGGTATTTATTAGTTTTACTACGCTCCCCATATATATGCAAAATCCTATAAAGATCGGACAACTATATCATATAGCTGCCATAGGAACGATCGGTCAAAAATTAAGTTGTTGTATGAAAAACTTTTTTTTTTGACAAGGACATTGACGTATGCCAGACAGAAGCAAGCACAAAGTGCTTAGAATTCGTGATAACCGAAAAGGATCGGCCTGCAAGGGTATTTAATCTTCGGCGTGCCGAAGATAGCCCTTCTTTCTCGTTTAAAATTGGTTTGGATTTGTTTGGTTTGCATATTTTCTATGATTACCCGGCCTGAGAAGCAACACAAGCTCTTGAAACAGACCCATTGTCAGACCGCTAAAAGGTTGTGATCGGCAACACAGATAACTTTAAAGGAACTCAAATTGATGATATATGAAAAGCCAGGAAACGAAAAGTGTAGCTTTTATTATAACTATTATAATTATAATAATTATTATTATTTTTATTTTTGCTATTATTATTATTATCATATTAATATTATTATCATTATTATATCCTTGTTTTCAGCTGTCGCTTCAGATTGGTATTATTTATAAACAACTGCTGATTCCTGTAACTGATGTATTTATTTCTCTAAGGGCTTATCTGCAGTTTGGCTAATTTGTGTTGCTTTTATAGTGTTGTTAGCAATTCGCGTGTCTACTTCGTCTCTTCTAGGAAAATGCTTGACCTTTATTTGCTGGCCAGAATTTCTAACGATTTCCAAAATAAATGCAAGCCACAAAGAGAAGAGCTGAACACGGGTTGGCCGGAGGTTGGTGGTGAGCGCTGAGCGGGAATCAGGCCGAAGTTAATGGCAGCAACAAATACAGCTGTTTTCTGTATTATTATTAGACTTAAACATGCAAGGGCATATATTTTGCTGCCGGCCACATTGTTTTTGTGTTCGGTGATGCGGTTTGCAGCAGAACTTGCACAAAATATTTCGGGCTAATTGCTAAAACTTTGTAATAATTTATAGCTGCAATGCAGTGTTTAAACTAGGGACGATTTCATGGCACATTCTCCTCCGGAACTCATACCCAAACCAAGACTTTAAAGTATTTGAAACAGTTCATATCGAACAGAAAGTTTGTAGGCAACTAAGCGGATTGTCAGCTGCTGTCGATTGGCATTCGTGATCTACATAATGAACCGAATTTTGGGCAGGTCCTGGAGCACTTCAAGCATATTTCATGGTCAACTGCTACCCGACTCTGGACTGTAAACAAAGCAATGAGGCAAATGACACTAAGTCAAGCGCGTTAAACAGTCGTTCCTATACTTTACCCACTCTCTTACACACCCGTTGGCTATTCTCCCTGTTACCCCACAAGCGACTAGAGCAATAATTGCCAGCCGACTGCTTGCAGTATATACTAAGCTGAAGCTCAGAGCCAGAGCCAGAGCCAGAGCCAGAGCCAGGGTAAAAACCACAATCAAAAACAGGAACCGAAGTCCTAGTCGTAGTTGTTGATTTTTTTTTTTACCTGAAACCAAGTACGCCAAAAACCAGAGGAGAGCCCAAAAGCAAAGGCAAAGCCATGCAACAATCCGTGTAATAATTGAATAAGCTGTTGATCGGGTGTGAGGTGTATTTCAACGGTTATGAACATGTAAAGTCGAGCTTAAAAATTTAATTGAAAATAGGAAATAGAAAAGGAGGAGAAAAAGAGCATGAGATAAGTAAAAAATATAAGAAATAAAAAGCAGATTCGAACATTATGTTTCAATCCTAACTTGTAAATTAAAAAAATGTTACTTTATAAAATCAAGTTATCATATAATAAAATTTGTCATGGAACCAGACTAACTTAATAATTCGTAGAAAATAAATTTTGACTACTGTGAGGATCCATTTCAACTCTTAAATATGTAAAACGTGAAAGAAAATGAAATTAGTTTTCGTAGAAAACTAAGCAGCTAAAGTTTTATCTGCTAATTAATGAACCGATTTTCTGGACTGGGAGAGTGGACCCTTTTAAATAGTTAAAAATTAAAAGCCAAATAAAAACCTTCTTGTACCGTGAACTTCTTCAGCTAACAGTTGGCAACACAATTTTACCAAGCTACTTAAACTTAGGGTATTTTGGATTTGGATTATTTTAACATAGATCGATTGAAAAATTGATTGGGAATGCTATTTTATCTATTTTTTTATTTGTTCGTTTGATTACAAAAAATATCTATGGTAATATTGTCTTTATGTTAATAAGCCATTTGGATGTCAAATGCATATAGTATGTTCGATTTTGGCTTGGGGACTAAATGCAGCTGTTCGATAGCTTCCCTAGAAATATGTACGTACTTACAAACATAACACTGCAAAAGGGTTTTTAATTATATGCATGCAGTTAATTTGGTCAGGACAGTCACTAAAATTGTCTGACTAGAGTTGAGCAAACCAAAAATTAATTGCTCTTGCATAAACCGTGTAAATTTGCACTGTAAATTCACTTGTTACACACACACACAATAACATCTACATACCTGTGTGTTATCCCGTCTGGCAATCGCCAGAAATCTGTTTAATCGTCGCTCTGTAAATCCTCTTCCCCAGCATTTGACCCTTCTAGAGTTGATGAATGCAAATTTGTAATTTTTCTAATGCTAATAAATCATAAAATACTTTCTTTTTCGCATATAAGTAATCCAGGGACAGCTTATGGCTTGATTTATGCGTTGAATTTTCTCAATAAACGGAAGCTCAGCATTTTGGCAATGCATTTTAAGCAATTCATACGGATATGCAAAATAATTAAATCAGTCATATATTAGTACAAGAGCGAAAAGCTGTCTTTGTATTACTCTAAAACAATATCAGACATCTTTAGATGAGCGCAAGTCCTTGTGGACCTGGCCAGAAATTGTTTGTCTGTCGCGCTTGTAAAGGAATATGTATTCAAGACAATATTTTTGTATACCCTGAACACATTGAAAATGGGTAAAAGGGGTATAATTTTTGGTGCAAATATATGTAACTGGCAGAAGGAAGCATCTCCGACCCTATAAAGTATATATATTTTTGATCAGCATCAATAGCCGAGTCGTCCGTCTGTCTGTCCGTCCGTCCGTCCGCCCGTATATATGAACGCAAGGATCTCAGAACCTATAAGAGCTAGAGTCTTGAGCTGTAGGTCCTCCTAGTACCCGCGCAGATCGAGTTTGTTTCCGATATTCGTTAACTTGCCCCGTTTTCAAGTAATCGATCAAAATCGATATCGAAATCCTGTTTTTTGAGCAATTTTGGTAAATAATAAGAGCTAGACTCACCATACTTGACATGTAGCCTTTAGAATAGTACGTATATATCAAGTATCCTTCATTTTGTAGCTATCGCCACCTCCCCTCTGCCACCTAAAAGCTATAAATCAAGTAAATAAACCAATTTCTGCAGCCCACAATATAAGCCACAATTTAAATGCAATAGACTTTTTGAGAATACTCAAATATTCTATGGGACAATAAGATATACTTTCGAAAATTGCATTAAGATCGGTTAAGAAACACAAAATTTATTTATTTTGGTTGCGCACGTGTTGTTGGCAGCAGCTAGCGTAAATTCCAAGAATTTCTGTGTGAATTCTACCAACAGCATTGCAATTACAATTGTAATGTTTTTTGTGCTGCTATTTTAATTGGTTTTTTTTTTTTCTGAGTAAGACTTAATTATTGGTGTGGCTATTGAGTAGAGGCGGCGGAAAGTTGCGCGGCTAGTTACGAGTTCGAATTCTGCTTGGGGAAATGTTTTTTTTATTTTTGGCTGGTGTGGCTGTTCAGTAGAGTCGGCAGCAAGTAATGCAGCCATTTAAGAGTTCGATCCACACACACCAACTAACGAGCGCGTAGCGCAAGCTGCAATTGGTGTTGGAATAAGAGGGTTCAGGGTATCCCATAGTAGGGAGCTCCCGACTAGAACCTCTTACTTGTTTTAACTTCTACCTGTGAGCCTTCCTTGATGTCATGATTATCAGATGGAAACGCGATACTTGACAGAGAGAGAAAGAAAAAGTGAATCGGATAAAGTCTCACAAAGAAAGAAAAGGAAAGAGGAAAAGTAAAAGGAAATATTGTGGAAGAGTGCTGTAGTGAGGCAGACACCCTGCACTTACATGCTTGCTTTTGTTTTCCTAATCCGAAAACTTGAATAAAAGCCATTAAATCATTAAAGAATATAATGTATTTAACCAAGCAAAAATATATATATATATAGTAAATGAAACAATTTTAATAAATTTCATTTGGTGCACAGTCTGGAAAATTTATCGCGCTGCGCGCTTTCGAGGTTCCAATGGAGCTCGGCGTTTGTGAATTGCTTGCAGTGGTTCAGTTAATTCAGTATCTCCTGGTTTTTTTTGTTTATTTAATTTTAAAAACCCAAAATATTAGTTTTTTTTCGTTAGTAAAAACACTTTATTGACATACTGTATATCTGCATATATATTCTATGCCATTTTTATATATTGATTACTTGTTCTGCAGACAGATTTTTCAATCAGCTGCAACTATATTGCATAACAAAAATGTATGGGTATGCGATATAGGAAAAGTCTTTTAAAATTGCAAGATATATTACTATTGGGTAGAAAATAAAAAATAAGTACGAGGTTCTAGTCGGGAGCTCCCGACTAAGGGATACCCTGAACCCTCTTATTCCAACACCAAATACAGCTCGCGCTACGCGCTCGTTCGTTTTAGTAGTTTTAAAGATAAATTAAAAACAAGACAGAAGGGCTATCTTCGGAACGCCGAATATTTACTTCCTTGCAGACCCAACCTTTTCATAATTCTTTTAGTGATTTACCGTATCTAAGAAGCACAGGAAAAATAGTTAATGCCGAGTATGGTTGGGGTTTTTTTTTTATTTTATTAATGGTCGACAAAACGAGGGTCTTCCTAATTATTCAATATATTATACATACATACATTATGAAAATGAAATGCCAAAAAGCTTAGTTGGAATACACTATTTTCTAATAGCATCACCGACCGATGGAGGTTTTGTTTGCCAGTCCGGCCAGCTGTGCCCCTTTTCTTGAAAAACAAAAAAGTTTTCCATACAAAAACTTAATTTTCGACCGATCGTTCCTATGGCAGCTATATGATAGCTGACTACTACTTTCGGACCACTGTCCGATGTAAATAAGATTTTGCATAAATGGAGGGAGCATAGTAGAAGTAATATATGCTGAGGTTGGTCAAGATATCTAGATAAACAAAACTGTTTTTCATACAACAACCTACTTTTCGACCGATCATTCCTATGGCAGCTATATGATAATACCCTCTGCAAGGGTATAAAAATTTCCCTTGGCAGGTATCGAGCTCGCAACTAACCGCATTACTTGCTGCCGCTTTTACCCACCAGCCACACCAGCCAAAAAAAAAAAACAGTTACCCCGGTAGGGCTCGAAATTCGCTACAGCCGACACCACTCGCCGCCAACTCTACCCAACAGCCACACCTATACTCAACTTTTAATGAAAATAAAACCAATTAAAATAGCTGCACAAAAACAACACAATCGCAAATGCTGTTGATAGAATTCGCATGTATACAGAAATTCTTGGAATTTGCGCAAACACGGGGGCTGCTAAAACATATTTTCTTTCGTGTTTCTTAACCGATTTTGATGACATTTTCTAAAGTACATCATATTGTACTAAAGAATATTCGTGTATTATCAAAATGGCAATTGCATTCAAATTGTGGCTTTTATTGTGGGCAGCATAAATTGGTTTATTTACTTGATTTATGGCTATGAGGTAGTAGCGGGGAGGTGGTGATACCTATGTATACCCTAAAGGGTAAAAGCTCTGTTTATATTGAAATTGGTGCTCCCCTAAGGTGATTTTTGGATCCAGTGATCATTTATGGACCAACCGGACATGTACCTGGCTGGAAAGCGTGACTTAGGGGAGGGATCTGTGCATTATGCGGTCTTTAGTTGAACATATCCCCTACTTAAATCGTAGCTGCGGTAGCGTTTGTCTCGAGGCGCTTAGCGACTATTATGCCGAGGATGATGCAGCTAAATTAGAAGTTTGCCTCTGGCCAGAGTACCTTGTTCACTGGAACTGGGATGATCATATTAATCCTGTTCTGCATGCCTGACTGTTTGATGGCTAACTATAATTACGACGATATGAAAGAAGTACTCACAAAATGCAAATGGAAACAAAGTCATCACTTCATTGGCGTTTCATACAGCTACTTTGGGATATAAGTATTAAAGGTAATATTTTTATACCCTGAACCCATTGAAAATAATTAAAATGGGTATTATGAATTTGTGCAAATGTATGTAACAGGTAGAAGGAAGCATCTCCGACCCCATAAAGTATATATATTCTTCCGTCTGTTTGTCCGTTCATCCGTTCGTCCGTCCGTTCGTATTTATGTACGCAAGGATCTCAGAACTAATCAGGAATTACTTTAGGTTTTTAGAGCTAGAGTCACTGAACTGGACATGTAAGTTCTAGAATAGTATACAAATATATCAAGCATCTTTCATTTTATAGCTATCGCCACCCCCGCCTACACAACAAAGCTATAATTCAATTAGATAAACCAATTGTAATTACCCCCTAATACAGGCACAACTTAAATGAAATTGTCTTTATAAGAATATATAAGATATATTTATATATATATATTACAGCGCCAATTGCAAGAATTTTTGTATACATGTACACACACATTCATGCGCATCTATCTAGTTGTTTAATATTGTATTGTTGCATTAAATTATTTAAATTAAAATTGAGCTGGTTGTTATTAGTTTCGGCAGCAATTATAAACCGCTCTTATATACATACATACATTTGTACATGCATATGTATGTCGTGCGGTAAATTGCAGTAAAGCGGAGTCTGCGTACATAAGCATATATACACATACATACAGACGCGTTGGCACTCGCTATCTGCATTCTGCTTGTGATTTGATTCGACTAACTTTTGCGCGCGCTTAAGAGTACAGTGCTGACAATAAGTCAACGGTCAACGAACTTTTGTGTGCAGTTTTATTCTGTTTTTTTTTTTTTTCATTTCTCCAGTTGCCATGGAAATCTCGTGTGCTAAATCGCTGTCCCAGCCCACAAACAGGGTGTCATTTTTAAAGCGCAAGGTGGCGTCCTCTTATGAGTGGCGCTACAATCTAGCCTCAACCAAACGCCCCTTGCCAATACTGATGAACTTGCATTGTCGGTGCTGCTCAAACGGATTGAAAAAATAGAATCTGCATTTGAAGACGCTCAAAACAAATGGGGAGAACTAGACTTTGACGAAATCGGCGGTGAGCTACGCGAGTAGTAACTTTGGAGACTTCCGTGCGGTTTGAAATAGCTAAGCGCAGTAGAGCAATGCCGTCCAGCTCTACATTTGTAAATGAGCCTATTGCTGCTGCTTCAATGACTAGATCCAGAGCGTTGCCGACCTTACCGCCAATCAAATTGCCAACGTTTTCTGGAGGTTATACGGAGTGTGAAGATTTCTGGATACCATTCGATCATTCGAAATATCAGAGGCTAATTATTCCATAGCATTAAATTTATTACGAAAACGATTTGATAACCGTCGATTTATATTTCAGGCACACATCGTAAAACTGCTGGGGCTCAAGAAGGTAGAGAATTGCTCCGCTGGCATGCTGCGTGAATTGTCGGATAAGTTTAATGTCCATATTCGTGCTATCACTAGTTTGGGTAGCAAAGAGCAAATTACTGGTTGCATCATTGTTCAGGTGATACTGCAAAAACTCGAGGATTTTGCCTTTGCAAATTTAACTCCATCATGGGCACAAATTGCCACATTTTTGAAGCAACGCTGCAGAACGCTAGAGAGTGTGGATTATGCTATGGCAACCTAAACGCCAAGCTCTCAGCTGGGCAAGAACATAAAGAATAACCCCAGTAGGACATCACTCGTTGTTACTAACTCAATGGCCACTGTTTGCGTATTTTGTGAAGAGTATAATATATGGCAATGCCCAAGATTTGGCAGTTTGTCTCTAGAGATGCGTCTCAACTGCCCTAAAAGGGGCAAATAAAACTGCTACCGTGATTGCCTCTTCTGCAGATGGATAGTTGCAGGTGGCGGTTCCCAGCAAGGCGGTACCTCCCTTTTGGCCTATCGTGTATCGTCGAACTGAGTCTCGAACCGAGCAGATGAGTTAATTCAACGATTTTGGGAATTAGAACGTTTTCCAGATCCTGTTGCTAAAGCAACAAAGGAAGAGCTTGACTGCGAAGAGCATTATGTTAAGAATTTCCAAAGGTTGCCAACAGGAGCATATTCCGTGCGACTCCCTCTCAAACTCAGTCTGGATCAATTAGATGAATCTTATCAACATTTCGCAGATTTATATCGCTTGAGAGAAAGTTGCACCGTCCCCACCTTAAATCTCAGTATTGCGCGTCCATTCAAGAGTATATGGAGCTCGGCAATATGACTCTTGTCCCTCCAGAGTCGTTACATCTATGCAAATATTTCCTCCCCCATCATTGCGTGCCGAAGGAACAAAGCACGAGCACCAAACTCGGTGTCGTGTTTGATGGTTCAGCTGTCACCAGCATTGGATGTTCGCTGAATGAAGCGTTGATGGCTGGGCCCGTCATACAACCGAAGCTGTTTAACATTTTGATGCGATTTCGTACGTTTCCTGTTGCCTTTACTGGATACATTGGCAAGATGTATCGCTGTGTCAGAGTTACGGTACCAGACTACCTACAATGCATCTTGCGGCGAAATTCTACTGATTCTGCAATAAGTGTCTTCAAGTTGGACACAATTACTTACGGCACGAAACCAGCCTCCTTTCTTGCAGTTCGAGCAATGCAGCAATTGGCAGTCGACGAGCAACATTCATTTCCAATTGGTGCCAAAATTCTTCGACGAGATTTCTATGTAGATGACCTTATATGTGGCGGTGCCCCGGACCAAGAGGCGATCGACGTCTTAAATCGAACAAAGGGCATGCTCCCTAAAGGTTGCTTTGAACTCAGAAAATGGTGCTCGAGTCACTCTGCAGTGCTAAAAGGCGTTCCTGACAAGGATAAGGACTCGTTTTTAAAATTTAGTGATGGAAGCGGCATTACCAAAACTTTGGGCCTTGCTTGGGATCCTTCAACAGATAAATTAATGTTTTTCCCTCACGCCTGCCAATCTGACCCTTGCAAGAGATCTGTTCTGTCCACTATAGCTCGTTTTTACGATCCACTAGGATTAATTGGACCAGTCATCCTTAGGGCCAAGATCTTTATGCAGCTTCTTTGGAAGGAAAACTTGGAGTGGGATAAGAGTCTTCCAACTTCTCTAAATACCTTCCCCGGTTGGGTTTTAATCCAATGTGCGATGTAGAGGTACACGGTTTCTGTGGAGCTTGCATTTATGTGGTTGAGTGACTCCACTTAAAACTCTTACGGTACCAAAACTCGAGCTTACGGTACCAAAATTCGAGCTGTTAGCCCAATTGATGCAGGAAGTAGCTGAAATGATACTATTAACCGGTACATTCCATTGTTGGTCACATTCATCAATATGTCTATGACTCGTCGAAGTTCAACGTATTCGCTGCAAATCGGATAGCCACCATCCAGTAACTCACAGTGGGCTTCCAGGGCCATTATGTTCCAACAGCCAGTAATCCAGCTGACATTCTCTCCAGAGGGGCCACTCCCGTAGAGCTTATAGAGCCAAAACTTTGGTCATGTGGTCCTTAATTTTTGACTGGTCCATAAGAGTGCTGGCCTGCGTCTTGTTTTCTTAAAAAACTCATACTGGAGTTACGCAAAAGAGTGCTGCTCATCACAGATCCTGCAGATGATGCCATATTAAGGTGCAAATATGTCAATTCTTTTTCTGCCATTCAACGAGTATTTGCCTATGTGTACAAGTTTATCCATCGTATTCGGCGCCCCGGGCTTTTGATCTCCGACTTACGTTTTGGATCGTTTAAACTTTTACGAAACATTCAAAAGGGATGATATAAAAAACGTGCAATCAATGGGCGTGGTCGCTCGTTCTCATCATTATTGTCCTTTCAGGATGAATTTGGTATTCTTCGAGTTGGTGGGCGCCTCGAAAAGTCAACCCTTCCTTATGAGGTCCGTCATCCTATTATACTGCCTAGACAACATCCAGTTACCATCGCCATCGTTACTCACTTTCATAAGCGGAATCTCTATGATGGACCACGAGCCTTGTTGGGAGCAATTCGGTTGCAATGCTAGCCGAATGGTGGCTGTAGAATAGTTTCCAGCATAGCAAACAAATGCATCAGATGTTTCCGGAACAAGCCCCGCTTGAAGGAGCACGTAATGGCTATTCTTCCAAAGGAGCGATTTGTTGAAACTCTAGCGATTGATATAACATGTGTGAACTTCTGCGGACCATTCTACTACAAGCCTGACACTCGAAACAAGGCTCCTATTAAATGCTACATCAGCGTATTTGATTGCTTCGCCACGAAAGCCATTCATTTGGAGTTGGTCAAGGATCTATCTACGTGTGCATTTTTAAATGCTCTAAAGGGCTTTATATGTACTCGTGGCCAAGCCACGTCAGATTTGGTTTAACAATGCTACCAACTTTGCCACATATCGGCAGTCATTAATACAAGACCACTGCTTTAAATTTCAGAAGATCCAGAAGACCTTGATGTTCTTACCTCAGAAATGGCCGCTAGCTAAAGTGGTTGAATTGGTCAAAGGAACAGATGACATCACACGCGTTGCAGTTCTCAAGACAGCTAATGGAATCATATAGCTAACAACTAATAAGCTGTGTCTGCTTCCCCTTAAAGATCCTGTTGAAGCTTAATCGTTCCGCGGGGGGAGTATGTTCGGTTCAGCAGCTAAAAATTAAATTAGTATTTTGTTAGCATAACTTTTCAGTTACATCTTGCCCTGCGAGACAAGAAGTGTCACTATTCAGTTTGTTTGGCGCTTCTCGCATATCATAAAATAGCTCAATAATATTAGCTGTGAACCATCTAGCGCTTCTCGCTTTACGCTCATCGTAGTTTCTGTTATCGCGCTCTTTTACATTTTGCACATTTGTCTTAAGCGGCTAGCGCATCAATGCTAGCGACGCCGCAATTCATTCTTGTCTCGTATGTTCGCTATATCGGACTTCTTATCGATCGCTTCATTAAAAATTGTACATTTCGCATAACTTCAATACGCTCGCTATAAGCATATAAATAAATCAAACTGTTGCATGAATTTATAAGAAAAAGCCGTATTTTTATAACACCCTAAACTTCTCGCTATTAAGTGCTAATAAAAAGGCTTGTTAGCCCAACACACATTATACCGTATATCCATTGTCAAAAATGAAATACAAGGGCATTTAATTTACATTACTTCAGTAGCCACCTAAAGTCACTGTAATCGCATTCAACAATGTAGGAAACGGGACGTACACATTAACTCATTGGGGATTTCAAAGGTTGGCTTGAGTTACTTGTGGTGGCTTAAAAGAATTGTCTGTATCTGTCAAAATCGGTCAATGTAAGTCGCTATGCTAAATATTTGCTACCTTTGCGGATGTGGGTCTGTTAGAATGTGGCATTATAAACACAGCTTTCCATACCAATTATCGAAATTTTCGAATTAAATAGAATCTATAAAAAAAATGTAAAAGGCACACAAAATAATATTAATGAAAAGACAATATTTGATTTAAGAAATTAATTTAGCTAAATTATATATTGAATTATGAATTCTACCGCATTTTACACCTTAAATTGAATTAATTAGTTGGTGTAGAATATTTGTGTGATTAATTTTGATTTACACATTTTAATAAAATTTCTATTTTATTAAGTGAATCATTCAACCAGCAACAAAACTTATTTAAAGTTTGACAATGATAAAGCTAGCAATGACTCTGATTCTGCTAACCTATTTGCTAATTTTTTTCAATCAACTTACTCTTCAGTCTGTCCTAATAATAATTCTTACCCTTATACTATTACTTCCTCTAGTTCTATAACTCCCCCTGTTATTTCCCATTCGTCTTTCCTTTAAGCTATAAATTCTTTAAAATCTTCTTTCTCTCCTGGGCCTGACAATATCCCTAGTTGTCTACTCATGGAGTGTAGTTCTTCCCTTGTTTATCCATTGCTAAAGCTTTTTAATCTATCCCTTGAATCTTCTGTCTTTCCATCTCTTTGGAAAGAATCTTATATCATTCCTCTCCACAAGAAAGGTGGAAAGTCTGATATACTAAATTACAGGGGCATTGCAAAACTGTCCGCGATTCCTAAATTATTTGAAAAAATAATCACTTCGAATTTGCAGCATTTCTGCAAATCAGTTGTTTCCCCTGTTCAACATGGATTCGTAAAGAATCGGTCAACAACGACCAATCTGCTAGAATTTACTTCCTTGGTAAACGATGCTTTCCTTTCGAAAATGCAAACTGATGTCATATACACTGACTTCAGTAAGGCGTTTGACTCCGTGCACCATGACATTTTACTTTTTAAACTTGACCGAATAGGGTTTCCTCCGTCTCTTTTGCTTTGGATTAGTTCTTATTTAAAAGGTAGGACCCAAAGAGTAATGCTGAGGCTGACTACCTCTAAACAGGTTCACGTTACTTCTGGTGTTCCTCAAGGTAGTCATCTTGGACCTTTACTCTTTACTCTTTTTATAAATGATCTTCCCTCTGTTATATCCCATGCCCGAGTACTCATGTATGCGGACGACGTGAAACTTATTCTATCATACACCAATCCCCTACATTATTCTCGTCTTCAAGACGATTTGAACGCTATGCAACTTTGGTGCTCGGCCAATCAATTGCATCTGAATTGTTCAAAGTGTATGTTTATGACATTTAATCGTACTACACCTTATCTGGTCAGTTATACCATCGACAATACCCCATTGCAACGTATACTAACCGTTAAGGATCTAGGCGTTCTTTTTGATTCTAAACTCTGTTTCAATCTTCACATAGATACCATCGTTAATGAGGCAAAAGGTGTACTTGGTTTTATTAAACGATGGTCTAAAGAGTTTAACGATCCTTTTATAACGAAACTTCTGTACATCTCTCTTGTTCGCCCTATCCTTGAATACTGCTCTTGCATCTGGTCTCCGCAGTATAACAATAGCCAGGATCGTATTGAATCTGTTCAGAAGCAATTTCTGCTTTTTGCCTTACGAGGTTTAAATTGGGACCCTAATCTTTGGTTGCCATCCTATTCCAGCAGGCTGCTTCTTCTTAATCTTCCGTCGTTAACCAACCGTAGGACAATTCTCGGTGTTGTCTTTCTACATAAGTTGGTTATTGGCGATATCGATTCTCCTTTTCTGTTAGGGCGTCTTCAATTCTCTGTTCCGGCTAGACCAACCAGAAATTACCGCCCCTTATTCCTATCGACGTGCACAACAGACTACGCTATGCACAATTCTTTTCGCGTGCTATGTAAAAATTACAATAGTTTGCATCACGTTTTCTCTACCGAACTTTCTCTACCCCTAATAAAATCGTTGCTTTCAGGATACCTTCGGGAAGTCACTGACCATTCCCAGCTATGAGCAGGGGCATGGCTAGCCGGACTGGCTGTAAATTTTCCTCCACCGGGTCGGTGATTTCCCATTACTTTCCCAATACTATCTCTTTATTCTATCTAATTAACACTCTGCATATCTAGCATACAGTTCTATACTTTATTAACAATCTTCCTCCTTTCTTTTCTCCTATTTATGGTATATTCTTAAATAATATAGCAAATTAACATTATTTTTAATTTTACGTAAGAACACTTATTCCTACTTACACCCTTCTTTTTAGATGTAGGCTCTAATAGCGTCACTGACAAAATTAGCTGTGAAAAGGGGCACAGCTGGCCGGACTGGCAAATAAAATACCTCCATCGGTCGGTGATGCTATTTGAAATTTGTGTTCTCTATCTAGGCTTTTAGCATTTAATTTTTCTAATTGTATTTATAATGTGTTGAATAATTGAATAATTGGAAGACACTCGTTTTGTCGACCACATATAAATAAATAAATAAATAAATAGTAGAAACAAGTTATTTAAGTTATTTTTATATAATATACGCTTTTTCCTTAAAACATGATGGTGTTATGATTTTTTTAAGACGAAATAAAACTTATCGTTTAATACTCGTACCTACTAAACCGTTACTGAAAAATAAGATTGTTTGAAATTTTTATGAACAAGACACAAGAAATATATTCTGGCAGAGAAATTTGTGGATTGTCTCAAGTTTCGTATTCACATTCATCCAATCTTCATTTGACAGCAAAACGAATTTTGTTAAAACTGCCTGAAAGACAACTCCTGGGAATGATGATAATTTTTTATCGTTCTGAGGAAGTAAGAGGGGACCGTGAGACCAAAGGCAAAAAAAATAAAATATTTACAATTCATTTTATGAAATGTAATGTCAGTATCCTGCCTTTATATGAGAGCAAGTACATGAGAATATATTAGGAATATCAGCAAACACAAGATGAGCATTTTCATAAATTGGAATTAAGTTAAAAACAAACCGAGACCGCTTTTAAATCGTCGATCTCAGAAAGTATAAAAGCTAGAGAGTTTATTTTAAATCAACAATCGATAAGAATATGGTAGATATCGTAATCCGTTTTATAAGTACATTTCTTATGATTTAGGAGCTAGGGTCATCGGATATTCCATATTTTTCGGTCTTCTGTTTCTATGCGAACAAGTCTCTCAGTTTTAAAGGTATTGTCTTGTAATTTTGATTGATGATTCCATGATCAGATTTCTTTCAAACTTTACCAGATTATAATGAACCTATTCAAATTAAAAATTGAAGCCTTGGCTCGTATAGTTTCAAAAACAAAAGAGTTTTCCGTAAAACGATTAGATTTTCATTTAATTGTTGCTTATTTAATTATTTTTTTAAGAGAATGGTTTATTACCGCCCCTTATTCCTATCGACGTGCACAACAGACTACGCTATGCACAATTCTTTTCGCGTGCTATGTAAAAATTACAATAGTTTGCATCACGTTTTCTCTACCCCTAATAAAATCGTTGCTTTCAGGATACCTTCGGGAAGTCACTGACCATTCCCAGCTATGAGCAGGGGCATGGCTAGCCGGACTGGCTGTAAATTTTCCTCCACCGGGTCGGTGATTTCCCATTACTTTCCCAATACTATCTCTTTATTCTATCTAATTAACACTCTGCATATCTAGCATACAGTTCTATACTTTATTAACAATCTTCCTCCTTTCTTTTCTCCTATTTATGGTATATTCTTAAATAATATAGCAAATTAACATTATTTTTAATTTTACGTAAGAACACTTATTCCTACTTACACCCTTCTTTTTAGATGTAGGCTCTAATAGCGTCACTGACAAAATTAGCTGTGAAAAGGGGCACAGCTGGCCGGACTGGCAAATAAAATACCTCCATCGGTCGGTGATGCTATTTGAAATTTGTGTTCTCTATCTAGGCTTTTAGCATTTAATTTTTCTAATTGTATTTATAATGTGTTGAATAATTGAATAATTGGAAGACACTCGTTTTGTCGACCACATATAAATAAATAAATAAATAAATAGTAGAAACAAGTTATTTAAGTTATTTTTATATAATATACGCTTTTTCCTTAAAACATGATGGTGTTATGATTTTTTTAAGACGAAATAAAACTTATCGTTTAATACTCGTACCTACTAAACCGTTACTGAAAAATAAGATTGTTTGAAATTTTTATGAACAAGACACAAGAAATATATTCTGGCAGAGAAATTTGTGGATTGTCTCAAGTTTCGTATTCACATTCATCCAATCTTCATTTGACAGCAAAACGAATTTTGTTAAAACTGCCTGAAAGACAACTCCTGGGAATGATGATAATTTTTTATCGTTCTGAGGAAGTAAGAGGGGACCGTGAGACCAAAGGCAAAAAAAAATAAAATATTCACAGTTCATTTTATGAAATGTAATGTCAGTATCCTGCCTTTATATGAGAGCAAGTACATGAGAATATATTAGGAATATCAGCAAACACAAGATGAGCATTTTCATAAATTGGAATTAAGTTAAAAACAAACCGAGACCGCTTTTAAATCGTCGATCTCAGAAAGTATAAAAGCTAGAGAGTTTATTTTAAATCAACAATCGATAAGAATATGGTAGATATCGTAATCCGTTTTATAAGTACATTTCTTATGATTTAGGAGCTAGGGTCATCGGATATTCCATATTTTTCGGTCTTCTGTTTCTATGCGAACAAGTCTCTCAGTTTTAAAGGTATTGTCTTGTAATTTTGATTGATGATTCCATGATCAGATTTCTTTCAAACTTTACCAGATTATAATGAACCTATTCAAATTAAAAATTGAAGCCTTGGCTCGTATAGTTTCAAAAACAAAAGAGTTTTCCGTAAAACGATTAGATTTTCATTTAATTGTTGCTTATTTAATTATTTTTTTAAGAGAATGGTTTATTACAGTTAAACGTGTTTAATTAAATTGGAAGTGCAGCATATTTTGCGGCATGAACAATCATTTAGTGTGTATTTCTTCTTAAGATATTTATATTTATAATGTCTGAACATATTTATCTCTATATATATAACTGTTTGTCCTGACTGACTGACTGACTGACTGATTGGTGATCAACGCACAGCCCAAACAGTAAGAGCTAGGAAGCTGAAATTTTTACTGTAGCTACCTTATGTGATGTAGGTGCACGTTAAGACGGGGTTTCGGGAAATTCCAACCGCAAGTGTGGAAAAATCGCGAAAAACGTTTGTATGTAACTTTTTTGTTCACCATCCGATCAGCCTCAAACTTATTTTCGAAGATCTTTGTTCAAATTCATTTGAGGGGTGTTTCACACTATTCGAAAAATCCATCCCTCCTTGGTGCAAATGGAGGTCAAAGATTTGGTGGGTGACGTTTCGCGCTCAAATTCATTTCCAGAGATCTATAAGAAAAATCATTTGATACGTGTTTCACACTTTTCGCAGAATTCAAACTTCTTCGGGGGGAATACGATTTAAAGATTTTTTCGGCGAAGTTTAAAGTTGTGTCCGATTTGCTTCAGACTTATTTTCAAAGCTCTACATAAGAACTTAATAAATACGTATTTCAGCGATTTGGAAAATTCCACCCGCAACAGTGGTAAATTGGCGGTAAAAGGTTGTATGAAAGTTTTTTGTTTACCATCCGATCGGCCCCACACTTATTTTCAAAGATCTTTGTTCAAATTCCTCCGATTTGCTTCAAACTTATTTTCAAAGCTCTACATAAGAATGTAATGAATACGTGTTTCAGCGATTTGGGAAATTCCACTCGCAACAGTGGTAAATTGGCGGAAAACGTTTGTATGAAAGTTGTTTGTTTACCGTCCGATCAGTTGCAAAATCATTTCAAATTTATTTGAGAACATTGATTTTATAACATACGTGCCACGGGCAAGGCCGCTAGTATTATTATATTACTGGTTTGTTTGCAATGTGCAAAATGAAAATTTATTTGCTGCTGCCTCTAAAATGGCACCGTCTGGCCGGGGCGTGGTCAGTAAGATTGTGTGTAAGATGTGGCAAAGTGGGGTGAGGCCCTTTAAACCCAAAACAAAAAACGTCGCAAATAATCAAGAAGTATTGACACCAAATATTTCCCGCTAGAATTTTCTTTTCTCCCACTTGTCACTTTTAATACAATTGCAGTGCATGGCAGTAGAATGGGGAGTGGCAGATGGGGCACTGCTTCTAGGCAACTGTACATCTATCTTAATTTAAAGGCTGTTGCAATCGACCTGTGGTAAGGCAGACCAGTCAGTGCGAGTCCAACAACATCTACTAATAGTGCATCTCACAGAATCCTACTAAATCTGAATCCTTCACGTGTCTTTGACACACCTGCAACGCGAAGCCAACTGCTGGGCTGACTTTTATGGCAGTGAGGAAGTCAGACTGTCAGGCAGTCGGCCTGCCTTGCAGCTGAAGCCTGTTTACCTGAAAGTTGTCTCACAGGTGTGTATGCACGAATACATGGTATGTATACGTAAAGCTGCATGGCAAACTGAAACCTAATACTCAGTCAACGCTTGAAGTCCCTTGCCTTGTACCCCGCAGTCTGACGCTGAGTACCCCAAAAAGAGCTGCAGAATGTGGAAATTATACGCCCCATCCATGATTGCCGTGCAGTGCAATTGGAAAGTGTTGTAGGCTGTAGGGTGAGAGGTGTCATTTGGCACGGACAGGCTAGGGGGCAATTTCTGGGTACGGTGGCGACCGACTGCGGCAGTTTTATTGATTGCTTTGATTTAAGCGCTCGATTTGTTGTTGCTGCCTCTAAAATATTGTGGACGACCCACTTTCTGGAAGCATTTTGACGGGACCTGATTATGCGCTGCGGCAAACGTGAATCGGCATTTGCTGCACAGTTTCGGAAAATTATGCAAAAGCGATGTTGGCTATAGGAATTGCTCTGTCTAACATGTATTTATACTCTGAACCAATTGAAAATGGATAAAAAAAGGTATTATGTATTTGCGCTAACGTATGTAGCAGGCAGAAGGAAGCATCTCCGACCCCATAAAGTATATATATTCTTGATCAGCATCAATAGCCGAGTCGATCTAGCTATGTCCGTCTGTCTGTCTGTCCGTCTATCCGTCTAGCCGTATGTATGAACGCAAAGATCTCAGAGCCTATAAGAGCTAGAGACTTGAAATTTTAGCTGTAGGTCCTCCTAGCTATCCGATATTCGATAACTTGCCCCGTTTCCAAGTAATCGATAAAAATCAATATCGAAATCCTGTTTTTTGGGCAATTTCGGTAAATAATATTAGCTTGACATGTAGCTTCTAGAATAGTATATATGTATCAAGTATGTTTCATTTTATACCTATCGCCCGTTGGAAAAAGAGGGTTCAGGGTATCCCCTAGTCGGGAGCTCCCGACTAGAACCTCTTACTTGTTTTTTGTTAAATAATGCCAATTAAGCAAAACGGGGTATATATAAGAAAAATCTTTCATTTAAGTTACTTTAAGCTCCGAAATAACTAGATGTAATAAAAACTTTAGTTGTTGTCTCAAGGAATACTTCTACTAAATATAATATAACCTTATCTACAGTGAATGATGTAGCACTTAACTTAAATCAGACTCTTATTTCCTTCTTCAATTATTCTTTTTCAAAGAGTTCCTTTTTAATAAGAGTTTCTACAGTAAGTTACATGAACCTCACATTTTATAAGCATTTTGAAATATTAAAAGGAATCATTGATGGTTTTTTGAAACTTTTGTGGGTCAAACGGACATGCCTACCAGGTTTTCAATTCATTCGAACGCTGGTCTCTGAGACATCCATTCGCGATCCTGAAAAGTCTTCACATTATCGTTCATAGCTATGCCAGTGGGAGTTACTTAAAAATGCATTTTTAACATGAAAACTGCGTTACGCATTATTATGATTAATTAAAATTATTTATTTTTATTTTTAAACCGCTTGCGCTCGTAAAATATAAATAATGAACTCTCACAAGTCGCGAAATATAATGCTATGAATCAAAGTCAACTTTCGAGAAAGGCACATAAGTTGCTGTTTCTGTCATTGTTTCTTTTCAAGTTAATACAGAAAATGTGTTGCCACTAGTTTTTGGGTGGCGAATTAATTAAGGGGCAGTTTGGACACGACACAGGTAAAATAAGAACAACAAGCAAAACGTTAAATTTGTACACCCCGTAATATAAACATACAGAAATCAGTTCGAAAATATAAGTTAAAATTGACGATTTAATTTTGCTAACATGTTTGAGAAAATAACGATACGATTTTTCGGGCAGCATGAAAATACGATGCTCAAAAATTAACGATTTATATTTTTTATTTATTTAACATCTCCTGTTTCATATAATTTTTCTTAGGAAGTAATGTGTAGATATTTGTTTGCCGATAAATATTTTATGGGCATCTTAAGATCGGAGCTGCGTATTCATCTCTAACAAAATGTGAAAGACATACTTTATTTCGCTCATGTATTAAATTTTATCAGTTGACAGATATAATGAATCCAACGGGAGCGGGCTACACTTTTAAAGTTTGTTAACAATTACTAAACACGCATCTAACGGGGATGCGCTATCAGCTCTCGCGTACATACCCAACCGCAATCTTTATCCTTGCTGGAAAAGTTGCCTCTAAGGCAAGACAAAACACGCAAGAAGGTTGGGTTAAGCCGGGGTCATTCACAGCTGGTATAAATACTCTGTCGTTTGTTGAGTAATCCCCTTGGCAGCTAACAAATATGCGCACATCCGTTTTCCGACCCCTGCCGAGCTGCCCATTCCCAGTTGCGAGCAAACAAGAAGAGTTGAATCTGCGGCACCTGCCAGCCAACAAGCAAAACGCAAACATACGCATTGCAGCTGGGCTAATGTGTTAACCACACAAAGTTTCTGGTACATTGCCCTCACCTAGTTATAGCTCTATCTGGTATCTGTTCCATCTACAACTAGACTGAACCAGGCTGAGCTTGCACCGCGTGTAAATTGCTTAGTGAAAGCAAACAAATTAATCAAAATCAACTCGAAGCTGTGCAACTGAGTGGGTTTCAAACAATGTTCCATGTTCTAGTGACAGCCTAGTCGCAGCCCAGACGAATTGAAACTAACAGCAATTGGGGTTTGCACCACACAACGTCGCTCTTTCCCTATTTCAAACTTTGACTCAACCAGCAACCTGTTTTGGGTTTGGGTTATTCCAACCCGTGGTACTGAGTGGGTAAAGGAGAGCATAGCCTGGGTTGAGCTGTAGCAACGATTGGCCTCGTTAGGCCAAAGATAACAAAAGGGTGAGGTTGTCATAATTCAGTCTACCGCGAACTGAGATTATTCGCGCAATGCTGGTTAAAGAGCGAGGAACAGGGCTTCTTATAGCCATGCCTAATTTGTTTTCATGGACTCATGATCGACTTGCTCGGAATCTTCAAATCCTTTTTCAGAGGTTAACCGAAAGCAGGAGTGAAATTTGACTTGCAACATAGATCTATAAAAATGTACTTATTTAATCTAAATTGGACAACAACCGTAACATGTATTTCGATTGGATCGAATCGATATTTATAGTTCAGCTTTTAGGCCCCCATTTTACGTGCGCAAGAGCGTTCTACACAGAGACCTGAGGATCCCCTGGGTTGAAGAGCAAATAAGGACCCACTGCGCTCTCTATAACAACCGGCTAGCCACGCACGCCAATAGGCTCGCCAGCAACTTTCAAGGTGCCCATCCCATTAGGACGTTAAGGAGGAGAACATTTGCCCACATACTACCCACCCAACTCCACCAACAACGCCCACCCATCCGCAGGGCAACGCGGCAATAATATAGACAAGATAGATAATAGATACCGAAAATAGAATAACGAAACAAGTTTTTAAATTGTAAAAACATGGCGAATTAACAAAAGACATCAAATGGTGCATAAGGCAAAAGAGTCCTTACAAACCACTTATTAAATAAATAAATAAAAAAAAAAGCTTTAGGCGATATATTCGTGCTTGTATATAGATTCATTTCCAAATTTCGGGAGTGTCATAGAAGGTCGTCAAGAGTTTGGGGAACTATTCATAATGTTTGAAGTCTTCTTGATCACTCCAAGCAATTTCTCCAAAGATACGCTTATAAAGCTGTGCCTCGATTTCGATATTTCCGATTTCGGAAGGGTATCAAATTTTGTGCACCCCATAGAATAGCGAATGCAATCAGCAATTTTCCCTGATGGACAGCTTTTACGCACCTGGCACTGGCCTCGCGCCACCTCCGACGATTCCATTGTTGGCCACCTCGGCTTGGCTGCTCTCCCTGCGTGTATAATTGCCTCACGCCGGAAGTTTCCTGCTCAAGCACCTTAATGGGTTACCGAATGATAGGGGTTTCCTGCTTTTGGTACGTGATCAGGTCTTTCCCCGCCTTAAGCACAGATAATTGCTCGCAATTGGGTCTGCAGGATTGTACAAAAGTTAAGCACAGCGAATTGAACAGCGAAAAGGGTGGCATCGAAATGAGCCGGGGAAATATTAGAAGTGTGACAATCACAATGGCCGTTCTGGCTCTGACTTTGCCTTTTACACAAGCTAAAAAGGGAGTTGCAATACACACAGCTGTTTGGGGGTGCCACTGCAGCCAATAGTGCCTTTTGACAGCAGCTCGCTGTTGTCGACATGTCACCATCCGCAATTTTGATTGTTGTGCAATGGGCTTGGGGTGTTAGTGCTGGGCGAATGCGGTCGCTGTGCTGGCTAATTGCCTTGACTGGAAATGTTTTTGTGTTGTGCGAGGCATCAGTTTCCTGTAGTGGGAGCGAGATAAAAAGACAGCGATGCCGTTCTACGACACAATTCATATGTATTTCTTACTTTCTTGCTATCTGAGCATGCGGGCGTGTCTCGAGCCCGAACAAAAATGAAGGCGATTTTGGACCAGCCGCATATAAAACGCTTGGCCCCAGCATTTTACACTGGATGTCCAGTCTATATGCTGTTTGCGTCGAAGATTCCGAAAAAAGGCGTGTGTTAAGGGCCACATTCTAATAAATTAGGTCAAATAATTATAAATGGGTGTTAAATATTGAGCAATATTGCGTTTTGATAGCAAAATAAACAACTTTCTCAAATAAAACCTTAATAAATAAATGTTATCAATGATTTATAACAACATACCCAAGAAACCACCCTCATTTCATCACCTCCAGTCAATAGCTCCACCTCATCTAATGTTTTGCCAGCCTGCAGCAAAGTAGGGATTTGTCCTACTTTTAAAAATATTAGTACTTATTAATTTCTAATTTTGTAATGAAATAAAAAAAATTGGTATCGCAATTTTAAATCTCTTTGATTGTATTTATATTTATTAGCATCAACATCTTAGTTTATATCTGTTGGTCGTATGAAGGCGACAATCTATCATAATATAGGAGTTGCAGACAGTACACCTTTAATTTAAATCCTCCAAAAACTAATTAATATTTTAAATGATCGATAACTCTTGTCTTTTCTATAAACTCGATAAGTTTTAATTTGCTGAACTTACTTATTTGCACTTTCTGAATATATCCTAAACGGTCAGAATAGAAAAGTATAGGGTATAAAGTATACTCATTAAAAAGGCAACTTTAATTGGTGAAAACATATAATACAATTTAGCTTGTTTTGTGCTTATAAATATTTAAGCAATAACTAATTCGAAAATGTCAATGAAGCGTGTATGATGCCTCTGGTTATAATTAAGGGGAAGTGGTGAGGGGCATTAATTATGCGTATGTGAGTGGGTTTGGAGCGCATCTTCAATGCGAAGCGTCTGCGCATAAAGTGGGAAAAGGGCACACATGTCGCCTAATTAGTCAATTTAGCTTGAGATGTTGTTTATGAGAGGCACGCGATTGACGAAGATGTCAAGAATATTGGTAGCAGGAACGAAGTGGAAGCGGTGTACACAGCCGGCCAAATTTATTGTCACATAGGGAAACATTCAGATAAGGCAGAGAAGATTAATGTTATCACACGTGTATTTGTGAACACTTAAGGCAATAACAGCAATGGCGTTGGATCATCAATTAAAATGCTGCTTGACTTATACTGTATACTTATACTGTTTCCAAGCAATGCTTTTGAGCATGTTTCTGCCCTTTGTTGTTGCTTTTGGCTGGATAACCGCAGAAATAAATTTTTGTGGATGTCAGGTTGGCATGAGTATCAGGCAAAGTTTGACTATTGACCGCACACACAAACACTCTTCTACATACACACACGCCAAACCATATTGGCAAGTTTGAAGTTCTTTTTGCTTAAGACAGTTTTGATAGTTGGCAGCAAAGCTGCATGCAATTTGCCCAAATTGCTGTAGCTCGACGCTGTCGCCCATTTGAGCATGACAAAAATAGATAACCAATAAACTCCTGAGAGTCCTGTCGCATATGTCGGTAGCAAGCTGCTTACTTAATTAACTGCCAACTAAAATACCCAATAAAAGGGCAATCAATTAATTTGAACATTTTTTTGAAAATAACTGAAAATTTAATTTCAAAATATAAAATATTAATATTTTTGCGACGATTTAAAAAAAAAAATAAGAAAGCAAAAAAAATATGCTCTTCTTATTACTTTTGTCTTAAGTAAAATGCTAATCCTTGATTTTTGGTCATTTACAGATTCTGAATCATTTATGAAATATATAGAAGGTATCTCCCATTCTATCTGCGATGTGATTCGCTCTACACAATTTGTGTGCAAGAGCAGCTGCAACATTTGTAACGCTAAACGGCAACAGTTAAATGAATCAAATCCATTTCAAGCTATTCATCATATGACAGCAGGCACGCGAATAAATTTTGCAGCAAACTTTAGCCACATACAGCAGCAACAGGAGTAACAAAAACAAAATCTATGCCAAAACAAGTAAAAGGCTCTAGTCCGAAGTTCCCGACTAGGGGATACCCTGAACCATCTTATTCCAACACCAAATGCAGCTCGCGCTAAGACAGAACTTCCCATAGCAGCAATAGAAAAATTATAAAAAAATTGTTAATTATTAATTGATCTGTATATACAAATTCAAGAAGCTAATTTTGGCTTTTTAGCTCTTAGAACCTAAGTGATTTGCTCAAAAAACAAGATTTCGATACGTTCCAAATTTCATGTCTCTTGGTCCTGTGGGTCCTGAGATGCTTGTGTTCATACATACGGACGGACAGGGCTAGATCGACTCGGCTATTGATGCTGATCAAGAATATATATACTTTATGGAGATGCTTTCTTCAGCCCGTTACACACATTTGCCCAAATACATTATACCCTTTTTACACATTTTTAATAGGCTCAGCTAGCTGAATGTGGTAGATTCGGGTTTCGCACAGGTCTGGAGTTTTGGGCTCTAGTTTGAGTGTGTCAATGCGGTGCATCAAAGTCAGGAAAACTAGTTTTATAAATAAATTGATCCCATTATGCAGATGGTATCAATTTTACGTTTCGTTTCGTTCCGCTGTGCAGAGCACAAAATGGCGGACAGTGCCGGGCCGTGCAACTCCCGATGGCGCGACGATCCAGGTAAATTGCAGGGCAGCTACTCTAAAGGAAAATGCCAGCTGCTGCTGCTGTTGATGTTGCAAACCCTGTTGTTTTCGTTTCCTTTCTTTTTTGATGTGATGTGAAATAAATTAAATTAATTCATTTGCCCTGTCCTTACATTTACTTTTAATATCATTCAGTCTGAAGCCAAGTAAAAGCAAACTGGCGAGCACGACCCATGGCTATATATATGAACTTACTCAGAAAAATGTTGTTTCCGAATTTTAGAAAATCGCCATAAAATTACAAAATTACTATATTTTATTCCTCACTCCGATGAAAGTTGCTAGAACAGTAGCAGCAAATCAGATAGAAATAAAGGTGTAGAAAAAAAAAATTACATATTATTGTCAATTTTGTTGTAATAGGAGAAAATATTTTTTAAACAAGAAAGGTTTTGCAATTTAGAGAATTTTTTAGAATGTATAATTTTTTTGACTACATTCACAGATACACTTGCACTCCATTAAATTATATGTAAAATTTTCAGTTTGGCTTCGTTAATGTTGTTGCTGCAGGGCGGTTGGCTTCCTTGATTGGCTGAATATGAGCGCAACGCACCGGAATCAATGCTGGGTTGAATCAACTTCGCCCATTATTGCTTTCCCACGAATCTAAAATATCTTATTTGCATTTTATAGCCAATAATTTTGTTACAGCTCGCAGTTCACATATTTTCTTTTTTTAATTTAGTACCGAAGTCGTTGATTGATATGAATCTATGAAAATATAGTTTCTTTTACACGAAACACTATATTTAAAAAGATTAGAATGGTTGGTTTAGTTGATATATGCATCTTTGTCAAGTTTTTTTTTTTAATACAAGATTGTACTTTTCTATAAATATCTCCAAAAATATCTCTTATTTAGAAAAAAACAAAGGTATTTTCAAAAATTTCAAAATGGACCCGAACAAATACGAAGTCAGTTTCTATATTCGATAACTTGCCCCGTTTCCAAGTAATCGATAAAAATCGATTTCGAAATGCTGTTTTTCGAGACATTTTGGTAAATAATAAGAGCCAGTTTAAACAATATAGCTGAACAATAATTTCCGCTGGCGCTGGCAACAAAAACAGCAGCAGCTGCCAAAAAACTGCATAAGACAAAACAAAACAAATGTGTGTGTATGTGGGGTGTTAATGCATGGTATATATGTTGTGTGTGGGTGTGTTTGTGTGTGTAGGAAGAAAATGTGAAAAGCATTTGTTAGAGGAGAGCATGGTGTTTGGGCAACTGTAGCAGATTGCATTCGTCTCTTTTGGTGTTTGATAATCTATCGTACTTACCTGCTGGCTCTGCTCATAATTTATGCATAAGCTTTTGTTGGCTGCCCCCAGCAAACCATGTTGGTGTTTCATCTACAGGGCTCCAGCTAATTGTAGCCAGCAAGCGGCCGGAAAGGACCGACCCAAGCTTTCGTTGGTTATGTTTCCGTATTGCAAAACTTTTGGCTAACATTTGAACGACGTAGACTTGTTATATCAATACAAACTAGGGAAATTTGTAAAGCTGTTTAAATTGATCAATAACTGTGTTTGCTTTAACTCCAAGTTATTTTATTCGCAGACCGCACAATATCCTACTTTTAGATAGAATAATATTGTATAGATTGGTGACTGAAAATGTTCTAGCACAGAATAAATTTCTTATCGCTATGAACTTAACTGTTTATCCGCTGTATGTTTAAAAAGAGTATACAAAGTATATAAAAGCCCGGTTTGAAGGAACATGAGTTTTCTCAACTGTCAATTAAAAAGTCGTGATATCTGGAAATTTAGGTTTTAAAGCTTATTTTATGGGTTCTAAGCTTTGGACAGCTCATCTAATTTAAAGTTCGTAACAATGTTTTTTATATGATGTATTAATAGAGGTTCTAAAAGTTGACTGCTTCCGATTAATTTATGATAGTAAAAATATAAAAATTTTAAGGGCCACAGAAAAAACCCAATTAACAAGAAAATTTTTGTGACGAGGTTATTAAACTTCGGTCGGAGCTACGGAAAACAATCGGGAAGGTGCGTAAGGCAGGTGGCGCACGTTGAGCACATGCCTATGCAGGGGAATGTGCCACATTTTAATGCATTTAACTGGCACACACAGGTAAGTTATGCAAAGATGATGAGAACACAAAAGACTGAAGAAAACGGAAAGAATTATTTTTTTAAAACTAAAATCCTATTAAAATAAGTTACAGTGCATTTTTAACATAGAAATTAAGGGCAACCGTATATGATGCACGGGCTGGCGCCAAATAGATTTATTTTATGCTGACGGCACAACGATAACGGTTATGTCTACACGGTTGTCTTTCTGCGTTATGCGTCCGCCCCATTCACATTACTTTTTTTGCCCTTCGCCTTTTTCTTTCTGTTCCATTTTCTGCCCCAGGCCATTTGTTGGAATGGCACAGCTCGATTGTTCTGCCTATTTGTCATCATACGCCGAGGCTACTCTTCCATATTTTTAACGATGTCAATTTCCTTTGAGCATAGTCTAAGCATTAAGTGTATTGTTTGGGGACTCGAGTATCTGGATGGCCGTAGCTTAGAGGTTTGCTAATCAACATAAAAGTCTGTAAATCGTTGGTGCAGAGCAGAGCTCTATATAAAACGAAAGTAATTTAGATCCTGACATGCGGTCGCACACTTAAATAAACAAAGATAATTAGCAACTGATAGTTTCAGACGCTGCCGTCTATCTAATTATAATTTAGAAATATTCAATCAGGCCACAGTTGATAATTATTGGAATAAGTGTCAATTAATATGTAAAATTATGATTATTTTTTTGAGCAATTTCAGAAAACAATATGAGCTAGAGTCACCAAACTTGACATGTAGCTTCTAGAATAGCATATATATATATCAAGTATCTTTCATTTTATACCTATCACCAGTTGGAAGAAGAGGGTTCAGGGTATCCCCTAGTCGGGAGCTCCCGACTAGAATCTCTTACTTGTTATAACCTGAACCCATTGTCCGTATGTCCGTATGTATGAACGCAAGGATCTCAGAACCTATAAGAGCTAGAGACCTATAAGAGCTAGAGTTGTAGGTCTTCCTAGTACCCGCGCAGATCGAGCTTGTTTCCGATATTCCGATACAACTTGCCCCGTTTCCAAGTAATCGATAAAAATCGATATCAAAATCCTGTTTTTTTTAGCTATTTCAGTAAATAATATGAGCAAGAGTGACCAAACTTGACATCTAGCTTCTAGAATAGTATATGTATATCAAGTATCTTTCATTTTATACCTCCATAACATACCATATATCACCTCCCCTCTACCACCATAATGCTATAAATCAAGTTAATTATCCAACTTGTATTGCCCATCAATTTAAGCCACAATTGATATGCAATTGTCTTTTTGAGAATACACAATTATTCTATATTCTATTCTACAAAAAGATGTACGGTCGAAAATTTCATTAAAATCGGATAAGCAACACAAAAGTTATGTGCGCACGTGTTAGCATCAGCTAGCGCAAATTCCAAGAATTTCTGCGTACATGTACACACACACATTCATGCGCGTCTGCTTTGAATTCTATCAACAGCATTGCAATTGCGATTGTATTGTTTTCTGTGCTAATATTTTAATTGGTTTTTTTCTCAATTAAGCTCAATTATAGGAGTTGCTCTTGAGTAGAGGCGGCGGCAAGTGGTGCGGTGAGTTGCGAGCTCGAACCCTGCCGCCAAGGGAACAATTTTTTTTTATTTTAATTTTTCTTTATTACTACTAAAGCAAACGAGGGGTAGCCCAAGCTGCATATGGTGTTGGAAGAAGAGGGTTCAGGGTATCCCCTAGTCGGGAGCTCCCGACTAGAACATCTTACTTATTTTTTATTGATTTATTGCTTACTTTAATAATTGGGAAATGGTCGTAGATAAATATGTATATTTTTCATGCATTGCCATTTGATCTATAAATTCAATTACTTCCGGCTTGCCCGACTTATGGATCATATGGATCCTCGCTAAATTCCACTGGGCAGGGAAGTGTTGCGTCCTTAATATGGCGTTGAAGACCAACGTTATAAAAAGGAGCGCATGCATTGGTAGGGCCTTCAGAGTGGTATGGCATATTCCATCATGGCCCGGTGCTTTAGCCCTGGGAAGGACTTTGACGACGTTGATCACCTCCTCCACGCGGGTGGGGCCGATAGGTGGTGACATCTGTAGCGGTGTCTCCAACGCTCGGGTTGTTTCATCGAGCTCGCAGCTCGATGGCGTCTTCTACATCCCGTCCAGATTTCGGTGTTGAGGTGAATACTTTCACTCTCCAGGGTAGCTATCAGGGCCAGGTGGTCGCTAGGGAGATCCCAATCGTCAGCGATTGAGAGGCACTGGTCAGGGATCCCCTGGTAGATGGTGAAGTCTATACAAGACGGAGTGCCTCTGCTGCCGTACGGGTATCTTGTGGGAGAACCTGTGGCCAGTACTTTCGCTTGACGATGCGCTAGGCTGCTAGCTAGTTGAAGGCCGCGCGCATTGCTGTTATTTGCGCCCCACAGCCAGTGATGTGCATTCCAGTCGCCTCCCAGATATCTGCTTCCAGCCGAGTTGAGTATGACGTTGTTGTCATCAGTCGACGTCAGCTCATTTGGTCTGCAATAGACTGCTCCAAAGTCCACAGTCGAGTATTGGTAAACACGGTTATTAATACTTAATTGCGGGAAATGAACCAAGTTACTCCAGACGAGGACAGCGCAGCCACCGCTAGCTGAGCGATTTTGAGTCCAGTGTACAGGGTATGCCTCGAAGCCAAATATTTAAGGGAAAGTTGGACCGTTGGTTCTAGTTTCTGACAGCAGAATTATTCCGATTGCGTATTTTTGTACTAGGGCCTCCAGCTCTAGTACTTTACCTAAAATGCCATTAGCATTCCAGATTAGCACGTTCAGTGGTGTGTTCATTTGGATAGTAACGCGGTTAGAATCATCCTCTCGATAGCTCGGCTCGTGTCCTTGATGGCAGAGGAAAGTCCTTCCCCGTTTCCAGATATCTGTTGTTGCTGTTGTTGCGCAGTCAGCCCCTTCTGTTGCTGTTATCTCTGCAATCCATGTAGCCTAGCTTGCGCTGGTCCTTCTCGCTGGGGACGTTGTTCTCTTTGCTGAATGCAGCTAATCCTCTTCTGGTCGCAGCGGCGTATGAAAGCCCTTCTACTTGTTCAGTGGGTGCTGTACGGGGGAAGACAACAGGTGTAGGCCCATGATCTTTATTGCTGCGGCTTCGGTTAGCTTGAGTCGGTGGGAGATTTTTCATATTGGCGGGCTTTGGGGCTCCCGCATGCTTTGTATATTCGGTGAACCACTCGCAGCCCTTATAGTTGGCAGGGTGGTTACCACCGCAGTGGACGCATGTTGCCGGTACTGAGTCGGGCCGTGTGCAATCAGCAAAGCGATGATTGAGCCCGCATTTAACGCATTTGTGTTGTTTTCTACAGTATGTTGCCGTGTGCCCGTACTCCTGGCATCTATGGCATTGCACCATATCCTGGCTTCTTCTAGCAGTCTCAACCTTAACCACCTGCTTGCACAGCTTCCTGATAGTAAGAGCCTCCTTGTTGTTGGCCGCCGGCTGCAAGTTGATGAAGTGGATGCTCATGGGCTTCTTGGTAGCTGTGCTGCTCGGATTGTGCTCGTGGAGAACGGTGTGGCCCTGGGTCCGCAGGTCGTCGATGAGTTCTCGGTTGAGTGTGGAGTGGTGGATGCCTTTGATAACTATGCGGTAGGGCTTCTCCTCCTGCAGCTGGTATGAGTAGAACTCAATTTTGTGTTCATCCAGTATCTGTATGATGGCCCTGTATGTGGGCACATCATTGGCTAGGGGTCGCATAGTCCTACCTAGGCTGGATTTGAAGGTCAAGTTATCCGCTACTTCGGATAGTAGGTGCCACACGTCGTTGATGTCGTCGATGCGATTTAGGACGATGGGGGGTGGCGTGGGCTACAGCGTTGGGCTGGCTGTCGCCCCCAACCTGAGGAGTCGCTGAGGCATGCAAGTTCTTTTCTCGCTCGGCCTCAGATTCGTCAGTATCCATGTCTTCGACGTTATCGGGTGGGGCCAAGCGTGCATATCTATTGGAAGCATAAGTGCCATCTGGACTGGTGTCAGTTTTGTTCAGTTTTCGCCTCGCGGCAGGTGGGGGTCCTGCTGTCTGAGACTTTGCGCTTATCATCTATTCCTCTATTATTCGCACTAGGGCGTCAACGTCTCTATTTGCACTAGCACCAGCATGTAGGCTGCTGCCGGGGTCTTCGGATTCCATTAGAGGGTAGGATAGGGAAACTGAAGTACTTCTTCCAGACAGTAGCGCGGAGAATTATTAGCAGCTGTTGCTAAGAGGCTGTTAAGCATTGAGGTGCTCGGCGGTGTAGCGGCGTCAGCATTTAGTTGGCCTACCTAATTAGTTCGAGACGGCCCCTTGTTATTTATTGTGGGTGCATTGCTGTTGTCAGCACTCACTGGCATGGTTGCTCTATTGGCATTGCCGCTGGTTGGGTGAATGTCAGCACGGCAACGCAGCCGACTTGCTCAATTTGTGACCACCTTATTTTGTGTTTGATTTTGTTTCGATCCACCTAAAATAAATTGCTTTGTCAGCAATTAGTTTTGTTTTAATTTTTGCCGTTTTTGTGAAATTATTGATGAAATCTTTGTGCAGAGTTGCAATAGCCGCTTTGGCCGTTTGGCCGTACCGTTTCCGTTCACCTTAAACACCAAAAAGTGACTCTAATTCAATTACTTATTCCAATATCTGGTGATTTATCCTTTTAATCTGGCAAAGAGTTAATAACTAGTCACAAACAAAGTAAAAATTAATAATTTTTAATATACAATAATAACATTTCCACAAATAAGAATTCAGTTCCCATTATTTGTCTTGGAGTCATACTAGTAGACTAACAACTGGCATAATAGAACTACCGACTTCCTTAGTTACTTATTAAAATGTATTATATATATATTTAGTCTATTAATACATATTCTGTTTTCGTTTTGTATTGAATCCCATTAAAATAAACCCATTATAGGAATAACATAATTTTTGGGTATCATTTCTAAGTATATAAAAACTATTTTCCTAATATTATAAACGCATTTTCATAAAAAAATCAACACTTTTTAATTTGTGCAAAGAAATTAATTTTAAACATGTTGCCATTTGAACTACGAGTTAAAAGAATCGCAACTTTTTCGGATTTCTTTTGCCTCGTGCCGGGTGCCTATCATGCAGAGGATGTCATATAAAATAAAATAGATGTTCATTTTATGCATTAAAATACAATTTGCTACACACAAACTTCATTTCAATTAAGTGTGGCAACGAAGATTATTTTTATACCCTTGCAGAGGGTATTATAATTTTGTCGTGAAATGTGTAACGCATAGAAGGAGACATCTCCGACCCCGTAAAGTAAATATGTATATTCTTGATCAGCATCAATCGATCTAGCCATGCCCGCCTGTCTGTCCGTCCGTATGTATGAACGCAAGGATCTCAGAACCTATTAGAGCTAGAGTCTTGAAGTTTTAGATGTAGGGCCTCTTAGTCCCCGCGCAGATCGAGTTTGTTTCCGATAGTCGATAACTTGTCCCGTTTCCAAGTATCTTAAATTTTATAGCTATCGCCACCTCCCCGCTACCACCGTAAAGCTATAAATCATGTTAGTAAACCAACTTGTCTTGCCTAACTACATACATAATTAAGCCACAATTTAAATGCAGTTGTCATATTGAGAATACACAAATATTTTATGGTATAATAAGATCTTCTTCTGAAAATTTCATCACGATCGGTCAAGAAACACCAAAAAATGATGTGTTTTGGCCTGCAATCACGTGCAGCAGCAAGCGCAAATTCCAAGAATTTCTGTACACACACACATTCATGCGCGTCTTCTTTGAATTCTATCAACAGCATTGAAATTGCGATTGTGTTGTTTTCTGTGCTTCTGAATTCGTTTTTTTCTCATCCAGATTTAGTTATTGGTGTGGAAATTGAGTAGAGGCGGCGGAAAGCAGCGCGATCAGTTACGAGTTCAAATCTTGCCAAGCTAACCATTTTTTTTGGGGGTGTAGCTGTTGCGTAGAGGCGGCAGCAAGTAATGCGGTCAGTTGCGAGTTCAAACCCTGCCAAGGGATTATTTTTTAAAATTAAATTTATCTTTATTACTATTAAAGCGAACGAGCGCGAGCTGCATTTGGTGTTGGAATAAGAGGGTTCAGGGTATCCCCTAGTCGGGAGCTCTCGACTAGATCCTCTTACTTGTTTGTTATTATTTTGATCAGCGTGTTGAGATCTTATATAATATGTGTGTTAATGTTCACCAGGTCTGAGATGGTGTGTGGGTTAATTTATTAATTTAATTTGTACTATTGTATTTACCTACTTGGTAGGTCGGCGGTTACGAATCTTTTCAGTCTGAAATGCCAAGATATCCGTGGTTTGTAGCTTATGGTATGAGCTGGTCGTCGAAATAGACTGGGCAGGTTTTGCGTCGTAGGGTGAACAAGACACTGGAAGACTTTGCGCCATTGATTTTAATATTCCACAGTTTTGTCCTCTCCTGAATAAGAATGAGGTGTTCTTGCAGGTCGTCTTTGGCTGTATACTCGCATTGATTTGCAGCTCATACTGCCGTGTCATCGGCATACGTTGCAATGGGCATATTTGGAGGTGCGTCGGTGTTGTGCCAAATCTGACTTGGCATGTCGGATGTATAAGGTGTGTATAGCACTGGTTCTAGCACAATTCCTTGTGGAACACCAACTTTTATGTGCTTATTTTCAGGAAAATCAGTCTTGCAGGAGACAAAGAAGGTTCTATTAGAAAGGAATGATTCTAGTATGCTGTAATACGGCGCTGGAAGCAGGTGTTTTAACTTGAATTTGAAGCCGTCATGCCATACTCTATCGAATGCCTGCTGAACGTCGAGAAACGCGGAGGCGAAGTACATTTAGGCCTCAAAGGATTCTTGAATAATATGCACTACCCTGTGTACCTATTCTGGACATCCGTGTTGTCGACGAAAGCCGAATTGGCGCGAAGGAAGCCCGTGCGCGACCTCGTCAAGGCCCATCAACCTGTCCAAAAATAGCCTTTCAAAAATTTTAGAAACTGTTTGTCCTGACTGACTGACTGACTGACTTACTGACTGTTTGGTGATCAACGCACAGCCCAAACAGTAAGAGCTAGGAAGCTTAAATTTGCACTGTAGCTGCACGTTAAGACGGAGTTTCGAGAAATTCCACCCGCAAGTGTGGAAAAATCGCGAAAAACGTTTGTATGTAACTTTTTTTTACCATCTGATCAGCCTCAAACTTATTTTCAAAGATTTTATTCAAATTCATTTGAGGGGTGTTTCACACTTTTAGAAAAATCCGTTCCTCCTTTGTGGAAATGGAGGTCAAAGATTTGGTGGGTGACGTTTCGCGCTCAAATTCATTTCCAAAGATCTATAAAAAAAATTATTTGATACGTATTTCACACTTTTAGCAGAATTCAAACATCTTCGGGGGGAATGCGATTTAAAGATTTTTTGTACGAAGTTTTAAATTGTGTCCGATTTGCTTCAAACTTATTTTCAAAGCTCTACATAAGAATGTAATGAATACATGTTTCAGCGATTTGGGAAATTCCACTCGCAACAGTGGTAAATTGGCGGAAAACGTTTGTATGAAAGTTATTTGTTTACCGTCGGATCAGTTTCAAAATCATTTCAAATTTGTTTGAGAACATTGGTTTTATAACATACGTGCCACGGGCAAGGCCGGGTTATACCCGCTAGAAATAAATTAAAAAAAACTAAATTTGAAATTTCAGTATTTTATTTTATTTTATTTTAAGAGCTATCTCTCCCCGGATAGCTCCCGACGCAATTGCGTACCCTTTACCATTACTTGCCCATTGGCAGCTTACCCACAACCACCGCTTACACAATGTTTGGGAGATATAAGAGAGGACTAGCGAAAGCTAACCGTGCAGAATACGTTACACTTCCAGTTATGCGGGCACGTTCTCTGCCCCTGTACTGCAATCTTTCTCTCGCTCTCTTTATCTGAAGCTTAATCCACATAGCAGTAGCTGCTGCTTTGGCAGCCAGCAGCGTAGTCGATGGGCCAAGAGTTCGGCTTTAGTCGTACGAATTCATTTGTGCGTCGTGGACACAAATGAGCCGCTGCAGATTCTCTGTGCACTTGGTCTCTCTGTGTGTGTGCGTCCTTTTTTGTGTGTGGCCCGTCTCTGTGAAGCAACCAGCTCAAATTAAAGTGGACAATTGACGAAAGGATTGCAAGTTTCTAGGCGCGTGTAGGCAGTACAAGCACCCTATTGTGGCTATAATAAAAATAATAGCGAAATGTAACGAAATATATTCTTATTTGTTGTATCGTGAAAATTCAACAGAAGGAAAATTTAATAAAAAGTCACCCAATATTGTATGTATGCTTGTGTATGTGCGTGTATATACCTAAAACACTAGAAAATAAAATAAATAAAAAGAAAAATAAAGCAAACAAAGAACTACGTGAGCTCCAAATAAAATGATTTCCTACAGCTGATGTTGATGTAGACCGGACTGGCTATGGATGGTCATTGATAAAATGAACAACAACGGTGGCAACGCCCGCAGCGGAGAAGGAGGTAGAGAATTCTCACCAGGTAAATCATTACGGAGTATTCTAGGAGCAAAACCCATTTATCCTCCACATTCCTGTGAATTGTAAATGTGATTAAGGTAACAACTACAACAAGCATATACGATACTTTCACAGTTAGTTACATGTTATATCTTTTTTAATTTTTATTCCTACGAGGATAAAAAACATCCCAACAACGAAATATCCCATTCACCATTCTAATCAATAAGAGAGAGAGAGAGAGAGAGGGAGAGTTGAAAATACAAGCCACTGTTAGTTTGTTTAATTTAATATAATATATATAATGTGTTATTTTATATACTTTTTGTCTTAAATCAAGCGTTCTATTAGTTAGAACTTATATCTCTAGCTCTCTTTATCTGGTTATCTGGTTGAGTTTTAAAATATGTTTTTGACACAATTAAAAGTCTTACAAATTGGAAGTTTAGTTTAATTTTAATTATTATAAATATTGAAATATGCATAAGTTTTTCGGCAACAACTAATATTTGAATCCTGGTCACACTTAAGTCTTTTGTTTTTGCTTTGTGCTTATTCTTATTCTTAAGTATACCATTCTCTGTCGCTTATGAACTACCGAACAATGTAGACGTACAGATGCGTAATAAAAAGAAAAACCTATTAATCCGGTTCAGTTTCCTGTTTAGTTCCACTTTAAAAACATTATATAACCAACAGGTTATGGGCCCAGGGCTCTAAACACGAAATTGAGCGATTAACCTTAATTACTGTGTGTGATTATACGAAAAAATTTATAAACATGAGTGGACAAGGATTATATTCCATCGAAAAGTTGGATGACGAAAATTACGCGGTGTGGTCAGTGCAAATGAAAAGCATATTGGTACAAAATGATCTATGGCCGATAGTATGCGGAAGAATCGTTAAAAATGAAGGTGACAGCGAAGAACAGAAGGCTCAGTTTGATACACGGGACGAAAAGGCACTAGCAAACATATTGCTGGCTGTTAAAGCGTCGCGGATTAATTTCATAAAAAATTGCGTGTCGTCTAAAGAAGCATGGGAGAAGCTGATAAGTGTGTATCAACCGCGCGGGCCAGCAAGAAAAATTGCGTTATTTAAAAGTTTGCTTCGATTGAGTATGCCAGAAGGTGCAAGTGTGCAAAACTATATAAATGAGTTTTCCAACATAGTTGAAAAATTAAAAGAAATCGAAATGAATATAAATGAAGACATGCTCACAATTTTGCTGTTAACGGGATTAGGAAAAAAGTTCGAAAACTTTGTTGTAGCGATCGAAACGCGTGAACAGTTGCCGTCCTTGTCTGATTTGAAAATCAAAATTATTGAAGAAGGACAAAGACAACAAGCAAACAACGAAGAAGTGGGTAATGGCATACAGCAAGCATTTGTGTCGCGTACAAAAAATGCGCATCAGAAAACAGATCCGAAAAGGAATAAAAAATGTTATAGATGCGGCCGCGAAGGTCATTTTATTGCTGAGTGCAAGGAAAAAGAGAAAAGTAAAGAAGGCAAAGAGAGAAACGCTGAAATGAAGCGATCGTTAGCCATACTTGCGAATGTGCAGAAAAGCGACAACTTGACAAAATCGACGTGGTGTCTGGATAGTGGCGCAACTGCTCACATGTGTTGTGATAGGTCATGGTTTGTAGATATTAGAGAGCACAAAGAGAAAATATTGCTTGCAGGAGAAAATTTTATAGTTGCCGACGGCATTGGTACTGTATGTATTACTGTCGGAAATTTTTATCTTGAACTGCAAAATGTGTTGTTTGTTAATGAGTTGCAAGCAAACTTCATATCGGTATCAAAAGCTGTAGAAAAAGGATACAGAGTTACTTTTGATAAAGACAGAGCAGTGATAAAAGACAGAGATAATGTGAATATACTGAGAGCATACAAGAGAGGTGATTTGTTCACCATTGATGTTAAAATGAAACAGTGTATGTACTCTAAGGCAAGCAGCACTGAGTTATGGAAATGGCATTATCGATTTGGACACTTAAATCTGGCCAGTTTAAGGAAAATGGCAAGTGGTGAGATGGTGCATGGCTTAAAATCAATCAATAAAAATTTTGAAATAAAAAATGATTTGTGTGAAACCTGTGCAAAATGTAAAATAAGTGTAAAACCATTTCCAAAAGCTTCTGAAAATCGTGCGACTCAATTATTGAGTTTGATTCACACTGATATTTGTGGACCAATAAGCAGACCGTCTGCCGGGGGCGCACGATACTTTGCAACATTTATTGACGATTACTCACGTCACACAGTTGTGTATTTTTTGAAGTCTCGCGACCAAATATTAAGCGCGTTTAAGGACTTTGTTTTGTTTGCCGAGAGACAATGCGGCAAAAAGGTAAAATCAATTCGAAGCGATAACGGGCGCGAGTATGTTAGTCATGAATTTGAAAAATTCTTGTCGGAACACGGAATTAAAAGACAACTGACAGTACCGTATACTCCACAGCAAAACGGAGTTGCTGAGCGAGCAAATCGCACACTGGTAGAGATGGCCAGAAGTATGCTAGTACACTCGGTCGTAGATGAAACAGTATGGGGTGAGGCAGTCAGGAGTGCAGCATACTTACGCAACAGGTCCGAAACCAAGGCATTGGCTAACAAAACATTATTTGAGGTTTGGACTGGCAAGAAACCGTCTGTATCGCATTTGAAGGTTTTCGGCTCAAAAGCAATTGTCTTAAAGAAAGGGCACAGAAATAAGTTTAGTCCAAAGGGAATCGAATATGTAATGGTTGGCTATTCGATGGCAGCAAAAGCATATCGCCTATATTGTCCAGAGTCGAAGAAAGTTGTCGAAAGCAGAGAAGTTATTTTTATAGAAAATAATTTAGGTGGATCTGCAAGCGATAAAAAAGAAACAGTGCTGTTTGATGATTGTGAAACAGTAAATCAGCAGGCTGAGGCTGAGAATGTCCTGCAGACACAGGCAGAGATTGAAATCGGAGGGCAACATACTGAAAGGAAAGATACTGACGAGTATGAGAGTGAAAAAAGTGATGATGCAGAACCGCCCGTAAACTGTGAAGCTCGTGGTCCAGGGCGTCCACGAAAGATAAAAACTGGAAAACCAGGTAGACCCCGCAAGCAGTATAATTGTCTGAATATGCTGAAGGCAGAGGAAATCGTCATTCCTGAAAATTTTAGCGAAGCAAATGAGTCAGAAATAAGCCAAGAATGGTCAGCATCGATTCAGAAGGAGATAAAAGCACTTAAAGACAATAGGACTTGGGAGCTTGTGGAATTGCCAGCGAATAAGAAAGCGATAGGCTGCAAATGGGTCTTTGGCATAAAAGTTGACAAGGATGGCTATGTAGAGCGCTTTAAGTCAAGATTAGTTGCCAAAGGATGTGCGCAGCGATATGGCGTTGATTTCTTTGAGACGTTCTCTCCAGTTGTGAGATACTCGTCTGTACGAATGATTATGGCATTGGCAGTCGAACATAAGTTGTTTGTGCATCAGATGGACGTGTCTACTGCCTACCTGAATAGTGAGCTTTCAGAGGAAGTTTATATGAAACAACCGGACGGATTCGTAAGCGATGAATTCCCTGATAAAGTCTTGAAACTAAAAAAATCTCTCTATGGGCTAAAGCAAAGCGGTAGAGAGTGGAACCGTAGACTGGACGCAGTCTTGAAAAAACTGGGTTTTACTCCATGTGTCAGCGAGCCCTGTGTATATATACGCAATGGGCAAGGTAAAATTAATATTATTGCAGTTTATGTTGATGATATTTTACTTGCCAGCTCAAATAAAGACGAATTGTTGGAAATCAAAGCGTCCATTGCCAGGGAATTCGACATTGTTGATGGCGGCCAGCTCAACCATTTCTTGGGCATAGAAATTGAGCGCGAAGGGGAGACTGGAAGCATAACAATCGGCCACAAGCAGTATGTGGAACAAATGCTACATACTTGGGGCATGTCAACGTGTAGGCCTGTAGCTACACCACTGGATGCAGGTCACCAAGTCAAATGTGATGACGTCAACTGCGAGATGGTTAATGAAAAGAGCTACCAATCATTGATAGGTTCTTTGATGTAATTAGCCATAACAACCAGGCCGGACATACTACATTCGGTAGCGAAACTGGCACAACGAAATGCCGGCCCTCACAAGGAGCATGAAGTTGCAGCGAAGCGTGTGCTAAGGTATTTAAAAGACACGGCTAATATGAGACTTCATTATCAGGATACTGGCAAGCAGATCTATGGATACGTCGACGCAGACTGGGCGAACGATGCTGCAGATCGGAAATCATATAGTGGATATGTCTTTATTGGTGCAGGCAGCGCGATTTCGTGGGAATCGAAGAAACAAAGTCTGGTGGCGTTAAGCAGCACTGAAGCCGAATATATTGCCTTATCTACCGCAGCAAGGGAAGCAACATATATTAAAAAATTGTTGCATGAAATGGGATTTATTGAAACCAAGCCTATTTTATTGTATTGCGATAATCAAAGCGCACAGTGCTTAGCTAAAAATCCAATTTTACATAAACGTAGTAAGCACATCGACATAAAGTTTCACCATGTACGCGAGCTATATTTTAAGAACGAAATAGATGTTAAATATATAGGTACTAATGATATGATTGCCGATGTACTAACTAAAAATTTGCAAAAGAACAAGCATGTAAAATGTATTAATGAAATGAATTGTTATTAATAAGTTTTCAAGTATGTAATTGTTGAGAAGGAGTATTGAAATATGCATAAGTTTTTCGGCAACAACTAATATTTGAATCCTGGTCACACTTAAGTCTTTTGTTTTTGCTTTGTGCTTATTCTTATTCTTAAGTATACCATTCTCTGTCGCTTATGAACTACCGAACAATGTAGACGTACAGATGCGTAATAAAAAGAAAAACCTATTAATCCGGTTCAGTTTCCTGTTTAGTTCCACTTTAAAAACATTATATAACCAACAATAAATATCATTATTTAATATTACAAATATCTACCCGTATGATACCAAAAACGAAATTAATAATATCGGAGTCTGTGGAATGTAAGAATATAACCAATTAAAGTAAGGGTTTACCTAAAGGGTATTTTTAAACAATTTTTTGAAGTGAAAAAGTAAGTAAGTAACTCTAGCACAGAGTCTTCCTATACATCTATATTATATAGAAGTGTGATCTTAATTAGATTAAGACCATTTATAAGAATTCTAGTTTAAATAGTAAATGCTTGGGTTGCTTCATAAACAAAAAAGTTCCCTTAAAGATATTTCGAAAATTTGAGTGGTCTGATTTTGATAAGATTTTGCACATACCTACCTACCGCATATGAAAGTTTTTTGTCTTTCGATCGGTGTCAATTTTTTTTTAAAAATTCAATCCCTCCTTTTTAAAAATGGGTTAGACGTTGTAAGGCAAAATTTTAGGTTAGGTCGGAGAATTTGCAAGCTTATCTTCAAAGTACATAAGAACTTTGGCAATTTTGGAAATTCCATCCGCAACTTTCAGCGGATCGGCTGCAAACTCAATTTTTATTAAGTTATATAATCTTTAGACGTTAAGTTCGAGCATTCGAGCAAATTGTCGACTGTTTGTGGAATGTGCAATACGATTTATATGGCGCGGACATACAGGAGCCAAAATTCGTTTGGGCCATCGGCAAGATGACATCAATACTGAAAGCAACCTTATTATAAACAAATTGAGTTTCCTTTAATATATATTTTTTTATATAAAATCATAAGTTCATTTTTTTTATAAAAGGCAAGTCAAAACAGTCTTCCAGCTTTTTTACAATAATTTTTTAAAATATTCTAACTAAGAATTTAATAATTGAATTAACTAATAATTAAACATTTTTATACATCTGAATATATTTGTTATACAAATTTTGTTTCGTCTGATAATTCTTAACATAAAAAAAATAAAATAGTTTAAGAACAATAAATATTTTTAATATTTGTATTGATATTATGAAATACGGGTGTATCACATCTGGCCTGGGAACTATGCAGCAGGGTGAATTTTAAGAAAAAATTGTCTAAAGATACATTTTGCTTTACCTTACGCCGGATACGATTTAACAATTTGGTCGTCGTCTTACACTACGAGTCCTTCTGCATGAATACTCGAACAATATGTGAATGTATCTGGCTATTGAGTTGTTTGGTTCTTAAGCGTTGATAGTTTTTACTGAGATTTTCATTTTTTTACTTTTATGGCTCATATCAATGCCCAAACAGATTTTTATACCCTGCACCCATTGAAAATGGGTAAAAAGGGTATAATGTATTTGTGCAAATGTATGTAACAGGCAGAAGGAGGCATCTCCGACCCATAAAGTATATACATTCTTGATCAGCATTAACAGACGAGTCGATCTAGCCATGTCCGTCTGACTGTCCCATCTGTCCGTCCGTCTGTCTGTCCGTATGTATGAACGCAAGGATTTCAGAATCTATAAGAGCTAGAGACTCTTGAAATTTTCGCTGTAGGTCATGCTAGCCCATGCGCAGATCGAGTTTGTTTCCGATAATCGATAACTTGCCCCGTTTCCAAGTAATCGATAAAAATCGATATCGAAATCCTGTTTTCTGAGCAATTTTGCAAAATACTAAGAGCTAGAGTCACCAAACTTGACATGTAGCTTCTAGAATAGTATATATATATCAAGTATCTTTCATTTTATAGCTATCCCCACCTCACCGCTACCACCTTAAAGATAGAAATCATGTTATCAAACCAACTTGTATTCTCTATCTAATTAGGCCACAATTTAAATGCAATTGTCATTTTGAGAATACACAAATATTTTAAGGTATAATAAGATATACTACTGAAAATTCCATCAAGATCGGTTAAGAAACACGAAAGAAAATGTGTTTTGGCCTGCAAACACGTGCAGCAGCTAGCGCAAATTCCAAGAATTTCTTTATACATATACACACACGCATTCATGCGCGTCATCTTTGAATTCTATCAACATCATGCTAATTGAAGTCGCTTTTAACTCATTAAGACTTAATTATTGGTGTGGCTATTAATTAGTGGTGGAGGACGGTTGCGGCTGTTGCGTAGAGGTGGCAGTAAGTAATGCGGTCAGTTACGAGTTCGAACCTTGCGAAGGGAGCTTTTTTTTTTAATTTATTTTTATTACTACTAAATTTGGTGTAAATAAGAATAAGAGGGTTCAGGGTATCCCCTAGATGTGAGCTCCCGACTAGAACCTCTAACTTGTTTTACTTACTTCAGTTGCTTTTTGTCGCTCCCGAGGAGTTCATTTTTACTTCTGATTCACTTTTCTCTTTGTTTGCTTTCCCTCTGGCTCTCAATATCAATTTAGGTTGATGGCGTTGTCATACGACCCGGACATTCTAATCTCGATATCGATGATTTAATGACGCGCAACTCGAGGCATTCATCGCCCGATGGTGGTGCCCAGGCAACCGGTGGCAACGGCGGTGGGTCTGGTGCTGGATCTGCTTTAAGCGGTGGCTATTTGCAGGCTTTTTCGGAGGAGCTGCTCCCACGGCCAACATTGGAGCCATTTTGACATAATCTTCTGCGTTGTCACGGGCTAACCGATTTGGGGCTTCAGCGTCCACGACATACAAAATGGCTTCTCGAAGGCGATAGACGCGCTACAAATTCACGCACTTATGTATTCGGTAAGTACGCCCTGCCCATAAATATATCCGACTAACTTGCCAAAAATGCCTGACCGGAACCGGATCGGTGGGTGCAAAAATAACTCGGAGGATGCGGTTTGAAATCTGTCACATAAATCTTTTAATCAGATTGCAGCTTCCCTGCGCTGTGGTTATGGCTTCCATTTCTTCTTCTTCTTGGGCATCAGTTGCCCTTTTCTTGAGTCTTATAATTTACTTAGTTGTCTATTTCTGTTGGGGTAATTTGAGGTTTCTCTTTTAAATTCAGATGGGTACAGAATCATTTTTCGACGAAAACTTTGCGGACTCCAGACTTTTTCGTTTACGGAATGTTGTTTTTAAACAGACAGTTTTTTTCCTAACAAATATAAATTAAAATATTTAATTAATTATAAGTTTAGAGAAACTTACATGAAATATTATTATATAAATTGGAAGGCAAAATATATCTGTTTATAAAACTGTTTGTCCTGACTGACTGTTTGGAAATCAACCAGCAGCTAAGACCGTAAGAGCGAGGAAACTCAAATTGTTAACACTAACCTTAACTACAGGGTTACTTTATGTTTGCTCGTTAACCATACGATTAGCTCTAAACTAATTCATGTTCAATTTTGGAATATGCGTTGTTGGTCTACTTAAGCTTTCTTCGATCGTCATCAAGTTATTTTCAGAACCCTAGGTAAAAATCAAAATGGGCGGAACGCCTAGATTTCAGTTTTGGTTTTATAATCGATTGTCTTCAAACTCATTTATAAGTATATATGCACATCATATCTTCTGATGTGGCTTTCAAGATGGTACAAAAGAAAATTTATTATATCTAAGATTTAATTTAAAAAATACTAAATTAAAATAGAAAAATATTATCTCTGGTAATCTTATGGTTGTTTTATAAGATGATATTGACAAGCGAATACATAGTATATTTTTAAAGCAGCGTACTGGGCTCCTTTATCTACAATTTGTACACGGCAGACATCCCCACTCCGGATGACCTACACGAGTTTGCCGCCCCAGGCAAACACCTGATGGCCACATTTTCCGACGTGGCAATATTTTACTCCGCCCACTGCGAGTACGAAGCAACTGCCGGGGCCCAGGAATACATCCTCTTGCTTGAAATCTGGGCACACAGGTGGAACATCAAGCTCAATGCCTCGAAGTGCCAGGCGTACAATTACACACTGAGGCGTGGCAAGGCTCCAGCAGTCTGGATAGACGGTAGCCCCCTTCACCCTGGCAGAAGCGCCAAGTATCTTGGAATTGTACTGGATAAGAGGCTTAGTTTTCGGGCGCACATCGCCGGCCTTCTTAAGCAGTGCCGCTATAAGATGGCCAAGGCCAACTGCCTACTAAACCCCAACAGCCCATTGCCACTTCGCTGCAAACGGGCTGATTACAACGTCGTGGTGGCGCCAACTTGGAAATGGGGTATCCAGGTTTGGGGCATTGCATCTCGGACAAATCGAAGACGTATTCAGACACTCCAAAACTTGGTTTTGCGCTGAATGACCGCTGCTGACTGGTACGCCAGAAATTCTACCTTGCACAGAGTCCTCAAAATGGCGACAGTAGACAGGCAAGTCGGATCATTCGCTAACCGGTACAACGAACGCTTGCCACGACCCTGCAACCGGGTAGCAAAAGACATCGCTTGAAGGTGTGTAGTCAGGAGGCTCAAGAGAAGATCGTTCAAGGACCTCCTACCTGTAGCAAGGTGCGTATAAATTACATCCGCAGATACAAATAAGCAAAAACAAAGGCTGCAATTTTAATAATGAATAAGATGTAGCTTTTTGCATTTCGTTCTAGTTGCATTTATTTTTATTTTCATTTTTGTAAGGGCAAGCGAGCGAAATGGAAGGCAGCTAACTAGTTATTGCAGCCAAAACATTAACAAGCTTTATTTGGCAAATGTGTAAGGGTGGTAAAAATATGCATATGTATGTATGTTTGTGTATGTGTGTGGATTGGCAAGGACACAGAGACTTGTATTTGTATGAAAGTATGTATCTATATGTAGAAATATACATGCCACACACTCCTACTTAAAATAGATAGGCTACACCTAACCTGAATTACAGAAGCAGTATCAGTTGCAGCAACAGCCGCATCCAATGACAAGAGTAGTCAACGCCAGTCGACTTCTTTGTCGTCAAATCCATATCTGTGTGCACACTTAAGGCTCATACATATACACACACATAAGTATATATGTATAAAGGAGCCATAAAAGCCAACGCATATATCACGATTATAGCGCATACATTCGTATTTATTTTACTCAATTATACTCGCACACTGCCACCGGCAAATGTCAAGCTAGCTGCAATTACGCGATGAGGTTTATACTACAATCAGAAAAGTCATATATTGTATTCATGAATGTAAATAGTATGGTATAAATTGCTATTATATTGTACTTCTATCGAGGCTAAAGAAATGCTTATGATACACTTGCTTGTATGCAAACATATGATGAACTGCAATTGGTCCGCAATGTTTGTAAAGAAAATTTTTCATTAATATACACATAATAACAATGAGCAATTATTGTATTACCGTGCCCGACTACAACTTGCTGACCAGAAGAGATTTAAGAACGATTCTTATAAAAATATTCTGAAATTGAGCGATTATGTTTTCGTTTTTTGGCTTTGTGGACAAATATAATTAAAGAAATTAAGTCAAAAGCACTTTTTCGAAATACTTCATGAGCGATAGCGAGTAATTGAAGATGTCAACAATTATTTTTGCCAGCATGTGTGTAGGTTTTAGTAGGGACCACAATATGCATCTATGAAATCGATGGCATACATAATTTAAAACAAATGTTGGAGAACTTCATTTAAACCCAAGAACGATGATTTTCACTAATAAATCTGTTGCATACATTAATCGATTTTTTTCTAAGAGCATTTCGTATTCTCTATATAAATATAATAGTAGGAATATTTGAAAAAATTTACTTCAGTTTTAAACCTTACCGAGTTACTATAATTATTATATTCGAAATACAATGGTTTTGAAAAAAATAATTAATTTGTTGTATCCTGCAATTCTGATTGATTAATTCTTTATTACTCAATGGGCATAGAGCATAGAGTAGATAGAGCATGGCTCAATGGGTATATTTATTACTCTATGAGAGCAGTGCAAGCAATTATGATTGTATGTTTGTTAATATATTCACATACATACATAAAATCATATTTGAATGCTCTGGCTTTCGCTGGCAAAGAAATAAATATTGTTAGTTTTCTAGCGCTGATCATGAGCTATCGCAAATTTGTGTGCTCATATGAATGCATGTTGTGTATTGAGGTTGGCTCCGTACAAAATCCATATCTCTATATATAAAACTGTTTGTCCGTAAGAGCTAGGAAGCTGAAATTTTTACTGTAGCTACCTTATGTGATGTAGGTGCACGTTTAGAAGGGGTTTCGGGAAACTCCACCCGCAAGTGTGGAAAAATCGCGAAAAACATTAGTATGTAACTTTTTTGTTTACCATCCGATCGGCCTCAAACTTATTTTCAAAGATCTTTATTCAAATTCATTTGAGGGGTGTTTCACACTTTTCGAAATATCCATTCCCCGTTGGTGGAAATGGAGGTCAAAGATTTGGTGGGTGACGTTTCGCGCTCAAATTCGTTTCCAACGATCTATAAGAAAAATCATTTGCGACGTGTTTCACACTTCTCGCAGAATCCAAACTTTTTCGGGTAGAATGCGACTCAAAGATTTTTTGTGCGAAGTTTTAAATTGTGTCCGATTTGCTTCAAACTTATTTTCAAAGCTCTACATAAGAATGTAATGAATACGTGTTTCAGCGATTTGGGAAATACCTCTCGCAACAGTGGTAAATTGGCGGAAAACGTTTGTATGAAAGTTATGTGTTTACCGTCCGATCAGTTTCAAAATCATTTCAAATTTTTTTAAGAACACTGATTTTATAACATACGTGCTACGGGCAAGGCCGGGTTATACCCCCTAGTCTATATATATAATTTCTTTAAATTAACTTATTAATAAAATTTTTATTATTTTTAAGAAATAAAAAATAAATTAAGAAAAAAAAATTTGAACATTTGTTGTTTTCAAAGATACATTTTATTAATTTTTTTTTTTCTGAATCAATTATATTTAAATTTATTTATAATCAATATTTATTTATACAAATTAATATTTGATTTGTATTTTTTAGCACTCTTTTATTTCTTAATTAGCGAATTAAAATTCATCTTAGTGTTTATATTGGCTTTGGCTCAGGGTATGCGCCAGTCGGGAGCTCCCGACTATAACCTCTTACTTGTTACATTTGGCTGCGTTCTTACAGTAGATACCCATAATAATTAACCATAAAATTTGAGTGCTTTAAAAAAACCAAAAGCAAATTACGGCAAGTCAATCTGGCATACCTTGTTGGCTGTGACATAATGTCGTGCATTCTAAATGTGCGGGTTACACTGGCCTAGTGGGGGATGCTATTGCCCAACGAAATGGTTTGCTCTATAGTTGCGACTCGTGTAGGGAGATTGATGGTGAAATGCGGGCGTTTATGCCTCAGACCAGGAGTGGCTTTAGGGGTCTGATTGTTGGTTTTCGTAAACTAAACGATCAGCTGACAGCCCTAGATACCCAATTTAATAGCCTAAAACTGTTGGATGAGTCTCCAGGGTCCACTTCACCAGCCTACAACCCCGATTACCCAGCAGCTCATCTCTTTTGTTACTCCGGTAGCTGTGAGGTCTGCTCTAGACACTGGTTCTGTCCCGAAATGTCTGACATCGGCACGAGAAAAACCAGCTGAATTATCCGTGTCATCCGTCATCAACTTTAGTTGCTGCGTCAAAAAACTTAATTCTTCTTTCCAACATGCCTTTTAGAATGTAAGAGGTATTTAATCTAAACTTGTTAACCTATACTTTTGCTTTTAATTTTCAAATTATTGCTTTTACTGAGACCTGGCTTAAGCCGGACATCTCAGATTCTTCAATTTTTACCTCCAAATACACCACTTACAGACGTGATCGAGCTTCCCGTATCGGAGGAGGAGTACTCATAGCTGTCGAGTCTGCTCTTTCGTCGGAACGCATTAAACTTCCCATCTCGGAGTTGGTGGGTGTAAGAGTTGTATTTGGAAGTTTCTGTATCTTAATTTCATGTTCCAATATGCCCCCTCTATCTAACTTGTCAATTTATTAAACCCATCTATTAAATCTATCTCGTCTCTACTTTTTGAAAGGGACCTTTTAGTTGTTCTTGGTGACTTTAATCTTCCAGATGTCGATTGGTCATCGCTATTATAGTCAAATTTTCTGTTGTCCTCTTCGTCAAACGAATTTATTGATGGTCTTAATGAAATGTCCTTACGGCAGGATAATCGTGTGCGCAATTCAAAATTTAAGAAATCGTGAAATCATTCTGATTTCTCCCGATATGCAGTTGCGCCATCAAATTTTTCTACTCAAAATTCCATCGGTTATAAGGATTACCTCCGCAGTAGTCGCCTCCAATTTTCACATAATCCTAAGCAATTTTTTAACTTTGTCAATTCCTAACGAAAGACACCTAAGTATTTAGCCTTCTTCGGTTAAGTTAAGCAGATGAGAGCGCGAATCCAGGCATAGCTGATCTGTTCACAAACTTTTTTCACACTTCCTACTCCTCCTCTAGGTATAACAAAAATCAGCCTTATCCTTATCAGTTACAGAGGTCAAACTGCATCACCCATTATTACGGAAAGCACGCTTCTCAGCGATCTTAACACAATCAAGCCGGTTTACTCACCGGGCCCAGATGGTGTTCTGCTTGTGTGCTCAGGTACTGTGCTGCATCATTATGTAAACCTGTGTTAAAACATTTTGAATTGTCTGTAAACACTTCATCTTTTCCGACCGTTTGGAAAGAATCATACATTATCCCTCTCCAAAAGAAACGGAGTAAGTCCGATGTCGAAAACTATAGAGGTATTCCCAAATTATCCGCAATATCTAAAGCTTTTGAGAGAATCATAACATCTCAACTGCAACATTTATGTAGTTCTATTATTTCACCTTTCCAGCTTGGGTTCGTGAAGCGCAGATCAACAACCACTAACCTTCTTGAGTTTACTTCGCTTGTAATGTATGGGTTAAAAAATGAATTCAGACTGATATCATCTACACTGATTTCAGTAAGGCTTTCTACTCTGTCAAGTGCTCCTTGCTGCTTCATAAATTATGCCTTCTCGGTTTCCCAGCCAATCTCTTGAACTGGATTTCAGAGCATTTGCGAAACAGAACCCAAAAGGTTCTTTTGAGAAATTCGTTTTTTTAACGTATTCTGGTGACTTCGGTGTTCCTCAAGGTAGTCATTTTGGCACGCTACTCTTTACTCTTTTCATTAATGACCATCCCTCGATACTGTCTCACTCTCGAGTACTAATGTATGCTAACGATGTGAAGTTATGTCATGCATATAAAGATATGGCACCATGTTATCCCTTACAAGCTAACATTGATGCGTTTCAGGGTTGGTGTCTAGCCAACCTCTTAAACTTAAACTGCTTTAAATGTAAGGTAATGACTTTCTATAGAAGCCCCCCTCAATTGGTTTCTTACATCCTGGATAGCTTTCCTCTCGAGCTTTCTTATCAAGCTAATGATCTAGGTGTCATCCTTGATCATAAACTTAAATTAGACTGGCATGCTAAGACCGTGGTCAATAAGGCGAGAATTGTTTTGGGTTTCAACAAGCGATGGTCGAAGGAGTTTGACGATCCGTACACGACAAAAACCCTTTATATATCTTTGGCACGACCTATACTTGAGTATGCCTCATGTATCTGGTCACCACAATACTCTATCCATCAAGACAGAATTGAACCCGCTCAGAAACAATTCTTGTTGTTTGCCCTTCGTTAACTAATCGTAGAACCATGCTTAGTGTAGTATTTATCCATAAATCAATTACTGGTGAAATCAACTCTTCTGTGTTGACTAGGCAATTCAATTTCTCTAACCCTACAAGACTAACACGTTATATTACACCCTTATCGATTCAATTTTGGTCAACAAATTATGCCTTGGATGAACCGTTCAGGGTTCTCTGTGATGATTATAACAAGCATTATAATTCTGCTCGGAGTCTTCTCTTACTCGTATAAAGTCTTCTATTCTAAACTATTTCTATGTATTTGTATTTGTACAAATAGTCGTAGTTAGTATTCGTTTCGTACTCGAGACATCTTATTGTAGAATAGAATAAAGAATATTTGTATATTCTCAAAAATTCAGTTGCATATAAATTATGGCTTAAATTGATGGACAATACAAGTTGGATAATTAACAGGGTTTTAACATCGATTTTTATCGATTACTTGGAAACGGGAAGAGTTATCGAATATCGGAAACAAACTCGATCTGCGCGGGCATTAGGAGGACCTACAGCTAAAATTTCAAGACTCTAGCTCTTATTAGTTCTGATTGCTTTGCGTTTATATATACGGACGGACGGACGGAAAGACAGACGGACATGGCTAGATCGACGCGGCTATTGATGCTGATCAAGAATATAAGCATGTATATACTTTATGGGGTCGGAGATGCTTCCTTCTACCTGTTACATTCATTTGCACAAATACATACAAATAAAAAATAAATTAGAAGAAAAATTATTTTCTCGGTAGGGTACGAGCTCGCCATAGACCACACTACTTGCCGACGCCACTACTCAACATCCACATCAATAGTTCAGTTTTAATGAGAAAAAAACGTATTAAAATATCAGCACAAAAAACAATACAATCGCATTTGCAATGCTGTTGATAAAATTCAATGAAAACGCGCATGATTGTGTGTGTATACATACATACATACATAAAAAATTTCGTGCACGTTTTCTTTAATAACTTCTGTTTCTTAACCGATCTTGATGAAATTTTCAACAGCAGATCTTATTGTAATTTAGAATATTTGTAATAGAATATAGTAATTTTTTCTACATTGTCGCCACCTTTTTTTTCCTCATTTAGCAATCCGAACCATCATCGCAAGGACTCTGTGCTGGCCGTTTCTAGAGAGTACGATTGCAGACCGCATGATGTACCAGGTCGAGTCCAATTCAGGCAAAACGGCTGCCTTTGTTCTTGCAACGCTTAGGAGCTGAAGCCATTCGATTCGGACACCAAACTGAATCGTTTGACATAGTCATTACATTTTTCTCCGACGATAACGATTCTAAGATACTTAACGAAGTACAGGATCGATTCGATGTGAACAATAATGAGCTGTCAGAGCAAATGGATCTGTGCGCATATATTGAGGCACGGAGAACATATATCAGTAGATACAAATTTTTATAAAATTTACTTTATATCTAATAAAATAGAGAGTAGTCAAAAGTGTTTGGAAACATGTGATCTACGGTTATATTTTCCATCCAAAGGCGGTGCGAAAAATGTAACAAATAAATTTTCACAAAGCTCTTTGAGCGTAAACTTTAAAGTAAACAACAAAATTCATATTTTCACCACAGTTTCGGGTGGAATTTGTAAAAACTCTGATTTAACTCCATCAAAAAAGGAATCTACAGTACAAATTTCTACTTCAAAGCTGATACGGTTTGGGCTGTCCGTTAATCACCAATTCTAAAAATGAAAAATGCTTTTGTAAAAACTAATGAATTCTCCGTTTCAGCTTAAAGTTATTTATTAAGATTTCTATATGCTGACACACTTAACACTATGTAGCACTCGTGATCATGTGTCAAGTACTCGCCTATTCGGAAGTGTTGACAACACATAATTACTTGCAAATCCTGCTATACGACCCGATAAGAACACATTCTCAGCAAATCTGAATATGTGTTTCTGCTGATTTTTCCAAACCCACACGTACAGCCATGCCGCAACCGACCTCTAAAAAAATTGATTTTTAAAAGAAACGAATTTGATTATAAATGTTTTCAAGCTGAAAAACGCTTTTTATGCCATGGAAAATTTTATTTTATTTAAATTCCTATTAATTTGTATGCCCAGGACCGAGCGTTTGAGTTAATATCGTAGAAAGCACAATAACCGCTGACCGCACGCTGTTAAGGATTCTAGATAATTAAGAGGACACAAGGCCTGACTCAGATAACAAAAACCCCAAAGAAATTGCCATGGCCTGGTAGAAAGAGGCAGCTAGTTCCTAATGCATATTGTGCCTTTAATTAGTGAAATGACAGAAAACCTATCCATAAAATCAGCTTAGGCTGCTGGTGGTTCCACCCAAACGTCCGCCTGCTCCCACCCGCTTTGTCAAGTGGAATGCTTGGCGTGCATTATGTTTGCAATGCTACGTAGCCTCAATTAAATAATCTTTCATAAATTAGATATCAGCGACAGCAGCTGATGCCAACCGCTGCCTGCCCCTTTCAGAGGGAGTGGGGGCTCATACAATATACAGCATTTAAGAAGTGATATAGTTTGACTTTTCATTACCGCACGCCGCACAATGTTATCTTTCCGGGAACAATTTAAATACCACAAGGATAACAAAGACAAACAAGTACGAAGCTCAAGTCAGGAGTTCCCGACTACTATCAAGAAGCTACATGTCAAATTTGATGACTGTAGCTCTTAAAACATAAGAGATTGGCTCAAAAAGCTAAAAAAGAAACGGGCAAGTTATCGATAATCGAAAACAAACTCTTACTGCGCGGCTACTAGGAACACCTACGATCCAATTTCAAGTCTCTGGCTCTTATAGGTTCTGATATCCTTGCGTCCATACGTACGGACGTGCGGACGGTAGGACCACAGACAATATAAACACTAAGATTAGTAACGCCCATACATTTGAATGTGACGCAAAATTTCTAGCCAGGCCTTTCATCTGGCCTTTGAGGCTTCGCACGACGTGCCTGCCCTCATAGAGCCGAAGCTGAGAATGCATTCTATTGTTAGCTTTTCGTTCTTTCGGCTGTGAGAGCGCAATGATACTGATTTTGTTTTCGTTCTCAATTTTCAAAAAAGCAAGCTGCATAGGAGCATTGTGTTGTATGGCGTTACTCATCTTAGTATTTATATTGTCTTTGGGAGGACAGACAAACAGACGGACATGGCTAGATCTGCCTGTTACATACATTTCTAAAAAACATTACACCGTTTATACCCATAATGGGTTCAGGGCATTGAGTAATAAAGAGACAGAGGAGGCTTTTGGATCAAAAGCTCTTTTTCGAAACACTTCGTGTGCGATAGCGAAGTTGCAAACAAAAATTGCAAACACACCACCCGGTTGTCTACAGTTACTTCTGCCGTTGCCCAAAAATCAAAGACAACTTCAGAACATTTCCCATATGAACCAACAACAAAAAGAATCAAAACATTTGTTTATCTGTTTATTACTCTATGCACGGCTCCATTGAGTAATAAAGAGACAGAGCTGAAGACTCAATCCGAGTTTTTTTTAACCGTTTTAAAGTTCATGCGAAGTGTTTCGAAAAAGAGCTTTTTATCCAAAAGCCTTCTCTGTCTCTTTATAACTCAATGACTTAGAGCCAAACTCACGACGAGAAGTGGCAACGAGTCAAAGAGTTAAAGATATCCAATTAAAAGTATTTATAGCCCGATTGTTTTTATATATTTTTAGGGCTAAGTATGTTTAATGTATGTACATATATGTATACATATTTATATATATATATATTAGCGGGTATAACCCCGCCTTGCCCGTGGCACGTATAAAATAAATATTCTCAAAAAGCTTCGAAATGGTTTAAGTAACCGATCGGATGGTGATCAAAAATTGCGTTAAAATTTGCCAAAACGCTGAAACACGAATTCATTAAGTTCTTATGTAGAGCTTTAAAAATAATTTTGAGGCAAATCGGACACATCTTAAAACTTATCCCAGCAAGTCTGAGTCCCATTTTTACCGAGGTTGCTTGGATTCCGCGAAAAGTGTGAAACACGTCTCATGTCTCTTTTTATACCCTGAACCCATTGAAAATGGGTAAAAAGGGTATAATGTATTTATGCAAATGTATGTAACAGGCAGAAGGAAGCATCTCCGACCCCATAAAGTAAATACATTCTTGATCAGCATCAACAGACGAGTCGATTTAGCCATGTCCGTCTGTCTGTCCCATCTGTCCGTCTGTCCGTTTGTATGAACGCAAGGATCTCAGAACCTATAAGAGCTAGATACTCTTGAAATTTTCGCTGTAGGTCATGCTAGCCCATGCGCAGATCGAGTTTGTTTCCGATAATCGATAACTTGCCCCGTTTCCAAGTAATCGATAAAAATCGATATCGAAATCCTGTTTTCTGAGCAATTTTGGTAAATACTAAGAGCTAGAGTCACCAAACTTGACAGGTAGCTTCTAGAATAGTATATATATATCAAGCATCTTGCATTTTATAGCTATCGCTACTTCTCCGTTACCACCACAAAGCTATAAATCATGTTAGTAACCCAACTTGTATTGCCTATTTAATTAAGCCACAAGTTAAATGCATTTGTCATTTTGAGAATACACGAATATTTTATAGTACAAACACGTGTAGCAGCAAGCGAAAATTCCAAGAATTTCTGCATAAATGTACACACATTCATGCGCGTCTTCTTTGAATTCTATAAATTTTCTGTGCTGCTATTTGAATCGGTTATTTTCTCATTAATAATTAATGATTGGTGTGGCTATTGAGTAGAGTCGGCAGCAAGTAATGCGGTCAGTTGCGAGTTTCAAACCCTGCGAAGGGCACTTTTTTTTAAATTTATCTTTATTACTACTAAAGCAAACGTTCGCGTAGCGCGAGCTGCATTTGGTGTTTATAAGAATAAGAGGGTTCAGGGTATCCCCTATTCGGGAGCTCCCGACTAGAACCTCTTACTTGTTCTTATAGATAATGGGAAATACCACCCTCAACAGAAGTAAACTGGCGGAAAGCGTCGGTATGAAAGTTGTTTGTTACCATCCGATCAGTTTCAAAATCATTTTCAAAGCTGTTTGAGAAAATTTATTTTATACATTTCACGGGAAGGGCGAGTGTTACCCGCTAGTGTATATATATATATATATATATATATATATATATATATATATATATATATATATATATATATATATATATATATATATATATATATATATATATATATATATATATATATATATATATATATATATGTATATAAACGAAAAAGTGTACATATAAAAATTATTTTTTGTTTATTTTTTGGGTGGAAGCCTTTGTAGATTCCACGATCGAGGCGTTCACACAGTCGGATATAGCTAAATGTAGAATATAGAATTTATGCCTACAGCATGCATTTGCACAATTCATTATACATATGTATTTTCTTTAAACATTTACAGTGGATTCGGGGAACAAAAACAACAACAGCGACAGGCGCAGAAGGCGTAAATTGTCGAAGTCAGCGGAAATAAAAAGCATGTCAAAGTATGTCGACTCCAAATGACACTAGGACACTGTCGCTTTTTACATATTTATCGCTCACTCTCTCTCTCTTTCTTTCTCTCTCTCTGCCCATCACTCTTTGCTGCTTATAACGATACGTTTGCAACGAGTTTTTCTCAACCCTCTCAATGGCTGTTTTAATTAGTTTCTTTTGATGGGCCAGATTTAGTTATACAGCAATTCTCATTCTTGCACTAATTAAAATTAACATTCGTTGTATTCTGGCTGATGGATCATTCCCATACTTACTTTATCCAATCTCAGACAAGTCAGTCGCCAACCACAAGTCGCTGAAGTGTATCTCGGCTGTTTGTTCTGGGTTGATTTAGTTGCCTGCCCTTAGTTGTGTGCTCTTATGAGGTCGTCTATTTTGTATCAAGCCAAATACGCATACATACATATGTGTGCATACAAAACTATTTCTAAATATATTGAAATGTTGTATTCTAACATTCCCTCTGTACGAACCCATTTATGGAAGAGTCTTTAAGAGCTACAGGTTTTAAATTTAAAATGTGTTTTTGCCAATAGCTCGCACAAAACAACTTGATTTAATGATGATTGATGGCTCCATATTTGATAGCTTCCATTGCTTGGATATCGATAATAATCGATTATCAGCTGATTATGTAAAGTTGATTTAAGAAGCTAAAAAATAAGTTTAATAAGAAGTTTTCGTATAAAACACGCTGATACAATTTTTGGATACCCTTACCCTTATTTATGAGAGCATTTAAAATGGTTCAGACAAGCCATAAAAAAAAATTGAAAAAAAATTTGTTTTACTTGCACATTTTTTATATGCCCACAGCTTTTGCCTTATAGCACATTCAAAGAACTCAACGCAGGGTACCCATAGAAGTGATTGGGACTAAGCTGCTAAGCTAATTTAAACAACTTTAAAGACAAGCGAGCCTGAGGGCAACACAGCTGCCGACACCCCCGCCCACGACCATGACGACGGTTCTGTCATCTAATGCATATTGCATTGTAGCAGCAAAAATTTCGCTCAAAACTGACTGTTTTATTTTTGACTTTGTGATGAGCGGACAGCTGTCGCTGATACTAACCACGCCCGGAAGCTTATTTGAGTGCATTCGATGTTGCCGACGTTGTCGCTGCTGCGTCTCAAAGCGGACCAGCTGGCAACTTTGAGTATATGAGAAACGCTAAGAACGTCATCAAAGTTTTCTGTAAATTTAGAATAAGTGTTAAAAAAGTTCACAGAGTATTATATAAACTGGCTTAATACGTTTTTTTTCTGCAACTTGGGCGGCTAGTGAATTAAAATTACGTACAAGTTGTTTGTATTTGTAGTAGACCAAAACTCGTTTTAGGATCACCACAAAAGCCAAACACATTTCAGAACCCGAAAAGCAATGTAAACGAGAATTTTTTGGGATCTTGGTTGAGTGCGATTCGCACAAAAGACCATATGAAAATTTCTACACGGAACACTTCCAGAATAAAGCCAAACTGTTCACATACTTACTACAGTTTACAGTTGAGTGCATTTTCAAAAGTCAGCACTCGATACAATACATATTCAAATGACAAAGTCCGGACTCAACTAAGCAAAATAAGCAAATTCACAGCTGGGGGTCGAGAGTCGGGTCTTTTGGTCACACAAATGCAAAACTCATGGGTCAGACACACACATATTCAGACACAATGTGCCAACTTTGCAATTTGCAGTTTATTTTGAGAGACCACAAACTGAAGTAAACACTGCCAGACTAGGCCCAAGCCCCTTACAAGTAAACAAATAATCGTGCTGCAACCCCTCAGAACTTAAGGGTTGATTTTAAACGCATTTTTGTGTTTAGGTCCTAAAAGGGGAAATGGCAAAAATCGTGTTAACAATTTTCTCAACGGACTCGCATTTTTTGTCCTCACATAACCTTGGTTCACATGGTGTATACGTAATTTTTGATTTGTCTCCATTTCTAGTTCTTAAGCTGTTACATGCGCGCACAATTGTGACAACAGCTCTTATTTTACAAAAAGGCTTAACTCATCGACTTTAAACTAAAAACAAGTAAGAGGTTCTAGTCGTGAGCTCCCGACAAGAGGATACCCTGAACCCTCTTCTACAAAACCAAATGCCGCTCGCGCTACGCGCTCGTTTGCCTTCATAATAAAGATAAATTTAAAAAAAAAAACATTTCTTTGGCAGGGTTTGAACTCGCAACTTACAATCGACAGCCACAACAGCCCTCGGTGGGTCTCAATCTCGCAGCAGCCTGCACAACCTGCCGCCGCCTCTTCTCAATAGCCACACCAATTATCGAGACTTAATGAGAAAAAATCAATCTTAAATAGCAGCACAGAAAACAACACAATCGCAATTTGAATGCTGTTAGAATTCAAAGAAAACGCGCATGAATGTGTGTGTGTACATGTATACAGAAATTCTTGGAATTTGCGCTTTCTGCTGCACGTGATTGCAGGCCAAAACACATAATTTTTTGGTGTTTCTTAACCGATCTTGATGAAATTTTCAGAAGAAGATCTTATTATACCATAAAATATTTGTGTATTCTCAATATGACAACTGCGTTTCAATTGTGGCTTAATTAGATAGGCAATACAAGTTGACTTACTAACATGATTTATAGCTTTTAGGTAGTAGCGGGGAGGTGGCGATAGCTATAAAATGAAAGATACTTGATATATACATATATACTATTCTAGAAGCAACATGTCAAGTTTGGTGACTCTAGCTCTTATTATTTACCCAATTTGCTCAAAAAACAGTATTTTGTTACATACATTTGCACAAATACATTACTTTTTACCCATTTTCAATGGGGTTCAGGGTATAAAAATAGTTAGATCATTAAGCTTCGTACTTAGTTGGCAAATGCTTAGCCAACTCATGCAACTCAATAATTTTTAATTTATTTAATGATTCCATGTTTGATTTCTGTAATTTCGACCAGGTTAATTTCAGCGAACAAACCATAACAAATATACATACATACGCCATTTTTATCTTTTAAGTTTTTTGGCAATTTAGTTATTTCCAAATATAATATTCAATATATTGTTTCTGTTAATAAGATTATTTTTAATAAACGTAATAAGATATATCCTGGCTGACATATATTGGATGTGCGCTGCCTAGTCCGATGCATTGTTGCTTGTATATCTGAAGATAGAAAAGATATATCCGGTTATTGGTTGCTTCGTTCATTAATTCAATATACTTATATGCTTGATTTACCCGACATCCTGATTGCATTCCTAGCCTATTACACCTCCTGATGCACGCGAATGCCCTCATCTGAATACCATGTTGAGTCAAGTAAAAATTCGGAATATTTCATGATGCATATAAAGGAATTAACCCAGTCTGTCTCTGGTAGCAAAAATCCTCACGTAATTAATGCTTGTTCGATGATTTTGGGCCGTATTTTCTTCTTTCTTTTTATCGGCCCTGTTCACTCAAATGGCACAGTAATGTTTGTTGTCGTAGTTGCTATCTAAAGCGCTTGGATTATATAAAAATCTTACGTTGTTTAACGGCAGTTTAATGCTTCATTAGGCTTAGGGTGTGGATTTCAACTTTTAAGCCGAAGGCATTTATGAAGATTATATTTATAATTTTGATACTATGCATTTATGATTATAGATTAATAATTATTTTGTTAAATTTATAAAATACAAATTATGGCTCTTGAAAGTTGAGTTCGAGGATGACGAGCACTTATCGACCTTAAAATAATATTTTTCGTAGCAGCCGCATATCATATGTAGATAACAGGTGGGCTGAAAAGTTCGTAGGCTGACACATATGTGGCGCTACTAGTATTAAATCTATATGATTTTTAGTTAGCCCTAAGCTTCAAGTAAAGCAACTTTTTATACCCTGAAACCATTGAAAATGGGTAAAAAGGGTATAATGTATTTGTGCAAATGTATGTAACAGGGAGAAGGATGTTTCTCCGACCCCTTAAAGTTTATTTATTCTTGAACAGTATCAATAGCAGAGTCGACCTAGCCATGTCCGTCTGTCTGTCCGTCTGTCCGTATGTATGATCGCAAGGATCTCAGAACCTATAAGAGCTAGAGACTTGAAATTTAGCTGTAGGTCCTCCTAGCCCATGTGCAGATCGAGTTTGTTTCCTATATCGATGACTTACTCCGTTTCAAAGCAATCGATAAAAATCGATATCGAAATCCTGTTTTGAGCAATTTTTGTAAATAATAAGAGCTAGAGTCACCAAACTTGATATATGTATAGCTTCTAAAATAGTATATATATTTCAAGTATCTTTCATTTTATAGCTATCACCACCTCCCAGCTACTATCTTATAGCTATCAACAATTTATGCTGTCCACCAATATAAGCCACAATTAAATGCAATTGACTTTTTGAGAATACACAAATATTCTATAACACAGTAAGATGTCCTGTAGAATTTCATCAAGATTAGTTAACAAACACAGAAATGATTAAAGAAAACGTGTTTTGACTTTCCTTTTATCAGCGTCAGCAAGCGCAAATTCCAAGAATTTCTATATACATGTAAACACACACACTCATGCTCGTCTGCTTTGAATTCTTTCAGCAGCATTCAATTGCGATTGTATTGTTTTCTGTGCTGCTATTTTAATTCGGTTTTTACTCATTGAGATCTAATTATTAGTGTGGATGTTGGGTAGAGGCGGCTGCAAGTAGTGCGATATGGGGCGAGTTTGAACCCTACTGAGGAAACTAGTTTTTATTTTGGCTGGTGTGGTTGTTGAGTAAGTAAGTAGCAAGTAAACCCTGCCAAGGGAACTTTTATTTACTACTAAAGCGAACAAGCGCGTAGGAGTTGGAATAAGAGGGCTCCCCTGGCCGGCAGCTCCCGACTAGAACCTCTTAATTGTTTATTTTGAAAAAATGGATAATAAGGAAATTCGTGTGTTAAGAAAGCATTGCTTTTTGGCAAAAAAAAAATACTGTTGAAGCCAAAGCTTGGTTCGATAAACATTTTTCTGACTCTGCACCAGGAAAATCAACTATTGAGAAGTGGTTTGCCATGTTTAAACGAGGCGAAATGAGCACCGAGGTCGATGCACACAGTGGACGCCCCAAAAAGGCTGTTACCGACGAAAACATCTAAAAAGTCCACAAAATAATTTTGGATAACCGTAAATTGAAGTTGATCTAGATAGCTGAAACCGTTAAGATATATACATATATATTATATAATATATAATATAATTAAATAATTTTTGGTTAAGTATTTAATTTATTGTAATAAGTATTGATGGCAAGTAATAATGATGCACTGAATTTGATTAGAGACTTAAAGCCAAGTCGCATAGTTGACTATATCAGCTATCTGTATTGTAAATCAACCAAGAAAATGGTTCAGTCAGCCATTCGAGCCTAATCCATTAAGACCATCTTAGGCGTTCGTTACTTTTCAATTGGTTTGTAGGAAACGTGGCTCGAAAACAGCAAGCTTTGCCTACAGTTTGCATAAAATTCGCAGTAAACTCGCGATAAATTCAAACGCTTTGGTCAAAAAGAAGACGAAAGAATAAAAAATGTCGCCAAAAAAACAACCAAGTTGAGTAAAACAATGAAGCGTAAATGATTTTTGCTGACAAATGTGCGCTTGGTTGTGTGTATCTGTTGGAGTATATGTGTGACGAATTGAGAAAAGCGTGTGAGAAATGAGGAAAGGACAATAAAAAAAAGCATGTAAAATTTACTGGCAGGCCAGGCCAAATAGACGGGTACCCGTCATCTCCCTCAGCCTAAGCCCATCCCGGCCATATTTTTGGCCTTCTTGTCTTCTTGCCTTCTTCTGTCAGAGCCTGAAAGGAAAGCGCCAACCCCTAGCCCATCCAGGCGCAGCACAATATTCGATGGTGGTGTCTGATTCCACAGTTTTTAAGTATGTGTTTATTTCATTGGCTTTTTTATATTTTTTATATCCTGAACCCATTGAAAATGAGTAAAATGGGTCTAATGTATTTGTGCCAATGTGGAAATGCAACAGGCAGATGGAAGCATCTCCGACCCCATAAAGTATATATATTCTTGATCATCATTAAGCCATGTCCGTCCGTCCGTCCATCCGTATGTATGAACGCAAGGATCTCAAAACCTATAAGAGCTAGAGACTTGAAATTTTAGCTGTGGGTCCTCCTAATGCCCGCGCAGATCGAGTTTGTTTCCGATAATCAATAACTTTCCCCGTTTCCAAGTTATCGATAAAAATCCTAATCGATATCGAAATCCTGTTTTTTGAGTAATTTCGGCAAATAATATGAGCTAGAGTCACCAAACTTGACATGTAGCTTCTAGAATAGTATATATATATCAAGTATCTTACATTTTATACCTATCGCCACCTCCCCGCTACCAACTTAAAGCTATAAATCAAGTTAACTATCCAACTTGTATTGCCCATCAATTTAAGCCACAATTTATATGCAATTGAATTTTTGAGAATACACAAATATTCCTATTCTATTCTACAATAAGATGTACTGTCGAAAATTTTATTAAGATCGGTTAAGAAACACAAAATTCTAACAGCATTGCAATTGCGATTGTATTGTTTTCTGTGCTGCTATTTTAATTGGTTTTTTCCTCATTAGAGATCAATCATTGTTGTGGCGCTTGAGTAGAGGCAGCGGCAAGTTGTGCGGTTAGTTGCGAGTTCGAACCCTGCTAAGGGAAAAATTTTATATTTTCATTTTTCTTTATTACTTCTGAATCAAACGAGCGCGCAGCGCGAGCTGCATTTGGTGTTGGAAGAAGAGGGTTCAGGGTATCCCCTATTCGGGAGCTCCCGACTAGAACCTCTTACTTGTTTAATTTATCTTTATTACTACTAAAGCAAACGGGCGCATAGTGGGAGCTGCACTTGGTTCTGGAAAAGAGGGTTGTCGGGAGCTAGAGCCCGACTAGAACCTCTTACTTGTTTATTATTTTGGCTATACAACAAACGGAACTGCTGGCAAACTTAGCTTGCCTATGATATGGTTAGTTGGTATTTATCCCTGTCACTCGTTGGCCATTTCTTCAGGCAACCATTTACCTGTTTCTGCATTGCGCAGCTAGTTGGGTGAAACAATATTTTTTTTATGTTTCGACCAAAGAAATTGTCACAGTTCCAGACCACATCCCTAGTCGTCAGTCATAGTAATACATAGAAAGACGGACGATTTGACGTCATAAAGTGTCAGCTTAGATACACATTTCTACTCCAGTAAATTATACGTATAGCAAATCTATTGAAATTAGAAAAAAAAATGTTTAAGCTTTGGCATATTTCAATTCCAAAGTTTACGAAAATCCTTTAATGAATTGTAGCATATCTATCCTACCATTATCATAAATCAAAGGGTATAACAATCCGTTAATACATTGTGACACTTTGTCATAATAAATACAAATATACAAATGCCCAAAGTACATTAAAAGACCGCTTAGAATTACATAAACATTCCAGTACACAAGCAATACGATCCATCGCTTATACAAGTTAACAACAAATAAATTCATACAGTCCTAATAAGAAGCATTGCAACACCCCATAAGAAGTGCAGCAAAAAGCTGACTTGGTGTCTGTGCCATTTCCTCCACGCGCCGACTGGCAACCGCCGAAAATTCCAAGAAGAATTGCCCAACGGGCCAACAACATCAGCAGCGACGCCGCTGCCAACGCCGCTGCCGCTAAGCCACAGGTTACTAGGGCTAGAATTGATTTAAGTTTATTTAGTTGCAAATTAACATCGAATAAAGGAAGTCTTGCTTCCGAAAAAACAATATTTTTTTCCATCATTTAATTAAGTTGGCAATAACTTACACAAGCCGATCGCGGCGCGTGGGAATGCTGAGCATGCACTTTGCAGCTCAAGTGGTCAAATCATACACAACATAAGCATGCCTTCTGCATACATACATATGTATATACCAGCATACTTATACATACATATAAACACATAGATGTAAGCATTGCATGTTTCGTGTTAGCTGAACCAAACATTAACATATTAGAAAGATTCTCAATAAAGTAACACAACGGAGCAGACGCTCCAAACTAAAACGGTCTTTCTTGAATATATTACAGTATGAATAAATTGGATATATAATTTTGTTAATTTCACAATATTCAATATTTAAATGATTTATTTATTATTATTTACTACTTATAAATAGTCGACAAAAAAATGAAGATCGAAAGAAGATCAAAGAATAATTACAAAAAGGAGGGATGTTTAGGAAAAATGAAAACACCAACAGCGCTGGATAAAAATAATATAGAAATAACTCATATTAAGTAAGACACAGGAATAAGTAGAGTGAAATACTGGTAGAATATTGATGAAATAAATAAGAAAACTTTTCAACAAAAGCCAACTAATAAATATTAAAATCAAATTTTTTTCGTTCCTTTCGTGAATTCATTAAATTTATTAATTGATGCAATTTACATATTTTCAAAATTTATATACTGGTTTAGAATTTAGGTAAAAATATTTAAAATCACTTAAATAGCTTATTTTCAAAGTAATCTGTTGGTGTTTATCTGCAACAACCCGCTTTTGCTATCAGTGGTTGATACAAATAAAACTATAATGTTTTATATAGTTGTATAGAGTATAGCCTAAGATAATTATTCTTACCAATCCTATCTTATTACATAATTTACACAAAATATACTTCTTCCTATCGTTTTACCTAATTTACAAAAATATACTTCTTCTGAATTTTTGTGTTAACATAATGTTTCCAATTTTTTGTTACTTTTGGCAAACAGTTAAACAAAACCATTTTTAGATTACGTTGTATTAAGTATTCTATTCCATATTCTAAGTGGCACAGCGTAGCCCAACGGCAATCCAGCTAATATATTTTTTTTGTGATTCTCTGCTTGGACGGTCCGGCAACATACATAAGTCTACATGGAGGAGGTTATAAATATTTCATTGCTGCGCTTTGCCCAGTAAAATATGTCCAGTTAGGCGTACAGACTTCGATTTCCTTGGCATTTCCTTGCAAAAATAATCTGTTATATTACTTTTCCTTTTATTTTTAATATGCTTATTCAATTTACTTTAGCCCCTGTGTCTCCCGATGCTCCATCGTCGTTTATTGATGACATGACAAACAACGTACGATTTTTGTGCACTCGAAAATTTTAACAATTTTTCTAATTCTAGCGACCAGTTCGCCTCTCAGAAAATCCGCCTCTTTGTCTACTTGTATTTGTGTGCACATGAACTTCATTTTGCAATCACGCGGAACATAAATCCAATTCAATTCAGCTGCTTACTCGCCCTACCATGCCCATACACAAACACGCTTGGCTTGGCACACTTCACACTGTTTATACTTAATATTTGTTAGCTCGTGCTCGGCTCAAAGCTAAATAGACGCACATAAATTTTGATCGGTATCCGTTTGATTTCTTCGCGTTGCCTTTTGAAAAATAGACTTTCTATAGTGTCGCCTAAGTCTCTATTCCCCCCTTGTTTCAACTGCCCCCACGCCATAGCTTTTCCGACTGATTTAATACGATTTAATACTGGCCTATTATTCGGCCAGGTCAGTCAATGGCTGTGATTTATGTTTATTTTATATGCTAATCTAGGCTGGTGTCGGAGTCATTTTTACAACTGCCGCTTCAATTAAATTTAAACTGTCCACTTTTTGACTGAACGACTAATAATTGGAATGTTAATGCTATGATTGGCTTATGCGTATAATTTGCCTGTCTGTTTGCATACTCTCTCAAAGACCGGCACAGTGCAGCATCACATTTGTTGGACGTTTGCGAGGCGTGATTTAAATCAAAACATGTGGTAATGGTTTCCTTAAACTAGGTTCAAGAATCTGAAAGCAGGGAAATGGTGCGGGCCGTGAAGCGAACAACCAACATTTTTTTTTTCGTTTTCCAGCCCTGATTGTGCGACTCTATATTGAATAGGGCAATCTTTAATGTTATTTTTAACGGCATTTAGATAGGTGCATCTCTTTCATAGATTCGAATGAGTTCTAACAATGGTGATCAATAATATAGTATGGCATGATGTCAGGCTGGAGAAAAACATGCACAAAATGCAGGTGACAAAACTTTTGCCAAAAATCCTAAAGTGCACGAAAAGTTTGTGAGAATATAACAAAATGGCAACCAAATGGAAAGACAAGTCGAAAGTGAGAAAAAAAGGAAGATAAATCAACAAACATCAATATTAAAATGGCATTAGGGCAAAGAATTTTTTATTGTTCCAACTAGAAACCAATATTTTTCTTTTCAGTTTTAATATCTGTCCACTTTCATCCGTATTTGCATTGCAGCCAACTGGCAACAAGAATTTTTGCGGTTTGTTTTGAAGAAAACTTAAATAGTTTCTTACTTGATGCTTGCCGCTTTGTTAGCAGCGATTTCTCTCCTTCTTCATTGTAATATTTGCTTTGTTAGTGTTGTGAAAGTAGTACTTCCTTCTTTTTCTTTTAAGTTGTTGGCGTTGTTGGTAGAGAGATTCCTATTTTTCTCATGTTGGCTGAATGCCAAAATATTGGACGGAATGCAAGTGTCATAGACTCGGGATACATTCTGGCGCTGCAACGCGAATATTGATTAAATTAAAACCAGAAACCTGGTGGCCAGGACTATTGGGAACTTTTATCAAACAAATTGTTTAACGCAACTTTTCGGTAACTTTTGGTTTCTAACAAAGTCACACGAGCTCTCTATCGCGCTACTCAGAGCTGGAGCGCAGCTTCATATGTATATATTTTTCCCAGGTGGACAATTTTGTACTCGTTTATCGCGCAACATAATTTATAATTTAATGATTGTTTTTACTTTATTTTCAGCTCGTTAGCTTTAGTTTCATTTGGCATATTTAAGAGATAGTGGATTATGTAGTTGTTGTAGATTTTTCTTTTTTGTTTATAATTTCACAATAATGTGGCTTTAAATTTAATTATAGTTGTTGGGGCAATGCAAGTACAAAGCTCTTTAAATGTATCAAAAGAATAACAAGATAAAGTTTGTAATCTTTTTCATGCCGTATAGATTGTCGTATGGTAAATGCCTTATTCCGATATAGCCCAACGAAGGTGGTGGAAATGGCTGCACATAAATCGTTAGGTATCAAGTAGAAATTGGTCGTCTGTCTGTCCGTCCGTCCGTCCGTCCGTCCGTCTGTCCGTACGTATGAACACAAGGATCTCGGAACCTATAAGAGCTAGAGACTTGAAATTTAGCTGTAGGTCCTTCTAGCCCATGCGCTGATCGAGTTTGTTTCCGATAGTCGATAACTTGCTCCAATTCCAAGTAATTGATAAAAATCGATATCGAAATCCTGTTTTTATAGCAATTGCGGCAAATAATATGAGCTAGAGTTACCAAACTTGGCATGTAGCTTCAAGAATAGTATATACATATATATATTTATTCAGTATCTTTCATTTTATACCTATTGCCACCTCCCCGCTACCACCACAAAGCTATAAATCGAGTTATTTATCCAACTTGTATTGCCCATCAATTTAAAACACAATTTATATGCAATTGTATTTTTGAGAATACACAAATATTCCTTATTCTATTCTACAATAAGGTGTACTATCGAAAATTTCATTAAGATTCCAAGAATTCCAAGAATTTCTGTATACATGTACACACACACATTCATGCACGTCTGTTTTGAATTCAATCAACAGCATTGCAATTGCGTTTGTATTGGTTTCTGTGCTGCTATTTTAATTCGCTTTTTTCTCATTAGGAGTTATTAATTGGTGTGGCCATTGAGTAGAGGCGGCGGCAAGTAATGCGGTCAGTTGCGAGTTCGAACCTGCCAAGGGAACATTTATTTTTTATTTTCATTTTTCGTTATTGCTACCAAAGCAAACGAGCGCGTAGCGCAAGCTGCATTTGGTGTTGGAAGAAGAGGGTTCAGGGGAGCTCGCGACTAGAACCTCTTACTTGTTTTTTTTAGCAAATGGGGTCGTTTGTCGGGGGCAGGATGAGTCTGAAAGTTTTAATAAGGAAATATGTGCGGATAACATAAATGAAAAGCGGGCAACATTTTATTTTAATAAGCTCAAACGTGTGCAAAACAAAATAAAGTCATGAAATTTTTTTCAATTATTTATATATTATTTTATTTTATTTCATAAATTGTTTTTCATTATGTTCTTAGTTTTCGTAACCAACATTTCAGTGCTAGTATAAGGTGTTAACAAAAGGGCGAGCTATGCATGGCACTGATTACTTGACAAATTGATAATATGTATTTCAAGACAGCTGTGTTGGCTATAGAAACTGGCTAATAATGGTTTTTATTTTAATTTAGTTATTTACAAGTAATTTTTTGTTAGTTTACAAGTAATTTCAGATGGTGCCACTCACTACTATACGACTACCAGAGGCACGTCTGTCTAAACTGTCCATTCATCTGTTCTCCTGCATTTTGACATATTTTTGATCTGCTGTTTCTGAACATTAGCCAGAATATTTCTTGTCACAGCTGCTTTTAAAGTGTATACGATAACGAACATTTTATTGATATTTCAAGCCAACATGAAACAAAAAAAACCAAAACACTCTAGCTAAAAGAGTTGAATGAATTTCTTTTATTGGGCAATTTTATTCATTTCGTTTTATGTTTAAATTTTTTTTTTATAACTGGAAGTATTTCTGATATAATTTGTAAATTTCTTTGCTTCACATTTTCTTTACCACATTCCCCTTTCTTCAATTGCTTTTTCTTAAAATTATATTTATGGCTAAAAATTTATCTCTTAAACAAACTTTAACAGAAATTATATTTTATTTTTCTTTAATTTTGCAATCACCGAAAACTTACCATTTTAATGTGCAAATCGAATTAACAGCGGAACATAAGGTAAGACAGTCAAGATGGTGTAGGGGAAGTAATCGAGGCGCCGTGCCTAAATAATTTCAAAAATGTGCTGCTAATGCCAACAGCAACATCAGTGAAAGTAGCATCAATAACCAAAACTGCTACAATATTGCCGATAAGTGGACTCTAATGTGCGGTCAAAACATATGCTTACCGCAGAGCGAAGGACTGAGGGCGGATCTTTCAATCATGACAGGATCCTCGAGTAACAGATTAAACATAAATGGAATCAACCAGGTCAGCAGAGCAGAACAATTTAAGGTAAATCATATTGATAATTTCAATTTTTCATGGGGCTTTATTTGTTCTTTGTGTTCCATGTTTCGCTGTCGGCTCTTGCGATTCGACAGTTATTTAGTATGCATATGTACAAATGTATTCTCTGCGCTGTTTTTTGTAATGACAGGGCAAACATTATTGTTTTTCTTCATTCTGGTGAACATGTATGCATGAATGTACATATGTGCCACCCAGAACCGTTACGACTGTTAAAGTATCAAGACATACAAAACTTTTGCCAAAGTTGATGTTGCCCTGCATTTAGCAACACAGCTGCCGCATGTGGAAGTTGTTGTTGCTGCTGGGGCACCCATTCAACGCACGAAAACTTTATTTAATTTTTAAAGTAATCGCGTTTGCACACAGTCACCAAAGCAAAAAGTAAGAGGTTCTAGTCGGGGGCTCCTAACAAGGGAATACCCTGAACCCTCTTATACCAACACCCCATTCAGTTATAAAAAGACAGAGGAGGCTTTTGGATCAAAAGCTCTTTTTCGAAACACTTCACGAGCGATAGCGAGGTTGCAAACACAATTGAGTATTACTCAATGACAAATTGCAAACACTACACCCGGCTGTCAACAGCTACTTCTGCCGTTGCCCAAAAATCGAAAACAACTTCAGAACATTTCCCATATGAACCAACAACAACCATAATCAAAACAAACGACTCGACAATGAAAAAAGCACACCCCAAATTCTGTCCCTGCTATCCTTTTTTGGTTTGAAGCTACAGCCTATGATCTATGCTTCTACACTCTTCTAACTCATTGTTGTGGTTTCTAAGCACTGCTATGCCTTTAATTCGCAAAGTTATGTCCTCTTCTTCTCCACTCGCTTTCAACTTGCAAGCAGCCTGGCAGATTTTATAATTTTTCATTTTTCGATCAGCAAGGCACCCTTTCTCTTTATTACTCAATGCCCACCTCGAGGAGCGATTCACGCCATTCGCCACGGAAGACGAGATTGCCGAGACGAGAGCCGCTGTAGCCTCAGAAACGGAGCCGGACTCCCCCCCCCCAACACCATTTACCAAAGAGGAGGTGAAAAGAGTGCTCCAACGCTTGAAACCAAACAAGGCCCCGGAACACGACTTAGTGTGCAATCGCACATTAAAAGGGCTCCTACGAATGCTATCCTTTTCCTGGTATTAATATTCTACGCCATAATGAGGTTGAAGTATTTTCCGGAAGCGTGGGAAATTTTAATCGCGACGATGCTCCACAAGCCTGGCAAGCCGGAGGACGACCCCGAGTCATATCGACCGATTAGTCTCCTGCCTGCACTATCCAAGGTCTGGGAAAGACTTGTGGCAGCAAGACTTACGGCCTTTGCAGAGTCACGGCACCTAATTCCTGGCCACCAGTTTGGCTTTCGCGCTGGACACGGAACCACGGAGCAGCTACATAGGGTCATCAACCACGTTCTGGAGGCACTTGATAAAAAATTGTACTGTGTGGCGACTTTTGTCGATGTCAGCCAGGCATTCGACCGTATCTGGCACCTAGGGCTGCTGGCAAAACTGAAACGCGGACTGCCCTCGCCCTACTTCACCCTGATCCGATCCTACTTGGAGGGTCGTTCTTTCAGGGTGAAAAAGTTAGGGCGGAGCAGTCCCCCACACATTACATCCAAGCTGGCGTCCCGCAAGGTAGTGTACTAGGGCCACTTCTATTTTCGTACTCGAGACGCCCATGCCCTCGGCCTGCCTTCGAGCTCACTTCTAATGGCCTCATATGCCGACGACGTCTGCGCAATGGTCAGCGCCAGGTCCCCAGTTGTTGCTGCAGATGCTGCGCAGGACTATCTGGACCTCCCTAGCAGCTGGGCTCGACGCTGGAACGTCAAACTAAGCACTGCCAAAAGCACCACCGTGTGCTTCACAATTAGAAGAGGAGTACCGCCAGCGCTGAGGTTAAACGGACTAACGCTTACCCAAGAAAGTGAAACAAAATAACTGGGCGTCACCCTTGACAAGCGCCTCACTTTCGCCAGCCACATTAAAGGAGCTGTGCAACGCTGTCGAAATAACCTGACCAAGTTAAACTAGCTCCTCAACCCCCGCAGCAAACTTTCCCTTGGAAGTAAACGGCTTGTTTATTTACAAGCTGTGGCACCCATCTGGCGATATGCCATTCAGATCTGGGGCTTGGCTGCTCCATCCAACAGAAAAAGAGTTCAATCTCTCAAAAACAAAACTCTGCGCAGGATGGCAGGAGCCCCATTTTACGTGCGCAACAGCGTTCTACACAGAGACCTGAGGATCCCCTGGGTTGAAGAGCAAACCCTCTACACCCTACGCCCTCTACAACAACCGGCTAGCCACGCACGCCAATAGGCTCGCCAGCAACCTTCAAAGCGCCCACCCATCCGCAGGGCTACGCGGCAATAATATAGACAGGATAGATATTAGATACAGAAAATAGCATAACGAAACAAGTTTTTAAATTGTAAAAACATGGCGACTTAATAAAAGACATCAAATGGTGCATAAGGCAAAAGAGTCCTTAAAAACCACTTATTAAATAATAATAAAGAAAAAAAAAACTTATTGTGTATGTATTTCCTTTATTTTGTGTATTCGTTTTTACCTTTTCTTGTCACTCTTTAAAGTGTTTGTGCTTTCAAGGTTTATTGGAGTGTTCTCACTCTACGAATCATCTTTAATGAAGTACTTGGAATAGAAATTTAAATTTAAAATTAACTTTATGTGTGGATATTAATATAGTGAAATCGTTTGTTTGAGTCGAATAAATGACCCGTGATAATATCACTAAGGTCAACGCCGAAATAATTATTTAAATAACAACGCGAACAACTTTTGTGCGTGGTGTTTAATTGATGATCAGCTTAAGACTAAAAATGCAGTAGAACTTATTTTATGTTGAGAAGCTTATTACTACGTAAAGACGCGCAGCGCAGCGTGAGGTGTCTATTGCTTTGTGTATCTGTACAAGTGCAGCTGAAATTATCTAAGTAAGGTGTTTATTGCTTTGCTTATCTGTATGGATGCAGCTGCAATTATCTGAATAATGTTTTATTGCTTTGCTTAACTGTATTTATGCTTTTGCAGGCGATAAGCGCTTGCAGATTCGCAGCTGCAATTATGCTGCCTTCTTATATTTGTTACTATAACTGTGCGAATATGCCACTATATAACTTAATAGTATTTCAGAATATTTTTATTATGCTTCATTATAGTTATTATATTATACAAATTAATTAAATGTTAAGATAAGTTGTGAATTTTGTGATAAATAAATCAGGTAATTATTTTAAAAGTATAGTGAAATGTGTCTTAAGGTATATTAAAATAATACATTTAAATTGATTTTGTATAGTCATGAACTACCATTCAATAAAACATTTTGCGCTAAAGCAGTCGGAACGGCTCACAACGTGTCCATCATATATATGTAATATAGCATATATATTTATAAATTAAAGCATACGGATAAGTAACTATTTTGACCTCAATAAACTGCTATGCTTCAAAACTTGCATTTTGGTTATTAGTTCACACAAAGTAGAGTAAAGCAATTGAGTTTATGATTGTCGATCGGCACACGCTGACCCGGGCAATATGCACATCAATATTTGGGATGGAGCATTCCCAATTGAGAGGCCGACCAATTAATCAAACAATAGGGACAGGAAAAAGCAGCCTTAGGACATGGGAAACTTTTTAGTGTTCGAGAGGTGCGTCAAAGGTTGGATTCCAAGTAAGGGAAATATTTTTTTAAAATTTTTTTTTATACCCTGATGTATTTGTGCAAATGTATGTAAATGGCAGAAGGAAGCATCTCCGACCCCATAAACTATAGTTATTCCTGATCAGCATCAACCGCCGAGTCGATTTAGCCATGTCCGTCTGTCTGTCCGTCCATATGTAAGGATCTCAGAACCTATAAGAGCTTTGGATCGTAGGTCCTCCTAGTGCCAGCGCAGTACGAGTTAGTTTCCGATAATCGATAATTTGCCCCGTTTCCTAGTAATGATCCATAAGTCGGGCAAGCCGGAATATGACCCTGAGTCATATCGGCCGATCAGTCTCCTGCCTTCCTTGTCGAAGGTCTGGGAAAGACTGATTGTCGCCCGACTTTCAAGGCTTATGGATCACATGGCCATCCTTCCTGACCACCAATTTGGATTCAGGGGAGGGCATGGCGCTGTTGAACAGGTTCACAGAGTGATAAACCATATTCTTAAGGCTTACGACGAAAAAGACTACTGCTATGGAGTCTTTGTAGTCGTTAAACAGGCCTTCGACCGAGACTGGATTGATGGACTGCTCAAGAAAATCAAGATTACTCTCCCCGCCCCCTTCTTTCTACTTCTGCGCTCGTATCTAACGGAGCGAAAGTTCGAAGTCAAAATTGGGGGAGCAATCTTTCCTGTTCGCAAAATGAAGGCAGGTGTCCCTCAATGCACCGTAATGGGCCCCTTTCTGTACAATTTGTACACGGCAGACATCCCCCTTTCCTATGATCTACACGAGGTTTGCCAATAACGTGACAATATTTAACTACGCCGGGCAGTTTACAATGTCGTGGTGGCACCAACTTGGAGATACGGTATTCAGGTTTGGGGCATTGCATCTCCGACAAATCGAAGACGGATTCAGACACTCCAAAACTTGGTCTTGCGCCGAATTACCGGTGCTGACTGGTGCATCAGACATTCTACCTTGCACAGAGTCCTCAAAATGGCGACCGTAGACAGGCAAGTCGGATCATTCGCTAACCGGTACAAAAGGCCGCCTTTGACGTTTTTCCACGATAAAGCCTGAGACCCAACCAGGCTTGGCGAAATATCACCTAAGCCAACTGTTTTGTAATAAACATGTATGCTATTTTTGATTCAATACAATAAATATTTATTAAAAAAAAGAGCTTGAGTCACCAAACTTGACATGTAGCTTCTAGAATAGTATATACATATATCAAGCATCTTTCATTTTATTGCTATCGCCACCATCCAGCTATCACCGTTTAGTTATAAATCAAGTAAAAACTCAAATTTGTATTGCCCCCAATTTAAGGCACAATTTTAATGCAATTGTCACTTGAGGATACACGAATATTCTATTGTACAATAAGATCTACTGCTGAAAATTTCAACAAGATCGGTTAAGAAACACAAAAGTTATTAAAGAAAATGTGTTTTGTCTGGCCACAAGTTTGGGGTAGGTAGCGCAAAGCGTGAGAATTTCTGTATTCATGTACACACACATTCATGCGTGTCAATGAAGATAAATTGTTGATTTGTCTGCTGAGTAGAGGTGGTGGCAAGAAGTGTCGTTTGTCGCGTGTTCAATATTATTGAGGGATCTTTTTTTATACCCTAAACCCATAAAAAATGGCTAAGAGCAATTACGTAGCAATAAATAAAATAAATTTGAACTACCCCCCAACCTAAACTACAATTTGAAAGCATTGTCTTTTTGAGAATATACGAATGTTCTATGGCACAATAAGGTCTAGTAAAAATTTCAGCAAGTTCGGATAAGAAACACAAAGAAAACGTGTTTTGGCTGGCGTCGTGCTTGCGGCAACACACACAAACACACACATTCATACGCGTCTTCTTTGAATTCTATCAAAAGCATGGCAATTGCGATTATATTGTTTTCTGTGCTGCTATTTGACTCCGTTTTTTTCTAGTTAAGGCTCAATTCTTGGCGTGGCTGTTGAGTAGATGCGTCTGTAACTAGTATGGTCTGTCACGAGTTCTCGAGACCTATCGAGGAAACAGTTTTTTAAATTTATTTGTATTACTGCAAACGAGAGTGTAGCTCGAGATACATTTGGGTCTCCCTAGTCGGGATTTCCCGGCTAGAGCCTCTTACTTGTTATTATAGATTTTGGAATATAATTCGCAGGTTTTTCCCTCATTGATTTTTCTTTGCTTTACAATGCCCAAATATGTATATTTCTCACAACAAGCCTTGGGTAGAATTTATAATGGGTAGGAGAATTTTGAAAAAATGAGAAACAATTTGTTGCTAATAACATTCAAATTAGTCCTTGTCCAAACTGTGAAAATAATATTTGTACGCGATTAAGGGCTTAACATATTGATACAAACAATACCAATAGTATTTCATGGTAAATGTAAAATTTTAGTAAAATCATTATTTTCAAAAAAGAAAACATACTGAAAAATTTTGTTGCTTAAATGTTTTGGTTAATATTTTATTATTATTTCTGTATATGTTCGACATGTCATTTGCTATGTTTTGATGAAAAGCTTATGCACTAGCTTGTGTTACCCCACGTTGACCAGCCAAGTGGCTTTCTTTAAATTTGCTTCACTCATTTTCTGCACGTTGTCGACTTTTCCAAATGGGCGTAGCCCTTTTATATTGATTTTTTTGATCGGCAAGAACTTGATATTTCGCCTAAAAAAGTTACTGAGCCAAATATATATTTCCAAATTTGTTTAATGAGCAACTAGTTATCTGTTATTGCTTAGCCGCGTTGACAGCTCAAATACATTTAACGTGTAATGTGATGAATACAAAATGTTTCGGGCTGTGTACGTGGGGCAGGGCAGGCTGATTGACTTTCGTATCGCTCATACGAAACGTACCAGTGCAACTCGTTAGCGGTGGTTGTAAAATTCATTTGGCCCAATCGACTACACCCCGAGCATATTCCTTACACGCTCGCATATAGCCTGTTCCCCGCAAGCCGGAGCACCTGCCTTTTCTGACGTTGTTAAAAGTTGTCCTTTGGCGGCTGTTTTACTAACTGAACTTGCAGCAGTAGCTGCCATTTGCTGCATGTTAGCAGTTGTTAGAGTTTAAGCTGACAATATTGTCAGCTGCATTAGGCAAACATCAAGGCATGCTACAGTGGAAATTCAAAGGGGAAGCTTTGCTTGCTGTTGCACCTTCGTCTCGTATTTGATGTCATTCGAGTCATATTCAACCTTATTTTCCGTTTCCATTTCAATTTTGATTTCCATTTCGATTTAAAGTTTAACTTGTTACAGTATCTTAAGCTTGCAGCTTCCCAAAGTTATATTGTTTTTATTGATTTTTATTTTTTAGCCAATTTCTTGTTGCTTGTTTGTGAATTGGCCCAGAGCACTTTTAAATTTTCTTTACGTATCAGTTTTGAAATTGTTTCCCGTGCAACAAATAAAAATATATATATATAGAACTGCCAATAGAAAATAAATTTCTATGACAAAAAACCTAAAGCGATTAGAAACAAAAACGCCAAGGGCTGTTGTTTTCAATCTTCCAATATATGTATGAATTTGTTTCAATTTTATTGACTTAAGGTTTAAAAGTAAAGAACAGAAAATATACATATACTTATATACATGACAGATTTATAATATTGCATTGCTTATTTAATTGATAATAGTCATAGCACAAATAGTCTTCGTAGGGCAACTTCACGCTGCTGCGGACAAACCGACTCTGTAGACAACCGACGGCTCGTGTCTATCGCTAGCTCATCGAATTATCGGGCTATGTTAATTAACAGGATAGTGTTAAATCCTGCCTTTAGAATCGGTCCTCCTGATCGTCCTCATCTGTTCCAGATAACAATATTTCATCGTTCTCGGATACAAAACGCCACAACTTATCATTGCTTGTTGATGTGATATTTGGCTCCTCGACGTGTGATACCTTTCTGACGTCGTAGCAGCCATTACGTTTGACTTTGGTAACTTCATATGGCCCTAGATATTCGCTGGCCAACTTACGCCCTGCGACGAACTGCGTCCTCTTAATCGCAACCAGATCTCCCACTCTATATCCGTGCTCAGCTCGACGTTTTTTTATCATGATTGCGCTTATAGACTTGTTGCGCCTTCTCGATTTTCTGCTTCACTTGGTCACGCAGCTTTTGGCGCTCGTCGTTAAATTGTGCAACTAACTCCTCGTTGAGTACCTCTTACAGTCGACCTTCAGCTTGGCTGTGCATTTTAGTTCCAATCATAACTTCGAATGGCGACGCTTTCAACGTGGCTTGCAAATGCGAATTAATCGCCTTTTGGACCTGTGCCACATACTTGTACCACTTTGTGGACTCATGGCTTGACAACTTCGCGAAGATACTCAAGATCGAACGGTTTACCTTCTCAATCTAGCCATTGCCTTTTGCCACACCTGCTCCACCACACATGCTGAACTTTGCTGTCATTGAGAAACTCCTTGAAAGCGTTGGATGAAAACGCTGCTCCTCTGTCGCTTATTATGCGCTTGGGTAAACCGAACACAAACGACCAGTCGACCAGTCCTTGATTTAGTTGGGAACAGCCATACAAATTTGGAAAACGGATCTTCCATTGCAAAAATGTATTTGTACTGTTTACTGTTGCGTCCATTGGACCCAAATGATAGACGTGCAGCGTGTGTAGTGGCGTGTCATCTTTGTCTATGCAGTGAAGATAGCCCTCTTGTTTGCCCAAGTTTTTGCTGAAAATAGTGCAATTGATACAGTTAGCAATCAACTTTTATACCTTGCTTTCCAGGTGCGGAATCCAGTATGGCTCTTGGATCGAGTGCATTGTTTTGGCGGTTGAAAAATGTCCAACTTCGAGCGACCCTTGAATCACTTCTCGTTCCATCAGCAAGCAACTCATTCCTATTGACGACTTTGAACAGAAGACCACCTTTAAGCTTAAGATCTCTACAATGGCTTTGATGAAGTCTTTATCTTGTTGCGCCCTCTTTACTCGAGCTGTTAACTCTGTCATCACGAGCATGCACGTCTGCGGAAAACGGCTTAGACAATTCACGTGTCTCATTCTATCACCTGAACGATGTACGACTTTGAATGTGAAGTGCTCCATATACAGGATCCACTGGGAAACTTCTCTCGGTATGTTTGCTTTAGTTGTTGTCTGCTTAAACGCTACACAGTGAGTGGCAAGATTAACGAGATGGAAGGGCTATCTTCGGCTAGCCGAAGATTTAATACCCTTGCAGACCCAACCTTTTCATAATGTTCATATCTAAGAAGCACAGGGAAAAAAGTTAATGCCGAGTATGGTTAAGATGTCTTGAAAAACAAAAAAATTTTCCATACAACAACTTAATTTTAGACCGGTCGTTCCTATGGCAGATATATCATATAGTGGTCCGATCTTAATAGGATTTCACATATATATGGGGAGCATAGTAAAGCAAACAAACGCCGAGTTTGGTAAAAATATCGTGAAAAACAAACAAACTTTCCATATAACAACTTAATTTTCGACCGATCGTTCCTATGACAGCTATATGATATAGTGGTTCATATTGACATATGAACTGCGTGCAGCAGAAAAAGGGACTTCTGCAAAGTTTCATAAAGATAGCTTTAAAACTGAGAGACTAGTTCGCATAGAAACAGACAGACGGACAGACGGACATGGCTATATCGACTCGGCTGTTGATACTTATCATGAATATATATACTTTATAGGGTCGAGTGTCTCCTTCTATGCGTTGCACATTTCACGACAAAATTTTAATACCCTCTGCAATGGTATAAAAACGAACAACAAATACAAATTCTTAAACAAATGGGTTTTGATGCGCCCTAACTGCAATGCAGTTGGTGTCACTGTGAACCGAAATGAGCAGGCCCGAGGCAGCAAGAGGCCCTGTCGTGCCCTGGATAACTTAGATGCAATTAATTACGTCTGACTTCGAACTGTGAAAAACCGCAAGAAAAAATTTTCAACGAACTATACTTTAATTTCTATAATGTAATCTCCAGTCAGAAAAACCCGTAGGAATTTAACTTTTTTTACTTGTAAATTATAATTGCAGGTTTGGAAAATTTTGTGGCGCCATCTGGTGTTGCGTAGTGAATTGTGGCAATCAGTGCTGTAAAGTATTACAAACTACTATTGACACAATGCACCTGAAATCAATTTCGTGTTACCGTGATATAGTTTTATAGATTTTTATACCCTGAACCCATTAAAAATGGGTAAAAAGGGTATAATGTATTTGTGCAAATGTATGTAACAGGCAGAAGGAAGCATCTCCGTCCCCATAAAGTATATATATGTATTCTTGATCAGCAGGAGGAGGAGGATAGTGGAAGAGCCGCTACTAATGCTGCTCCTATCGCACGATGTGAAGCCTGGCGTATCGTGGCTGAAGCGACGCCGGCGATCCTTGCGGAGATTACTGCCGCAGCTGATGAAACCCGAAATGCACTTGTAGGAATCGCAGGAGTCGCCTCCGATGCCGTGCGTGGAATTTCGGCTGTTATTAAACGATTGGAAGAGTTGTCGATGTAGCTAGCAGTGAAGAACGCGCTGCTTGAGAGAATTTCCAGTAAAATGTCCGCAACCCAGTATAACGCTTCTACTTCCGCTGATCGCCATGCTGCTAACCCGGCTGCCCACACCGCTGTCCCAAGTGTGCCGATCGCCTCGCCCTGGAACAACAAGCCAGTAGAGACGTGGTCCGCGGTGGTGACGAGTCAAGACCTGAGTGAATCAGGCGAAGAGGTAGAGAAGAGGATTATGGAGGAGGTTGCACCAACACTTGGTGTGCGTGTACACGAGGTACGAGAGCTTAAGCGGGGTGGAGCCATCATCCGCACACTTTTGGTAAGCGAATTGCAAAAGATGGTGGCGAATAAAAAGTTCGCAGTGGTTGGACTCCATATCCAATCAAACAAGGGTCTGAGGCCGAAGGTCACGGTATACGACAAGGACACGACGATCTTGCCGGAGGTCTTCATGGAGGAGCTTTATGAGAATAATTTTAAGGAGGAGATGACCGCAGAGGCTTTCAAGAAGGCGTGGTCCTCGAGTCTAAGCCGTGGTCCGTCACTAATAGCGCCAGCACTAACGTGACGCTAGACGTTGACGAGAGGGCCCTGGCAACTTTTAAAAAAAAGACCGGACGCGTGTACATAAAGGGACCGATGCCGGTCCCTCGTCCGCACCTATGCATGCTATAGGTGTGTCGGCTTCGACCACAAGGTGTCCGAGTGCCGCCTCAAGCAGGATGTATGCCGACAGTGTGGACAGATGGGGCACATCGCAGCCAAGTGCGTAAATCTGGTGGACTGCCGGAATTGCCGTTTCAAGAGGCTGCCCTCAGGGCATTACATGCTCTCGGGGTCATGCCCGATCTATGGCGCTGTGTTGGCAAGGGTGCAAGCTAGGCATTAATTTTTAGCTTCATCCAAGCCAACTGTGGCCGAGGCCGCGCTGCGTGCATCGACATCGGTGTACGCATGCGTGATCTCGGCCACTACATTGCGCTGCTGCAGGAGCCATACGTGGATGTCGTTGGACGAATTACAGGCTTCCCAGCCGGGATGCGCGTAGAGTCTTTAACCACCGAGGCTGGAGTGTGTGTAAGGTTCACGGGTAAACATGCCTGCAAATGCTGTGTCGCCCATGTGGTTCAGCAAACGGCACGAAGTTTTTTGTGGCCAACTGAACTACAGGCGCGGCGAACAGTTAGATGAGTGGATACACGGAAGTCGTGCCTGCGTGCTAAGCCAGGTCAGCGAGGTGTACACGTTTGATAATCGCCGTGGGCAGAGCGATATCGACGTAACAATCACCAACGAAGCAGCGTCTACGTGGGCCGCGTATGAATGGAGTGTGGACGAGTGGGATTTGAGCGACCACAACATGATCACTGTTGTGATCTCGCCATCCCCAGCAAGTACAGTTGAGAGCTATGCTCCTGTGCCGTCCTGGAAGCTCACTAATGCTGACTGGCGATTGTTCGGCTCAGAATTGGTAGAGGAAATCGAGGAGCACCTTTCCCAGGAGGACATTAGGATGTTGCCGTTGGATTCCGCTGTGTCTGCCCTACGCCTTGCTGTCCAGTCCGTGTGCGACAAAGTGCTGGGCCGCAGACCATCGAGAGCCCAGGGAAAAGTTAAGTGGTGGAATGCCGAACTGAGTACCAAACGCCGGGAGGTCAGGAGACTGAGGCGGAGGCTCCAGGATGCTCGGCGCAGAGGCCACGAATCTGCGCAGTATCTTGCAGTTCATTATCGGACAGCCGTGCGCAAGTTCAAGACGCTAATCCTGAAGACGGAGGAGGAAAACTGGCGACGCTTCGTTGGAGACCACAAAGATGATCCGTGGGGGCACGTCTACCGGATATGCCGGGGACAAAAGCGGTCCACCGATTTGAGATGCCTTCGTTCGGATGGAAGGCTGGTTGTAACATGGCACGACTGCGCGAGTCTCCTCCTCCACAACTTTTTCCCGAATGCAGAGTTGAGTGAAGACATCGTCATTGCAAGGAAGCTAGCTTGTGGAGAAGCTTCTTCTGTGGCAGGAAAGCCAGGATGACCAGTAGATATGGCGAAGTTGAGGTGGAGGTCACCCGAGGGTGTCCCCAGGGATCCATCAGTGGTCCGTTCCTCTGGAACACCGTGATGGATGTCCTAATCCATCGTCTGGAGCGAATGTGCACTTTTTGTGCATACGCTGACGATGCTAATTCTAGTTGAGGGAAAGTAGAGAGTCGAACTGGAGCGTCGAGCAGCTGAGCTGATGTCCGACGTGGGAGATTGGGCACCCGAGGTCGGAGTGTCTATCTCAACCAGCAAGACGGCAATGATGATGTTGAAGGGACGTTTTGCCGTTTCCAGGCCGCCCATGGTACGGTTTGCAGGGACAAGCCTACCATATGTCAACAAGATCCGGTACCTTAGCGGTGAACGGCTGAGTTTTCAGCCGCATATCGCAGAATTGCGGGATAAGCTGACTGGAGTCGTCGGAGCATTAGTTCGCGTGCTACGGGTTGACTGGGGCCTCAGTCCCCGAGCCAGACGCACTGTCTATGCCGGACTCATGGTGCCTTGTGCACTGTTTGGTGCCTCGGTATGGTATTCCGTGGTCAGGGGAGAGTCGGGGGCCAGGAGGCTCCTCATCTCCTGCCAAAGAGTCATGCTCTTAGGATGCCTGCCAGTATGACGTACAGTGTCCACCGTGGCACTGCAGGTGCTTGTTGGAGCTCCACCTCTGCATTTGGTTGCCAAGCAATTGGCGACTCATCAGTTTATCACGGACGCATGCTTCGTTTACAGCCGGAGAGACTTTAGATTCAGTCTTCACGCTGGATTCCTGATGACTGGCCATGGGTCGCTTAATGCATTTCTGCATCGGAGAAGTCTTAGTGCAACGCCCACATGTCGATGCGGTGCAGAGCACGAGGGCTGGCAGCACGTGCTAGTTGCTTGCCCACTCTATGCAGATCTGCGAGACCTTGACGGACTTGGTGTCAGGAGAGAAGATACCCATTGGGACTTTTCCCGGGTCCTGGAGACACCAGAACGGGTGCGACTCCTTGAGTTGTTTGCACGAGCGGTGTTTACTAGACGGCGGCGAGGGATGGAGCGAAGAGCAGCCACACAGGGCCGACCAGTGCCGGGCTGACGTTAGCCGAAACTGGAAGTGGTATGGACTGTGCCACAAGGTCTGACCAGAGCACCTTAATCTGGGAGTAGTTTCGGCCACGAAGGGCTCACCAAGCCTTAATTGGTAGTGGTGTGGCACTTGTGTCCCAACACGCGGTCTGACCAAAACACCTTAATCTGGGAGTAGTTTTGGCTACGAAGGGCTCACCAAGCCTTAATTGGTAGTGGCGTGGACACTTGTGTCACAACACGCGGTCTGACCAAAGCACCTTAATCTGGGAGTAGTTTCGGCTACGAAGGGCTCACCAAGCCTTAATTGGTAGTGGCGTGGCACTTGTGCCACAACACGAGGTCTGACCAGAGGTCTTAATCTGGTAGACAAGCCCCAATTGGGGTAAGTCGACCAATGGACGACCCATTCCATGTTTGTCGTCAACAAAACTGGGAAGTAGCAATCGCTACGAACAGGTGATCAAAGCTGTAATTTGGTAGCACGGGATGGGCTAGTGGCCGAGGCTAGCCCAGTGAGGTTGGCCCCCTTTGTGGGAGTATCGTGGTGGCTGTGTGTTTGATACCCAAATGCGGGGAGAGTTTTCACTCGGCGTGGAGTTGCGTGTCAACCGGGTGCTGTACCCATAGACCAGCAGAAGTTTTAGATAGGCCTCGCTCCTCACCAAGGGGGAACGTCATGGTCGACAAACATGCATTCAATTGGTACCGAAGGATCACTGCATATGCAGGGGCTCGGAAGGGCGCTAGTCCGACGCTTTGTTTCGGCTCGCTGTATTTTATGTCACATATGTGGCATAAACGAATACCGTGGTAGTAAACTCCCACGGGGTACACGCCACGTTAAACAAATGCAGACTTTCTGAACGCATGGATCTCACAACCTATAAGAGCTAGAGACTTGAAATTTTAACTGTAGGTAATCCTAGTTCCCGCGCAGATCAAAATGTATAATTTATTACGAAAAATATGATAAAATTTCCCACAGATAGACTTTTAAACAAACCTTCCAAATATTGATTTTTCATAAATTAACAAATTTTTGGTCGATTGTGACATTGACGAAAATGTTGAGAACCTCAGGATACCATGATCACAAAAAACAGAATATTTGGACTTAATTAATAAAATTTTAGGTAATTACACCAAGAATTCCATCCAACTTTTATATATAAATTTTATTTTTTTGAAAACAATTTTTTCAGTTTGAATTCTGCTTGTTGCTGATGTTTGTAAAAATTCAAAGCAGCTAGAACAGCTAGCTCATAAAGAATTCCGTGAAATTAGTTATAAATCAGCGGAGCGATACCAAAAGATATATCTGTCTATATATAGGAACTGGCTGAGGCTGACTCGGCTGGCGCTCCTTTTTTAGCTAAAAAAAATCAATAAATTACATGATTTAATAATTGTATGTCATCAAATTATTGTAATAATTGAGCTAAGTATCAGTTTTGGCTGCAACGTGCAATTTATGACATACTTCAGAGAGTCTCTAGCATTTCAATTGAATGGTCTCAATGCGAATGCTCCGCTGCAGCGAGCGTCACCAATTTGTGGTGCCCCATGCTGGTAGTAAAGTATAAAGACACACAATTTTGTAATTTAAATGCAAATTGACTGTTAAATGACATGCATTGCAATTAACAAGGGACTAGCACGCGTATAGACAAATGCGTAGCATCCCTGCACAAAACAGAGCAGAGAACACTGGATTGGCACATAACCATAAAAGATAACTGGAATGATATTAGCTATGCAGAACATTATTTAGGCACTACAATACGGCTAGTCTTCAGAAAAGGAGAGAGAGCGAGAGAGAGACATATAGGTATATATTGCATAGTGTTTTGTTTAGTTTTTTTTTTTGACAGAAAAAGAGAGAATGCAAGAATCATGACAATACTAATTGGTGACTAAAATTGCGACTAGATTTTAATTGCAATATGTATGTACATATATGTCGTAGAATGGTTTTCTATCAGCTCATCCTCCTGCGCTTCCACCATCGTGGCACCAGCCTTACGTTTCCTCGACATTGACATTCTTTGTTTGAGCTTTAATTTTCGACTGACTGCAATTTTCACAATTACGCTCGCACAATACATACAGTATTGGCACACGTCTTCCTGACGTCTCCGAGTCAAAGACTATATTTATCTCGTTCTAATGCACTGTCGGGTCGAGGCTACGCAAAACAGACAACTCTATTGGGCTCGCAAAACCACGTGTTATTTTGAGACAGAAGACGCAAGTAGGAAAAGGATAAAAGAAGAGAATAACGGACATAGAGAAATGCTCAACATCGTCTGTTTTGGACTTCTTTCATTAGCGATGATACATTTCATTAGAGATCGTACTTACGATGCGACATATACATTCTGAAAATATAAATTTAAAAAAGTAAACTGAAACAAAGCAAATTTTAAGCAAAGAAAGTACAGAAAATGTATGCCTATATTTTGCTTCCAAACTTAAAATACGTTTAAGTTATTATTCCTTAACTGGCAATGTTCGCCATCTTAGATTTTATTGTATAGTGTTTCTCACTCCGGGCAACCAAATTAGAAATTAAAACAAGAAAGTGAATATAATTTTGGCACGACGAAGATTTAATACTGTTGCCCTTTGTAAGCATGTGCGAACAGTAAAGCTGAGTTCGATGAAAATATCTTGGAAATCAGAATATTTTGCCATATGCTGATTACATATTTATGATAAAATTATAATAATTTCTACTTTCTGCTTATATAATTAGATATTTTTGCTAAACCATTTAACTTTAAATGGGTATTACCGTCCTTCTACAAGATGTGTGCAATTTATTTTCTACACAAAATTGGCATCTATCAAATATGGTTATGGACTGAGAAACCATCACGACGGGCTCAGGTCCACAAAAGCATGAAAACCGAGAAGTAACTACGTCAATATCTTGCCACTTTCTGGATATCGCAGCTAATCTCAATTGATAGAAACACCCCATTTGCAACTATGTTAGCTGAACCGCAATAAAAGTATCGCAGTTGTTGTTTTGTTTGTATAAAATAAAATAAATAAATATATGTTAAGACTTTACTTATAGACTTAATTTTTTTAAAATTATTTATTTAGTTCATATGAAAACCAGTTAAAGCAAGTGAAGTAAATAATAAGTCAACTGCTCGATGAGTGTGTGTATGGCATGTGTCCCAATCAGACTTAAGATCAGCAAGCTTAACTTGCTCTAAGGCCACTCATTAAAAGCTTCAAGTGCCCACGCAAATCGTTAAAATTGCAGTCCACGCCCGGGACTATAACAAGCGCCATTTGACGAGCTTCAAGCTGTCACGTAAGGCGCGACCTCAATTGCGACAGCGACTGCGACGTCGTCCTTTGAGCAACTCCTTCGGTCTGCTGGCGTCTCGTTTGTCAGGTGCCATTAAGCAGGTTAAACTCCAAAGGCGCCGAAAAGGCCTAATTATCTTAATTAATGAGTGCGAAAGTGAAATTCGTGAGAGACAAATGTGCCGGAGACGGCTGTGGATCCTAGCGGCAGTCACTCAGCTGGCCTGAACCGCAACAACGTTTGTGGCTGACATATTTATCTATATACATATACTAGCGGGTATTGCCCGGCCTTGCCCGTGGAACGTTTTGTGCTAAGATATTAGATATTTCTTTTCCACTAAGTGCACGCCCGTGGAAAACTAAAATGTACCCGTACCATATTGATCACCACTTCTATTTAAAAATATAAAAAAATGTTTAAAGTGCATCGAATAACGAACCAAATGTTGGAGTCAAAGTTTTCCGCCCTTGTTAGTCTTGTGGTAAGAATCTTGAGGCCGAATAAAAAACTTGCTTTTACAGACTCGAAGGCGTGCGAAGGCGTGTCAAATAAGTTCTGATAAAGTTCATTTTTTTCACCAAATTTTAATAGTTGCAGGTGGAATTTTTTAAATCCCCGAAACACGTATTCATAATTTTTTATGTGGAGTTTCGAAAACTTACAATTTCGACAAAAAAAAATCTTTGAATCGCATTTCTACCGAGGAAGCTTGGATTCTGCGAAAAGCGTGAAACACGTCTCAAATGATTCTTCGTATAGATCTTCGGAAATAAATTTGAAAACGAAACGTCATTCAACAAGTGTTGACCCCCATTTCCACCAAGGAGAAATGCATTTTTTGAAAAGTGTGAAACACTCCTTAAATGAATTTGAACAACGATTTTTGAAAATGAGTTTGAGGCCGATCAGATGTTAAACAAAAAAGGTTCATACAAACATTTCTTGCGATTTTTCCACACATGCGGGTGAAATTTCCCGAAACCCCGTCTTAACGTGCACCTTCATCCCATAAGGTGACTACAGTGAAAGTTCCAGCTTCCTAGCTCTAACGGTATGGGCTGTGTGTTGAACGTCAAACAGCTAGTCAGTCAGTCAGGACAAACAGTTTTATATATAGAGATATATATGGGTGTATACTGATTCACCGTCGGATCAGCCACGGGCAAGGCCGGGTTATACGCGCTATTATATATATGAGAGAGGGGGCAAAGGGTTTGTGCTTGTGGGTGATTTTCACTAGTTATGCTTCGTTTTTGCTGTGGCCACGGTCGGTGGCTGCGTATGATTTTGGCCTTTTTTCTGCGCCACTTGCTGCCGCTGTTATCGTGGTTTGGGACTTGCCGCAAGGCTTGGCCGGAAAAGGAGCTGGCGACGGGTGCTAGACGCCAGACACTGACAGTAAGGAAGCAAGAAAAGTTGTATCTGGGGCTATGGATAACTAACAATGATTATGCTATCGGGTGTAACCGACTGCGTTATGCTCGTCCACAGACAGATTAAAACAGACTAACCGTTCAATTTATAAATATATATAGTTTTATTTATTTTCAGAGCGACTCCTACTCTTCATTCTTTGCTCCTAATTTGATCATTTTATCTGTAAAATTTTCTAGAAATTATAGATTTTCGCGTTTTGCACGCGCCTATAATATTATCACAATGCACTTTTATACATTCCAAGATTAACAAGTAAGAGGCTCTAGTCGGGAGCTCCAGGCTAGGGGATAACGTGAACCCTCTTCTTCCGACACCAAAAGTAGCACTACGCACTCGCTTGCTTTAGTAATAAAATAAATAAATTTAAAAAAACAACAGTATTTTCCTCGGTACGGTTCGAACTTGCAACAGACCACACTACTTGCCGCTGCCTCTACTTAACATCCACACCCATAATTGAGTCTTAACGAGAAAAAAACGAATGAAATAACAGCACTAAAAACAATACAATCGCAATTGCAATGCTGTTGATAGAATTTAAAAAAGACGCGCATGATTGTGTGTGTGTACATATACACAGAAATTCTAGCAATTTGCGCCAGTTGACGCAAACGCGAGGCCAGCCAAAACACATTTTCTTTAATAACGTAAGTGTTTCTTAACCGATCTTGATAACATTTTCTACAGTACATCTTATTGTACTATAGAATATTCGTATATTATCAAAATGACATTTGCATTAAAATTGTGGTTTATATTGGTGGGCAGTATAAATTGGTTTATTTATTTGATTTATATCTACGAGCAAGTAGCGGGTAGGTGGTGATAGCTATAAAAATGAAAGATACTTGATATATATATACTATTCTAGAAGCTACATGTCAAGTTTGGTGACTCTAGCTCTAGCGAAAAATTTGTTTAACCATAATACCAATAAACTCTTGTTCCCTTCGATAGCGAGTGTAATTATAAGGCGCCACATAAACAAACGGCGCAACACTGTGTCGGGGTATTAAAAAAACTTGTGGGCATTGCAGGAGCTGTGTGTAGTATGGGCGTTTAAGCGTCTTCTGAGATTTTGGGTCAGTAACATTATGCCATTGCAAATATATGTATTAGCGTTCGTCAGGGGTGTGAGAGGCAGTATATGTAAAGTGGATTTGTTTGTGGAGCTCACTTAGGGAAAAGAGTGGAAGCTGTTCAAGTTAAGAGTTCATGTGGGGCTCATGCCTAAAATATGCCCATACGATGTTATAAGCCTGCGGATGCCAAGTTCTGATTAGGGACTGCGTTCACTTTGCTTTTTTTTTCTTTCGTTCCTCTCCCGAGAGTGAGTGAGAGGGAGATTTGCTTTGGATTAGGTTGGGGATTCTATTCGGCGTATTTAAACAGAAACGAGCACAAAATATTAGTCATTCACGCATTGTGCTTCATTCTTTGCTTTTGTTTTGTTTCGCTTTAAAGCAGTGTCTGTCATAGTGAGAAAGTTTACAGATTTGACAGACAACAGGGTATTCATTGAGCACGACTGGGCAGACAGACAACTGGGTGTTTCTTATTTGGAGTTTGTGTGAATGACCATTTTGTGAGGTCATAAGCGATTACGCAGCTCTACGCCGCCGTCGTCGTTTGCTGATGCTCGTGCGTGGTCGTCGCAACCATTTTGCAAGTGCAGGCTGGAATCATTGTGGCGCCCGCCGTCAGAAAGTTCTTGTCCCCGGAGACAAAGGATAGGTAACAAATTATGATGGCCGCTTTGGCAATGCGTATCTCAGCCGTCTCCTTTCTCTTGTCCACATTGGAGCGCAGTGATTCTACGTCTTATTATCTTCTTAGCCTGGTCGCGCAGCGCCTTCTCGTGACTGAACACAGTTATAGTACAGGATCATGGTGTTGGGGCCGAAGAAGCTGAATAAGAAGATGGTCGCCACAAACATGCGCGTATCAAAATTGTCTGTCAGATAGTCGAACGAAGTTTGAACTCCTGCACAAATATCCCTCGGGCACCACGAAGGGCGTGGCATACATATAATTGAAAATTATCATCGCTGTACCAAAGACAATATATTGTCTTTGGCTGTACCCTCCATGGGCTGCGGGATCACATTGTAGGCGATCGTAGGCGATGAAAGCATTTGTCGCTTCCGCGCCGAATCCTGTGTAGGAGCCAATGATACCATCGATCTGGCAGCTCTGGTTGCCCAGTGCAAAGCTCTTATTGAAGCTGCTGCAAATGAAAATGGGCGTTTTGTTCATCATCAGAAAGTCCCAGATGGCCAGATTGATGACCAGTATGTTCGCAGCTATTTGGCTGCAGATAGTTCATCGACTCCGACGGCTCTGGATACGTTAGCCAATGCTCGGCTATGTGACGCAGCTCATCCGGCGGCCCATTCCACCCTAGCAATCGTGACTCGACCGCTAGACGCGTCTCCGGTCGCAGCACCGTCGACACATTCCCGATGCCACCAATTTCGTAATCCATGGCGTAATCGTTGCCCAAGGCAAAGTCGGCCTTTATAGTATATGCTCGCCCGCAATTGGATTAGCTGCACATTTGCAACAGCATTTGTAGAGAACAGTGTGGTTCCGACTAATCACTCAACAAAATTCGCCGAATTAACTATTCTGCATTGATTTCCCTTTTCTGTTCTTAGCCCTATAAGGTTATCGATTGAGGTGATTCAATCTTTTGCCTATTTTTAATTTGCTTTGTATTTACTGTTCTTGAACATGTGTGTCTTCTACTTGTTTTCCATATATCACTGTAACGTTATTAGATTTATTTTTTAATTCTTTTGTACTGTTTCTGCTTTTACTTAAATTAAACATTTTAATTTTTCCCATATGAACTTACTTTTCTTTTAACATCTAAATCTATTTTGCGTATGATATTGTTCAGGTATTTAGACAAATATTCGGGGCCTAAAATTGATTTTAAGTTTAAAGAGTTTATTAATTTTAATTAGCAATCAATGTGAAAGCGTCAAAAAAATGGTACAAGAATAAAATGTCTAAATCAAAAAAATGCTTAAATTTAAAGCGATTTATATCACTAATCTAAAGCCAGAGCGTTAATTCGAACCTTAAAGCTATTTTAACCTTATAAAGTAATACCTTCTACCGCCGCAATAGTAATATTATTGGGGAGCTTTAATCTGGTCTGAATGGTACTGGAAATGAGCTGTAGGACTAGCTTGTGTCAACTGAACCGAAAATTGAAGGGGTGGAATAGTGCGCTGAAAATGCGAAAAAAGTGTTTGCTCTTTTGAAGCAAAAATGTGTTAAATTAAAATAAAACAAAAAACGTTCCAAAAATAATTTAAATTTAAGCCAACAGTTTTTACTGTATTGTATGCGCAAAGAAAAATCCTAGTTCATAATAAAAAAACGAGAACAATTAAATAAATAAAGCTTTAAAATTATACTAAAATAAATTAACATAAATATGGAAAACAAAATTTCCATTTCCATTAAAAAAAATTGGAAAAATTTAATCAAAAATCTCTTCTTTTAAAATAACATTTACAAAAAGTGTCTGTTATTTGATCAATAAATAAAGTGCGTTCGATTTTACAACAAAAAGGTTACCTAGGTCAAATAAATAACTAACAAATAGTGGCTAACATTGAATTTTTTTGTAAAGTTTCACTCATTAAATCTTTTGTTTTTCTTTTTTTTTAGGTTAAATTTTTTATTTAATAAGTGGTTTGTAAGGACTCTTTTGCCTTATGCACCATTTGATGTCTTTTGTTAATTCTCCATGTTTTTACAATATAAAAACTTGTTTCGTTATTCTATTTTCAGTATCTAATATCTATCCTGTCCATATTATTGCCGCGTAGCCCTGCGGATAGGTGGGCGTTGTTGGTGGAGTTGGGTGGGTAGTATGTGGTCATTAAATCTAAATAACAAAAATATACATACATGTTTTGTGGCACACGCAATTTAATAAAATATTTAGGAATTTAAATATAGTACAAAAAAATAGATTCAGAGTTAATTAACAATAGGAAAAGGACTACCTAGGCATACAAACGCACCGTCGCATATGCTCAAATACATATCATAAGACAAAAATGTAGCATAATTTCGTGCGCTCCCAGGGCGATGAAAAACAAACTGACACAGTGAGCATATGCTTGTGTGTGTGAGTAGTTATGTGATGTAGATGTGTGCACCTACAATTTAGGTCATAAATCATATGGGTAAAGTCCACAAAAGCAAGTAAATATTCCACGACATACTTTACACTCAAATTCATAATTCCAATATATATAGGCAGGCCTAGGTGTGTGTGTGTTGATATGTAAACATATGCCTACCAATGTGCTCTAATCGCCCACAAAGATTGATTTCCTCTTGTTTGCCTTTTAGCGCTGGGATATGTTCACCTCAATACTCAGCGCCTACCAATGCGACGTTATCTCAATCCACCCACCACACCCACTCCCAAGTCCCCGCGCGTATGGCCCATAAGCCAAAGGCATAGAATCCATAGGCGGTCCAGAGTATAATGTGTACATATTGCCTGCTGAAAAAAAAAATTACGAGTATGTTAAGCCCTTGCTGGATCCGATTCCTGAGTTGCTTTCTTTTAATTTGGCTGCGAGGTGAATGACTCCTTCGAGGGCAAATAATTATCAGTGGAGTGCATTTGGCAATTTGGCAAGGCGGGGAGAAGGGTGGTATTATATGATCAACAAACGACACCTTGACAAAAACAAAAGGAAATCCAACAGTATGTCTTTAAATTACAAGAACATAAACGGGATAATTTAATAGCTTATGCAAAAGCTGCCGTTATTAATCCATTGAGACATTTGACTCTGTGTTACCAAGCAAAATCAAAACTTTCTAATTTTTGTTTCGCGGCTTCATAAACATATAAGTAAGATAGCGATAATGAATAACGATAATCAGAATTACTCTTGGTTTTATTAATTATTCATACAATTTTTATAAGGTGTTCCAAATGGTATAAGCCATTGGGAACGGAGAAATTGTATTTTATGCAGGGGCATACCAATTCTTTGCTAATAACTATTGATTGTGGAAAGCAAAGATTTAACTTTAAATACTACTTATTTATTATTGAAAAAGGTGAACTGCTGAAAGTCTAGTCCCTCAGTTTAAAAGCATATATGATTGGTCGAAAATTAAGTTCTTGTGCAAAGAACTTATTTTATCCAAATCACAACTTCCCTATACTCAAACATATTTGGAAAATCTTACCAAAACGAACTTCTTTATCTAATGGACGCTATTGAAGCAATGGGTCTAATGCTGGCTGCTGCTGTTGGTTAAACCACTGACCATACAACATGTTGAATGGTTAGTGGTTGAACTTATGCATTTGCATTAACATTATTGTTGTGATTATTGCTGCAGCAGCAGTAGAAACCACGTTGGGCAATGCTGCGACTTGGCTGCAGTACATTTTATGCATTGAAGCAACAACTAAAGCAACATTCCCCAAAGTAAAAACAACAGCAGCCCTAAAGGTATAATTTCAATTTCAACACTTTACAAGAACGTCACATTTGCGTCATTAACTATAAAGTTTGCATGCGAATCGCGTCTGCTGTTGCATAGTTGTATTCTTGCCTCTCTTTGTGTGTGTGCGTGTTTTTGGGTGGCCTTAGTGCGCCCGTTGACGGAAATGGCCGGCAGCAACGACGCCATAAACGCAGATGAGTTTAACGTAACGTCTCGTACAGCAGCAAGAAACTAAGAAGTAGAAACTACGAAGGGCAACAAGCAGCTAGCAACTTGCCATATCGCAAGGAGACTAGTTACTATTCTATTTGTTATTACAATAAAACTTTATTATTACATAATTGCTGCTCTATTTATACATGCATATAAAATTTGTTTTTGCCCCACTCCTCTTCCAACAATTGGCAAACAGCAGTGACTGCTGCTGACGCTTAGCAACAAGGGCAACAGCACAATTGCAACAAGTTCTGGATAGCAAATGTATGTGTCTTGGCGCTCATCGCACCCCTTTGCTTTACGAAATTCTTCCCCATTGAAATTACTCTATAAACTTATTTGTGAAGTATTTCTTCATCAGTTTTTAGTTTTATGCTCGAATTCACGCTCTTAATAATTTAATTTCGCATCAATGTCAACGCATAAAGGTGAACAAGAAACAGCGGATCGCCGAATAATAAATTGTCTTGTACACATAGGGCTTACGGTTGTTTATGTGCGAAGAAAGTAAAGCTTGAAATTTATATGTTTGGGCAAGTTTCTTGAAAAACAGAAATATATTTTATTCAACGTAAAAACTAATTTTTTGAACGATTCTGTTATATCGATATATATAATAGAGTAGTTCGTTATTAATAAGATTATGCTAAAGATTAGATGTCTACGTAGTTTTCAAACGCTATTCATGTGGTAGCTATATATTTGACCTATCTAGACGATTCCGATGACGTTCCGCAATTAAAAGACGGATTGCTTTAAAATCGTGGACGCGGCTATTAATCGTGGGTACATATAATAGGTCGCAGATGTCTCATTCTATTCGTTACACATTTCATGACAAAATTATAATACCCCGTGGAAATAAAGGTCGTTAAGAAAAAGATTAATTCATGTTTCTATTTCTGTTTTACCTACCTTTTTTTAAGTATACCTAATTCTGTTTTTAAACAATCCCCAAATTCTTGGAATTTGCGCTAGCAGCCGCAAACACGTGGGCATCCAATTTCCACACATTTTCTTATGTGTTTTTTAACCGATCATGATGAAATTTTCAGTAGAGCTTATTGTGCTATAGAATATTCGTAAATTCTTAAAAAATGGCTTTTAACCATTTTTTATGGGTTTAGGGTATACAAAAAAGCGATCCCTCAATAGGACCCGAACACTCAACGGACACACTTCTTGCCACTAGCCCTACTCAACGGCCACACCAACCAAAAAAAAAGAAAAAAGCTCCCTCGGTAGGTCTCTAAACCGCAACAGACCACACTATTTGACGCCTTTTCTACCCAACAGCCGCACGAATTATTGAAAACAAATAAGAAAAAAACGAATTAAAATAGCAGCACAGAAAACAATATAATCGCAATTGCAATGCTGTTGAAAGAATTAATAAAGACGCCCATGAATGTGTGTGCGTGAACGTGTATACAGAAATTCTGGGAATTTCCGCTTGCTGCCCCTAATAGGAGAAAAGTCAAAACACGTTTTCTTTAATCATTTCTGTATTTCTTAACCGATCTTAATGAAATTTGCTACATCTTATTGTACTATAAAATATTCGTGTATTCTTGAAATGACAATTGCATGTCAATTGAGGCTTATATTGATGGGCAGCATAAATTGGTTTATTAACTTGATTTATAGCTATAAGGTAGTAGCGGGGAGGTGGTGATAGCTATGAAATGAAAGATACTTGATATATATACTATTCTAATAGCTACATGTCAAGTTTGGTGACTCTAGCTCTTATTATTTACAAAAATTCCTCAAAAAACAGGATTTCGATATCGATTTTTATCGATTACTTGGAAACGGGGCAAGTTATCGAATATCGGAAACAAACTCGATCTGCGCGGGAACAAGGAGGACCTACAGCTAAATTCAAGTCTCTAGCTCTGATAGGTTCCGAAATCCTTGCGTTCATACATACGGACGGACGGACATGGCCAGATCGACTCGGATATTGATGCTGATCAAAAATATATATACGTTATGGGGTCGGAGATGCTTCCTTCTGCCCGTTACTTACATTTGCACAAATACATTACAAATACAATGACCCTAAGGGTCGTAAGGCGCAAATAAGTGGCACTTATTAAACAAGCAACACAAATATTTTGTAAGCTTCAGCAAACACAATTACACTTCGGCTCACTTTAATTTATGTAAAGTCCATAAACTAAACACCCATTTTCAAAGGCAAACATACGACTCATCTTTATATTTATATATATTTACTTATTATAAGACATACTTTACTCAAAGTTTACATACCTTACAGACATTAATTACTTGCGAACGGAGAAGTATGCAATAAAATCATGGGCGAAGGCCTAAGGCAACAAACGGGTTTGAAATTCAAGTAACCGGATTGGCATTATTACATTAAATTTTCAGGCCGGCCAACTGGTCAAGTAATAAAAGGCCATAATAAAGCCAACGTAACACAAATGAGTTGCAGGATATATTTGTGCATATATGAGTGTTCATAAGATTCGTTAATGAGCTATACTCTGGGCCTAACCACGTGTTAGGTATTAACGCTAAAATTTGACACAAACACGGACAACACACACAAATGAAAGAACTACATAAATATATATTTACTTCACTTCGCTTCAAATGTCCTTAGAATTTTGGAAATGTAGTTTTATGTCTTGGGGTGTGCATAATAAAATAAGTAAGACTTCTCAAGCATTCCAACCCTCCATCAAAGACAATATAAACACTAAGATGAGTAACGCCACTAACCATACAATGCATAGACTTGTCAAACGTCGTTTTAATCGGATACCGATAAATCGTCAACGAAGGAGCCCCATGGGTGCCCGCGCCCATTTTAGTGTGCCCAGACAAAGTAAGACTGCTGAGAGTGGCAACCGAACGCCAGCCTGGAAAGCCGAACGTCCAGTATGAAGCCGCATCTCGCTCAGCGCACAACGTCGCTGCGGCTGATGCTATTTCGTAATATATGTATGTTAGTTTCAGCCCAAATACATACATATGTGTGTATGCGTGTGCCTCGCTCTCACTTATTGTTTTGCGCACTTGTGTGCATCTCCTTTTCCCTGCATAGCTTCTCAAAAACCCCGAGATCTACAAACATACATACATATGTTTGTGTTGTGTGGATGTGCATACAAGTAGATCGCGGCGTTTGTCGCGAGCCAGAGATTTTTTCTTCAATTGTGTGCCCTTTGTGCCTGTGGTGGCAAAAGGCACACACATTCAAATGCTATCAAGTATTTCTTCGTCCAGTCAGCCATAATGAGAAGATTTTATTTATTTATTTATTTATTTATATGTGGTCGACAAAACGAGTGTCTTCCAATTATTCAACACATTATAAATACAATTAGAAAAATTAAATGCTAAAATCCTAGATAGAGAACACAAATTTCAAATAGCATCACCGACCGATGGAGGTGTTTTAATTGCCAGTCCGGCCAGCTGTGCCCCTTTTCACAGCTAATTTTGTCAGTGACGCTATTAGAGCCTACATCTAAAAAGAAGAGTGTAAGTAGGAAAAAGTGTTCTTACGTAAAATTAAAAATAATGTTAATTTGCTATATTATTTAAGAATAGAAATAAAGGAGGAAGATTGTTAATGAAGTATAGAACTGTATTCTAGATATGCAGAGTGTTAATTAGATAGAATAAAGAGATAGTATTGGGAAAGTAATGGGAAATCACCGACCCGGTGGGGGAAAATTTACAGCCAGTCCGGCTAGCCATGCCCCCGCTCATAGCTGGGAATGGTCAGTGACTTCCCGAAGGTATCCTGAAAGCAACGATTTTTTTAGGGGTAAAGAAAGTTCGGTAGAGAAAACGTGATGCAAACTATTGTAATTTTTACATAGCACGCGAAAAGAATTGTGCAAAGCTTAGTCTGTTGTGCACGTCGATAGGAATAAGGGGCGGTAATTTCTGGTTGGTCTAGCCGGAACAGAGAATTGAAGACGCCCTAACAGAAAAGGAGAATCGATATCGCCAACAACCAACTTATGTAGAAAGACAACACCGAGAATTGTCCTACGGTTGGTTAACGACGGAAGATTAAGAAGAAGCAGCCTGCTGGAAAAGGATGGCAACCGAAGATTAGGGTCCCAATTTAAACCTCGTAAGGCAAAAAGCAGAAATTGCTTCTGAACAGATTCAATACGATCCTGGCTATTGTTATACTGCGGAGACCAGATGCAAGAGCAGTATTCAAGGATAGGGCGAACAAGAGAGACGTACAGAAGTTTCGTTATAAAAGGATCGTTAAACTCTTTAGACCATCGTTTAATGAATCCAAGTACACCTTTTGCCTCATTAACGATGGTATCTATGTGAAGATTGAAACAGAGTTTAGAATCAAAAAGAACGCCTAGATCATTAACTGATAGTATACGTTGCAATGGGGTATTGTCGATGGTATAACTGACCAGATAAGGTGTAGTACGATTAAATGTCATAAACATACACTTTGAACAATTCAGATGCAATTGATTGGCCGAGCACCAAAGTTGCATAGCGTTCAAATCGTCTTGAAGACGAGAATAATGTAGGGGATTGGTGTATGGTAGAATAAGTTTCACGTCGTCCGCATACATGAGTACTCGGGCATGGGATATAACAGAGGGAAGATCATTTATAAAAAGAGTAAAGAGTAAAGGTCCAAGATGACTACCTTGAGGAACACCAGAAGTAACGTGAACCTGTTTAGAGGTAGTCAGCCTCAGCATTACTCTTTGGGTCCTACCTTTTAAATAAGAACTAATCCAAAGCAAAAGAGATGAAGGAAACCCTATTCGGTCAAGTTTAAAAAGTAAAATGTTATGGTGCACGGAGTCAAACGCCTTACTGAAGTCAGTGTATATGACATCAGTTTGCATTTTCGAAAGGAAAGCTTCATTTACCAAGGAGGTAAATTCTAGCAGATTGGTCGTTGTTGACCGATTCTTTACGAATCCATGTTGAAGAGTTGATAAATTTATATTTATTTAAAACTTAAATGACCTGAATGATATATTTAGATATTATATTTTAATATTTTTGTTTACTGTGGGGACCAATTTTGCTTAAAATTAAAAAAAAGGGTACAAGGGTAATTCTTCGTCGGCTTGTCGAATAATTCAAGAAAAGACCAAAAATTTAAAATGTTCAATTTATTTCGGATTGCTACTTGTGGACACGCACACCCTTTCAAGTAAGCAGTTGGGTGACATTATTAAAGTGTTTGGCCTGTTCATGTGCAAAGCTCCTATTTCCCATGATTGTTGTAAGGGTAAGGGTACCTGAACGTTGGCATAAGTGCAAGATAACTCTTTGGGCCTGCCAAGCACACACCCTTACTCACTTTTCTATATGGATGGAAGCATTTATGCGTTTGTGTGCATGTAGGTTGCCTGCCTGCCTGCCTGCCCGATGCAAATTTGACAGAATTTTAAGTTTTTGGCATTTTTGAATTTCGAGCTCTACACACAGCCACACGCACACACACAAAAATGTGTGCGAATGAGCCGACCAAGGGTTTGTCGTGAGACAGAGATATTTTCATCAATGGGTGTAAATTAAATATATATTAAATTTTCACTGTCGCTACCTTATGTGATGTAGGTGCACGTTAAGACGGGGTTTCGGAAAATTCCACCCGCAAGTGTGGAAAAATCGCGAAAAAGTTTGTATGTAACTTTTTTGTTCACCATCCGATCAGCCCCACACTTATTTTCAAAGATCTTTGTTCAAATTCATTTGAGGGGTGTTTCACACTTTTAGGAAAATCCGTTCCTCCTTGGTGGAAATGGAGGTCAAAGATTTGGTGGGTGACGTTTCGCGCTCAAATTCAATTCCAGAGATCTTTAAGAAAAATCATTTGATACGTGTTTCACACTTTTTGCAGAATTCAAACTTCTTCGGGGGGAATGCGATTTAAAGATTTTTTGGGCGAAGTTTTAAGTTGTGTCCGATTTGCTTCAAACTTATTTTCAAAGCTCTACATAAGAAGAACAAGAATAAATACGTATTTCAGCGATTTGGGAAATTCCACTCGCAACAGTGGTAAATTGGCGGAAAACGTTTGTATGAAAGTTGTTTGTTTACCGTCCGATCAGTTTCAAAATCATTTCAAATTTGTTTGAGAACATTGATTTTATAACATACGTGCCACGGGCAAGGCCGGGTTATACCCGCTAGTCACAATATAAATATAAACACAAATTTTCACAAAATAAAAAGAATAGATGCATTTGATAAAACATATAACTAAAATATAATTTGGGCTCAGCTATTATAGGACACCACAATATACACCCACAGCGTTTAATTGAACTATTATTATCCAGAGCAAATAATATGTATACATAGAACAAGCAGAAAAATAATAAAAAAATCACTTAAAATTCATGACATACCGCTTAACTCAAGTCGGTCTAGGACCTAACACTTAAGCGTAGGCACATTGTCCAAATGTGAGTATCTGTATATATTTTGGCCATAAATAAGCGCTATGCGGCTCTCGTGGCAAAGTCATTTGGTAGAAACCTCAGCTTTTTATTTATGGGGAACCGGATCTCCAGATTGTACCAAATAAGAGTGGACCATATCTTTCCTCTGTGCTTGTGTGTGTTTTTTTGTTTGTGCAATAACGAGGACAGCCAAAAACTTGTAAATGTTTGTCTTCTGCTGCCACATTCACAACCACATATATTTCCGGCTTTTGGCTTGGCTCGATTCATTTTCATGCCTTGCGCTTTACGTCCGCAGCGCTTGTTTCAGCTTCACTTTATGCTCCAATTATGTGAGCAGACAAAATTCAAGCGTATCCGGTTCAACCAAGTACCGAAGTACAGGATTGGAATTGGCTTAACCAAGTATCGGATTACCTTCGGGATTTTTGTGTCTACCTCTTCGTTTGCGATTACTGTAACTTTGTTGGTATTGTTTGTTTATTTCCGCTAAATGAAAAGCGTCCACAGCTAAAACTTCCGCAACACGCGCGCACTTATACACACGATTGCGGCTGCTTAAAAAAGTTAGGGCTAGTTTGTGTGGCTTCCAACTCCACACCAGACGCTGCCCACACTACGCGCAGATGTTTCTGCCATTCACATAAACACACACACACACATACACACACAACTTTCAGCCCCTGCTGTTAATTAGCATTTAACCATTATCCATTAACACCCGCCTCTGATTCTGATTCTGTGGAACCGCATCTAAGATTTATGGCTCTGCAACAGTGCCGTCTCCTCTGACGAGCCCTACCACCCTGCCCTAGCCTTGTCCCACATGATTGTGGGTGCGGCTACTCCTTATGTAAGTCCTTTAACCTAACTGTCTGGGTTCACACTAGTCGCTCAGCACCCTCAACAGGTTGGAATGACAACGAAATTAGACACATACAAATTTATGAAATATCCATTAATAACAAGTAAGAGGTTCTTGTCGGGAGCTCTCAACTTGGGGATACCCTGAACCCTATTCTTCCAACACCAAATGCAGCTCGCGCTACGCGCTCGTTTTTTTTGGTAGTAATAAAGAAAAATTAAAATAAAAAAAGAAATTGTTCCCTTGGCAGGGTTCGAACTCGCAACTAACCGCACCACTTGCCGCCGCCTCTACTTAAGAGCCACACCCATAATTGAATTTGAGAAAAAACCGAATTAAAGTAGCAGCACAGAAAACAATACAATCGCAATTGCAATGCTGTTGATAGAATTCAAAGCAGACGCGCATGAATGTGTGAGTGTACATATATACAAAAATTCTTGGAATTTGCGCTAGCTGCTGCTAACACGTGCGCACATAACTGTTGTGTTTCCTAACCGATCTTGATGAAATTTTGTACAGTACATCTTATTGTACTGTAGAATATTCGTGTATTATCAAAAAGTAAATTACATTTAAATTTTTGCTTATATTGGTGGGCAGCATAAATTGATGTTTTTACTTGATTTATAGCTATGAGGTGAAACGGGTAGGTGGTGATAGCTATAAAATGAAAGATACTTGATGAATATATATACTATTCTAAAAGCTACATGTCAAGTTTGGTGGCCCTAGCTCCTATTATTTACCAAAATTTCTCAAAAAAACAGAATTTTGGTATCGATTTTTATCGATTACTTGGAAACGGACTGGGAGGACCTACAGCTAAAATTTCAAGTCTCTAGCTCTTATAGGTTCTGAGATCCGTGTGATCATACATACGGACGGACGGACGGACGGTCGGACGGACAGACAGACGGACATGGCTAGATCGACTCGGCTATTGATGCTGATCAAGAATATATATACTTTACAGGGTCGGAGATGCTTCCTTCTGCCTGTTACATTCATTTGCACAAATACATTATACCCCTTTTACCCATTTTCAAGGTATGAAAAGAAAATCCCCAATTGGCTGTATATAATAAATAAATTAGCTTTTATCGCTGGTTGCTTGCGGAAGATATCTTTACATTTAACTGCAGTTGCAGCATATAAGAACCATTAGTTTAATATTTATCAACTTTAGATACTGCAAAGATTTGGACTTGGTTGTGTTTATGATTGCTAGAAATATTTTGCTCTGGTTTTAGTATAATACTAAAACCGTTGTCCGCTTTTCAATTTTTGTGCGTTTTATTAGATAGAATGCCATGGATAAGCCAATAAAGAGCTGAAATATTATCTCCCAAATATTTGTATTAATTTTAAGTCCGGCACACAAATTTGAAATTTACAGCACATTACTGATAGGTGAGCATGTGCGTTCTAGCCAGACATCTGAAAATTCTGCAGCAAATTTTAGATTTAAGGGTAACTTAAAACTGAAATAAAAAAGCTTGTTGCTGTGCATTTTATATGCTGATATTTGTATTGCTACAAAAATTTACAACCGTAGTAATCGGTTTTTAAATATTACTATTCTTCAGCAGTCTCTTTTTAGACTGCGATGCAGTTTCCGCAAGTGCAAATAATTTTTGTGGACCTTTTATTTGCATAAAATCTACCATTGTTAAGTGCTGTTACGTGTGAATTTAAAAATTATATAGCTATGTGGCAGCATTGCAATTATATTTTTTGTGGGGAGACAGATGCGGTTATTGACAAGGTAAAAGTCCGGCAACTTTACCATGCACATTTGACAAGTAGATTCTGCTATCATAAACAGGAGACAACGGAAAGTGAAAACAGCTTCAAGATACACAAGGTTTCTGATAAACATTTGTAAATTTTGATGACAAAAGAAATTGCGCTTAGTATTTAACTGTTAGTCCGTATATAACAAATGTAAAAAATTTGAGAAAAGTGTTTAACACTAATCCAAATTCAAATTTTAGATAAAACTAAAGGCATTTTCAAGATATTGTTTTAGAACACTTTGCTCTGCAGCTCTTAGAACTTAGCTGATGATATATAAATTAACAACTAAGAGATTCTAGTCGAGAGCTCCCGACAAGGGGATACCCTGAACCTTCTTATTCCAACCCCAAATGCAGCTTGCACTACGCGCTCGTTTGCTTTAGTAGCGTATAATTTGGTTAGCTGCATCGGTAAGATTGCTGCCTGAAATTTTCTTTTCGCTGCTATAAGAGCTAATTTTGTATGAAAATAATTACGTTGAGTGCATCTATCGTAACAGCCTTTTGCATTTAAGCGCCTCCTATCGGCAGCAATTTTTTGCAAATTTCTGTGAATATTATGTAAGTTAACTGCGTCATCTATGATCAAAGATCGAATATTGTGGTCAATGAAGCCAAGTCCACACATATAACATTCGACGAAAGATGAAAAACCTGCCCTTCTGTTAACCTAAACGGCAACACAATCAAGAATCTCGGCCTAGCCCTAGGTAGGAGATTGACGTGGTCAACCCACATAAAAGCCAAAAGAAAGCAGCTCAGTCTGAAAATCCGGCAGATGAACCTGCTCCTTGGGTACAGGTCGCAGCTTAACTTGAGAAGCAAAGTTCTTTTATACAAGGTCATTCTGAAGCCAATCTGGACATATGGGATTCATCTGTGGGGCACGGCCTTAAATTCCAACATAGAACTCCTGCAAAGATTTCAAAATAAAACTCTGCGCTGGCTGGTTAAGGCCCCCTATTACGTAAAAAACAGTGTAATACATAATGACCTCAAAATTCCATCCATCACCGAAGAAGTGAAACGAATAAGCCTGAAACGCGCAGACCGACTGGACAACCACTGCAATCACCTTGCAAAAAACCTTCACGACATCAATCTGCACTCCCGACGCCTTAAAAGACACCCACTCGACCTGCCTTTTAGGCCGCCTAAAGAGTGGTGAGACCGCTTAAAATACCAGTGCCAATACACACAACAAGCACATGCAAATATCTACACCACATGATTTACTTGTTATCGAAGAGATAGATCGTAATAAATATAAAAACATAAAAATAAAAAAATAATCTGTGATCAGATGTTTTGATTTTTGATTTGTTCTTTTTCTTATGCATACAATAAACTTTATTGAAATTGATTTAAATGTAATTTAAATACATGAAGTTAAAAAAAACTATCAAATTAATTTATTTAACTTAGTACTGTTATATAGAATTCAGTGCAACTTAAAACAAGTAAGAGGTTCTAGTCGGGAGCTCCCGACAAGGGGATACCCTGAACCCTCTTCTTCCAACACCAAACGCAGCTCGCGCAACGCGCTCGTGTGATTTAGTAGTAATAAAGAAAAATGAAAATAAAAAAAACAAGTAACAGCTTGTAGTCGGTAGCTCCCGACTAGGGGATACCCTGAGCCCTGTTCTACCAACACCAAATGCAGCTCGCGCTACGCGCTAGTTTGCTTTAGTAGTAAACAAGGAAAATTATAATAAAAAAAAATGTTTCCTTGGCAGGGTTCGAGCTCGCAACTAACCGCACCACTTGCCGCCGCCTCTACTTAAGAGCCACACCAATAATTGAATTTGAGAAAAAACCAATTAAAATAGCAGCAAAGAAAACAATACAATGCAACAATACAATCGCAATTGCAATGCTGTTGATAGAATTCAAAGCAGACGAGCATGAATGCGTGTGTGTACATGCATACAGAAATTCTTGGAAGTTGCGCTAGCTGATGCTTACACGTGCGCACATAACTTTTGTGTTTCTTAACCGCTCTTAATGAAATTTTTGAGAGTACATCTTATTGTTGAAAAGAATATAGAATATTTGTGTATTCTCAATTGTATTATCAATTGCATTAATTGTGGCTTAAATTAGTGGACAATACAAGTTTGTTTATTTACATGATATATAGCTTTGTGGTGGTATAAGGGACGTGGCGATAGCTATAAAATGACAGATGCTTGATATACATATACTAATCTGGAATCTACATGTCAAGTTTGGTGACTTTAGCTCATATTATTTGCCGAAATTGCTCAAAAAACAGGATTTCAATATTTATTTTTATCGATTACTTGGAAACGGGGAAGCTATCGATTATCGGAAACAAACTCGATCTGCGCGGGCATTAGGAGGACCTACAGCTAAAATTTCAAGAATCTAGCTCTTATAGGTTCTGATAACCTTGCGTTCATACATACGGACGGGACGGACAGGCGGACAGACAGACAGACGGACATGGCTAGATCGACTCGGCTGTTGATGCTGATCAAGAATATATAGTTTATGGGGTCAGAGATGCTTCCTTCTGCCTGTTACATACATTTGCACAAATACATTATACCCTTTTTACCTATTTTCAATGGGTTCAGGGTATCAAAAGAGAGCGCTTTTACGTTTTATATGACTTTAATGTTATCGGTGGCAGAATCGGCCAGATTAAACACATACTTAATTCGAATCTTCCCTATGCTCTCATATAAAAATAGATATATAAACATATTTATGCATATTTTCAATATGCAACGCACTTGTTTGATTAAGTAGTAAAAAAGAAAAATTCAAATTAAAAAAAAAATTGTTCCCTTGGTTCGAACTCAAAAACTAACCGCACTACTTGCCGCCGCCTCTACTCAACAGCAAAACCAGCCAAAAAATTAAATAACGAGAAAGAAGGGCTATCTTCGGCACGCCGAAGATTTAATACCCTTGCAGACCCCACCTTTTCATAATGCTCATAGTGATTCGCCCGTATCTAAGAAGCACAGGGAAAATAGTTAATGCCGAGTTTGGTCAAGATATCTTGAAGAACAGAAAAATGTTGTATACAATAACTTAATTTTCGACCGATCGTTTCTATGGCAGCTATATGATATAGCCGTCCGATGTTGAAAGGATTTTGCATCAATATATGGAGCATAGTAGAACTAATAATTGCCGAGTTTGGTCCTATGGCAGTTATATGGTATAGAGGTTTGATCCAGCTGGTTTTGACCTATGTTCTGCGTGCAACAGAAAGAGGCACTTAGGCAAAGTTTCATAAAGATAGCTTTAAAACTGAGAGACTAGTTCGCATAGAAACAGACAGACGGACAGACGGACATGGCTATATCGACTTGGCTGTTGATACTGATCATGGAAAGATATACTTTATGGGGTCGGAGAGATGTCTCCTTCTATGCGTTACACATTTCACGACAAAATTAAAATACCCTCTGCAAGGGTATATAAAGTCAGTTTCGGCGGTAGGGTTCGAGCTCGCAACAATTTGCACTACATGCGCCGCCTCTACTCAAAAGCCAAGTCAATAATTGAGCACATATACGAAAATAACGAATTAAAATAGGAGCACAGAAAACAATGCAATCGCACCTGCAATGCTGTTGATAGAATTCAAAGCAGACGCTTTGAACGCTGCCCCAAACTCGAGGCCGGCAATAACATATTTTATTTAATAACTTCTGTGTTTCTTATCCGATCTTGATGCAATTTTCTACATCTTATTGTACTATAAAAAATTAATGTGTTCTCAAAATCACAATTGCATTTGAATTGTGGCTTATATTGGTGGGCAGCATAAATTCGTTTATTTACTTGATTTATAGCTGTTATTATTTACCAAAATTGCTACAAAAAATAGGATTTCGATATCGATTTGACATGTTGACATGTTGTTATGTTTTTGCTCCAAGTGAGCCTGCGATCAAGGTGGACTCCAAGGTAGCGCTGACCGTCATTATGCTGAAGGAGTTCGCCTTGAAGGAATACTCCTGGCGACGTGTCTCTGCGGATCGCGAATGTGCAGCATACCGTCTTTTACCTGTTGATGGCGATTCGCCACTTAGATGCCCACGTCTCAAATTCGTGCAAGTATTCTTGCAGTAGGTCGGGGGCTTGGTATATACAGCTGGCTTTGGAGAGGACTGTGTCGTCAGCGAACGTGGCGAGGTTGAAGCTATCGGGAAGATCTAGTGTCGTCGGGTCCACCGTCGGCTGTGTAAATGGTTTAAAGCCACGGAACAAGGACGCTACCATGGGGGACTCGAGCTTGGATATCCTCGACTCCAGAGAACTTGCCGTCGACTACCACAACAAATCTTCTATATTTGAGGAAGCTGTGGAATATATAAAACAGAGAGGGGGGAAGCTAAGTTTTTAGTTTGAACAGGAGTCCTTTGTGCCACACTCGGTCAAACGCCTGTTTGATGTCAACAAATGCTGCGACGCAATACTCGAAGTTTTCGAAGCTGTCGAGGATGAAATCAACCACTCGGTGAAGCTGCTCCGGTGTCCCATGCCGTCTTCGAAATCCGAACAGATGCCTTGGTATGAAGTGCTTAACGCAGTTCAGCTCCGAAACTCTAGCCATCAATATTCTTTCGAATATTTTGGAGAGGGTCGGAAGCAGGCTGATTGGTCGATAAGATTCGACTTGCGTGAGCGATTCTTTCGGTTTTGGTATCATGGCGATCAGAGCGCTTTTCCATTGCCTTGGGAAGTGTCCGATTTTAAGCATCGTATTAAATATGAGCACAATGAAAAGTATGGCTTTGGTGGGGAGCAGCTTTATCGTTCTGGTGTCCAGTTCGTCAGATCTCGGGGCGCTTGGATTTGTGTTTCGAACTCTTTAAGGGTCACATGGACCGTGCACTGGCCAGGTTGATGTGATGTTTTAAGGGTCCTGTCTATGTATTCTTCCAGGGGTGAGTGTGGGGAATCATTAGGTTTATATCGCTCCTCTAAGTGCGTGGCGACGGTTTCAGCGCGTTCCAAGCTCGTTCTGGCCCAGGAACCATCATCTCTTTTTATGGGGCTCCTGCGGACAGGCTGTCTTTTTAGGTTTTGTAGCATGTACTGTGATGAAGCTACTCTAGCAATACATCTCGGGTAGCAACGGTGACGGCGGTTGGCAGCCAATCTTCACAAAATAATTCGGGAAGTATTCACCGAGTCTCCTCGTGGCTGAGGGGGGTTCTTTTTGCCATGTCTCGACCTGCATACACAATTTTATTTTAGGATCCCTACAGAATCTAAATCGAAGACCGATACTCCGAAGAAACAAAATATCAAACAGGTATAACTAAACGAGCACTAAAAGTGCCAATACAATGGTGATAGCTTTCATTAGGGCATATATATTCCGTATAGGCGAAGTCTTGGATGTAAGCTGACTCTCGCGTTCGATACCCTCCCAGCCATGATCTTCAGCGTTTAAGGGTTTGAAGATCCCAAAAAAACATCCTTCTACGACATTATATCACCATGTCACCAGGAAAGAAAATTTAGCAATTCATATTCAAAATCCGTAATTAAAATTTATTATAAACAAAAGCATTATTCAATGAAATTTAATCCTTCCGTTAGATAATCTGCATCTTAGTACAAGTGGCAGTAATGATTCAACAATAATTCAAAACTAGTCATTTAATATTTTTACAATGGCTCAAAAATTTTTCAAAAATAATTCATTTCATAAACTGTTCAGTTAATATTTTTTTTCTTATTGCGCAAAATTAAAAAAAAATCTCACAATTTCGCTAAAGTGCATTTAATAATTATAGAATAAGGCTAGGCAATGAAAAGAATGACATTAGTAAATTGAACAAAAGAGTAATCGGCAAAAAAAATGTATTATAATAGAGTCAATATAATTGTTAATATAATAATTAATAATTGTAAATTGGGCAACAGAAGGTTAAGCTCGAAGCGCATGGGCAAGTCGGAGCGCAGCGCAACCAGCTGATCAGTGAATACAATTATACATATTTGTGTACATATATTTGATTCTGTTAAAAATCTTTTCTTTTGTGTTGCTTCTGTTTCAGCTAATATTTGAGCGGGGTGTAGGTAGAATCAAAGATGATAAGCATTCACAGATAAGCACAGCCAAGCTGACATGCGCACCTGCTGAGCTTTTTACGACTTTCTGTTTCACATTACGCTTTAGCTCCGATCCATTGAGTAATTTATTACTGCTTATCTGTGCCAAAATAAGGAAATTTAATCAAAATAAAAGGTACAGACTGACATGTATTCCTCGATGAAAGGCCTTCCAGCGGAGAGTTTGCAGCAAATTTTATTTTTATACCCTTGCAGAGGGTATTATAATTTTGTCGTGAAATGTGTAACGCATAGAAGGAGACATCTCCGACCCCATAAAGTATATATATTCTTGATCAGTATCAACAGCCGAGTTGATATAGCCATGTCCGTCTGTCCGTCTGTCCGTCTGTCTGTTTCTATGCGAACTAGTCTCTCAGTTTTAAAGCTATCTTTATGAAACTTTGCAGAAGTCCCTCTTTCTGTTGCACGCAGCTCATATGTCAAAACCAGCTGGATCGGACCACTATATCATATAGCTGCCATAGGAACGATCGGTCGAAAAGTAGGTTCTTGTATGAAAAACATTTTTGTTTATAAAGTTATCTTTACTAAACTTGGTATTTATTAGTTTTACTACGTTCCCCATATATATGCAAAATCCTATTAAGATCGGACAACTATATCATATAGCTGCCATAGGAAGGATCGGTCGAAAATTAAGTTTTTGTATGGAAAATTTTTATATTTTTCAAGATATCTTGACCAAACTCGGTACTTATTAGTTTTACTAAGCTCCCCATATATATGCAAAATTCTTTTCGGATCGGGCAACTATATCATATAGCTGCCATAGGAACAATCGGTCGAAAATTAAGTTTTTGAATGGAAAATTTTTATGTTTTTCAAGATATCTTGACCAAACTCGGTACTTATTAGTTTTACTCCGCTCTCCATATATATGCAAAATCCTATTAAGATCGGACAACTATATCATATAGCTGCCATAGGAAGGATCGGTCGAAAATTAAGTTTTTGTATGGAAAATTTTTATGTTTTTCAAGATATCTTGACCAAACTCGGTATTTATTAGTTTTACTACGCTCCCCATATATATGCAAAATCCTATTAAGATCGGACAACTATATCATATAGCTGCCATAGGAACGATCGGTCGAAATTAAGTTGTATGGAAAACTTTTTTGTTTTTCTAGATATCTTAACTATTCTCGGTTAATTAACTATAATTGACTATTTTCCCTGTGCTTCTTAGATACGTGCAAAGCACTATGAGCATTATGAAATGGTTGGGTCTGCAAGGGTATTAAATCTTCGGCGTGCCGAAGATAGCCTTTCCTCCTCGTTTTCATTCAATTTGTTTTCTTTTGTCTTCTGTGGGGCTTTAAATTGTTTTTATTATTTATTATGGCACAGGAGGGTTTTTAAATTGTGAGAAAAGATACTCTCCGAAACTAAGTGGGAAAAATTCTCAAAAAAAAAAAAAAATTTTTCTGAAATGACTGGGGACTCTACCCCAACAAGAAGGGGGATAAATTTATACTATTTTTTCTTCTCTCTATATATTTAAAGATATATGTATATGTATATAGATGTAAATTTTTGTTTTCACTGCACTTGCACGAGGTTTTTAGAGGGCCCTAATAAAAGCACTTTGCGCAAACTTTTGGAAGGCTCTCACAAGATTTAATTAACTATTTTTTTACTAAAACGAGGAGGAAAGGCTATCTTCGGCACGCCGAAGATTTAATACCCTTGCAGACCCAACCATTTCATAATGCTCATAGTGCTTTGCACGTATCTAAGAAGCACAGGGAAAATAGTCAATTATAGTTAATTAACCGAGAATAGTTAAGATATCTAGAAAAACAAAAAAGTTTTCCATACAACTTAATTTCGACCGATCGTTCCTATGGCAGCTATATGATATAGTTGTCCGATCTTAATAGGATTTTGCATATATATGGGGAGCGTAGTAAAACTAATAAATACCGAGTTTGGTCAAGATATCTTGAAAAACATAAAAATTTTCCATACAAAAACTTAATTTTCGACCGATCCTTCCTATGGCAGCTATATGATATAGTTGTCCGATCTTAATAGGATTTTGCATATATATGGAGAGCGGAGTAAAACTAATAAGTACCGAGTTTGGTCAAGATATCTTGAAAAACATAAAAATTTTCCATTCAAAAACTTAATTTTCGACCGATTGTTCCTATGGCAGCTATATGATATAGTTGCCCGATCCGAAAAGAATTTTGCATATATATGGGGAGCTTAGTAAAACTAATAAGTACCGAGTTTGGTCAAGATATCTTGAAAAATATAAAAATTTTCCATACAAAAACTTAATTTTCGACCGATCCTTCCTATGGCAGCTATATGATATAGTTGTCCGATCTTAATAGGATTTTGCATATATATGGGGAACGTAGTAAAACTAATAAATACCAAGTTTAGTAAAGATAACTTTATAAACAAAAATGTTTTTCATACAAGAACCTACTTTTTGACCGATCGTTCCTATGGCAGCTATATGATATAGTGGTCCGATCCAGCTGGTTTTGACATATGAGCTGCGTGCAACAGAAAGAGGGACTTCTGCAAAGTTTCATAAAGATAGCTTTAAAACTGAGAGACTAGTTCGCATAGAAACAGACAGACGGACAGACGGACAGACGGACATGGCTATATCAACTCGGCTGTTGATACTGATCAAGAATATATATACTTTATGGGGTCGGAGATGTCTCCTTCTATGCGTTACACATTTCACGACAAAATTATAATACCCTCTGCAAGGGTATAAAAAATGTAACAGAAATTTTCATGCATCTGCACGCTCCGGCCAACTTAATGGGCGATGTCATCTGGGCTTCTGATCAGCGGCGCGTCAATGGGGCCCAAAAGCTACTCCCTCTTCCGGATTCCAGACTGTGGAAACGGCGCCTGCCCTTTCTTGCTGGCATGAGCAAGGGAATGGCAGCTGATCCGCAGTTGAGGCTGACGTCTATTTAATGGGGCAGAAATGACATTGCCGTCCCAAGAAATTACAGTGCCGTCCAATGGGTAAAATAAGTGGGTTTACTGTCAGAGACGGCGGCGGCAAGATTGATTCCTCCAAAATTACGTTCGGCATGCAGGCAAGAACTGGTTAAAACTGTGACCAGATCTTGGCGCAAAGAAATATATGCCGGTGAGGTGCTGGTGGCCGGGTGGCGTAGCGAAAGGTTTATCGTCAAACGAACAAAAAATGTAGATTTCGCCAATCGGCCACTTTTAGGGTTTTTTGTTTTTGTTCAATTTAATTGGAATTTAAATTTGAAGTACGACTGATGCCCGAACTTGTTGCTTTTAATTTAATTTTTTTGTGGGGCTATGTCCGAACCGCCGTAGCCAGACCTTCGATTGTAAAAGTAATTTTGAAAAAGAAGGGTTATATCTGGGACCTACAGGCTTATATAGGGTATCAGAGCTTTTTTCTTTCGCGGATTAGATTGAAGATAGCTGCGCTGCCAACGTGCACGCAGGCGCTTTATAGCAGCGGCAGAATCATTCGCAGCTGACCGTGACAGACAAAAGCTGATCGCTTTAGCGTCGTTACACAAACGCAAGCTGTTAGGATCGCTTACGCGGTTTAATTTAAATAGGAAAACTGCGACCATTACAGTGTTTTGTCAACTTCCAGAGGTTGTATCTCGCACTTGCATCTGGGCTTGCGTCAGTAAGTTTTTTGTTATAGTACTGGTTGCTTATCCGCAATGACTTTTTGGAGCCTGTTGGATATCCTTCTGTAAATCCTGTTCACCCTTTGGTCACCAGTGCGCACCTACTATTTGCGTAGCCGCCTTTTCAATGCCAGTAGTGGGGCTGCCGCCGGATGTATTGAGTCCCGAAGGGGCGATGGCCTGATCGGTTCTATTGCATGTATAGCAAGTTGGGCTGCTGCTCGAATCTTCGCCAAGAAATAATGGATAGCATCATCGATGTCCTCAGGGGAACTCAAAATCATGTTGAGGTTGATTGAATTGTTGAGTTCAGCCTGGAATTTTTTAACATCCCCATTTGTCGGCATTAGGCTCTTTCTTTTCGGCTGCTGCAGAGGGTTGGTGTTGACAATAGCCAGAAGAGGCAAATGGTCCAAAGAAAGGTCATATTTGGCCTCAATGTGTTGTTTCCCCATAGTCTATGCCTCACATTCCAGTTCCCTCCCGCAATGAACTTTTGTCCTAGGCTCATTATTAGGAACTCAAAATTGGCCCATGGCACAGTCAGCGGGAGGTATAGAGAAGCAATTGTGAAATCTCCTCTGCTCTGTGATTGAGATATGTGCTCCAGGGGGTGGTGGCTCAGGCTACGGCGGATTAAAATGCCGGCACCTCCTCTACGGTAGTTGCAGGGGTGTTGAGTTATATATGCAATATATCCGTTGACATTTATTTTGGTGCACATGTGCATGTGTGTTTCCGTAAGGAGCATTATGTCGATATTGCGGGTGGCGAGGAAGGTCCTTAGTTCATGGATTTCCCTGTTAAGGCCATCCGCGTTCCATAATCCGATCCTTAATTGGCTCATTTTGATTGTATAAGGCGTGAGATCAGCGATATAAGGATGTGCTGAGTTTCAGAGTTTTTTGAAGAGTATTGAGGATATGACCCATTCTAGAGGTTAGCTTTTGCATGGCATCTTTAAGAGCCGCTATTCTCGAGTTGATATCCTCGCTCGGTTGGTTTCCGGGAATGTTGTTGAGCTGCCTTTCGTACTCGTTTCCTTCCGGTATGTGTTGGGTGGCGTCTCTTCACTGAGCATGTCCACAAATGACATAGATCTGCCAGCTATCATGGGAGGAGGGATAATTTGATTTGTATCTTTAATTTGCCGAGCGTGGTTATTATGGGCCTTGTAGAGAGGATCCGAGATATTAGGGGAGAGCTTGCGTACCTTGATACGGTCTTTGTACCATTTACAGCCTTTGTAATTGGCAGAGTGGTTTCCGCCGCAGTTCGCGCAGAAGAAGTCGGCTTCCTGGACTGTTTTTCAAAGAGGACATCCTGTTGGGTGCTCTTCAGCACATCTACCACAGACAAATTGCTTCATGCAGTAATTTTTTATAAGTCCATAATCCTGGCAGCGGTGGCATTGTCCAATGTCAGCCGATCGGCGGGGGCGCTCCACTAAAACTCCTTGGCGGCATAGAAGGTTTCTTTTGGGCGCTTCCTTATTATTGGTGGCCGGTTTGAGGTCCAAGAAAAAAATATGTAGCTTGTTTTGCTCCGTGCCATTTGAGGCCTTGCATTTAGGATTAAATATATTAACTACCTTGAGTCCTTTGTCTTCCATTTCCTTGATAATATAGCCCTGGACCGTAGAGGACGCCATCTGTTTGATGACAATGCGGAAATTCTTATCTTCTTGGAGTTGGTATTGGTAGTTTTGGCATTTCGTTTGTTCCATGAAGGCAACTACTTTGGGGAAGGTTGGAACGTCGCTGGTGTACAGTCTAGTTAGGCCTGAGCCAGACGTGCGAGTCGAGTAGCTGCTTGATGGTATAACTTTGTCCAAGGCAGCCTGGAATTTGTGGATGTCTGTTATACTCGAAACCATGATGGGACCGGGTTTTCTAGACTTAGGATGCGGTGGAGATGGTGCAGGCAGTGGTAGGTCCTCCAGCATGCTGGCTTCTGTCTCCATAGCGTATATTTCCGTATATCCCTGATTTTCGTCAGCATCGTTATCGGCAGTGTCTTGAGCTTCAAATCTCTTAAGTCGTAGACGAGCATCTTTTGATATTGATGGGATGTCGTCGCTTGACCGGCTGGCTTGGAGTACCTTTGATGCTTGCTGGTTAGAAAATCTTTTGGTCTTGCCGTTTTGTTGGCTTGGTCAGGCGAAAGGGGGGCGCTGGGATGCTTGCGTTTGGCAGTGCCACTTGTTTGCCATTCCGAACTCGGAACTATAAGGCACAGAACCACCTTGTGTGTTGCTGTTGATTACAGGTGCAACAGAAGTTGCGATGGGCATATGAGCGGCGCATGGGGTTGTTGTAGGGTAGCATGATGGCTTTCTGCTGCTGCCTTGTGCATTGCTGGGGCCTGCTGAGCTGCGAGCCCTCGCAGAAGTAGCTGAAGCCACTGCAGAGGTGACTGCGGTAATAGCGGAGGCGTTTGCTGTGGTCGTGATGTAGACTGGGTAGCAACTCGAGGCGGTAGCGGGAATCTGGTTCTCGCAAAGCACAGTTTTATACCGCTTGTCTAGTCGCCTCGCTTGAGCGTTTATGGATCTCTTTTTGGAGATAAACGATGGGGACAAGTTATCTATTTCTGAGTCATTGGAGTCGCTATGCGTGTCCATGCTGAGAAGTATTTATTTGCAAGATTTACCGCAACGGTCCCAAAAAGTCTCAAAAAATTATACTGAAAGATAAGAGCAGCGTTGCAAAAACGTAAACAAATGCACGCACAATCACACGCACACGCGCAATGGATAAGAAACGTGTTTTTCTATGCAGCTGCAGCCCCCTTCGCTGCGTTTTATTGCCCCTGGGAAAGTTAATTTGTGTTAGTTTTCTATTAATGTTTAATTTTAAATTTCATTAGTATGTACATGTGCACACATTACTTTGTCTGTTTTCATCATATTTTTGTTTTTGGTGGACAAGTAATTTCGTCATGAAATGTGTTAGCATAAAGGGAGACATCTTCGACTGAAATATTGTATGTGTGAATGTGTATGCATATTTTTGATTATGCAAGTTTTAACTTGAATTTCGGGAAAAGTTGTAAACGTAGACAAAAATCGAGGTAATAATGGTGTACATATATAACAAAATATAGATAAAAATAAAATGAATATATTATTAATACATTCTTTGACATAATTATATTCACATACACATTATGCATAACATAATTAATAATATATTTATAAAATATGTATGTTGTTGTTTTAACTTTTCAATTTAATAACTAAATTTTTTCATTTATCATAGTTTGGAATAGATGATGAAACAATAAGCTCCATGCCATTAAATGTTTCGAAATGGCTAGACTCAAAGCCAGAAGTTGATTATCACGGACAAGGTAAGAAATCCATTTCCACTATTTCAACGTTAATTTAAAGAAATTATACGTTTGCTTTTCTTTTCAGAATTTGTTTTCGTTACTACACGAAACAAGTAAGGGAAAAACATCTTAGCCTTTGGAGCGGCGCAAAAGGATCTTTCTGATTCTTTGGGAGAATGAACGCAAGGATCTCAGAACCTATAAGAGCTAGAGACTTGAGTTTGAAATGTTAGCTGTAGGTCCTCCTAGTGCCCGCGCAGATCGAGTTTGTTTCCGATATTCGATAACTTGCCCGTTTTCCAAGTAATCGATAAAAATTGATATCGAAATCCTGTATTTTGAGCAATTTTAGTAAATAAGCTAGAGTCACCAAACTTGAAATGTAGCTTCTAGAATAGTATATATATATATATATATCAAGTATATTCATTTTAAACCTATCATCCCCTCCCCACTACAACCTCATAGCAATAAATCAAGTAAATAAACCAATTAATGCTGCGCACCAATAAAAGCCACATATTCAAATACATGTACACAGACAAATTCATGCGCGTCTTTATTGAATTCTTTCAACAGCACTGCAATTACGATTGTATTAATTTCTTGTCTTTTTTTTGTTTGTTTATTGTATTGAATAAAAAAAAACATACATTTCTATTACAACACAGTTGGCTGAGGTGATATTACGCCAAGCCTGGTTGAGTCCTCAGGCTTTATCGTGGACAAACGTCAAAGGCGGCTGTTTTGAGTAAGGCTGCATCGTCACGTAGGTAGTCGGGGGACTCTGGGGCGTCTCCTATGTCGTGGTTGGAGGAGGTCCTTGAACGATCTTCTCTTGAGCCTCCTGACTACACACCTCCCAGCGAGATCTCTTGCTACCCGGCTGCAGTGTCGCTGCAAGCGTTCGTTTTACCGGTTGGGGAATGCTCCGACTTGGCTGTCTATGGTCTCCATTTTGAGGGCTCTGTGCAAGGTAGAATTTCTGACGTATCAGTCAGCACCCGTAATTCGGCGCAAGGCCAAGTTTTGGAGTGTCTGAATCCAGACTGCTGGAGTCTTGCCACGCCTCAGTGTGTAGTTGACCGCTTGGCACTTCGAGGCATTGAGCTTGATGTTCCATCTGCGTGTCCAGCTCTCAAGCAAGTGGATGTATCCGGAGTGGGGATGTCTGCCGTGTACATGTTGTAGAGAAAGGGGCCCAGTACGCTGCCTTGGGGGACACCCGCCTTCATTTTGCGGGCAGGAGAGATTGCTGCTCCAACTTTGACTTCGAACTCCATTAGATAAGAGCGCAGAAGTAGAAAGAAGAAAGTCGGGCGACAATCAGTCTTTCCCAGACATTCGACAAGGAAGGCAGGAGACTGATCGGCCGATATGACTCAGGGTCATATTCCGGCTTGCTTGACTTATGGATCATATGGATCCTCGCTAACTTCCACTGGGCAGGGAAGTGTTGCGTCCTTAATATGGCGTTGATGATCAACGTTATAAAAAGGAGCGCGCGCATTGGTAGGGCCTTCAGAGTGGTGTGGCATATTCCATCATGGCCCGGTGCTTTAGCCCTGGGAAGGACTTTGACGACGTTGATCACCTCCTCCACGCGGATGGGGCCGATAGGTGGTGACATCTGTAGCGGTGCCTCCAACGCTCGGGTTGTTTCATCGCGCTCTTCTGGGGAGGCCAGATCGAAAGGTGTAAACCGTTCCTCCAGGTGGCAGGCGAAGGTATCAGCTTGCTCTTCGTCTGTAAGGCAGTATTTACCATTGTAGCGAAGAAGGGGAACGGTTCTTCAGGGTTGGCGCTTCAGGTTTTTAGTTGCTCACCAAAGCGAGTATCCTGAGTCATGGGTATAGTCCATGCTCTCCAACCTTCTAGAGAAGGATGCGTCTTTGTATCTGCGAAGGGCCTCCTTGAGTTGCCGCTCCGCTCTTCGCCACTCCGCCTTGTCCCACGGATGTTGTGTCGTCTGGAACCTGCGTCTGCTCCGCCTTTTGATCCAGAGCAGGTTGGCTATGTCTGCGGGCAGCCCGTTGCCAGCATTGTCCAGCCGCCTGGTGGGGAGGTGGCTTCGGCTGCTGCTGCGCGAATCTTTGCGTTAAGCAGCTCGATGGCGTCTTCTACATCCCGTCCAGATTTCGGTGTTGAGGTGAATATTTTCACTCATCTGTCTCTGGAAGACACCGAGATCAGCGCGTGCGTTGATCAGCCTCGGTATAACTATCAGGGCCAGGTGGTCGCTGGGAAGATCCAAATCGTCAGCGATTGAGAGGCACTGGTCAGGGATCCCCTGGTAGATGGTGAAGTCTATACAAGACGGAGTGCCTCTGCTGCCGTATGGGTATCTTGTGGGAGAACCTGTGGCCAGTAGTTTCGCTTGACGATGCGCTAGTTGAAGGCCGCGCGCATTGCTGTTGTTTGCGCCCCACAGCCAGTGATGTGCATTCCAGTCGCCTCCCACCAGATATCTGCTTCCAGCCGAGTTGAGTATAACGTTGAAGTCATCAGTCGACGCCTGCTCATTTGGTCTGCAATAGACTGCTCCAAAATCCACGTTACCAGCATCAGTGGAGACTTTCACAGTCGAGTATTGGTAAACACGGTTAGTAATGCTCAATTGCGGGAAATTAACCAAGTTACTCCGGACGAGCGCCACCGCTAGCTGCGCGATTTTGAGTCCAGTATACAGGGAATGCCTCGAAGCCAAAGATTTTAGGGAAAGTTGGACCGTTGGTTCTAGTTTCTGACAGCAGAATTATTCCGATTGCGTATTTTTGTACTAGGGCCTCCAACTCTAGTGCATTACCGGAAATGCCATTGGCATGCCAGATTAGCACCTTCAGTGGTGTGTTCATTTGGATAGTAACGCGGTTAGAAGGGTAAGGATTTGCTGTTGCGTACCCAAAACCTGCTGTTGCATTTCTGTCATCCTCTCGATAGCTCGTCTGATGTCCTTGATGGCAGAGGAAAGTCCTTCCCCGTTTCCAGATATCTGTTGTTGCGCAGTCAGCTTCTCCTGTTGTCTCTATTTGCACTAGCACCAGCATGTGGGCTGCTGCCGGGGTCTTCGGGTTCCATTAGAGGGTAGGAAGGGGAAACTGAAGTACTTCTTCCAGACATCAGCGCGGAGAATTTATCAGCAACTGTTGCTGAGCGGCTGTTAAGCATTGAGGTGCTCGGCGGCGTCAGCATTTAGTTGGCCTTCCTCATTAGTTCGAGACGGCCCCTTGTTATTTATTGTGGGTGCATTGCTGTTGTCAGCACTCACTGGCATGGTTGCTCTATTGGCATTGCCGCTGGTTGGGTGCATGTCAGCACGGCAACGCAGCCAACTTGCTCAATTTGTGACCACCTTATTTTGTGTTTGATTTTGTTTCGATGCACCTAAAACAAATTGCTTTGTCAGCAATTAGTTTGGTTTTAATTTTTGTCATTTTTGTGAAATTATTGGTGCTTTGCACTCTTTGTGCAAAGTTGCAATAGCCGCTTTGGCCGTTTGGGCGCGCACTCGAGTTTTGGTTTTTAATTGTTTTCCGCGAGCACGTCCGTTCACATTAAACACCAAAAAGTGACTATATTATTTTCTGTGCTGTTATTTAAATCCGTTTATATTTCAATTATTGGTATAGCTGTTGAATAGAGGCGGTCGGTGTTAGTGTGGTCTGTTGCGAGTTCGAACCCTACCGAGGGCACTAATTTTTATACCCTTGCAGAGGGTATTATAATTTTGTCGTGAAATGTGTAACGCATAGAAGGAGACATCTCCGACCCCATAAAGTATATATATTCTTGATCAGTATCAACAGCCGAGTTGATATAGCCATGTCCGTCTGTCCGTCTGTCCGTCTGTCCGTCTGTCTGTTTCTATGCGAACTAGTCTCTCAGTTTTAAAGCTATCTTTATGAAACTTTGCAGAAGTCCCTCTTTCTGTTGCACGCAGCTCATATGTCAAAACCAGCTGGATCGGACCACTATATCATATAGCTGCCATAGGAACGATCGGTCGAAAAGTAGGTTCTTGTATGAAAAACATTTTTGTTTATAAAGTTATCTTTACTAAACTTGGTATTTATTAGTTTTACTACGTTCCCCATATATATGCAAAATCCTATTAAGATCGGACAACTATATCATATAGCTGCCATAGGAAGGATCGGTCGAAAATTAAGTTTTTGTATGGAAAATTTTTATATTTTTCAAGATATCTTGACCAAACTCGGTACTTATTAGTTTTACTAAGCTCCCCATATATATGCAAAATTCTTTTCGGATCGGGCAACTATATCATATAGCTGCCATAGGAACAATCGGTCGAAAATTAAGTTTTTGAATGGAAAATTTTTATGTTTTTCAAGATATCTTGACCAAACTCGGTACTTATTAGTTTTACTCCGCTCTCCATATATATGCAAAATCCTATTAAGATCGGACAACTATATCATATAGCTGCCATAGGAAGGATCGGTCGAAAATTAAGTTTTTGTATGGAAAATTTTTATGTTTTTCAAGATATCTTGACCAAACTCGGTATTTATTAGTTTTACTACGCTCCCCATATATATGCAAAATCCTATTAAGATCGGACAACTATATCATATAGCTGCCATAGGAACGATCGGTCGAAATTAAGTTGTATGGAAAACTTTTTTGTTTTTCTAGATATCTTAACTATTCTCGGTTAATTAACTATAATTGACTATTTTCCCTGTGCTTCTTAGATACGTGCAAAGCACTATGAGCATTATGAAATGGTTGGGTCTGCAAGGGTATTAAATCTTCGGCGTGCCGAAGATAGCCTTTTCTCCTCGTTTTTACTGCTAAAGCATTTGGTGTTGGAAGAAGATGGTTGGGGGTTTCCCCGAGTAGGCAGCTCCCGACTAGAGCTTCCTTCTTGATTTTGTTTGGCTGGTGTGGCTGTTGATAAGATGCGGCAGCAAGTAGTGCGATTAGTTGCGAGTTCGAACCCTGCCAAGGTAACAATTTTTTTGATTTTTAATTTTTCTTCATTACTAACAAAGCAAACGAGCTCGTAGCACGAGCTCCTATGAACGGCTCTTCTAGTATCCAAAAGTTGGCGCTAATTGGTAAATGTGGCTAAAGTTAAAATTAATTTTTGAAATGTCTTGCTAGCATGCCATGCAGGGGGCAATAATATTTATTTCCTTTATTTACCCGACTCATAAAATATATTTTCAACACTTGCTGACCCTTACCCCAACACCCATTTGGCCACAATGAAAACCATCTCTTTATCAATTTGAAGGGCGAATTTATCTGATGGGTGACTATACGCCAATTGTGGTCGAGAGGTAATCGACTCTGTTTGATAGCATCCGAAGCGTGCTTGTCATTAAAAAAACCTTTTCAAATGTTCTGTAGCAATCTGCTATCTCGTTGTACTTTCTCTGCATTTTCTTTTTTATACCCTGAAACGAATTAAAATAGCAGCAAAGAAAACAATACAATCGCAATTGCAATGCTGTTGATGGAATTTAAAGAAGACGCGCGTGAATGTGTGTGTTACATGTATACAGAAATTCTTGGAATTTGCGCTTGTTGCTGCTGGTAGGAGAAAAGTCAAAACACGTTTTCTGTAATCATTTCTGTGTTTCTTTCCCGATCTTGATGAAATTTTCTGCAGTGCATCTTATCGTATAATACTATAGAATATTTGGGTATTTTCAAAAAGTAAATTGCATTTAAATTATGGGTTATATTTGTGGGGAGCATAAATTGGTTTATTTGCTTGATTTATAGCTATGTATAAGCGGGGGGTGGGGACAACTATAAAATGAAAGATACTTGATATATACAATATTCTAAAAGCTACATGTCTAGTATGGTGACTCTAGCTCTTATTATATACAAAAATTCCTCAAAAAACAGGATTTCGATATCGATTTTTATCGAATCGACTGATACGCAGCGACGTTTGTTGTGCATTGCCAAGCTAAAAAGCAGTGCATTAAATTAGCTGCATGCAAATCCAACGCGAATAACGAAACCGAACGCAGAACTATAGGATATTTTAAATTGTACGTTTCGCGGTATGTTGTCAAAGTATCTTACGTAAATTTGAAATACATATGTACAACAGAGAAGACAGATCTATCTTTTATTTATTTATTTATATGTGGTCGACAAAACGAGTGTCTTCCAATTATTCAACACATTATAAATACAATTAGAAAAATTAAATGCTTAAAGCCTAGATAGAGAACACAAATTTCAAATAGCATCACCGACCGATGGAGGTGTTTTATTTGCCAGTCCGGCCAGCTGTGCCCCTTTTCACAGCTAATTTTGTCAGTGACGCTATTAGAGCCTACATCTAAAAAGAAGGGTGTAAATAGGAAAAAGTGTTCTTACGTAAAATTAAAAATAATGTTAATATGCAATATTATTTAAGAATATACCATAAATAGGAGAAAAGAAAGGAGGAAGATTGTTAATAAAGTATAGAACTGTATGCTAGATATGCAGAGTGTTAATTAGATAGAATAAAGAGATAGTATTGGGAAAGTAATGGGAAATTACCGACCCGGTGGGGGAAAATTTACAGCCAGTCCGGCTAGCCATGCCCCTGCTCATAGCTGGGAATGGTCAGTGACTTCCCGAAGGTATCCTGAAAGCAACGATTTTATTAGGAGTATAACAAGTTTGGTAGAGAATACGTGATGCAAACAAGTGATTTTTACAATGCACGCGAAAAGCTTTGTGCATAGCGTAGTCTGTTGTGCACGTCGATAGGAATAAGGGGTGATAATTTCTGGTTGGTCTAGCCGGGGCAGAGAATTGAAGACGTCCTAGCAGAAAAGGAGAATCTATATCGCCAACAACCAACTTATGTAGGAAGACAATATCGAGAATTGTCCTACGGTTGGTTAACGACGGAAGATTAAGAAGAAGCAGCCTGCTATAATAGAATGGCAACCGATGATTAGGGTCCTAATTTAAACCTCGTAAGGCAAAAAGCAGAAATTGCTTCTGAACAGATTCAATATGATCCTGGCTATTGTTATACTGCGGAGACCAGATGCAAGAGCAGTATTCAAGGATGGGGCGAACAAGAGAGATGTACAGAAGTTTCGTTATAAAAGGATCGTGCAACTCTTTAGTCCATCGTTTAATGAATCCAAGTACACCCTTTGTCTCATTAACGATGGTATCTCTGTGAAGGTTGAAGCAGAGTTTAGAATCAAAAAGAACGCCTAGATCCTTAACTGTTAGTATACGTTGCAATGGAGTATTGTCGATTGTATAACTGACAAGGCAAGGTGTAGTGCGATTGAAGGTCATAAACATACACTTTGAAAAATTCAGATGCAATTGATTGGCCGAACACCAAAGTTGCATAGCGTTCAAACCGTCTTGAAGACGAGAATGATGTAGGGGATTGGTGTATGATAGAATAAGTTTCAGGTCGTCCGCATACATGAGTACACGGGCATGGGATATAACAGAGGCAAGATCATTTATAACGAGGAGGAAAGGCTATCTTCGGCACGCCGAAGATTTAATACCCTTGCAGACCCAACCATTTCATAATGCTCATAGTGCTTTGCACGTATCTAAGAAGCACAGGGAAAATAGTCAATTATAGTTAATTAACCGAGAATAGTTAAGATATCTAGAAAAACAAAAAAGTTTTCCATACAACTTAATTTCGACCGATCGTTCCTATGGCAGCTATATGATATAGTTGTCCGATCTTAATAGGATTTTGCATATATATGGGGAGCGTGGTAAAACTAATAAATACCGAGTTTGGTCAAGATATCTTGAAAAACATAAAAATTTTCCATACAAAAACTTAATTTTCGACCGATCCTTCCTATGGCAGCTATATGATATAGTTGTCCGATCTTAATAGGATTTTGCATATATATGGAGAGCGGAGTAAAACTAATAAGTACCGAGTTTGGTCAAGATATCTTGAAAAACATAAAAATTTTCCATACAAAAACTTAATTTTCGACCGATTGTTCCTATGGCAGCTATATGATATAGTTGCCCGATCCGAAAAGAATTTTGCATATATATGGGGAGCTTAGTAAAACTAATAAGTACCGAGTTTGGTCAAGATATCTTGAAAAATATAAAAATTTTCCATACAAAAACTTAATTTTCGACCGATCCTTCCTATGGCAGCTATATGATATAGTTGTCCGATCTTAATAGGATTTTGCATATATATGGGGAACGTAGTAAAACTAATAAATACCAAGTTAAGTAAAGATAACTTTATAAACAAAAATGTTTTTCATACAAGAACCTACTTTTCGACCGATCGTTCCTATGGCAGCTATATGATATAGTGGTCCGATCCAGTTTTGACATATGAGCTGCGTGCAACAGAAAGAGGGACTTCTGCAAAGTTTCATAAAGATAGCTTTAAAACTGAGAGACTAGTTCGCATAGAAACAGACAGACGGACAGACGGACAGACGGACAGACGGACATGGCTATTGCTGTTGATACTGATCAAGAATATATATACTTTATGGGGTCGGAGATGTCTCCTTCTATGCGTTACACATTTCACGACAAAATTATAATACCCTCTGCAAGGGTATAAAAAGAGTAAAGGTCCAAGAAGACTACCTTGAGGAACACCAGAAGTAACGTGAACCTGTTTAGAGGTAGTCAGCCTCAGCATTACTCTTTGGGTCCTACCTTTTAAATAAGAACTAATCCAAAGCAAAAGAGACGGAGGAAAACCTATTCGGTCAAGTTTAAAAAGTAAAATGTCGTCAGTTTGCATTTTCGAAAGGAAAGCATCATTTCCAAGGAAGTAAACTCAAGCAGATTGGTCGTAGTAGACCGATTCTTTACGAATCCATGTTGAACAGGGGAAACAACTGCATTGCAGAAATGCTGCAAATTCGAAGTGATTATTTTTTCAAATAATTTAGGAATAGCGGACAGTTTTCCAATGCCCCTGTAATTTAGTATATCAGACTTTCCACCTTTCTTGTGGAGAGGAATGATATAAGATTCTTTCCAAAGGGATGGAAAGACAGAAGATTTAAGGGATAGATTAAAAAGCTTTAGCAATGGATAAACAAGGGAAGAACTACACTCCTTGAGTAGACAACTAGGGATATTGTCAGGCCCAGGAGAGAAAGAAGATTTTAAAGAATTTAAAACTAAAAGGAGAGAGGAATGGGAAATAATAGGAGGAGGTATAGAACTAGTAATAGTATAAGGGTAAGAATTATTATTAGGACTTACTGAAGAGTAAGTTGATTGAAAAAAATTAGCAAATAGGTTAGCAGAATCAGAGTCATTGCTAGCCTTATCCATCCCGAGAGAAAAAGAAGATGGCAAACTTGTAGATTTACGCTTCGAGTTTACAAAATTGTAAAACTGTCTTGGATTTAGGGCAAATTGAGAATTCAGTAGATTCTTGATGGCACCTGGAGAAATATTAGCATGCTTGCATCTGCTGCTTGTACACTTTTTTGACCGCAACGGCTGTCAGCATATTGTTAAATTGTCAAACTCATTTAGGCATTATTGCATAATAATTTCGATATATTGAACAAATGAGGTTGACAGTTGCCGGGGGAATATCGGCTTACACAGCATAACATATAGATGGGCGTGTGTGTGTGTGTGAGAGTTTCTGTTTCTGTATTTGTATTTCCGGCTCATCGTGTGTTGGGGCACTTCATGCATCGCTGCGTCGCCTTAACTGTCAATCACAACTGGCTGACAAATTGCTTTCGGACTCGACTGACGTGTTGACATCAGCCCGAAGTGTCCTGCCTTACGTGCGGCTGCCTATTCCTCTGCTCGTCCGCGATTCGCTTGGATGGCCAACACTTTTTCAAGTGAAAACGTATGAGAAATAAATTTAAAATGAGAGCTAAGCTTGAAATGTTTTTAGCTTTGATGACTTGACAGCTAACACTGTCCGTCCTGACTTAGGCGCTCCCTTGGACAACTTTTGCCATGCGCTAAGCTATCCAGTTGGATCAACTCAGAGAAAAGGTTGCATTTGCGGTTTTCTGGAATGGCTAAAAAGCAAAAGGATGAAATAAAATGAATGACTGAAATAGGAGCGCTCACCAAAAGACTGAGTCTCAAAATTATTTGTACTTACTAAGTATCATTAAGGATTTCCCTAGGATATTACTGAGTTTTAAGCTGCGACCGCACAATTTTCTTAGCTCATTTTAGTTTGCCTTTTATTTGGCAGGGAAAAGAGATCAGGGAACAGCCACTACTGTGGAAATCTGATACACATATGTAGAATAACTTACATTCAGAAATTTCGGACAGGGAAATCACACATGCAACTTTCAAGTATGCATAATAGGAATTATGGAAGATTTAGCTTTTGAGATTTCGACTTTCATAAACATCCTTCTATCAGACCCAAGGCAAATTTGTTTATTTTTAACGTTTTCTATTTTAATGATTAGCACTAGAATCAACAAGTAAGAGTGTTCCTGTCGGGGCAGCCCCACTAGGAAGTACCCTAAACACAGCATTCAGTTACCTTCACGTCGCAAACTGTACACTTTATGCACTTTCTTTCATTTATTCTACACTATGTGTGTGAAATGTATTCTTGATTTTTTTCGATGTTTATAGTCTGATATTTATTTAATTTTCTGGGCCTAGTATGGTACATACTATACGAAAATGTGCATACTAAGTTTGATGGATCTCTTTTAAGTTTTCAGTTGTGCTTGAATACTATCATGTGCTAATAGATACTATCAATGTGGGATATCGAGAAATAAAAAAGAAACTTGTTTGGTATACGGTAATAATGGTATAATAATAATAATAGTAAGAGACGGTTAAAACAAACAGACATGATACTTAGTAGATTTTAAGCAAATTAAGTTTTTACGAAAAAAAATATTTTTCAATACGATTGTTTTACGATTGTTAACTATCAGCATACAAACTGTAGCCTAATCTTTTTCAGCGTAATCCCGCAAAATAAACTGTGTTTTCGGCTCTCTATAATGAATATGTGTTGCTTGTATTATCTTTATAAGAATTCTTGGAAATGTGCACTAGGTATGTGCCATATATCACATGATGACATAATTTCGTTTTCATGCATAGTTACATCAGTAAGGAGTCGGGCCAGAAGCCGACAAAGAAGTTAGGCAAGAGCCTGCGACCAATATGTCGTTAATACAATCCCAGTTTGAGCTTGAAATAAGTTTATATAAATCTTGATCCAAGGGCTAACAAACTTAAATCATACTAAATTTATGACCTAAAATACTTGTATTAACCACATTTTGGACTTTAATGAAGATCAATTTAGTCTTTATTTTTTTGTAATTATTTATTTTAATTTATTAATGGTCTAACAAGATATAAAAAGGGTAAAGAGTAAAGGTCCAAGATGACTACCTTGAGGAACACCAGAAGTAACGTGAACTTGTTTAGAGGTAGTCAGCCTCAGCAACACTCTTCGGGTCCTACCTTTTAAATAAGAACGAATCAAAATCAAAAGAGAATCACCTAATCGGTGAAGTTTTAAGAGTAATAGATCATGTTGCACAGAGTCAAACGCCTTACTGAAGTCAGTGCAAATGACATCAGCTCGCATTTGATCAGCATCAACAGCCGAGTCGATCTAGCCATGTCCGTCTGTCTGTCCGTCCGTCCGTCGGTCCGTCTGTCCGTATGTATGAACGCAAGGATCTCGGAACCTATAAGAGCTAGAGACTTGAAATTTTAGCTGTAGGTCCTCCTAGTCCTCGCGCAGATCGAGTATTTTTCCGATATTCGCTAACTTGCCCCATTTCCAAGTAATCGATAAAAATAGATATCGAAATTCTGTTTATACCCAGAACCCATTGACAATGGGTAAAAACGGTATAATGTATTTGTGCAAATGTATGTAACAGGCTGAAGGAAGCATCTCCGACCCCATAAAGTATATATGTATATTCTTGATCAGCATCAATAGCCGAGTCGATCTAGCCTTGTCCGTTTGTCTGTCCGTCAGTCCGTCCGCCCGTATGTATGAACGCAAGGATCTCAGATCCGTTTCCAAATAATCGATAAAAATCGGTATCGAAATTCTGTTTTTTGAGCAATTTCTGCAAATCATATGAGCTAGAGTCAGCAAACTTGACATGTGGCTTCTAGAATAGTATATATATATCAAGTATCTCTCATTTTATACCTATCGCCACCTCCCCGCTACTACCTCATAGCTAAAAATCAAGTAAAAACACCAATTTATGCTGCCCACAATATAAGCCACAATTTAAATGCAATAGACTTTTTGAGAATACACAAATATTCCATGGGACAATAAGATGTACCTACGAAAATTTCTTTAAGATCGGTTAAGAAACACAAAAGTTATATGTTTTAGTTGCGCACGTGTATCAACAGCACTGCAATTGCGATTGCTATATTTTCTGTGCTGCTATTTAAATCCGTTTTTATTTCATTAAAACTCAATTATTGGTGTAGCTGTTGAGTAGAGGCGGTCGGAGTTTGTGGGGTATGTTGCGAGTTCCAACCTTACCGAGGGCACATATTTTTTTTACTGCTAAAGCAAACGAGCGTTAAGTTGGAAGAAGAGGGTTCGGGCAAAGACAATATAATCAATATATTGCCTGTGGTTCGGGGTATCCCCGAGTCGGGAGCTCCCGACTAAAGCTTCTTACTTGTTTTATATTGAAATGCGTTACGTGTATTGCAATAATCTGGTTAAATTTAGGGTTAACTTGTTTTTGAAGAATAAATAAAGATGTTTATAAAAAGGAAGCTTGTTTTGAAAAATTAAAATCTCCCACATATTAATTTGGTCGGTTGTGAGGCTGAGTTATCCCTATACAGATGAGAGAACGCATAAAAAAAAAATTATTTCGTATAAGACCCATCATAATGGAAATCAAGTCTCAAAACTACCTGTAATTAATGTCAATCAATGACTTCAGCATCAAGAATAACTTCAGCCACGACATCAACGTTTTCATTACGACGTCATCAATATCTCTAAAGTGCATTTTAAAATAAAGTAATAAATATTTACTTAGCTGCGTGAAATGGCAGCAGTTGAGGGCATGCTCACTTCATTGCCCCTCGTAATTGCAGATAAACTTTGTGCCATTAACCTTAGCGCTGACTAGTTGCCCGTCTGCGACTCCACCCGAGCTGGTAAACTACAAAGTGCTTTTTAAACATTTCATGATAAGCATTTGCCAACGTGCCCCAACCCTGTCAACACTCCTACCTCCCCCATCCATTCCGCTTGCGAGTGTGTACTGAGCCTCCTGCGGGTTATGCTATTCGAGCCATCGAGAACTTTACATTTCTGGCACATGTGAATTGAGCTGAGCCAACGAAGAAATATGCAGTATACATGCATACACATGTCGAGCAACCCGCACTGCCTCCCCCCTTCAAAGGCATTACCCAGCTTTGGGTATCTCATGTGTTTGTCATCATTAAACTTGTGCGCAAGCATCAGCAAAATGCATTTTACTTTGGTAAATATCGTAAAAACTAATGACAACATTATATGAGGAGGAGACCAAGCACTCGCACTCTTCCTGATTGAACCTGTTCGCACTATTTGGAGCTATACATTTTGCACATTTTATTTTAATAAAATAATATATTTCGACTTACCTCTACAGGTTATATATATACAATAATATAGTTGTTTTCTGCCAATAAAACACTTTTTTTTTAATAAATAAAAAATCATTTCATTTGTATATTTTTTACTTTTCTGTAATGGCCGAAGGAATATTAATGCATAATAGTAGGCGTATCGTCAGCAATATATTTTCTATACATATGTATGTGGGAACCCTGGAAGGAGCCACAAAGAACAAAAAATCCGTGGCTGATCGCTCTCTTCTTCGCTCATTTAAAGCAATATGTTATGAAATTATCCTTACACACTTTGCAATCGGATATTGTCAAGAATACTTTTGAAAGTTTTAATTGTGTACTAAAATAATCCCATAATAATAACTAAATTATAATAATTATAAATCATATAATAATGTTTGCTAAAATTGTGAAAGTTAAATAAAAGTTTTAGTCAGCATGCTTTCTTAATTAAATTTCAACTATAAAATATATGCATCACGTTATGCAAATAAATGATTAATTTAAAATTCTCTTCTGTCAAAATGATAGCCGATTTATTACGTAAGAGGTTTAAGTAATAATATTAAGTTAAAATTTTGTTCTTAGACTTTAATATTTTGTGAAAGCAGCCTTGCCAATTTTCCAAAATAATAACTCTTTTTTGTTACGAAAATATTAAAGCACAAGTACTATGTGGGTGAAATATCTAGGTTTGTTTGTTGTTAAAGTATCGTATTTATTTTAGAACGGCTATCTGATATGTTTTTCTTGCTTTCATCAAAAGTTATATTTTAATTAATAAAATTTTTTTTAATCTGTAATCGATAAAAATCGAAATCGAAATCCTGTTCGTTGAGCAAATTTGGTAAATAATAAGAGCTAGAGTCGCCAAACTTGACATGTAGCTTTTAGAATAGAATATATATCAAGTGTCGTTCATTTTATAGCTATCACCACGTCCCCGCTACTACCTCAAAGCTATAAGTCAAGTAAATAAACCAATTTATGTTGCCCACGAATTTAAGCAATAATTTTAATAAAATTTACTTTTTGAGAATATACATAATTTTATAGCACAATAAGATCTACTGTTGAACATTTCATCAAGATAGGCTTAGAAACACAGAAGTTAAAGAAAACGTGATTTAGCTGACCATGAGTTTGGGACAGCAAGCGCAAATTGCAAGAAATTCTGTGTACATGTGCACACACACATTCATATGCGTCTTTATTGAATTCTATCAACAGCATTGCAATTGAGATTGTATTGCTTTCTGTGGTGCTATTTTAATCAGTTTTTTCTTGTAAAAGCTCAAATATTGGCAAGTATTGCGGTATGTTGCGAGTTCGAATCCTACCGAGGAACTACCTTTTTTTCTAGTTTATATTTATTACTGCTAAAGCAAACGAGCGCTTAGCGCGAGATGGATTTGGTGTTGGTAGAAGAATGGTCAGGGTATCCCCTAGTCGGGAAATTCCAAGTATAGCCTCTTACTTGTTTTTATTTAACATTTACAAACGTTCAGTTTATTTTGATTATTTCTGCATTTAAAATAGCTTTCAAAAGTATTATTCGTCGTATTGCCAATTTTCATTCCTATGTTTGTTTCTATGCGAACTAGTCTCTCCGTTTTGAAGCTGTCGTCATGAAACTTTGCATACATCCCTCTTTCTGTTGCACGCAGCTCATATGTCGAAACGATCGGTCGAAAATTGTAGCATGCAGAAGGGTATATATGCGATCTTGTGCTCTATTCAAGAGGTCACCAGCTTCGTGCTGTTGATGTTCTTCCGCAGAGGTGAAGAGATTCTGAAGGTGTGCATTTCTAGCGTTGCTCTAAACTATGCTTGTCGGATTTGGCGTGGGTCTTTTCCTCTTCCCTTCACATATCACTCCTTTTGTGCTCAGAGAGGTTAAGTGCACTGACTGTATACTAATAAGATGAAGGTCCAATAGGGTGTATTCGGGCTGTACCCACGTACAGAATTAATATAAATGAGAACGGCGGACTGTTATGTGAGAATTTCAGTGGCTAGGGTGCGGTAGGTGTTGATCGCTCCCTATTCTTTACCCTCCCAACCTTGGTAACTCGTGATTAACTTGGGTGGTTACCCCTTTACTTATGTTTTATTTAATTCAACATAAACAATATGACTTCAGCGTAGGATCGTACCGGCGACGGACCCTTCTATACAATTTATCGGTACATTTTAATTAAAGTGAACTTCAGATAACAATCATCGGATCCATATAAGAATGCTTTCCTCTTTAGCATTTTCCTTTTTCTTTTTCTTTTGCCTAAACTAATGCGTAACAGGGCGATGTTAAACTATTATATATATATTCATGTTAATACACGAGCATTCCGAGTGCGATTAAACCGATTAAATAATTCGTTCGCCAATAATAGGCCGTACTTACTGTAAGTTATATTCAGACTTGTCACTCACTGTTATATCCATCGGTGCAGGTTCGTTGGGCCCATCGAAAATGCAGTTGGTGTGGTGCTTTAAAGCTTTTGGTAGCTGTGCATAAAGAAAATTATTTGATCGGAAATCGTTGCTACGGGTAACGCTACTATGTACTCACAGGAAATTCGTATATTACGGTTATATTAAAACAATAAAGAAAGCAAAGAAAATAATTAAAATCGAAGAATCCAAACTCAGATTGGCTGGCCTCCAGACAACATCAAACAGCTGCTAATCCTATGCAGCTTGACGTAGGATAATTCCAACTAGAACGCATGCGCGCGAGGTACCGAACGCGCTAGACTATTCGATTGCGGTTAACTCTATTTCGTTTCCAGATAAAGACTTCTCTTTCACTCCTTTGTGTCACACCTACGCTTCACGCTATCAAGCGCGGCTATATTCTGCCGAGTAAGATAAGGTATGCAAGACACAACTCGGTCGTTTTAAGCATTAGACAAATATATTGCGATGAAAAGGGCCGGTGTAAGCTTTAAGTTGAGCCAACTGCGCCTCAGCCGGTGTGAACTGGAGCTTAACTAATTCGACGAATAATCGCCGAAATAGGGGTGGGGGTTGAGAATGGGGCTCTTTCGGCCGGTCTCCGAATTATGTTTAATGTTTAAAATGCGGGGGCGCCGTACGCAGACCGGCCGATATCTGGGCTTGGTGGCCGCTGCCAACGCTCCCTGTAAAAAGGTGGATCTACGCTAAACAGTTCCGACTGTCTTTCATGGAAAAGTATCACCTGTTCCAACACTATGTCGCGTTCGCGAATACTTCTTAACCAAATACGTTTGTCTTCAATTTTGATTATAGCCGAAAAAGTTTAACACGTGTAATCTTAGCAATGTTAATTAGAACGAGAAGGAAAGGCTATCTTCGGCACGCCGAAGATTTAATACCCTTGCAGACCAACCATTTCATAATGCTCATAGTGCTTTGCACGTATCTAAGAAGCACAGGGAAAATAGTCAATTACAGTTAATTAACCGAGTATGGTTAAGATGTCTTGAAAAACAAAAAAGTTTTCCGTACAAAAACTTAATTTTCGACCGATCGTTCCTATGGCAGCTACACGATATAGTTGTCTGATCTTAATAGGATTTTGCATATATATGGTGAGCTTAGTTAAACTAATAAATACCAAGTTTGGTCAAGATATCTTGAAAAACATAAAAATTTTCCATACAAAAACTTAATTTTCGACCGATCGTTCCTATGGCAGCTATATGATATAGTTGTCCGATCTTAATAGGATTTTGCACATATATGGGGAGCTTAGTAAAACTAATAAATACCGAGTTTAGTCAAGAAATCTTTATAAACAAAAATGTTTTTCATACAAGAACCTACTTTTCGACCGATCGTTCCTATGGCAGCTATATGATATAGTTGTCTGATCTTAATAGGATTTTGCATATATATGGGACCGTAGTAAAACTAAAAAATACCGAGTTTAGTCAAGAAATCTTTATAAACAAAAATGTTTTTCATACAAGAACCTACTTTTCGACCGATCGTTCCTATGGCAGCTATATGATATAGTGGTCCGATCCAGCTGGTTTTTACATATGAACTGCGTGCAACAGAAAGAGAGAATTCTGCAAAGTTTCATAAAGATAGCTTTAAAACTGAGAGACTAGTTCGCATAGAAACAGACAGACGGACACACGGACAGACGGACAGACGGACATGGCTATATCAACTCGGCTGTTGATACTGATCAAGAATATGTATACTTTATGGGGTCGGAGATGTCTCCTTCTATGCGTTACACATTTCACGACAAAATTATAATACCCTCTGCAAGGGTATAAAAATGAGCAGACGATATGACTACGGTGCGTCTGTTCGATTTCACAGCTCAAGACAAAGTGAACGAGTGCGACCTCGTGGATTGCTCACTTTGGCTAGGCAACTACTGTGCAACGCCAGCTTCTTTTGTCGCTTGTGATATTTAACGGAACTATGGCGTGATTTCTTCTCTTATTCTTTGATGCCGTTTCTTGTCGCTTTATGCATAAGGTGCGAAACTGACGCGAGGAGATGCAACTAACACAACAGCCGAGGCGTGGGAGCGAGGCGACATTAGGCTGACCGCCTCGAAAGATAATTCTCTACTTTAGTTGCTGGGTATATAATATAAATGTATATATTAACATTAAAAGTTTAATTTTTCAAACTTACTGGCCCCCACAAAATAAGGTTCGGTTGCCATATCCTATCCAACTAAGGGTATAACGGCTATACATGTGTAACCTTATTAAAATTTTGGAATAAATATAGAATTGATTTGTATACAGATGGATAAATTAGTATGCAAAAAGAAAATATTTGTTAAATAGCACAAAATTGGGTTTCTGCTATAATAATTATTTCTACATATTATTGGTCTACACAAAATAAGCTTCTTGAATTTTACAAATATCGCCTTTAACTAAACTCTTGTGGGATAACATTGCGGAGAATTCTAAGCTGACCAATTGACTTTCCTTTGCTTCATTTTTTATTACTTTTCAAAACTTTTTCTTCTCAACAAATACAAATTTGTTTTGTACCTAATTCACCAGACACGCATATTAAATAGTATATTGTTTGTCAACTGGCAAAAATACGCCCTGATTGCGGTCAATGATGATACCTTAGATAAAACGAAACATTTAAACTTCTGGCAATTAGCACGCATCTATTCAAAACTGGCACAAGTTAAATTGGGAGCACTTTGGGCTCACTTATGTTAAAGCGAATCTGTCCCTGAACCCATTAAAAATGGGTAATCAGGGTATATTGTATTTGTGCAAATGTATGTTACAGGCAGAAGGAAGCATCTCCCGACCCCATAAAGTATATACATATATTCTTGATCAGTATCAACAGCCGAGGCGATACAGCCATGTCCGTCTGTCTGTTTCTATGCGAACTATTCTCTCAGTTTTAAAGCTATTGTCATGAAACTTCGCAAAGGTAGGTTCTTTTCTGAAAACCCGTTTTTGTTTATAAATATATCTTGACCAAACTCGGCATTTATTAGTTTTACTACGTTTCTCATATATATGCAAAATCCTATCAACTTCGGACAACTATATCATATAACTGGCACAGGATCGATCGGTCGAAAATTAAGTTGTTCTATGGAAAATTTTTTTGCTTTTCAAGTTTAACTCGATCACTAGACCTAGCACTGAGAGTAAGCCAAAGCAGTTTCCTCTAATGGGAGCGAGATAAAAGACAGCGATGCCGTTTTAAAACAAAAATCAGATGTATATTTCTTACTGTCCTGCTGCGTGAGCATGTGAGCGTGCCTTGAACTTTAACAAAAACATTGACGACTTTGGACCTGCCGACAAAATTTTGCGAGGTCCTATTCTTTTACTCTAGTTGTCCAGTCTATATGTTCTATGGTTAGTGGTTTTACTTGAGCCACCTATGTAGTGACTCAGAGAGTCAAGCCCTGCACTAGGTTTTAGCTATCACTGAAACGTTAGAAAGATTTCGCGTATATCTCGTAGTGTCCCAATTTTTGGTTGAAACCTCCAATAGCACGTTGGTGGCTCAAGCTACAAGAATTTGATTTTATATGTAAACACCGACCTGGAGATCAGATGCCACATGTTGATGGATTAAGCGGACAGCCAGTACTCATAGCAGAAGGAGACCAAACAACAAAAGTAGACAGTATCTTCAAGGTAACGCCAATTGACGAGGATTGGGTATATACAATGCAGAAACAGGACTCAATGATAAACGCAGTTTTTAAAGTATTTAAAAGTAAAGATATAAATGCAGGTTGGAAACAGATCAAACAAGATTATGTAGTGTTGGCAAGCCGCTCGTACCGCAAAACAGCAGAGGGAAATAGGATAGTTGTACCCCATTGAGTATCTCATTATTACTCAATGAGATACCCGAAAGAAAATGTGTTTTGAATTTCTGTATACATGTACACACACACATTCATGCGCGTCTGCTTTGAATTCTATCAACAGCATTGCAATTGCGATTGTATTGTTATCTGTGCTGCTTTTTAATTAGTTTTTTTCTGACTAGGACTAAATTGATGGTGTGGGTATTGAGTGGAGGCGTCGGAAAGTAGCGCGGTCAGTTAAGAGTTCAAACCCTACCGAGGAATCTTTTTTTTTTTGGCTGGTGTGGCTGTTGCGTAGAGGCGGCAGCAAGTAAAGAGGTCAGTTGCAAGTTCAAACCCTTCCAAGGGAACTTTTTTTTTTTAATTTATATTTATTACTACTAAAGGATTTAGTGCATTGCTGTTGGAAAAAGAGGGATCAGGGTATCCCCTAGTCGGGAGCTCCCGACTGGAACCTCTTGTTATTTTTATTTTTGAAGAAAATTTACCTCTGCGTTTGACAAGCAGTGTTGTAAAAGTCAAATTCATAAAATATGAACGTCTTAAATTGTGGCACAAATATTTTTTGTTGTGCAAATTTCTGGACATTTACTAGGTTGTGGGCTTGTTAAAATTTATTTTGCTCTCCGATTTTCTACATGCATACATACAATCTTAAGCAACCGCATGTGCGTTATCTATTTTTATGCTGCTGCTTGCAGTTTGGTACAATATGATATGAGCTAATTTTACTGAGGGTCTAAGTGAGACTCGGTGTAAAGTGTTAATGTGTGAACCATTGTTTTCCCATCCTTCGAATCACTTTGGGGTTAAGGGACCTGATTCTTAGGCAAAACTTAAATGGAGCTTGCTTTTCCGCCCGTCATGCAACATTTTCAAAGTTGATAGGAGCAGCAGTGCCCAAGGCGTAGCTCCCTAAATAATTTTTTCACAATTTTGTGGAGAAAGTCAAATATCAAATATAAAGATCCCTTATACTATATACGAGGGTCTATGAGATATATCAAAAATAAAATTATTTTATTGATTTTTATGGTTTTAATGGAAACGGGACTTGCTTTTGATGATTAGAAACAAACTCTCAATGCGCATTTCAACTCCCAAGAAACGCCATTAAACCCTGTTGACCTATTTTCAATGGATTTGGGAGATAAAAATCTTACAACATATAAGTTTTGAAAGTATTTTCTCTTAATACAAATAGTAATATTTCTGCACTTAATCGACTTTAAAAACACTTCATTCAATGCTTTACGCATTTTCGGTACATTTACGTAACCTTTGACTTAATCAATGCTAGCGTGTAAAATGTTCTCCCATTTACGCGGAAACGGTCAGCAACTACAACAACTACAAGCGCCAGCGACCAAACATTTGCAGGCTCCACTCAACCCAACACACGCAGTAGCAACATGAAGCTCGACCCAAATATCATTTACCATGCATGTAAATAAAATCGCTTAAGCACATTTTCCTGAACAGAGCCTAGAACCGAGCAAGCAGAGCGCTCTTAACCAAACAGGCAAGTTGGCAAAAAATGATGGGCCACATCGCAAGTTAAATGAACAGAGTAGCCTACCGAGAATGTGTGTTGCACATATGGAATACTGTTTGCCTATTAGTAACTGATGGCTGAACTTAATAATCGTTGGTAGAAAGTACACAAGACTCCGATTTGTAATCAAACCCATTGGAATAATTAAGGTATGCTGCAAAAAGAAAATTAACTATTTGTCTAAATAAAAGAGTTAAAAGGCAAGTTGAGTAGGTTAGTCAGTATCACAAAATGTAAGGCGTATGGATGGTTCGAATTTTGCAGTGGTTTTTCAGCATGTTCATCAGAGCCAAAGCACTTGATGATTACTTTTTTTTTGTTGCGAGCTAAACTTTTAGAGAAAATTCGAATTGCCTTTTAAGGACTCGAAACATGGCCTAAATAGCAAAACGAACAATGGGTTCCGAATTTGAATCAGAATTCGAATTGGGGAAAAAGAACACAGCACAATAATAAAACAGCAAGAACTATTTGATTATCCACTGGATCTGTCAGTTAGCCAGTCACTCAGTCAGTCAGTATGTTCGCCATTTAAATTGAAATCCATGGAGCATGCGGCAAGCGAAACCCCGGCTCTTTGGGCAATGGTCAGAAGTAGGCTGTTTACTACCCTCAACGACTGCGTTCGTTCCATTTTGCCAACGCACTTGACCCCTTATTGCATAGCCTTGAAGAGGGTCTTCTAATTTTATCAGGAACACCTTGCATCGATTGGTTTTTCAATATATTTGAATATATAATCTTATCAGCAATACGCTACCATTTTGAATTGCCTCCCCTTTACACATGTAGGGGTATTTAATCTTCGGCGTGCCGAAAATAGTCATTTTGACTTGTATATTATATTTTGGTTTGGTTTAATAGCTTGAGTAGAAATTAAATAGGAGTTCCGAATTATTTCTGTAAATTGCATTTGAAAGCATAATCAAAATGCTAATAGCCGAGCAGTCGCCAAAGGGGAAAAAATTAACATTATTTCTCGAGCAGTTTCCCATTTGCCGTTTGCTGCTCTGCGTTTATTTTCATGCACACAACAACAATCCGCATGTCATTATCTGCTTCGCTACGGAAATCTCTTCCTCTTCCAACTTCTTGTCTGTTTGTCCATTTATGCGTCGTCTTGCGGTGCTAATGCCGAGTCCCAGATATAGTTGTATCCATTGCAGAAGGTGGTTCCTCGACAGCCGCCATTTCTTCCTGTTCCTGCCACTCCGAACACTTTGCACATGGCCTGCATCATTAATGGGTTGACTAGAGCTAAATTCTCTATGTTGTTTGCTTTTCAGCTGCATTTTCTTTGTATATACGTTTTCATCTGCAGTAACAATGCACAATAAAAGCACAATTTGTGGTCGTTTTGTGTTCTGGTAATTTTTAACTGATAATGGACGTTGCAGAGCGTTGCAGAGCTATGCAAAAGCCACATATAATTGCAATCTCAAAGTAAACGACATATGTATTTCCATAATTTACTGGATTATGGCATTCTATTTCAAAAACCAACATATTGACATACAAATTGTTACGGCTGTTAACACAGTCGGAAAGCATTTGCCTATCCTTAATATTTTTGTATCTAAGCAACCTCAGTTCATAATAGAAATGATGTGACAACAAGGTGCCAAAAGCATTGGAAGGATCCCGTCGATTGTAGAGCTTTTTTTGTATACCAGTGCTCTATTGAGTAATAAACAGACAGAGTTGAAAAGTCACTCTGTGCTTTTTTACCGTTTTAAAGTTAATGAATGGTGGATCAAGTTGGTTCGCAAACGCAAAGTCAAATACAAAAAATAAAGCTCAATTACCATAGGAAGCAACAACATATCACTTGCATAACAACAACAGTGCACACGAAACCCTATTTTTCGTCTTTATTTCTCAAAAAACAGGATTTCGATATCGTTTTTTTATCGATTACTTGGAAACGGGGCAAATTATCGAATATCGGAAACAAACTCGATATGCGCGGGCTCTAGGAGGACCTACAGCTAAAATTTCAAGTCTTTAGCTCTTATAGGTTCTGAGATCCTTGCGTTAATACATACGGACGGAAGAACAGACAGACATTATACCCTTTATACACGTTTTCAATGGGTTCAAGGTATAAAAATAATTACAAAGATACCGTGATTATATAAAACGAACTAAGAGATCGATTGGATGAGACCTTCGTAATCTCCTCCGTATTCGAACCCCTCCAATTCTATCTCTCATTAGAAGGCCAGGCCTAGCCAGACGATTTGGATGATTTCCAAGCCGCGTAATATAATTCGTATGTGTTTGAATGTTTATAACATCCCCGACTTTGGGCACGCCCAGGTCTTTTTCGAAATCGGTAGTTCGCTTGTACCAGGGGCCACTAGACAGCTTGCGGAGCGTTTTTGTTTGTAAAACACTGATTTTCGCAAGACGGGATTTTGCAGCAATCCCTTACACTTGAATTCCATAAGGCGAGACAGGAGCTATGCATAATTTTTAGATGATATATACGCCTGTCTAAGTGCACCCCTAAATAAATGAGTTTAAATTGTTTAAATCGTATTTGTGTTGCCAATTGTGTTACTGCTAAAGTCTTTATCTACCTAGCTAGAATATATATATTTATACGTATTACGTAAAAACCATTCTTGCGCCTCTTCGCTGTTTGTGTCTGTGCAAACATTAACAAAATGTGTCGGTCTGGTGTCAAAAGCATGTTATAAAAATATTTTTTATACATGTAAAAGCATCAATAAAAAGGTTTTTACCCCAATCTGATTAGGCGTAGACTTATTGTGTTTTTGTTAATGTTGCCTGCTTCTGTTTATTGCTGTTGCTGCTGCGGTCGCGCTTTATTCTTTGCGAGGCTAATTATTCATTTCGTACTCGGGCTATGTTTTATGGTATTATTTTTATACCCTGTACCCATTAAAAATGGGTAAAAGGGGTATAATGTATTTGTGCAAATGTATGTAACAGGCAGAAGGAAGCATTGCCAACCCCATAGAGTATATATATTCTTGATCAGCATCATTAGCGCAGTCGATCTAGTTATGTCCGTCCGTCTGTCTGTCTGTCTGTCCGTCCGTCTGTCCGTCCGTCCGTATGTAAGAACGTATATAAGAGCTAGAGTCTTGAAATTTTAGCTGAAGGTCCTCCTTGTCCCCGCGCAGATCGAGTTTGTTTACGATATTTGATAACTTGCCCCGTTTCCAAGTAATCGATAAAAGTCGATATCAAAATACTGTTTTTTGAGCAAATTGGGTAAACCACAAAAGCAAGAGTTACCAATCTTGATATGTTGCTTCTAGAATAGTATATATATGTATATCAGTATCTTCCATTTTATACCCATCACCACCTCCCCGCTACCACCTAAAAGCTATAAATCAAGTAAATTAACCAATTTACATATGCTGTCCGCCAATATAATCCACAATTTAAATGCAATTGTGAGAATACACGAATATTTTAAAGTACAATAAGATCTACTGATGAAAATTACATCAAGATCGGGCTAGAACCTCTTACTTGCATATTTTTGTTTTGTTGGGCTTTAGGTGTGCCGTTTACAAAAAATTGCATTTAAGCACGTGTTGGAATTGTCGCCGTAACAGGCTGTAAATAAAAAAATACAATCGATATAGCAAAGCTGGTGATAGAATTTAAAGCAGACTCGCGTGAATGTGTGTGTACATGTACAAAGAAATTCTTGGAATTTGCGCTAGCAGCCGAAAACACGTGGGCAGAAAAAGCACATTTTTTTGTGTTTCTTAACCGATCTTGATGAAATTTTCTACAGTACATGTTGTTGTGCTATAGAATATTCATGTTTTCTCAAAAAGTCAATTTCATTTAAATTGTGGCTTATATTGGTGGGCAGCATAAATTGGTGTATTTACTTGATTAATAGCTATGAGGTAGTAGAGATATGGTGGTGATAACTGTAAAATGAAAGATACTTGATATATATATATTATTCTAGAAGCTACATGTCAAGTTTGGTGACTCTAGCTCTAATCCACACATCCACACAACACAAACATATGTATGTACATATCTCTGTAGATCTCGGGGTCTTTTCAGAAGGTGTGCAGGGAGAATGAGATGCGCATAAGCGCGCAAAGCAATGAGTGAGAGCGAGGCACTCTGCACACGTATGTATTTGGGTTGTAAGGTTTTAAAACTAACATACATATATTAAGAAATAGCATCAGCAGCAGCAACTTTGTGCGCTGAGTAAGATGCGGCTTCGCACTGAACGTTCGGCTTTTGAGGCCGGACGTTCGGCTGCCACTCTCAGCAGTCTTACTCTATCTGGGCACACTAAAATGGTTTTATGGTTGGTTTTAACTTGGCACAGCCTATTTTTTAGCCTTTTCTTAGAAAATATCACCAGCAATTTTAAGCTGAAATGGTTAAAATATTATTATTATTATATATATTATGGACAATTATCCACAAAGTTAAATATTTTGGATCTGTCTATTCTATACGACAGTCAATATATAAAATATGATGTATCTCTTGAAGGTTGCAAGATATTTTCAAAAAACATGATTTTGCTATGGATTTGTATTGATTTGATGGAAATGGGGAAAGCTGTCGATAATTTGAATACGGACAGACGGAAATAGCTAGATCGACACGGTTATTAATTCTGAGGAAGAATATTCATACTTCAAAGGGTAATGCTTCCTTCTGCCGTTGTATAAAATTGGACAAACCCATTACACCCTTTTAACCCATTTTAATACTCTGTTCGAAGTGTGGCGCAAGCCTAAATTAGATCGAAAGGATTTCTCTTGATTATTGGCTTGGTGACTTGAAAATGTAACTTCAATTAATATTGCACAAACTAATCTTATTTTGAAAATATTTGAAGTCTATGAGAAGCCGAGTTTTTTACCAGTGCCTGGGGTCAAGGATGGAAAAGCAGCTTCATGAGCTGCATTTTATTGCGGAGTTGCTTTAGACCGTGTACCGAACCATCAACAAATCTTTTAGGACTTGCAGCACTGACCAATATACACTGTTCACTTTGTGAACAGAGTATTAACAGAAAATGTAAGCGAATTGCAGAAAATCTAAAGCTTCAGCTGTACTTTATGGTGCAGCTTGGAAAATTAAGTTGTCGGCTTATCTCAGACCATATCCAAAAAAGAGGAGAGAAAAAGGAAAATGAAACTAGCGAGATGTTGAAATTAAGAAAGTAGACGGTGCCTAGATAAGCAACTGCTATGTGCCCATTTTTCTCTAGCTCCATACATTTTATAGCCCGCGCAAAATTTTTGCATCAGGCCAAATTTCATTAGAGCAAAGTAAGAAAAAACATATAACAGGAATTCGAGTGAGATTGAGGATAACTAAGAGGGTAAGAACAAGAAACATGTATGTTTATAATAGACCTCAGCAGTGAATAATAAAATATTTTCAGACGTTTTTGTTACCCTAAACACGTTGAAAATGTGTTATGCATGTGCAGATATTTAAATGCCATATTTATGTTCTGGGAGTTAAAAAAATATTGCAAAATATGAGTTATTCAAGATCTTAGTTTTCATTTTAAATCTTTGATCTTTCCGCATTGTAACTGATGAGGAATAAAACAAAGCGTTATATATATTTTATATTTATTGTTGAATTTTGTAGAACGACATCGGTGGGTCCGTAATGAACTGCAGTCAATTTACTACTTCTCGTATGCAACAAAAAAATGCATAAGATTAACTTGTGTTCGAAAGAGATGAATAATTGAATTTAATTTCAGAATGTTGCAAGGATAATGTGGCATAGTAAAAGTATATATAATTATCTACCGCGTGTATGGAAATGCTAAGAAAGAATGTCAATAAAAAAGAAGTATAAAAATGTCGGTTGATTTCGAATGGATTCGTTCCTTAATAATAACAATTATTAATAAAATGTTTAAATTAATTGGGATTGGAGTTATTTAAGATATTTATGTTCATGTTGAAACTTTTAACACCATTTACATATGTATATCTTTCAATTCAATGAAACATAATTTGTATAAGTTGTTAATACTAAGCTATAAGCAATTAAATTAAGGACAATTATTTCGAATTTCGCACCAAGCTAAAAAAAAACAAGTATGAGGCTCTACTTGAAATTTCCCGACTAGGGGATACCCTGAAACTTCTTCTACCAACGCCAAATGCACCTCGCGATACGAGCAGTAACAAAATAAGTTTAAAAAGAAAATAATTCCCTCATTAGGGTTCGACCTCTGAACATACCACTTGCCGCCGTCTCTACTCAACAGTGATACCAATAATTGAGAAATAATTTTCTGTGCTGCTATGTTAATTCGTTTTCTATACCCTGAACCCATTAAAAATGGGTAAAAAGGGAATAATGTATTTGTGCAAATGTATGTAACAGGCAAAGGGATGCATCTCCGACCCGATAAAGTATTTATATTCTTGATCAGCATCAATAGTCAAGTCGTTCTAGTCATGTCCGTCTGTCTGTCCGTCTGTCCGTCCGTCTGTCGGTATGTATGAACGCAAGGATCTCAGAACCTATAAGAGCTAGAGAATTTTAGCTGTAGGTCCCCTAGTCCATGCGCAGATCGAGTTTGTTTCCGAATTCGATAATCGAATCCCCCGACTAGGGGATACCCTGAACCCTCATTTTCCAACAAAATAACAAAAAAATAAAATATCAAAAAAGGAAAGAGTGTAAGGTTAAACAGTTGACTAGATGTGCGGCATTGGTTTAAATCCAAATAATCCCCTGACCCCTGACCTGGAATGGCTGCCTTGACCAAAACACCAACAAGAACATCCGAGTATATAACAAAAAGATAATTTTAAAAAAAATTAGATTTGGTTGGCATTCCAAAAACTTGAGCAGAAGGTCCATATAAGTCACGAACAGTGGACCGGCAAGGCAACGGCTGTCATTTAAAGTCCTGCACTGGACATAAAAGTTCAACGCAAGATTTAATGTCGAATAGACCTTGAAAAGCCATCATCAAGTGCGTGTGGCCGAAGAGGTCTACCACTACCAATACATATCGCAACGACAGTAAACGACAAGTATAAATGCCGCCTCATCAATAGCAGAGGGTGTACACTCGCACCCATACACACACTATCTGTGGAACAGCAGATATTGCAACAGAACAAACGGTTGGTGAATGATGCGTTGATGCCGAGTGATGGAGAAACATGGAGCAGAAGTGGAGCTGGACGCGATAACGTGTAACACAAGAGAATCGAATGTTTGTGGCTATGTTGAGCTGAGGTCATGCTACTGGAACAGAGCAACAGCAACAACAACAACAATGGCAACAATAACAAATAAAACTGCGGCCAGCTCTAACTAGGTCACACAGGCCCCCAACATTGCCAGCACTGGTCACTGCCGTACTTAATTTGGCTCTTAATGGTGTTAGGGAATTCAATTAGCATATGATTTTTGCATGAGACACGTAAATACACACGTCCAACCAATCTACGTTTCTTCTATAATTGCTAACACATTTGAAAACTTTTCTATTTGTATTTATCTTTGCCAACTTTCAGCTCCACTCGTACGCTGAACACACCTGGAGAGCATAAAAGAATGCCAAACTCTCTCTAATACACATATACACGCACAGACAGACACACATGCACGCAAGCCACACAGTTGTAGTTGTGCGTGCCGGTTGCTTTAGATTACACCACGGGGCGTATGCGTAATTTTTCTTTTGGCAGTGCAAATAAAAAACTCTCATTGCGTGTAGGTTTTCCTGTAAGCATTATGCGTTTTCTTCTCAGCCCAAGCTGTAAGGAGGGCATTGCAAATTGACTGGCAGTTTGAATCCAACCGAAATGTCTTTCGCCGTCAGATATAAGGAAAACAAGTAGTCGGGAGTTCCCGACTAGAGGATACCTTGAACCCTCTTCCACCAACACCAAATGCAGCTCCCGCTAGGGGATACCCTGAAATAGTAATAAAAATAAATTTAAAAAAAATTGTTTTCTCTGTAGGGATCAAACTCGTAACAGATCGCACTACTTGCCGCCGCCTCTAATCAACAGCCACACCAATAAAAAAAAGCGAATTAAATAGCAGCACAGAAAACAATACAATCGAAATTGCAATGCTGTTGATAGAATTCAATGAAGACGCGTATGAATGTGTGTATGTACATGTATACAGAAATTCTTTAAATTTTCGCGGCAGTGATGATACCTTTAAAATGAAAGATACTTGATATATATATACTATTCTATAAGCAACATATAAATTTTGGTGACTCTAGCTCTTATAACTTACCAAATTTGCTCCGAAAACAGGATATCGGTATCGATTTTTATCAATTACTTTGAAACAGGGCAAGTTATCGATTATCGGAAACGGACTAGGAGGGCCTACATATCAAATTTCAAGTCTCTATGTCTTATAGGTTCTGAAATCCTTGCGTTCATACATACGGGCGGACGGACAGACAGACGCGGCAAAATCGACTCGGCTGTTGTTGCTGATCAAGAATATATATACTCTATGGGGTCGGAGATGATTCCTTCTGCTTGTTACATACATTTGCAAAAATACAATATACCCCCTTACCCATTTTTAATGGATTCAGGGTATTAATAAATTAAGAATACAAGTGAGTAAATGTAAAAGCTAGGGAAATTCATGTCCATTAGCCACAATATATGGGTTGGTAGAAGTAAGATCTTTTTAATATATGCCCAAACTTTTTACCTTAACCCAATTTTAATTTCTTTAAATTAAAAAAAAATTTTTTTTAAGTTTAAATTCGATTACCATTTTTAATCCAACATCTTAAACGACAATTTATACAGAAGTTTAAAAAAAGGTTTGAAGTTATTGGGAATCCCTAGTGGGAATTCATGTCAATGTTCTGCTGTTAAATTGATCAATGCGTTTCCATTGCTAGTTCAAAAATAACAGAATCAGGGACAATAGCACCCACAGCAACAACAACCGGGGGAACTCGCACACATTTTATAGACACATATAAAGGCGCAAATAATCAAAGCCTGCTGTTGACAGAACTCGTCGCTTTTCCATACAATAAACACAGCCCCACACACGGCCAGTGCGCATGTGTGTATGTTACTGGCAATTGTGATGCATGTAAACAATGATCTGAACAAATAGACATTTTATGATACATATATCGACAAGTGGTATCAATCATGGCCCTGCGCCCTGCGGCTATCCACCATTGACCAGCGGCTATTGCCAATTGCTGTTTGGTGTGAATTGGTGCGGATATGGGCTCAACGCAGTTGAGCGTCAAGCTGCTGTTTGATTAGTCAGAAAGTTGTTAATGTTTTTAGAATAACAAATATACATATGGGTTGTACCTGCATTTTATATCTTTTTTTAGATGATGTGAAAAAAAGGTAAAATTTGTAAAAATTAAGAGGACGAATAACAATATGCAATAACGAAAAGCAGAAAACGACGCGAAAAGCATGACAACATTTAAAATACCACGCGCTCGTTTACTTCAGCAGTCAAGTAAATACATTTAAAAAAAATATTTCCCAGTAGGTCTCGAACTCATGACAGAGCACACTACCAATATAAACACTAAGAAGAGTAACGCCATACAACAAAATGCTACTATCACTAACTATACAATGCATAGACATGTCAAACAGCGGAATAGTCGGATACCGATAAATCGTCAACGACTGAGCCCCATGGGTGTCCGCGACCATTTAGTGTGTCCAGACAGAGTAAGACTGCTGAGAGTGGCACGCCGGCATCGAAAGCCGAACGTTCAGTATGAAGCCACATCTCGCTCAGCGCACAACGTCGGTGCGGCTGGTGCCTTTTCACAATATATGTATGTATGTTAGTTTTTAATTCCTTACATCCCAAAAACATACATATGTATGTGTGTATGCATGTGCAGAGTATGCCTCGCTCTCACTTATTGATTTGCGCACTTGTGTGCATCTCCTTCTCCCTGCATAGCTTCTCAAAAACCCCGAGATCTACAAACATACATACATATGTTTGTGTTGTGTGGATGTGCGCACAAGTAGATCGCGGCGTTTGTCGCGAGCCATTGAGTAATAAATTACGCAATGAGAAAATACCAATAATTGAAAATGTTCAATTTTTTCGACTTGCTACTTGCGCACACGCACACTCTTTCGAGTAAGCAGTTGGGTGACATTATTAAAGGGTTTGGCCTGTTCATGTGCAAAACTCCTATTTTCCAAGCATGTTGTAAGGGTAAGGGTACCTGAACGTTGGCATATGTGCATAATAATTTTTGGGCATGCCAAGCACACACACTTACACAGTTTTTTATATGGATGGAAGCACACACACTACACACACACAGACACAAATGTGTGTGAATGGGCAGATCATGGGCGCAAAAGAAAATATCATTTTTGGCACGCGTTTGTCGCGCACCCTTCTTTTTATGATTTTGGGTTTGAAATGATGAATGAACCCTTATTACCTGTAGATCAAATTCATATGTATATGAAAAATTGAAATATTTTAAAACAATAAAATTATTTATACTATAAATATATAATTGCTCCTTTTTTGTATTTGGTATATTTGAATATTTTAAAGATTTTATTTTTACACAAATTTCCTAATATTAGTTAAGTGATCAGTCACTTGACCTACATAAGCAGGTACAGGTGCTTGCCAAATGTTTACCCTTTCCAACCAACGGGCTGCTGTAGGGGTCAACATTCATTCCTCAATTCATTACTTTTTTGTGTCCACTTTGATAACACGGCATGTCCCATCTATATGTTTTTTGGTTAGTGCTTTGACACTAATTACCGCCGCCTCTACTCAACATCCACCGATAATTGAGTCTCAACGAGAAAAAAAAGCAAATTCAAATAGCATCACAGAAAACCAACAATCACAATTGCAATGCTGTTGATAGAATTTAAATCTGACGCGCATGAATGTGTGTGTAAACATGCATACAGAAATTCTCGAAATTTGCGCTAGCTGCTGCACGTATTTGCAGGCCAAAACACAGTGTCTTTCGTGTTTCTTAACCGATCTTGATAAAATTTTCAGTAGTAGATCTTATTGTACTATAAAATATTCGTGTATTCTCAAAATGACAATTGCATTTAAATTGTGGCTTAATTAGAGAGGCAATACAAGTTGGTTTACTAACATGAATTTTTGTTTTTATGGCGGTAGCGGGGAGGTATATATATATATATATATATATATATTTATATATATATATATATATATATATATAGGTATATTCTATTCTAGATGCTACATGTCAAGTTTGGTGACTCTTGCTAATATTATTTGCCGAAATTGCTCAAAAAACAGGATTTCGATATAGTTTTGTATCGATTACTTGGAAACGGGGCAAGTTATCGAATATCGGAAACAAACTCGATCTGCGCGGGCCCTAGGGGAACCTACAGCTAAAATTTCAAGCATCTAGCTCTTATAGGACTGACAGACGGCTAGATGGCTAGATCGTTTCGGATATTGATGCTGATCAAGAATATATATACTTTACGGGGTCGGAGATGCTTCCTTCTGCCTGTTACATACATTTGCACAAATACATTAAACCGTTTTTACCCATTTTAAATGGGTTCAGGGTATACAAAAAAATTTTCCCCGGCAGGTTTCGAACTTGCAAACGACCGCACTACTTTCCACTTTAAAAAGCAGTACAGAAAACAATACAATCGCTTGAATGTGTTTGTGTACATGTATACAGAAATTCTTGCAATTTATGCTAGCTGCCGAAGCCAGCCAAAATACATTTTCTTTAATAACTTTTGCGTTTCTTAACCGATCTTAATGAAATTTTCTATCCGGAAATTATAAATTCGTTTTCCACATAATTATCACTACAATAAAAAACGAAAACGATTCTTATTGTTCTTCATGTTTATTCACCAAAACTGCTTTTGCAAAAAGTTCTTTCCATGTTTACCTTTTTAATGGCTAACCGTACAGAGTTTGATTGAATTAAAATGGATTGAAATATATTTTTATTTTATAAAATTAAACGCATTACTACAGAATACTTCGCTGCAGTTATTGTTTTTCAATATTTACATGTATATAAACATGCGTATTTTTATGATAGGGGCTTTTTTCCAGTAATTGGACCGAAATTGGTTTTCGTATTACGGTCAAATAATTTTTGGCTCATTAAATTAGCATGCAGCTGGCAACACAAATATTTTAGACATGGTGATATTAGGGCCCATGGCGATATTTGGACAAGTTCTAATTAATGTATTTATATGCCTATTAGGATAATAACATTTGCACACTTTAAATCAATAATTATACATCTCTATATATATAACTGTTTTTCCTGACTGACTGACTGACTGATTGGTGATCAACGCACAGCCTAAACCGTAAGAACTAGGAAGCTGAAATTTTCACTGTAGCTAACTTATGTGATGTAGGTGCACGTTAAGACGGGGTTTCGGGAAATTCCACCCGCAAGTGTGGAAAAATCGCGAAAAACGTTTGTATGTAACTTTTTTTTTTACCATCCGATCAGCCTCAAACCTATTTACGAAGATCTTTGTTCAAATTCATTTGAGGGGTGTTTCACACTTTTAAGAAAATCCGTTCCTCCTTGTTGGAAATGGAGGTCAAAGATTTTGTGGGCGACGTTTCGCGCTCAAATTCATTTCCAGAGATCTATAAGGAAAATCATTTGTTACATGTTTCACACTTTTCGCAGAATTCAAACTTTTTCGGGTGGAATGCGACTCAAAGATTTTTTGTACGAAGTTTTAAGTTCTGTCCGATTTGCTTCAAACTTATTTTCAAAGCTCTACATAACAATGTAATGAATACGTGTTTCAGCGATTTGGGAAATTCCACTCGCAACAGTGGTAAATTGGCGGAAAACGTTTGTATGAAAGTTATTTGTTTACCGTCCGAACAGTTTCAAAATCATTTCAAATTTGTTTGAGAACATTGATTTTATAACATACGTGCCATGGGCAAGGCCGGGTTATACCCGCTAGTTTTATATATAAGAGTTTTAAGGTATTGTAGTTCTTTCTATAAATTTTCTTATTATAACTATACATATTATTAATTAAATAATTGGAAATTTGTTTGAATAACATAACGATTTCTTAATCAAATTAAATAATATGATATTAATATTCATAAGAATTTGCGAATCGCATGAATATGATGGCTAGATATTGCTTTCATTTCAAACATTAATTACCAAATGCTATGCAACCTCAGTTTGTTGGTGCTTGTATTAATGTTCCGCATTTGCATGCATATCTTCCGTACACAGATGGCCACAAGCATACACGCAAATCCGCTTGCGCTTTGCTTCCGTTTCTCACACATCATACTGCAAGACGACACTCTCTTTATGCAGCCGCACCCTTATCTGAATTTTTCGGCTTTCCAGCCACGTAACGTAATCGCAATTCTGACGCTTTGTTTAATTTTATTTGTTTTGGCCAACACCGCGTATTCTCAGCCCACTGCAATATTGAAAAATTCCTTTATCGTCATCTGCGTAACTCGTTGACGTTGGTGTCGCTTTCGTTCTATATATATTGGGCAGGTAGAGACACTTTTATGCTGAGCGTGTTTTTGTACCTTTATATATACATATACAAACATATGTAGCTGTCTGTTACTGTATGCGTTATATATCCTGTGCACGGTTGTTTTGACTCTGGCATTTTTTGTAATTTGTCATTTGTATTAAAGCTATTGGATAACAGGCGCACATTTGTTTGTTTTTAAAGTCGGTTTATGTGTGTTCTTGTATATACAAGACATCGAAAAAGACAATATAAAAACTAAGATGAATAACGCCCATACATTTGAATGCGACGCATATCTAGACTGGCTTTTCGCCCTTCAAGCGACACGCCAGCCGATTGGTTTTCGTCTCCAAAAGCCAGACGAACGAATGCCAAAGTCGCTGCTTGTTGATGCTGACACGAGCAACAAAGTCAGTCGCCAGCCTGCATTAGGGAAAGGTGGTCGATGGTGATTAACGTCGTTTCGTTTTCGAAGTACATTGACTGAAAAAGTTTCATATTTACGATCGACGCATAGTACTTTGCTAAATCCATAATATGTTTGCTTCATATGTATTTAGTCAATATGTAATTATACTCGTTGCTGCGCTAATTTTAAAGCTGCTGATTCAAGATATTTTCTACCAGAGCACAATCATAAAAACTTCGAATGTCTCAGACTAAAGAATTAAACTAAATAATAAAGAAAATAAAGTTAATTTTAAATTGTTACTTTTTTAACTGCTGTTAAAAAGGTATTGATATAACGTAATATTCTGTTATTATAAAAAATTGAACCCTAAGGTAGCATTTAATATAAAATTAAATTAAAGTTTTAAATCAAAAGCAGTTGCTCATCCTGAAAACAGTTACCCCCATTAACAGCCCAAATAAAGTACTGTACAATCATTAGCATTCGGAGGCCTTAGACGGATTAAACCAATTATGGTTGGCTACTTTGCACCGAGGGAGAGAGGACTTCCGGCAGGAATTTCGGCAATATTTATGTCGTTTCAAATATTCAGCATTCTGTCGCCTATTCCAAGGGCTGAAGAGGAAAAACTTTGATGAAGGCAAAGACATGCAGTGCCTTGAAAAATTGTTGCCCCCAAGTATTGCTTTCATAATATATTTTCTTAACACTTTTTAATAGCTTAGGCGCATTTCGTATTTTCTTTAAGCACAAAAAAACTGCAGCACTACGAGTTACAAAACATATGCCCAACAATTTTTTAAGCGCAACACTTTGTCACTGCCTTTTTAAAGTTTTATGGGCATCTGTAAGGGCATATTTAATGACATCGACTCTCATAGTACTGACTTGCAAGTGCAGCCAGGGAGTGGCCCGTCCCTTATGTAAATCTGCAAAATTAGGTGACATATGTTTTTTAGCCTATGTAGTTGGTGATTGTCAGCTCCCATCGGCTTTTCGCTGTGATTTGAAAATTCTTGTACTTCTTATACCCTGAACCCATTGAAAATGGGTAAAAAGGGTTTAATGTTTTGTGCAAATGTATGTAACAGGCAGAAGGAAGCTTCTCCGACCCCATAATGTATATATATTCTCGATCAGCATAAACAGCCGAGTCGATCTGGCCATGTCCGTCTGTCTGTCCGAATGTAAGTTAATACCAAAGCTATCCAAATATCAACTTTGGATAATCAGCTTGCCAACATTTGGTTCCCGCACGTGGCCATTCAACGTGCTGGGAAAAGCTGAAGTAAGATGTCGCGTATGCAATTTTAGGTGCATAGGAGCTCAACGCGCTCGTTGGACAGCCAAACCGTGGGATCGGAAATTCGGCACAATTATGGCACATGCCAATAATTGAGGAATGAGCGGAACCAAAAAAGTTTATTGGTTCCCAAGAAATGCGAACTCCTGCGAAATGCAGAATGGAGGCATTTCCGCATATGCAACAACACCAAGCTGGAGACGCCGACGTCGACTGCGACGCTGCTTCGTTGGACTGAGGTTTCATTAGGTATTAATTAAGTTACAAAATTCAGTTTATAATTTTTACTCAAGAAAAGAACATTGTGCTGTTAAACAAATAAATAATATATTTGTTATCATTCAGTATCCTTGAATTGGTTAATTGGCGCCCGAGCAGGGACCCGCGAAACTTTTCAAAAAGATAACAAAAAGGACTATAAGAAGTTCGTTCATCTAAAGCCAATAAAGGCTAAAGTTTTTAAATTTTTCGCGACTCCAACGTGTTACTAGTGATTGGCCCCTTAGTAGGCTACCAGTGCAAGTGTAGTATAAAAAGGAAGGACGTGCTAGTCTTAGCCACACCGTGTACACAATAATTCAAAATTCACATAGGGAAGAAACACAACCAATCACGTAGTGATTACAAATAATAAAAAAAGTTCACATAGTCTATACAATAATATCATTCCAAGAGTGACCACAAACAAAAAAAAAAAACAAAAATAAATTCACATAGCGAAAAAACCACATCGAATCAAAATAGTGATTACAATAATAAAAATAAGTTCTCATAGTGAATAAAATCAGATCCCGATCAAGAGGAATGACAAATAAAAACCATATAGTGAAGAAACTCTATTCACAAAAAAAATATCTAAAAGAGTCTTACTATCCGAGAGAAGCAATAACGTAAAAACTACAACAAACAAAGAAAAAACTACTAACTATAACACGAAACCAAGAAGATGGAAAGGCAAGAAAAAAACAACAAATAAACATGAACTAAACTACAAAAAGAAGAACTCCATCAATAATTCCACGTAAGAAGACATCCGAAAACACCCCAATGGATCCCAGGATAGTTATAACATTAATGTAAGTCATCGTCATCATTCATTTGTAATACCGCAAATCTTTAAAGAATTAAAAAAAATAAAAACAATATTTATAAGAAATAAAAGGAAAATATAGCCTTAAATAATACAATTTATATGAACGCAGAAGAATTGATAATAGAATACTTGCTACAATGTCACTAAATAATTTGCCCAATACTAACCCTTCTGATCCTTCTCCACTATATCTGTTTTCCAAATCCCAAAAAATAGAACTAACCAAATTGATCGAGCAAATAGTTAGGAATGCTGTTAATCCGGTCATAGAAGAATATGACGAGCCACAAATAGATTTCAGCAGAAACCTGTCAGATTCTGAGAAAGTACCAGACATAGTAAAATGTCTCAGGGAATTTTCAGGAAAATTAGGCGAGTGGAGAAAATCAGTTGACAGAATACTAAAAATGTACGAAAGCCAAAAAAATTCACTTTTCCATTCTTCATACAATCAGACATAAGATTATCGGAGAAGCTGATACGGCACTAGAGTCGTATCGTACGCCTCTCAACTGGACAAAAATCAGACGTTGCCTCATGCAACATTACGCAGACAAACGAGATATTGGTAGCTTAGAATACCAATTTAACTAGTTCAAGGCAGAGATAATATGAACACTTACTATCAAAAAATTTACGAGATTCTCTCATTAATCTTGGACAAGATCGACTGTCTAGATTATAAGAAGGAAGCATTGCTTGCAATGACTAATTCTTATAGAGATAAGACATTAGACACGTTCATAAGAGGATTAAACGGCAACTTGCCAAGTCTGTTAAGTGTTAAAAGACCGACAAGCTTGCCAGATGCCTTAAACATCTGTCTTAAGTTGGAGAACTTAACCTTTAGGGCGAATCAAGCTAACACTATGCGTAACACTTTGTCGCATAACGTTAGTCATGGTCCGCAGCCAACATAATACAATAACGGAGACAGACAAATACCGAATACTCAAAGACCAGTACGCAACCAAAACTTTTTCCCAGAATTAGCACATTTCGGACAGGTTCAGCCTAGATTTGTACAACAGCAACAACAATTCCCACCCTCATTACCCCAAGACGTCAACTTCCATCTACTCCGATGGAGGTAGATAGTTCCGTACAAACGCGTCAAGTTAACTACCAAAATAGACCTCAAATAGCAGTTCAGCGTCCAAATACCACAAAACAGACTTATAGACAAGCAGCTCCGGAAACTAGGCAGAATAATCAGGCCCCTCAGCAAATGAAACCACCTCTTTCTCAGGTCACACACCAACCTAACAAACAACAGAGAGTTTACAAGGCAGAAGTTATCATAGAAGCCGAACAGGGTTATGAAGAAGAACAAGATTATAACGTGCAAGAGTATGCTATAATGGATAATCAAGAAATAGAGACCCCAGAAGAGTACGAATATGAAATAGCCGATGATGTCAATTTTATAGACGAGGTTCATCCTCATTACCTATTTTAGAGATTAAAATGAGGAACGAGAAAAAAAATCAAATTTATAATAGATACCGGCTCCAACAAAAATTACGTAAAACCTTCACTCATTCGGGCACCCATACCCATACCGAATGAAGTATGCTTTGCAGCATAGTCCATAGGAGGCAAAACTAATATCACACGTTATATAAACATAGATATTTTCGGTAATGGGATAGGCAAAGTTCAATTTTTCTTTTTGTGAGAACTAGGAACCTTTGACGGTATCATAGGCCACGACACATTGAAAAATTTAAAGGCCATAATAAATACACATAAAAACTATTTCACGTTATTAGAAAAATTTAAATACAGAACTAAAGAACTTTCAATGGGACTTATAGCTAACATAGAACTTAGACTTTCTCACTTAGATGACCCAACTTGCCAAATAATAGATTTAATAGTTAAAGAATGTCCGGGTCTCTTTGACGAATCGGACAGAAGACTCACCTTCGTCACTCAAGTTATAGGCGAAATTAAAACTAAAAGTGATAATCCTGTTTATTCCAAAGCGTACCCTATGGCATTAAAATAGGAAATATATAACCAGATAAAGGAGCTATTAGCCAACGGCATTATTCGACCGTCGCGCTCCCCATAAAGTTCTCCGGTGTTCATTGTTCCAAAAAAGGAAAAAAATTACCGCATGGTAACGACAACAGAAAATTAGACGAAATTACCATCCCAGACAGATATCCAATGCCAGAAATAAATAGTATCCTATCAAATCTTGCTGAGAATAACTTTTCACCACAATAGACCTCAAAAGCGGATTTCACCAAATCGCGCTAAAAGATTCACACATTGAAAAGACAGCTTTTTCTATCAATAATGGCTTATTTGAATTCCTTAGACTTCCCTTCGGGCTACGCAACGCCCCTGCCATATTTCAAGGAACTTTGGTTGACATATTGAGAGAACACATAGGTAAACGATGACATGTTTACATAGATGACATCGTAATATTCGGAAAAACAAAGAAAAACATTTTAACAACTTACGATTAGTTTTTGAGACGCTCGAACGAGCCAATCTCAAAGTCTAATTGGACAAATGCGAATTTATGAAAGATAATTTAGAATTTTTAGGATTTGTAATCAGCAAAGACGGTTTAAAAACCAACCCCAAAAAAGGAAAAGCAATAGTCAACTTTCCTAAACCAAAAACAATCCATGACCTTCGATCATTTTTAGGCATGTCTGGATATTATCGCAGGTTCATCAAAGGTTACGCAGAAAAAACAATACCATTAACCACGCTACTTAGAAGAAAGGCGAGTAGAATCTTTAAAACAATTTCAAAAAGAACCCTTATTAACTTAGATGCAAAACAAATAGAAGCATTCAATAAAGTAAAAATTGTCTCATTTCCGAGGATGTTATATTACATTTTTCAAAATTCACTGAACCATCTGAACTAACCACCGATGCATCAAACTATGCCTTAGGCACTGTCCTTTCACAAGGAGGCAGGCCAATAACTTCCCTATCACGAACACTTAGTTCATCAGAAGAAAATTACGCTACAAATGAAAAAGAAATGTTAGCAATTTTTTTGGCACTTCGAGGGCTACGCTGTTTTCTCTACGGTGTAAGCAAACTCAAAATTTTCACAGATCACCAGCTGCTTACTTTTGCGCTTTGTAACAAAAACACTTACGCCAAAATGAAAAGATGGAAAGCTCAGTTAGAAGAATATAATAACGATCTTTTTTATAAACCAGGCAACACCAACGTAGTTGCAGACCTTTCATCTAGACCCCCTCGGGCCAGTTTAAATTCGTTAACCCCAACTATGCACAGTAGCGAAAGCTCGTCAGAAAATTTAATACATTCAGTACAAATTCCTATTAATGCCATTAAAAATCAAATATTTCTCGAAATTTATAAAAGTTCATCATACCAATTCAATATAGTATTTCCCACTTATCACCTACACATAATTAAAGAAAAAGAATTCTCAATTGAACATCTAAAACAATTACTTAAACGATATCTAAGCCCCTCGGTTATAAATTGCACGTTTTACACAAATTTAAGTAAAAGATATAACGAAAGAGTAGGATCAGCAAGAAATCTTAATAAAACAAGTAAGAGGTTCTAGTCGGGAGCTCCCGACTAGGGGATACCCTGAACCCTCTTCTTCCAACACCAAATGCAGCTCGAGCTACGCGCTGCTGATTTAGTAGTAATAAAGAAAAATGAAAATAAAAAAAAGATATGTTCTCTTGGCAGGGTTCAAACTCGTAACTAACCGCACCACTTACCGCTGCCACTACTCAAGGGCCACACCAATAATTGAGCTTTATTAAGAAAAAAAACTATTTAAAATAGCAGCACAGAAAACAAAACAATCGCAATTGCAATGCTCTTGGTAGAATTCAAAGCATACGAGCATTAATGTGTTTGTGTGCATGTATACAGAAATTCTTGGAATTTGCGCAGCAGCTATGCTGCTAACACGTGCGCACATAACTTTTGTGTTTCTTAACCGATCTTATTGTAGAATAGAATAAAGAATATTTGTGTATTCTCAAAAATTCAATTGCATATAAATTGTGGCTTAAATTGATGGGCAATACAAGTTGGATAATTAACTTGATTTATAGCTTTGTGGTGGTAGAGGGGAGGTGGCGATAGGCATAAAATGAAAGATACTTTATATATATATACTATTCTAGAAGCTACATGTCAAGTTTGGTGACTCTAGCTCATATTATTTGCCGAAATTGCTCAAAAAAAAAAGGATTTCAATATCGATTTTTAACGATTAGAAACGGGGCAAGTTATCAAATATCCGAAACAAACTCGATCTGCGCGGGCATTAGGAGGACCTCTAGCTAAAATTTCAAGTCTCTAGCTCTTATAGGTTCTGAGATCCTTGCGTTCATACATACGGACGGACGGACGGACAGACAGGCGGACATGTTCAGCTCGACTCGGCTATTGATGCTGATCAAGAATATATATACTTTATGGGGTCGGAGATGCTTTTTTCTGCCTGTTACATACATACATTTGCACAAATACAATATACCCATGTCTAATGGGTTCAGGGTATAAACATACAATAAAGCACACAGGATCGAAAAAAAATAGACTTCAAATTTTAAAAACAGCATATTTTCCATCTATGAGACAAAAAATCATAAAAATACTTAAACTTTGTAAAATTTGCAAGGAAAATAAATACGAACGACACCCAAATAGTAATAAACTGGGAAAAACACCCCTACCCAAGTATCCAGGACAAATACTTCAAGAACTGCTACCAACTTCAACAGATAAATTTACAAAATTAGCAGTAGTTAAACCATTAGAAAACAGGAGCATTGAGGCGATCAGAAAACCATTAAGAGAAATTTTGTTTTTATTTGGACTACTGGAATCAGTTATCATCGATAACGAAAAGTTACTTAATTCACAGTCAATAGAGTTCATGCTATAAAATGAATTAGGAATTGAAGTTTTTAACACACCACCGCACAAGAGTACCGTAAATGGTCAGGTCGAAAGGTTCCACTCGACTCTAATGGAGATAATGAGGTGCAAGAACAAGAAAATGGCTTAGAGAATTTTGACGAACTACTAGAATTGGCAGTGTGTGAATACAATCATACTTTTAATTCTACCACAGGAAAAAACCCGTTGATTTATTTTTTGGAAGACCTACTAACTTTGGTACAGCAGACAACGAAAAAACTAGAAACAATAATTATCAAAACTCATAAAAAAAAAAAAAATTAGGATTTAGATTTGCACAACAAAAACAAAAAAGAAGTTATTCAGTATGCACCTGGCGATGAAATTTTCGTTAAACAAAATAACAGAGTAGGGACTAATATGTCTAAACGTTTAAAAGAAGAAATAGTAAAAGAAAACAAACACTCAACCGTCACTACTCAATGCGGAAAAATTGTCCACAAAAATCATATAAGAAATTAAAAATTGTTTTATTCTCCCCTGCTCACCAGGTACATCTCATTTTGCTATGCCACATACGATATTTTGGATTACTCCAAGTCCGAGGTAGCCATCACCGAACTCGGAGATAGTAAAGTACAGTCACGAAATTTTAAAATTCTACACCATATTAACATTAACGAGTATCACCACAGATCACCACAGATCAAATAGAAAAATAACTTATTAACATTTCCATTATTTAACATTTATTTATTTAACAAGTTGTTTGTAAGGACTCTTTTGCCTTATGCACCATTTGATGTCTTTTGTTAATTCGCCATGTTTTTACAATTTAAAAACTTGTTTCGTTATTCTATTTTCTGTATCTTATATCTATCCTGTCTATATTATTGCCGCGAAGCCCTGCGGATGGGTGGGCGTTGTTGGTGGAGCTGGGTGGGTAGTATGTGGGCAAATGTTCTCCTCCTCAACCTCCTGATGGGATGGGAGCCTATTGGCGTACGTGGCTAGCCGGTTGTTGTAGAGCGCGCAGTGGGTCCTTATTTGCTCTTCAACCCAGGGGATCCTCAGGTCTCTCTGAAGAGAGCTGTTGCGCACGTAAAATGGGGCTCCTGTCATCCTGGGCAGAGTTTTGTTTTGCAGAGATTGAACTCTTTTTCTGTTGGATGGAGCAGCCAAGCCCCAGATCTGTATGGCATATCGCCAGATGGGTGCCACAGCTTGTAAATAAACAAGCCGTTTACATCCAAGCGAAAGTTTGCTGCGGGGGTTGAGGAGCCAGCTTAACTTGATCAGCTTATTTCGACAGCGTTGCACAGCTCCTTTAATGTGGCTGGCGAAGGTGAGGCGCTTGTCAAGGGTGACGCCCAGTTATTTTGTTTCACTTTCTTGGGTAAGCGTTAGTCCGTTTAACCTCAGCGCTGGCGGTACTCCTCTTCTAATTGTGAAGCACACGGTGGTGCTTTTGGCAGGGCTTAGTTTGACGTTCCAGCGTCGAGCCCAGCTGCTAGGGAGGTCCAGATAGTCCTGCGCAGCATCTGCAGCAACAGCTGGGGACCTGGCGCTGACCATTGCGCAGACGTCGTCGGCATATGAGGCCATTAGAAGTGAGCGCGAAGGCAGACCGATGGCATGGGCGTCTGGAGTAGGCATGTCTGCGGAGAAGAGCAAAAATAGAAGTGGCCACAGTACACTACCTTGCGGGACGCCAGCTTGGATGTAATGTGTGGGGGACTGCTCCGCCCTAACTTTCACCCTGAAAGAACGACCCTCCAAGTAGGATCGGATCAGGGTGAAGTAGGGCGAGGGCAGTCCGCGTTTCAGTTTTGCCAGTAGCCTTAGGTGCCAGATACGGTCGCCACACAGGAGATTAATCGGTCGATATGACTCGGGGTCGTCCTCCGGCTTGCCAGGCTTGTGGAGCATCGTCGCGATTAAAATTTTCCACGCTTCCGGAAAATACTTCAACCTCATTATGGCGTAGAATATTAATACCAGGAAAAGGATAGCATTCGTAGGAGCCCTTTTAATGTGCGATTGCACACTAAGTCGTGTCCCGGGGCCTTGTTTGGCTTCAAGCGTTGGAGCACTCTATCCACCTCCTCCATTGAGTAATAAAGAGAGTAAAGCTCGGAGTGAGTTTTCAGCTCTGTCTCTTTATTACTCAATGGCATAGATCATAGGCTGTAGCTTCAAACCAAAAAGGGGTAGCGGGGACAGAATTTGGGGTGTGCTTTTTTCATTGTCGAGTCGTTTGTTTTGATTATGGCTGTTGTTGGTTCATATGGGAAATGTTCTGAAGTTGTCTTTGATTTTTGGGCAACGGCAGAAGTAGCTGTAGACAGCCGGGTGTTGTGTTTGCAATTTGTCATTGAGTAATACTCAATTGTGTTTGCAACCTCGCTATCGCTCGTGAAGTGTTTCGAAAAAGAGCTTTTGATCCAAAAGCCTCCTCTGTCTCTTTATTACTCAATGGACATGAGTGAACAAAGACACAAACACTGGAACACGAATGGAAAAATGGCCTGGGGCGGACTGACGCCATGTTGAAATTTATTAAAATGACGTCGCCCCTGCCCTTGTCGCCGCCATTTGCATTAATGTGGCAAGTGAAATTTGTATAGCATAATTCTAGGAGCTGATACATCACAGCATATTGTTGTGGTTCTTAACTGCGCGTTAAAGAAATTAATTAATATTGTGCTTCGCGCTTTTTCTTCTCCAATCTCGCCCAATTAAGCACACACACGCACGCACACGCACCCATAGATAGGTTAAATAAAGTCGCATCTATGACATTGTATTTTATTGCGGCTTATACAAAGCCGTTGCCAAGATTTCACCCATTTTCCGTTACCTACCTTGCCACAATCACACACATTACTTGTTATGCTCTTCCCTCAATGAATTAGATTGTGGTAAAATATTATTGTTTTTAGAATATGGATAACAGACCCAAAAGAGTATTTCATAAGTTTTCTTTCACAAATATGTTCGATTTGTATGTTACTTGATGTTCTAATCAATGTTTAATATATGCCTGGCAGACATCTCCAACAAAGTAAATATATTCTTTTATCAGGATTAAGAGCCGAGCTATATTGGTCAACAATTAGGTTATTGACTAAATAACTTTGTGTTTTTCTTGATATCTCGACGAAACTCGCCGTTTAGATTTACTATTATAATAAAAAATTAAGTTCTATGTTCTATGAACAACTTCTTTTCAAAATATCTTGACCATGCTCGGCATTTACGAGCCAATCTATTCCCTTCACATGTCCCTACGACTCTAAGGATATTTTATCTTTGGCATGCTTAAGCTAATTGACCTTTGTTGTCTTCCATAAACAACTGGGCCAGGCGGTTCTGCTTTCTATTTGGGGTGCCCGTTCTAAGTCCATGTCACCTCCTGTCACCTGTCACCTCCTGCCGCAACTATACCTACCAGGGGGAAAAATGCTATTGCATCTGCGCCGCACGCTCCTCGTCAGACCCCAACGTTGCGCGTTCAAAAGTATAAATAATATGTGTGCATAGTTTGTCAAGTGCAGAGTAAAGAAGGGAGCGTCCATTCAGGGTGTATGTGAATGTGTGAGTGCATCTGTAGCCCTACTCTTTGGAATTGTTGAGTTGGCAGCCTTAAAAATCATGACCAGCCGCCGTCACTTTGTATAAAAAACAGCACACAAAACTGCAGTGCCCAGGTAACCCAGAAGGTTGACGGGTGTGAGCTTTCGGTACCTCCATATTAAACATATAAACTGCGTGAATGCTGCACTCAAAGGCTTTGCCATTAAGTTCCAGCAGGACCGTGTAAATAAGTCAGCTAACGTAAAATTTTACTCAGTTTCGGACCCATATAAAAAATAGAGTTGACCGCCGTCGGGGATTAAAGATTAAATAGAATTTGAATATTTCAGCGCGAAAATGAGATTATTTTCCTTAAATATTAATTTAAATATTAAATATTTTATATGCAGGCACAAAAATGCGAATAACAAGGTATTTATAAATGCCCTGCTACAATTAAACGGGTAGAAAGGGTATAATTAACCAGCAGATGAACGCATCTCCAAGCCCGTTACGTATATTTATATATATACATTCATAATCAGTTTGTCTCTCCATTCAACTGTCTGTAAGAATATATCGATCGCACAGCTATAGGACTTGCGACAGATGTGGCTATGAAAACATATATTGCTGTGGAATCGGCATTTACTGAATGGAATTTTAAATATGCTACTCTGTACTCTTTTTGCCTTGGAGGATAAAGGACAAGGGTCTACACATGGATTATATCATTGATGAAATATTAAATGTTCTCTTATAGCAAGAAATATATAATATACTAGCGGGTATTGCCTGGCATTGCCCGTGAAACGTTTTCTGCTAAAAATTTTAGATATTACATTTCCATTAAGTATACGTCCGTGGAAAATTTAAATCTACCCTTACCATCTTGATCTCCATTTCTATTTATAAGTTTCTTTAAAGTGCATCGAATAAAGAACCAAATGTTTCAATCAGGGGTTTCCGCCCTTGTTAGTCTTGTGGTAAGAATCTTTTCCATGCGATAGCGGTGAACTTTGCGAAGGCGTGGCAAATAAGTTCTGATGAAGATCGTTGAAAATTAGTTTGAAGTCGATAGTAAGCTAAAAAGTTATGTAAAGATTTGTTGTAAAATTTCCGCAGTGCGGGAGGAATTTTCTAAATCGCTGAAACATGTATTCATTAAGTTTTAATGTAGAGCTTTGAAAATAAATTTGTTGCAAATCGGACAAAACCTCAAAATCCGCCCAAAAAATCTTTTAATCGCCTTTCTACCGACGAAGCTTGGATTCTGTGGAAAGCGTGAAACACGTCTCAAATGAATTTGACCTCGAAACGTCACCTACCAAATCTTTGACCCCCATTTTCACCAAAAATGAATTGATTTTTTGAAAAGTGTGAAACACGGAAGGTAAACAAAAAAGTTTCATGCACACGTTTTTCGCGATTTTTCCACACGTGCACATAAGGTAACTACAGAAAAGTTTCAGCTTTTTGGCTCTTACGGTATGGGCTATGTGTTGATAACCAATCAGTCAGTCAGTCAGGACAAACACTTTTATATATAGAGATAATTTGCATACTGTTCGTGGAAAATCGAATATACTATTTCGATAACAAATACTATTTTACATTGTATAATGCCGAAAAATGATCGATATAATAAATGCTTGTCTTAACTTCGTTCTGGCAATTCATCAAAACTTTTGGCTCGAGTCGAAATGCTCACATTTGAGAAAATGGCAAAGGGAAAAGTGGCTGCTTTCTTATTTAATTTGCGTTATATACATTCAGCTGTCATTCTGGATTAAGCACGTATTGCACGTTTGTTGGACGTTGTGTTGTTGCCACTGTTTGGTGCTCAGGAAGGAACTTTTGCCCAAAGCCACCTTTTGACATACACACACATACGAAGGCGACGATGCGTGTAAAAGTTTTTGTTGTTGCATAAAATTGGGGGAAACAGCCCGAAGCTAAGGAGCAGCCTCAGCTGCTTTAATCAGCGGCGTGAGCTTATTTAACGCAAGTTAAATTGCGTTGTGCAAGAGAAATCTTTCTCAGCTCTCTCATGATTATCGCATTTTGCTTTTTATTTCCCTTACGCATACACATTGAAACACCAACACATATATTGACGCTGAGGCTTCTGCATTTGTTGATAAGATATTAACACGCCACGTGTGTTTTTCGCAAAAGCCCGAAAATGTTGGGCCTCCACCGCCAGCTTTTACGGCATTTTCCAAACAGCCCAATAGCCGAGTTTGCCAAGTTGAAGGCGTTTCAAAAGGAGCTAAAGGTAAGCGGACGCGCCTGCTAAGAAAGAGAACGAGACGACCCCAAAGCAGCAAAGTGCCTTTGGCGCATTTGTATGCCACATCCTTACCAACTAAGGGTATACCGGATAATTATGTGTAACCTTTTTTAAATTTTCGTATAAATGTGGAATTGATTTTTATTCAGATGGATAAATTAGTGCTTGCAATATATAGTGTGCATAAAATAAAATATTTTTTGAATAGAAAATAATTTGGTTTCTGCTATAATTATTATTTCTACATATTATTGGTCTACACAAAATAAACTTCTTGAATTTTACAAATATTGACTGTAATATACAACGTAGAATAGTTGCAGAGTCGAGCTGATAGAAGTATAGACATCTCACGGAGCACGCGCTAGATTTCCGGCTCTATCTCGTCGGTGATGGGGGGGTTCGGGAAAAAGTTCCGCGATGCTAAATGCTCGTTTGCAAATTATTGATTATTGAAAAATTCGCGTGTTATGTTGGGGGAACAGGTCGCCTTTCAATCAGTGGACATGGCAGAGGCTAGCATGCCATCACAACCAAAGAAAAGAAGGCCTGCACTGATTTATGAACGCCTAGTGTACGATAGCTACCCCGAGTTGGAATTCGCAAGCGTATCCCCACCTTACCAGGATAGTCTAAGAGCCAAATCACGTTTGAGATGATCCCTTGTACACACTTGTTAGTATTCACATTAGCTCAAGTCCGCTTTTCATAAGTCCCGGAATTGGAAAGGGTCTTAGGTAGAATCACTAACTATACAATGCATAGATATGTCAAACAGCGGAATAATCGGATACCGATAAATCGTCAACTACTGAGCCCCATGGGTGCCCGCGACCATTTTCAATGGGTTCAGGGTATAAAAATCATGTATACTCGCCACGAAACCATTAAGAACAGAGGACGCCAGCCATTCGTGCAATATTTGGTAGTCATTGAATCTATTCGCTTTTTGGAATTTTCATAAAAGTCAATTTCCGTAAAATTTAACGCAATTCCCGACTAATGCTGCCCACCGTCTGCCAGAAATTCAATTTTCTTGTTAAATGGGTAAGCGGGAAAGTAATCCAGAGGCAACAGCCGTTTTCCAAATAAGCGTCGATCTTAAAAGCGCTAATTACATGAGAATCAATTGTCGCAAATCATTTTGCTTCTCTCTGTACGAATGTGTATAATTAGGTGGGGTAAAATATTTTTTACGTTCCAATGAATTATATTCTGCGTTCTGAGAGGACGCCATAAGCTCAACTTGCATATTCCTCTAAAACCATGCATTTACTTAATTTCTTCCGTTCGCTTTCCTTTTGTTGGATTTCTGTAAATGGTCTTAATGAAGGCCAGTGCCAGTCCTCCTGTAATCAACACCAACGAACCGAGGACCAAGAAGTTAATTAAAGGAATTGTGGCTATGTGAACCAGATTGAGAAAATCCTTGTGATTTCCATCAAATGGAGTTCCAATTTGTAAATTGTTGGTTATAAATTGTTTTTTATCGTGGAACTAATAAGGAAACTGTAGCGAATTCAAAGGTTTTTTCTTTTTATTACTGATCTGTGCCTCGTAAGCAACAAACCATGGAATACTTAAGAATAAGAATAAGCACAAAGCTAAAACAACATACTTAAATGTGACCAGGATTCAAATAGTAGTTGTTGCCGAACATTTGTTGCACATTTCAATACTCCTTCTCAACAATTTTAATAACAATTCATTTCATTAATACATTTTACATGTTTGGTCTTTTGCAAATTTTTAGTTAGTAAATCGGCCACCATATCATTAGTACACATATATTTAACATCTATTTCTTTCTTAGAATATAGGTCTCGTACATGGTGGAACTTTATGTCGATGTGCATACTACGTTTATGTAAAATTCGTTTCTTAGTTAAGCACTGGGCGCTTTAGATAAGGCAATATACTCGGCTTCGGTACTGCTTAACGCCACCAGACTTTGTTTCTTCGATTCTCAAGAAATCGCGCTGCCTGTACCTTATCCACTATACGATTTACGATCTTCAGCATCGTTGGCCAGTCTGCGCCGACGTATACATAGATCTGCTTGCCAGTGTCCTGATAGTGAAGTTTCATATTAGCGGTGCCTTTTAGATACGTTAACATACTCTTTGCTGCAACTTTCTGCTCTTTGTAGAGGGCTGGCATTTCGTTGTGTAGTATGTCCTCCTATTTTTATGGCCAAATACATCAAAGAGACTATCAATGATTGGTAGTTCTTTTTATCAACCATATCGCAGTTGACGTCATCACATTTGGTGACCTGCATCCAGTGGTGTAGCTAGAGGCCTACACGTTGACATGCCCAAGGTATGTAGCATTTGCTCCACATTCTGCTTATGGCCGATAGTTATGCTGCAATGGACTCTTCGATTTTCAACAGTTCGTCTTTATTTGAGCTGGCAAGTAAAAGATCATCAACATAAGCTGAATTCTATTAATTTTACTTGCCCATTGCGTACATATACACAGGGCACGCTGACACATGGAGTAAACCCCAGCTTTCTCAAGACTGCGACCAGTCTACTGTTCCACTCTCTACCGCTTTGCTTCAGCCCACAGAGAGATTTCTTCAACTTCAAGAATTTATCGCTTACAAATCCGTCCGGTTGTCTCATCTAAAATTCCTCTAAAAGTTCACTGTTCAGGTAGGCATTTGTTGCACAAGCAACTTATTTTCGACCGCCAATGCCATAATCAGTCGTACCGTCTCAAAGAAACGCCATATCGCTGCGCACACCCTTTGGCCACTAACCTTGACTACACAGCCTTTCTTGTCAATTTTTATGCCAAACACCCATTTGCAGCCTATAGCTTTCTTATTCGACGGCAAGTCCACAAGCTCCCATGTCTTATTGGCTTCAAATGCCTTTAACTCCTTCTGAATCGATGCTGACCATTTTCGGCTCATTTCTGATTCATTTGCGTTCAGGAATAACGATTTCCTCTGCCTTCAGCATATTCAGACAATTATACTGCTTACGGGGTCTACTTGGTTTGCCTTTCGTGGACGCCCTGGACCACGAGCCTTACAGTTTACGGCTCTGCATCATCACATACTGCACTCTCATATTCAGTATCTTCCTTTTCAGTATGTTGTCCTCCAATTCCAATCTTTGTCTGTGTCTGCAGGACATTCTCAGTCACAGCCTGCTGGTTAACTGATGCACAATCATCAAACATCACTGTTTCATTTTTATCGCTTACAGATCCACCTTACAGATCTACAAAAATAACTCCTCTGCTTTCGATAACTTTCTTCGACTCTGGACAAAATAGTCGATATGCTTTTGCTGCCATCGAATATCCAATCATTATATTTTCGATTTCCTTCGAACTAAACTTATTTCTATGCAAATGTGACACAGACGGTTTCTTGCAAGTCCAAACCTCAATGCCAATGCCTTGGTTTCTGACCTGTTGCGTAAGTATGCTGCACTCCTCACTGCCTCACCCCATTGAGTAATAAAGAGACAGAGGAGGCGTTTGGATTAAAAGCTCTGTTTCGAAACACTTCACGAGCGATAGCGAGGTTGCAAACACAATTGAGTATTACTCAATGACAATTTGCAAACACAACACCAGGCTGTCTACAGCTACTTCTGCCGTTGCCCAAAAATCAAAGACAACTTCAGAACATTTCCCGTATGAACCAACAACAACCATAATCAAAACAAACGACTCGACAATGAAAAAAGCACACCCCAAATTCTGTCCCTGCTATCCCTTTTTGGTTTGAAGCATTGAGTAATAATTTGTAATCTTTATTGCTCAATGTCGCGTTTCGATCGCAACAAGAAAGTTTTTGAACTTTTTGCCTAATCCCGTTGACAGCAAAATTGTGGGCATGTCTTCATTTACATATGTATATTCATTTCGATTTCTTTAAATTTTGTTGGAAAACTCATTCACATAGCTTTGCACACTCGCACCTTCTGGCATACTCAATCGTAGCAAACTTTTAAATAATAAAATTTTTTTGCTGGCCCGCTCGGTATATACACACGTATTAGCTTCTCACATGCTTCTTTGGACGACATGCAATTTTTATGAAAATAATCAGCGACGCTTTAAAACCCAGCAATATGTTTGATAGTGCCTTTTTGTCCCGTATATCAAACTGAGCATTCTGTTCTAGGATATCACCTTCATTTTTAACAATTCTTTCGCACACTATCGGCCATACATCGTTTTGTACCAAAATGCACTTCATGTGCACTGACCACACTGCGTAATTTTCGTTATCCAACTTTTAAATGGAATATAACCCTTGTCCACTCATGTTTATTAATTTATCCTTTAATCACACACAGTAATTAAAATTAATAGCACAATTTCGTTTTTAGAGCACTGCACCCATAACCTGTTGCTTACATAATGTTTTTATATTGGAACTAATAAGAAAACTGTAGCGGATTCACAGGTTTTTTCTTTTTATTACGCATTTGTGTGTCTACATCGTTCGATAGTTCGTAAGCGACAGACCATGGCATAATAAAAATAAGAATAAGCACATAGCAAATCAAATAAGAGGTTCTAGTCGGGACTTCCTACTGGCGATAGATATAAAATGAAAGATACTTGATATATATATACTATTCTAGAAGCTACATGTCAAGTTTGGTGGCTCTAGCTCTTATTATTTACCAAAATTGCTCAAGAACATGATTTCGATATCGATTTTTATCGATTACTTGGAAACGGGCAAGTTATCGAATATCGGAAACAAACTCGATCTGCGCGGGTACGAGGAGGACCTACTGCTAATTTCAAGTCACTAGCTCTTATAGGTTCTGAGATCCTTGCGTTCATACATACGGTCGGACGGACAGACGGACGGACGGACGGACGGACGGACGGACGGACGGACGGACAGACGGACATGGCTAGATCGACTCGGCTATGGATGCTGATGAAGAATATATTATTCAGTGTCGAAGCGCAAACAGGACTATCAGCCATCCATTCAGATATGGCAGGTGTACCCCAAGGTAGCGCTCTCGGCCCTATCCTGTTTTCCCTATTTACAGCAGACATACCCGTTCCTGACGCGGACGAGTTGGTCATCGATCCACACAAAATGATGATTGCCACCGAAGCTGATGATGTCGGAATCGTTTTCAGCTCCCACTGCGAGTACGAGGCTGCAGACGGTATCCAGGAGTACCTTCACCTTCTAGACAACTGGGCTAAAAGGTGGAATATTAAAACAAACAGCTCCAAATGCACAAACGTGAGCAGTTTTTCGCTCTGAGGAAAAGTGTCCCTTCAGCTGTGCAGCTCTGCGGCGACACCATTCCACAAAGCAATAAAGTAAAATATCTAGGATTGCTCTTCGACCAGTGACTAACCTTCAGACTCCACACCACGTCGGTGGTCAATAGTTGTCGAACTACTCAACAAGAAGAGCAAGCTTTCACTCAACAATAAGCGCACATTGTACGTCCAGATTATTGCCCCCGTATGGATGTACGGCATTCCGATCTGGGGAATTGCTGCCAAGTCTCAACGCAAGAGAGGGCAAGTCATGCAAAATAAAGCATTACGCCTAATCACGGATTGTTCCTGGTATGTCAGAAACTCAACTCTACATAGAGACTTGAATCTGGCGGTGGTCGAGGACCAGATCGACTCTTGATCCACAGCAATCGCTTGGCCAGATCCCTGGCTACAACTACACCTATCCGGAGGCTCAAAAGGCGCCACTTTGGCCTTCTCCCAGGAGGGAGTTCACGGCGCAGAAGGCGTCCTGGAGGTCACCTAAGGCCATAATTCACTGCGACTTTAACTAAGTTTTTATTTAGTTATTTATTTAACTATATTTTGTTCTCTTATTCTTAATACGGTTTATTCTATAATCCTGGCGACCACAAACTTAATTCTAAGAGCATTATAGAACACACTTGAGTTCTGATTGGCACTTATTAAAATTAAAACGTCCAAAAAAAAAAAATGTAATTTACAGTTTTGCCAACCGAAAAGAGCAAAACATAAAAAGTTTTCTTTGGCAATTTGTTTGTTATACCATTGCAGAGGGTATTATAATTTTGTCGTGAAATGTGTAACGCATAGAAGGAGACATCTCCGACCCCATAAATTATATATGTTCTTGATCAGTATCAACAGCCGAGTCGATATAGCCATGTCCGTCTGTTCGGCTGTCCGTCTGTCTGTTTCTATGCGAACTAGTCTCTCAGTTTTCAAAGCTATCTTTATGAAACTTTGCAGAAGTCCCTCTTTCTGTTGCACGCAGTTCATATGTCAAAACCAAAACCAAAAATCGGACCACTATATCATATAGCTGCGGTAGAAGGGATCGGTCGAAAATTGAGCTGTTGTATTTGTTTGTTTTTCAAGATATCTTGACCAAACTCGGCATTTATTAGTTTTACTATGCTCCCTATAAATATGCAAAATCCTATTAGGATCGGACAACTATATCATATAGCTGCCATAGAAACGATCGGTCGAAATTAAGTTGTATGGAAAACTTTTTTGTTTTTCAAGACATCTTAACCATACTCGGTTAATTAACTGTCATTAACTATTTTCCCTGTGCTTCTTAGATTCGGGTAAAGCACTATTAATTAAATATGAAAGTAAGTAAGTATTAAATTTTCTGCGTGCCGAAGATAGCCCTTTCTTTCTCGTTTGCTTCTTGCTTTGTTTATTCTGTAAACAGCATGGAAAATTGTAGTGAACTTTGGCAGCAAGACAAAATTTAAAAGGGCTCCATGTATTGAGTGAATCAGACTGCTGCGTATGTTTGGATCCATCGAACACAGCTGACAAGGCTGCATTGCAGATTGATTGACTGCACGAAAAAATGGTTTACGCACAAGCATTTAAGTGCAGTTGGTCTGTCTTCAGTAGCCAGTCAATCAAAACTGGTGTATTCGTTTCACTATTTCTCTTAGTACAGGCAATGACTGCAAATGCAAAGGTTGCAATCGCTTTTATTAAAAAAAATAATCATTATTAAAAATGCAACAAATTACAAAGCCTACAGTACCTATGAATTGTGTAAAGCTTTAACACGTACCACGATTTTCTGAACGCCTGTGGAACTCAGACTGCAATAACAAACAAGAACAAAAATTAGCACACAAATCAAGGAATACTTTACAAAGCAGTTTTCAGCAATACAAAGGCAACAAGTTAAAGGCTCTAGTCGGGAGTTTCCGACTAGGGGATATCCAGAACCCCTTCTAACAACACCAAATGCAGCTCGCGTTACGTTTGCTGTGGCACACATAAAAAAATTAAAAAACAAATTTAAATTATAAAATAAAATGAAAGCTCCTTGATCTGTATATTCAAGAAGCTCAACCAAAACAAATTTTCGATATAAATTTCTTATTTTAGCTCTGCTGCCGATGCATTATCGACAGCAGCGGTTTTAAACTATGGTTGTTAATTGGATTTTTTCCTTACCCTGCCTTCATGACCTTTTTTTGCGTAGGCAGGGTATAAGAATATCTTATCAGTTCAGCAAATACTCATAGAAATTGAGTAAAAAGGGCATAATGTATTTGTGCAAATGTATGTAACATCCGTCTATCAGAACTTATAAGAGCTAGTGCCCGAACAGTGCGAGTTTGTTTCCGATAATCGATAACTTTGCCCGTTTCCAAGTAATCGATAAAAATCGATATCGAAATCGTATTTTTGCGCAAATCTGTAGGTTTCAAGTATATATATATATATACCCATTAAAATGGGTAAAAAGGGTATTGGTGCAAGTGTATGTAACAGGCAGAAGGAAGCTTCTCCGACCCCATAAAGTATATAAATTCTTGATCAGCATCAACAGCCGAGGCGATCAAGCCATGTCCGTCTGTCTGTCCGTCAGTCCGTCCGTCCGTCCGTATGTATAAACGCAAGGATCTCAAAACCTATAAGAGCTAGAGACTCGCTGTAGGTCCTCCTAGTCCATGCGCAGTACGAGTTTGTTTCCGATAATCTATAACTTACTCCGTTTACAAGTAATCGATAAAAATCGATATCGAAATCCTATTATTTTAGCAATTTTGGTAAATAATATGAGCTTGGGTCGCCAAACTTGACATGTAGCTTCTAGAATAGTATATATATATCAAGTATCTTTTATTTTATACATATCGCCACCTTCCCGCTGCCTTATGACTATAAATTAAGTAAAATCACCAATTTGTGCTGCCCACCAATATAAGCCACAATTTAAATGCAATTGACTTTTTGATAATCACGAAAATACTATAGTACAATAAGGTGTAGAAATTTTCATCAAGATTGGTTAAGAAACACAGAAGTTATTCAATATAGCATGTGGCCTCGGGTTTGGGGCAGCAACCGCAAATTCCAAGAATTTCTGTATACATGTACACACACACATTCGTGTGCGTCTGCTTTCAATTATATTTTTATTTATTGTTATTTATTTTAATCCGTTTTTTTCTCGATAAGACCAAATAGTTGGTGTGGCTGTTGAGTAGAGGCGTTTGCAATTAATGTGGTCATTTACGAGTTCGAGACCTATCGAAAAAACAGTTTTTTATTTCAATTTACTTTTATTACTGCCGAGCAATCGAGCGCGTAGCGCGATTTGAATTTGGTGTTGGTAGAAGGGGGTTCAGAGTATTCCCTAGTGGGGCGCCCCCGACAAGAGCCTCTTACTTGTCTTGTTTTACTATTTTACCATATATCATCTTAAAGTATGAAGAACGCATTTATTGGGTCCCTTTTTTTTAGTCCTCATTGTTCTAATGTGACCAATTTCCAGTTACAGTGTTATGTATTTCCGTTCCATGTTGTTTATATTGCGTTTATTGGGTGTTGATATGCAAAGCTTATACACGCACATTCCGATGCACACACACATACTGTTACTTAGCACTAGCTTGTTATTTTTGACAATTCAATGACATTTGAGCCTCACTAACCAATTGCCAGCATTCCCAAAAGGGTCGTGTTGATTACAAGCTGACTTTGATTCAGGTCGCTTTGATATCATAGATTTTTGCCATTTTGTTTTCACGCAAAAGGCGCATTTGGTTCAAACATGTGCAATCTGTTAGAATAATTTTTGTGGTTATTAGATGCTTAAAATTAATTCATATTTGGCTTTTAAAATTAGGAAAGAAAGCTGTAGCTGTTGTTGGTAAATATGTAAAGCCTAGGTACAGTCAGTAGCGAGTTCCAAGTGGATCATAAGCTCAAAGTAGAGTTTTATTAAAATTAGCAAAATATATATATTTATATATGTACGTGTATGGTAACAGAGGTTGTTTCTGAAATGGATACTATGAGATGCAACTTTAATATTGTCTCTTAACTTTTCTATTCTAACTTTATATTCAATATTAATATTTTTATTTGAGCTCAATACGCCTTCCCAATACAAGGCTGACGAAAGAATGAGGGTGGAGATGGGAGATTCGACGATAAACACAAGCTATATACCTCATGGAAGAGCATGGCAGCTATCAAAATAAGAGCACACGATAGCTTCAATATTTCATGTTGGTGATTACCTCATGTGCCAATCGCGTTTCCGGTTGTCGCTGGGGCACACACACATACACACGCATAGAGCACGATGTTTGCCCGATTTATACCCTGAACCCAATAAAAAGGGTATAATGTATTTGTGCAAATGTATGTAACAGGCAGAAGGAAGCATCTCCGACCACATAAAGTATATATATTCATGATTAGCATCAACAGCCGAGTCGATCCAGCCATGTCCGTCTGTCTGTCCGTCCATCAGTCCGTCCATCCGTCCGTCCATCCGTCCGTTTGTCCTTCTGTCCGTCCGTCCGTATGTATGAAGGCAAGAACCTATAAGAGCTAGAGATTCGCTGTAGGTCCTCCTAGTCCACGCGCAGATCGAGTTTGTTTCCGAGATTCGATAACTTGCCCCGTTTCCAACTAATCGATAATAACATTTTAAAAAATCGATATCGAAATCCTGTTTTTGAACAATTTTGGTAAATAATAAGAGCTAGAGTCACCAAACTTGACTTGTAACTTCTAGAATAGTATATATATATCAAGTATCTTTCATTTTATACCTATCGCCACCTCCCTGCTACCACCAAAAAGCTATAAATCAAGTTAATTTTCCAACTTGTATTGCCCATCAATTTAAGCCACAATTTATATGCAATTGACTTTGAGAACACACAAATATTCTATATTCTATTCTACAATAAGAATGGTATATATACATACATATATCAAGTATCTTACATTTTATAGCTATCGCTACCTCCCCGCTACTACCTTATAGCAATCAAGTTAATAATCCAACTTGTATTGCCCACCAATTTAAGCCACAATTTAAATCATTGTCATTTTGAGAATACACAAATATTTTATGGGATAAGATGTACTGTCAAAAATTTCATTAAGATCGGTTAAGAAACACAAAAGTTATATGTTTTGGTTGCACACGTACAGCGAAAGCTAGCGCAAATTCCAAGAATTTCTGTATGCGTGTACACACACACACACACACATTCATGCGCGTCTGATTTGAATTCTATCAAGAGCATTCCAATTGCGATTGTTGGTTTTCTGTGATGCTATTTGAATTTGCTTTTTTTCTTGTTAAGACTCAGTTATTGGTGTGGATGTTGAGTAGAGGCGGCGGCAAGTAGTGTGCTCTGTCACGAGTTCGGGACCTATCGAGGAAATATTTTTTGTTTAATGTATTGTTATTACTGCTGAAGTAATCGAGCGCGTAGCGCGAACTGCATTTGGTGTTGGTAGAAGACGGTTCAGGGTATTCCCTAGTCGGGAGCTCCCGACTAGAGCCTCTTACTTGTTAGTCGATCTTATTGTGGCACACGTTTTAGGCACATCTCTGGCACACACACACAGTTACAAGGGACACAGACATGCATGGGTAGGACGCCTAAGTTGCGACTGTAAAATATTCAAATTAAAGGGATTTATGAAGACACGTCATTTTGCTACATTGTTGTCTGTATGGATAGGGGAAGGGGAGCAAGTCCTTTTGACCTCGCCTAGTCAGTTGCTGCTTCCGGTGCTGCCATTTTTTTACACTTTAGTTTGACAGTGACAGGCATTTGTGGCAACAGGCACGCCCCACGCCGAAACCACGTACCTGCCGGTTGTCCTTGGAGCTAATGCGGCGTGCTCGTCTATTATTGTTGTAGTGGTTGCTTCTGCTCTTTTTGTCCCTGTGTATGTCGCATTTCCCTTGCAATTTACATTCTCAACACGGCACAGACATAAGCAGCTGAGCAGCAACAAAAAGTGATGCAGATAGCAACAAGGATGTCAAGTGCACCTACTATCGCTTCCCTTCACTATCCATCCATTTGAAAGAATTTTAAAATAATAAAAAATAATCGAAAATAATATTATTATTTCTTTGTTTTATTTGCTATAGTTTAACATTTTGTCATTTTTATAATTTTTAAAGGTAGTTGCCTTGCACTCTATTACCGCTAAATAAAGCGCATACAATTTAGCCCAAACCTTTTTGCAAGGCCCAAGGAATGTTGTAAGTTTATTAAAATGGCTTGCATTATTTAATCACTTTTACCCATAATAACGAGCTTAGGATCCTGCGCTCAATAAGAGAGAACTTTTTAAAGTAGTCGAATAAAATAGATGAACATATTTTGGATTTGTTTTGGAAATGGTTTTACTAAAATTTTACAATTTTTACAAATAATGGTTGTTTATTATTCAGAATTAGGTTATCTTAAGTATCAAATAAAAACCTATTCGGTCGTGTTTCAGAATTAGATAGAATGTTGAATGTTGTAATGATCATTTTTCAGCCGTTTTTTCAGTGGAAATGTTCGAAGCCCCGACTTACCGTGAATTTGCATGATAAAAGGTAAGTACAGATCTTAGAAGCAGGGTAACTCGACTTAATCCTTTGCTGAGCGTAAGACTTTGCCATGCTGTTTTATTTTCTTTGCACTTTTTGGTATTTTTGGTATTTGTGTGACACCAAAGATGTTCGAGCGTGAAATATATTAGCACAAATCGCAATCGTAGTCGGAGTAGCTGCTCGGACTGGTCCGCGTGACCAGTCAAGAGGTAAGCACGCAAGGCCTGACGCTTGAGTGAACACAAAATGGGCAATGCTTTTATTATCTTTTTATACCCTCAACCCATTAAAAATGGGTAAATAGGGTATAATGTATTTGTGCAAATTTATGTAACAGGCAGAAGGAAGCATAAAGTATATATATTCTTGATCAGTATCAATAGCCGAGTCGATTTAGCCATGTCCGTCTGTCTGCCCATCCGACCGTCCGTCTGTCCGTATGTATGAACGCAAGGACACCAGAACTTATAAGAGCTAGAGACTTGAAATTTTAGCTGTAGGTTCTCCTAGTGGCCGCGCAGATTGAGTTTGTTTGAGATATTCGATAACTTGCCCCATTTCCAATTAATCGATAAAAGTCAAAATCCTGTTTTTTGATCAATTTTCGTAAATAATAGGAGCTAGAGTCACCAAATATGACATGTAGCTTCTAGAATAGTATATATATAAAGTATATATCATTTTAAACCTCTTACCACCTCCCCGCTACTACCCCATAGCTATAAGTCAAGTAAATAAACCTATTTATCCTGCCCACAATATAATCCACAATTAAATTGCAATTGACTTTGAGAATACACACATTCAGGGTTCAGGGTATCCTCTAGTCGGGAGCTCCCGACTAAAACCTCTTACTTGTTTTTCTTGTTTGTAGCTAGAAGGGAGATTTTTTCCTGTTAAGTTTGAATGCCAAAGCTTAGCTGAATTCTTCGCCTCTTTTGTGCTTTAGTTTATTTGTTTTATTTCCCTGTTTTTTTTTTTTTGTCAACTCATTTTATTGTTAGGCGTGCATTTTTTTGTGGCACGCCTTTATCATTTTAAATGTAATCGGAATTGGCGATGCCGTTGTTGTTATGCTTCCATGGTTACCAAGTCCGCTGGTTGCCCTTCGCCAGTTTTCTCTGTGTTTTATTAGCTATTATGCGTAAAATATGGCGTACGTCTCGTTTATTGTTATTTATTATTATTCATTTTGCACGATTTTATGGTTGCCAAGTACGCTAGGGTCCTTCAGAGGTTGTTGCAAATATATATTCTTCAATTCTTGTTGATCTCCACCGGAAACAATATTTTATTTTATTTCCATGTTATTCCCATACGTTAAACATGTACTTATAAAAGTATGCAGCAGGTTTCTCTTTTAATAAACTTGCCCAATTTTAATTTAATAAATTACATATGTATAAAATAAATAATGTTATCAACTTTTTTGTACCTTGAACCTATTTAAAATTGGTGAAAAGGGTATAATGTATGTGAAATTAGATGTGACAGGCAGAAGGAAGAATCTCCGACCCCATAAAGTATATATATTCTTGATCAGCATCAATAGCGGAGTCGATCTAGCCATATCCGTCTGTCTGTTAGACCGTCCGTAAGTATGAGCGCAATAATCTCAGAACGTAGGACCGTCTGGTACCCACACAGTACAAGATTGTTTCCGATAGTCAATAGCTTGTCCCGTTTCCAAGCAATCGATAAAATCGATATCGAAATCCTGTTTGAGAAAATCTCGTAGGTTTTCAGAGCTAGAGTAATCAAATGTAGCTTCTTGAATAGTATTGCTTACAGATCAAGCTTTTCTTTTATTATTTTAATTTTTTATTTCTGCTAAGCCAAAAGCACTCGTAGCGCGATCTGCATTTGGTGTTGGAAGAAGACGGTTCAGGGTATCTTCCAGTATGGAGCCCCCGTTTAAATACTCCTACTGTCATAATAATGCAGTGCTCATTTTGCCAGATTAAATAAACTCTTGCCGATCAAAAAAATAAAAAATTAAAATAAATAAAAATAATTGAATAATAATTTTGTTATGGATAAATTCAGAATCTTAAATATTAAAAATTTGTTTGTTAATATATATTATAATTTTCATAATACTATATTGTTTTCTTTTCTTAGTATTAAAACTTTATTATGCCTAACTTGATTTGCCATGTTTTTGTTGGAGCCATGCGTCATCGGAATATACAACAACCTACGTTGTTTGTTACAAAGTTAATCGTAGATCGTGCGTAAAAGAAGCTGATTCATACTATATGTTATTCACTGTGCACCACAGTGCCCATATTTAACATATCATAGTAAAAAGTAAAATGTAAAAATCATAAGCTCAATATCTCAGTCCTAGCTCCCGTAACAACTCTGGAGTTACTTGCATATTGCAGCTGCTGTTGTTTTGGAATTGGGCGGTATCGTAAATGGTGCAACGGGGGTGGGGGGATTTAGTGCACATCCGAAGGAGGCGATATCTAGTGAAATATTCGCATAATGATGTCACCGAAAAATGTTACAAATTCTTGGGAAACTTTATAATCATAGCCTTGTCTTGTCTGGCTCGGTCCTGCTCTGCTGTGCTCTGATGTCGTTGTCCTTAGGTGGAAACTGAAGCTGAGACTTGAGAGCGCCGTGGCTTTGGCAACCTTTAAAATATTTGTGCAATTTATATACGAAGTACACTGTCATACAAACACATGAGATTGCTTAAATATGCTTATACACTTTACAGCGTTCATATATGCTTAATAAAGTGATTACAAAGAAGACACACACGCCGTTTCCACACGGCAGCCTATAGAATACTCCCACAGCCAGTCCTTGCTTGTCGTATGAGGCGACTAAATTGACACGGGGATGTGATTGCTCGGTGCCTGTAGGTGTCGAAAATATTCTGAATGCCATTAACCTGGCAATGGCCTCATCGATTCCGTCCCTGGGAAATTAAAGCAACTCGACCTCCGTTAGTGGCATGGTATCCCCTGGATAGGCGCACCTGTGATGCGCCTAGCTAACACGAGAAGGCGACTGTGACTGAGATCAGTAACGTCTTAGGTTATGAACACTGGATTACCCTAAATGATTAGACAACCCCTGGGCTGACGGTTGACAGTATTCTAGCTTCTCGGTAAGATGAGTGAAATCTAGCACGCTCATCGACTCGTCGCCATTTAGTTGGCAGTATAGTTTCAGATGTAATATGCCTGACTAACGCGTATCTGGCTCTGTACACTCGGCCCCATGGGTGTCAACCCTCGCATGGATTCAATGCTTGCAAACACAACCATGATATCATAACGCGAGTGTACAACGACAAAGGACAACGGTTTAGGAATGGGGATCCAACAAAATGAGTATAAATCAACCCCCACAACTGGTGAGATCACCCGTAGGTGAACCAGTAGCCGTCGCTGCAGAGGCGAACACCAATCGGGACCAAACTACGGCAACTCATAGTAGCTCAGCACTGCGGAATCTCAGGCAAGAGATCTCAAAGCTGGTGGAAATGCTAGAAGACGGCAAGCGGCGCTCTATCCATCAGCCGATGCCAGATGCAATCAGCCCTCACAAACCTCGTCGCTGTTTAAGACGACGACCGATGTCAAACGGATGCAGGTCACAGCAGGAACGCCCCAAACAAAAAGAATCAGGGGATTAGTCGACAGTCAGGATATCGTCTCGATTTCACTTTAGACACAGAGTCCCAAAGGAGAGGGGGACAATCGGTCGAGGTTGCTTAAGGAAAATACGTGACCGGATACTATACTAAAGTCATCTCGGCAAAAGGCGAAGCGAGCTACTCGGAGATACTGAGGAGAGTAAAAGCGGACGAGAAGCTCAGTGAACTCGGAAAAGCGGTAGCAAAAATAAGGAGGACTCAAATAGGAGAGCTGCGTCTACAGCTCAATAATTCAGAAGAACAAACAACAGCATTTAGGAGCCTGGGGGGCGAAACGCTAGGCGAAAATGTAGAAGTTCGGACGTTGTGCCATCGTATTAAGTGCAAAGACCTGGACGAGATTACGAGCACAGAGGACATTAGCAAGGCGCTGAGAAGTCAGATGCAACTACTGGACGTATCCCCAGAAAATATTAACCTGCGGAAGGCGAATGGCCAAACCCCAACGGCCACGATTAGGCTACCAGAGGAAAGCTTGAAAAAACCGCCATCAGTAGGTACACTGAAAGTGGGGTGGCTAGCTCAAGGTTCCGCGGACGTATAAACATCACCAGATGTATAAGATGCCTGGAGTTTGGCCACCTTGCGAGACAGTGCTAAAACGAACATTGCTGGCAGTGGAATATACCGAGTGTTCAGGAGCTCTGTAACAAGAAGATGGTTATATATACATATACTTGTATTTTCCGACGCAGTATTGCCCTAATGCGCTTTAGCTACTGCCGGTAAAAAGTTCAGCACGCATCTATGCAACCGCGCGCTCTCTCATCTGACCCCTACCCACCCACTTTATCAATTATTCATTTAACAAAGTAATAATAAAACACAAGTAATGCCTTTATATATTAAACAATTTGGCGCCGTCGTCTAATTTAAATGAAAAATGTTGAAAATGCAACTGGTTCCGACTTTGCTTGTGTAATTCACTCCAACCTTGAAAATATAAATTAACCGCTGCATAAACACACGACGCGTCTATGTATTCAACATACTCCTGAATTTGAGAGTACCAAATCTGTCTTTCGTCTTTTTCATGTGCTCCAATCATAAACCTTGTACTCAGTGTGGGGTCTGCCAAAACTAGCATATGACCGAATTGTCAAACATTATTGTTATTCTTCCTGTGAATTAATAAGAAATTAATTAAACAAAGCAACTTAGTAGTTGCAGCTGGACTCAAGAGCCAGCGACCTCCGCTAGTCGGTCCGACACTCAGAGACCTAAGGCAGATAAGTTCGTGACAGCGCAATTGCGAAGCTCTATTAAATGGCTGCGTAGTATGTTGTTTCTTTTATACAAAGCTTGACCCACGGTTTTGTCTTCTTGCCCGTCTAATTTTCCAAAATAGCGTCTGACTCCTTACTTTCGACACAAAAAGGGAGCTTCAGTAAAAATTTCAGCTTTATATCGTTGACGGCTTGGGCGTTCGTCACCCTTCAGTCGGTCAGGATAAACACATTTATATAAATCATCATCAACCATCCAATCATCAGTCTTCAAGGTTATTAGAACAAGAACTACAAATTAAGAATAGTTATTTTTGTTTGTCAAGTTGTTTACAAATTTTCGACTTTGGTTGCACGCGAAACAGTACATATGTACACACATATATACAGACATGGCTTTAAAATTTTAATTCCGACCTATTTGTTGAATAAGGGCTGAATGATTAAGTATGTAGATAAAATATCTAAAAAATTTTAGAAACTTCTTAAATTATAAAAAATAAACTACATACTTCAAACTACTAAACGTCGTAGACTTAGTTCCCTTGTATATATTTGGATTACGGCTTTGCAGGTATTTGAGATTAGGGAAGTCCGTAAATGTTGAGATTTGTGAAAATATCTTGGAAAAAGAAATATTTTGGCATACAAAACTAATTTTCGACCGATTCTTCCTAAAATAAATATAATATAGTAATCCGATCTTAAAAAGATTTAGCATTTTTGTAAGAAGAACAATGAATCTAATAAATGTCGAGTTTTGTATGGATATCTTAATTATCATTTTCTAAGTAAGACAATTTTCCTTTATTGTATAAAGAGTTGCTCCTATTTTCAACATTGTCGTATTTTCATTTAATGCCGATTTTTTTAAATTTAGTGTAGTTTTTTTTAAGTGTATGTATAGTGTTGCTTGGATCATTGCAAAGTTTTATTGCCAGCTAATTGCAAGAAATATATTATGTCTGATCAACTGCGTCAAGATGTAAATGCCAGAAAAGTAGAAAACCCATGTGAAGTAAATCTGAAATTGGCCATAAAATAACATAAATATATTTGTATATGATATGAATGAGATGTGTATATGTTAAATGAATGGTGGAATTGAATTATTGAACCCAAAGCCGATAGACAACATATGTCCGTTGCCGTGAACTTTGTGTCAGAGCATAAAAAAGAACTGTGCGTGGGCACGCAACGGAAATGGGCTGGCAAATTTTGAAAATAAACACATCAAAATTTGTACTAAAGCCAAAATATAAAACAACAAATTTTTAACGCTTCAGTTGCATGGAATGGGAAAAGAAGCTTGCGGCCCATATTTACAATGCAAATGGTGCGACTTCATAGTAAACAGACTGGGGTGAAAAATAATATAAATGGCTTGGCAGCAGAAACGGCAGATACAGATACAAATACAGACACCCGAGCCAAAAATATAGCCTAAAGCAGCATAGCAAACTCTATGTGTACGTATGTGTCATATATTTGTCTTTATAAGAGTTTTTATTGTAAATTTTTTGCGTGTTGTCCGCAGCTTGCATATTTTGCAGTTATCTTTTGTTTTATAATATATATATTCAACTGCTCACTAGACTTCCAGTTAAAATAAAGCTAAAGCGTTAACGTGTGATACTACACTGTTAAAAGATACCCTGTAACAAGCGTGCAGCTGTTTTAAATATATTCCATATCTCTGAGTAAGTGCGTTATTTTAATTTGTAAGGAATGGGAATTCCGGGTATCTTAAGCAACCAGGGCTAAAAATCGTTAATAATAATTTAATAATTATTAATTATAATTATAATATTTAATAATAATAATTCAATTGAAGCGAGAGTTTTTACTTCTCTTTTGATGCCTAAGCAGATAAATTAATGAATTGTTTATAATGATTAAGAAAATATATATGCAAAGAGCTACGTTTTTTTTTGCTCAATTGCTACATGCCTTTTTTACTCATTTTCAATGCGCATAGAGTATAAACGGAGAGGTAAAGATATGCCCGCGAAATTATATAAATTGAAAATTGTTTGTTTTGTAGTTTGTTGGCACCAGCCAGAGATAAACATTTACAGCCAAGCAGCCAGGGGGCTTATTTAGGAGCAACACACAGGAATAGACCACACTGCATAAATCAGCAGATAGAACTAGCACCAATTGCTATGGGTCTTATTTGCATTGCAATGTGCATCTCAAATAAATATTGGACAGGCCACAGCCTTGTTATTTGTTTTTTCTATTATATGAGAATTTCGCGCGAATTTCTTTAGCTTCAGTTCCAATATTTTTCTTTAATTACGAAAACTTTTTAGTTGCTAAGCCCTTATTTTCTTTACAACTTAAATTTTTCTTATATTTTGACAATATACATAATTAAACAAGGATAGAATGAAAAATGTTGCTTAAACATTTTTTTTACTTCCTAAATTACTACAAATGCTTTAACTATTTAAACGCGCTACAAGCAGCATTTCATTGTTTCTTAAAGTTTTCATTTTACAATTGTTCATACTTAAGAGCAACAGTTGCTTGTGTTGCCCAAAGATAAAAACAGCTGTGTACTGATTTGAATACTCTGCGGGGAAAAAGCAATATAAATTTTTAAAACATCTAAAGTATTGTTGAAATTTAAAAGTTCATCAAAGAGATAATATAAATAATAAAGTCGATGCTTCATTTTGTTATTTGCAGGATATTCATTTATTACGAATACTAATAATTTTTGAAGAATTTTTAATATATATTTGATAAACAATAAATTATTATTTAAATTTAATTTCAATGTTCCATAAAAATTCAAAAATCTTTATTAACCATTAATGTATTTCTAAATACATGAAAATAAAGAGCATTTAAGTTCTGTTGTGATGAAAAAATACATATACCTTGCATACACTTTTATGCTTTAATAAATCTGATGCTTTATACACAAATGTTTTTGCTGGCGTTTACAAAACGAATATACACATGGACCACCACTTGTCAGAGCAGCATATATGTATGCATTAATGTAGGTCGATGTGTGTACGCCCACGCGAACGCCTTCACTTTGGCTCACAAACACATACACGCACAATTATGTGTACATATGTGTACATATGTACACACATATGATTTGGCACTGAGCGCTGAGTCGCTCAATTAATTTTGATTGCAGCCTTGGCAGCTGTTTGCTTAGAAGTTCTATGAAAAAGCTTTTACGTAGGTGTTGCCTTGTTTTTTCCCTAGCATATTTGTATTTTCAAAGAATTTTTTTGAGGCTGAATCAAATTATGCTTAATTTATTACAGTTCGGTGTAAACTTCATTTTTAAATTTATCCAACTTTGTTAAATATGAAGAAAAAACTAAGAGTATTATAGTCGATAGTTCCTGACTTGAAGATACCCTAAGCCCAGCCATTACAAACAACCGAACCTTCTATCGGTGCAGAATGCTTCTCCGATCCTATATATCCTATATATTTCCGTAGCCCCACTATGTGTACATTTAAGAAAGCTTTAGACAATACCTCTGAGAATACGCTTTCTTTTTCAATTAAGGGAATTGGGGAACGTACCGAAAAAGTGATTCTGTACTCTGTCGACGTCTATTTTCATCAATTTCATAGAAAAGGGGCTGATTTGAAACAAGCTCGTACAGCGCAGTCGATTGGGGAAGTCTCTAGCTCTAATACTTTTTGAGAACGACACGATCATATACAAATTCGGAGAGACAGACGGATAGTCGGGTAGACACGCATACTGTGCTGAGAGGCGCTGTTCCGACCCACAAATGGTTTGGCTTAGCCGCCATGGTGGATATACTCTGCGGATTGTAGGCTCTTAAATGCAGCATGAATGGAGATAATAGTTATCAGTTTATTAATAAATAATCAGGTTAACGTATAACATTTAAATGAAAAATAAATATTTTAAAACCAAAAGTTTATTATCACATAATGATGTAAGGTACGCCAACATTATTTAACTATCAATTATAACAAGAGGACAGTCAAGTTGAATTTACATTTTTTAAATCCCAATAAATAGTTTTCAATAAGAGAACATTAAATTATTTTACAGTAGATGTTTGGTTGTATGTATATTGTAAAGCTTGGTGCGAATCTATGCACATATGTATGCACATGACAAGTAAGAGTGATCTAGGCGTGAGTACCCGACTAGAAGATACCCTTAACACAGCTAGCCGGTGCAGATCAACTCGGCTCTTGTTGCTCATCAAGAATAAATAATTTACGGGGCTGGAGAAACCGACTATTTCTTTCATATACATTAAACGATTATACCCTCTGACCCATTTTCAATGGATACGGGGTATACAAATATAACATATATTATTATTTTTGAATCAAATTATAGCAAAAGTTGTTTTCAATTTTTTCATCATAATATTACTGAACTCTTTGATTTTTCATTAAATGCCACCACATAACCGGCCCCCAAAAATATCAGCAAAACAAATATACTTACTAGGCACAGAAACATCAGAGGTATGAAAATGTGTGAGACACAGGTGTGAAAATAAACGAATGTGCCTCCAGATGCCTTGTTTATATTTATTTGTGGTAGTGTATCAAAATATGTTCAATGGCAGCACACTTTAACTTGAACTTGATCAAAATGTTTTGCTAGATAATAAATTAGTTTCTAATAAACATTTGGAATGACAAACTTTCCAAGGCACCATGTGCCTTGCTAGTGAGGGTACCTACCTGGGCCAGCTCTGAAATATTTTCGTTCTTAGCTAAATTGATTGCGGCAGACTCGGCGTTTTTGAATGTCAAGAAAACTTTTAATTGAAATTACTATTTAATTTTGTGTGACCTTCGTGAGGCCCGTCAATTTGGCTGAAATTAAGTGCGAACAAAAAACTTTGCAATAAGCTTAAAGCAAATTAGCGCATTTTATTTTTTGGTAAATGACATCGAAAACATTTTTAAACATATGAAAGACGCAAGAAAAATTCAAAGTCAAAATCATTTATGAAACTACCTGCAAGTGTATTTGATTTGCGCAAATTCATCAAAAATATGCAATAAGTTATAAGCTGCATAAAATATAATACACCTGAAATTGACATCTGAAAGCGCCCACGCACAAATGATATATATATAAACTGGTTTCCAACGAATACAAATGAGCACTCAGCACCCAACATTATTGCTGGCAAATTGCGTTCAATGTATTCGCCCGAAAAACGAAAGGGAAATAGTTTTCGTTTTCTAGCACTAGAAATTGGCCACACTTCTGCTAAAGATTCAATTTGATTTCATATTTTTGTAGTATTTTGAAAATTTGTAATTGTTGTTGTGTTGTCATCGTGACGTCATTAAGAGTTTCCGCTGCTCATATCTAAATTTGTTAGTCTGCTGCCTCCTACATTGGCTTTATTTCTGGCGATTTTGGCAATCGAAAAACAAAAAAATAAAAGCCCGCCGTCTAATGCCGACCGTGGCGTCGGCGTCGCTGTCGCTGTGGACGCTGCTGCTGGCAGTGGCATTAGGCTAACCCAAAAACATTTTCAGCATTTTCGTAAATTATCTCAGGCCTCTTAGGATAAATGGAAAACTGTTTCTGCAACTTGCGTCAGTCGAAAATTATATTTTGCTCGCCAAAGACGCGTATAGCTCATCAAATTCGTTTAAATTTCTATACATAAAATGGCTGTAAGTGTTAAGAAATAAAGAAATGTTAAGAAATAAACTATAAAAAAAAAATCAACACAAAATTGACAATTAAAATTAAAGTTGTGTTGTTAAATAATGTGAAATTAAATTGAAATTGAATTAGTTACAAGCTTATACATACATAGTTATGTATTTTTTGGATATCATGATATCAACAATGTTATTGACTAGCCTAAAAAGAATTTACAATAATATGCGAATCGTTTATGTGTATACTTATATTTATATGCGATTAATACTTTTTAATTGGGTAATATGTTTCCACTTTTCGTTGCAAAAAAATAAATAAAATAATGCATCATTATCTTAAATTATTCAGTTTACTAAGTATAAGAGTATCATGGAACAGGCATGGAATATATGCGTATAGCTGCTTATTAATAATTGGCTTTAAATGCCTCTTTGAAAAAATGCACAAAAAAATTTAATTGTGTGAGCATATTTCGAATTTTAATTGTTTAAATTTCGTTAAAGTCACGTACAGACGAACATAAATGAGCAATAGTTAAAGCGGTATGTCCATGCAATTTGGACAGGGAGATATCCTGTAACCAGATTTCAAGTACCAGAAATTAATTTATAATTTATTAAAATTTTATATAATTATTTAAATTCAACATAGACATTGAATGCTTTACATAAACAAAGTAGTATTCTTGAGTTATAGGATTGTAGTTTTACAATCTGGTATACATACAAAAATAATGCAATTTGTTCTATCAATTTTAATTAATTTTATTATATAAATGCCAGTGCCGGATTCATTTTGTATGATACATATATGGATATTTATTCATATATACCATTTTTGAAATGATTACAGGGTGTTGAATTTCGAGATGGTGGGAATAATGTAGAGTTTTAATTTTATGTAGAATCACATATTATTATAATAACGAAAATATCAATAGCCTTTTTGTTGCTTCAATCGAATAAACAATAAAGGAAAAAAATATTACAGTGCAAAGCACGCCATGTTTGGCGACTTAATTAAAAATTCTTCATTGATTAATTTTTTTAATTGGAAACTAACAATAAATATAGAGGCGACATACCATAGTTATGTATACATATAATTATTTGTTCACAAACATATTCAGAATACGCTGCGCTCACAATTCTGGCATATTTCGGACACTTACCACACCCACACGCGACAGCTGGTCTATCCATAAATCATTCTCGTATATCATTTTTACGTCTCTTCACTTCTTCGTTTTGGTAAATTAAAATAAAAAATCACTTTGTTGACATTCTGGCCCTGGACTGGGGCCCCAAGGCCCCCACCCAAGGCCTGTTACACCTAACAGTCGCATGCCATAAATTATGTGCTGTCAGTCGCTGGATCGAGATTTTGCTCACAGTCCTGCATATCACTCGGCATTGGTACAGTTAAGAATATTATATAATATTGTTTTTTTCTTTTTTTTATTATTTTCCATCTGTATAATATAGGGCTTTTGCCCTTTTCTCTGTGTAATGTACACATTCATAGTGTATTAATGCACTAATTTTAACTAAAACTAGAGAAAATCAATGAGTTTCCGTTTATATCATAAAATTGCAAATTTAATTCGCTCAGAAAAAGTTTTTATATGTATTCAAAAATTTGTTTTGATTCTGCAGTTCTAATTAACCTTAACCTTCTTACTTCTGACCGTTTTAACTGAACTTTTCAAGCTTAGTGATGACATCATTTTATATACTGTACATTTTAAAGTTTTTGTTTATAGTTTACAAACAAGCTGTTGCAGGGCGAGGACGACCCGGGAAATTATTGACCGGCGTCCGCCGTTATATTGGCAACAATCCAAAAAATGACTGTCAAGCGCAAAGTCTATAGTACAAACATTAAATGCAATTTACCCTGAAAGTTCAAGAGCAGCCTAATAAAAGATTTAGAAAAACTTCAAGCTCAGCAAAATCTTGCCTGAAATGCAAATCAAAAATCTTGCGTTCCTGAAACCGGGAAACATGCATTTGAATGCTTATTCACCCAACGTATTGGGGTATGCAAGATATTGTGTTTATTAGCTAATTAAATTTGTTGATAGTAAATTTGAAACGACGACATACACACGTTCTATTTGCGCAAGCCGACGATACAATAGATGGAAAACAATTTTTTACGCCCCCCTGTTAAGTCGTGTGGGCGCCGAATGCACATTTTTATTTCATTTGTTGGTTAATGTTGGGCGGCGGCCACCAATTGGCAGTTTTCCAAATGACAAATTAAAATAATAACAACAACAATAACAAAGTCAGCAACAACAAAACAGAGGATTTTTTGTGGCTATCAACAAAAAAAAGAGTCGTAATAAACGTTTATCTTTATGTTTAAATGAAAATTTTTATTTATTCCCGCGGCAGAAAAAAGGCAAACAGCTGAAAAAACTGAAAGCTCGCCTGCCAGCACAAATTGAGGGTTGTTTAAAGGTCACGGTTGTCCGTATTGCCTACATTAAGACCATGCCAGGAAGGCTGAAGCACAGGGTGTGTCAAGTGCATAAAAAAATGTTGTAACATTTATATTTTCATACAACAGCAAGGGAATATTATCAGATGGAATATAAAAAATGAAGATATATTTTTTAAACTGTAGTAGCAATTAGGAATCAAAGGAGCTTATTTCTAATTTTTAGTGATAGAGATTTAAATTTAGATATTATATAAATAATTATTGAGAACGTAATAATTGTAATAAATGCAAACAAATTCAAATTGCTATATATAATATTGTTAAAATAATCAAATAAAATTTCAACAATTAGAAGACTGTGAAGAAAGCAATCAATAATTACCTTAACTAGATAATAGCATCTTTGATATTTATTTTTTTCTTTGCAGTCAAATTAAAGGAGGGGGTAGTAGCATATTCTTTAATAGGAAAATTAAATTTAAAAGTTTTTAAGTGAAACACCTTCATAGCGATAATTTAAATTATACCTTAATTCTCAGCATATTAGCTCAGAGTATTGCCATTATTGGCATCACTTTTGGGATTATCACCCATGCAAAAAGATATCTCTGGAGAATTTTTAATAGCAATAAAAATACCAGCAACAAAGGAAAATTAACATCAGGTGGGCAACGAAATGAACCAAATAATAATTTCAGATACCATTGCAGAACGACCACAGTTGCGCCAACAGTACGGACAATAAGTGCTGTTTATTTAATTTTTGTTTTTATACCCTGAACCCATTGAAAATGGGTAAAAAGGGTATAATGTATTTGTGCAAATGTACGTAACAGGCAGAAGGAATCATCTCCGACCCCATAGAGTATATTTATTCTTGATCAGCATCAATATCCGAAACGATCTAGTCATGTCTGTCCGTCCGTCCGTCCGTATGTACAAACGCAAGGATCTCAGAACCTTTAAGAACTAAAGACTTGAAATTGTAGCTGTAGGTGCTCCTAGTGCCCGCACAGTGCGAGTTTGTTTCCGATAATCGATAACTTTCCCCACCTACAAGTAATCGATAAAAATCGATATCCAAATCCAGCTTTTTGAGCAATTTTAGTAGATAGTATAGTATATATACATATATCAAGTATCTTTAATTGTATAGCTATCACAACCTCTCCGCTACTACCTCATAGCTATACATCAAGTAAATAAACCACTTTATATTGCCCACCAATATAAACTACAATTTAAGTGCAATTGACTTCTTGAGAATATACAAATATTCTATAACACAATAAGATCTGCTGTAGAAAATTTCATCAAGATCGCTTAAGAAGCACAAAAGTTTTTAAAAAAGCATGTTTTGGCTGTGCTTGCGACAGCTGGCGCAAATTGCAAGATTTTCTGTATACATGCACACACACAAATTCATGCGCGTCTTCTTTGAATTATATTAGCAGCATTACAATTTCGATTTTATTGTTTTCTGTGCTGCTATTTTAATTAGTTTTTTCTCTTCGAGACTTAATTGATGGTGTGGCTGTTGAGTAGAGGCGGCGGCAAGTAGTGTGGTCTGTTGCGAGTTCGATCTCTACCGAGGGCACTATTTTTTAAAAAAGAATTTTTAATACTGCTAAAGCAAACAAGAACGTAACGCGAGCTGCATTTGGTGTTGGTAGAAGAGGGTCAGGGTATCTCCTAGTCGGGAACTCCCGACTAGAGCCTCTTATTGCTTACATATATATTCAATTAAAAATTAAAAGCAAAAAGGGCAAGCTACACCCCCAGTGGGAGCATTGGACATTGGTATTCGATCCGTGAAATTAAAATCGAAGCCATTGTGAATGAATATTGATGTTCAGTTCCTTAAAGTGCCTTCGCCTCATTGGATGCCGTTCAGGTGTGCCTCTGTTCGAGTTAAAATATCGAAAACAAACTTCAAATAAGAAAAAAAATATATGTGTATAAAATAATAATATTTAATGGGCATATAACCGTCGAAATATTAAGTGCAGGTAATACATAACACAAAATAGCAACAAAATTATGCAATCAATATTATTTCAGTTAAAAATACATATATATATGTACATATATATTAAGTACAGGCCCATATAAGATCTCTTGTGACATTTTGCGGTAAATATGGCTTTTGTCAGCGGGGCTCGCCGAAAATTATTTTATTTGCACATATTTCCGCGAGTCAAATGACGGCTTTCATTATATGTATAAACAAAGGCTACAACTCAAAATACGAAGCAAAATAAATTAACGCAAATTTGCAAAATATTTATGAATCCGGCTCGCATGGGATTTAAATTAAAATGTATCTATATCGTACAATAATTCAGTTGTTGCGCATACGACACGCTATTGCGAAAGCTAAATAGAATTATTACAAAAGCCGTAATGTTTTATTTTCTATTCAACTTGGTCTATAAGTCTTTATATTTTTCATGACATAGTTTAATATGATATGATCAAATAAAAAAATGTATATAGAAATTTGAATATTAATTCAGATTTTTCAAGAAATCTATATGCGTTTCACCAAAACTAAAACTAAAACGAATTAACCCAAAATCGGACGAAGCATTGTCTGACATTCGCTTAATTAAATTTTAGTTAAACTGTTAGTGGCTTTCACTGCCAGCCTAAACTATCACATAAAGTGCGGCGGCTGTCGGCTCCAGGGACCGCGGTTTTATTTAAGCCTTTCACATGCCCCGCCTTTTAAATTGAACTTAATGAATGGAAAAATAAATGTAGTTTTATTCGTTTTCATTTTTGTTTTTGCTTCTTTGTTGTGGGCACTTGGAATTTGGTGCCGGGCTTAAAAGTAATTCACCCGAGGCCTAATGTCTAGCCCGAAGCCTGAGGACCACCAGTTACTCGGAAGCTATCCATATTTGCGTTTAGCTATGGCCCTTTTACCAAGTAAAAAAAAATAGACCAAAGTCTATTCTGTGGCCGAATGCGCGCAATATAAAATATAAAATATACGCTTGTTTATTTTTCAGGCAGGTTTTCTGTAGGGATCGCGCAAGCCTATATATTTAGCAAATTGTGTACAATTTCAGCAAATTTATTTGTTTGGCATTCGGCTTATGATGTCGTTTAACTCTGTTGTAGCCACGCAATAAGGAACAGGAACAGGAGGTGCTCAATTGGATCTTTGCAGTGATCGGCGAGAAGGTCCCCAGTGGCCAGTACGAGGATATCCTTAAGGATGGCATCTGGCTGTGCAAGCTGGCCAATAAACTGGCCCCTGGATCCGTGAAGAAGATTCAGGAGCGCGGCACCAACTTCCAGCTGATGGAGAACATTCAGCGTTTCCAGGCGGCTGTCAAGAAGTACGGTGTGCCAGAGGAAGAGATATTCCAAACTGCGGATCTTTTCGAACGTCGCAATATTCCACAAGTCACCCTTTCGCTGTATGCACTTGGTCGCATTGTAAGTGCCTGACTTTGGGTTTAAAGATTATCAATTTTATATTTACATTGACTAAATTTATGATAGACACAAAAGCATCCCGAATTCACTGGCCCCACCCTGGGCCCCAAAATGGCCGAAAAGAACGAGCGCACCTTCACCGAAGATCAGCTGCGTGCTCATGAGGGTGAGCTAAATCTGCAGATGGGCTTCAACAAGGGCGCCTCCCAGGCGGGCCATGGTGGCTTCAGTAACACGCGCCACATGTAAGACGGTAAAACCCCCAGGTATACACGCATACACACAGTTCTCACAGCTACACCAACAATAATTTAGTTAAAACAATGTTTCTATCTATAATTTCTTGCTGTTTTTTATAATTAAAGCCCTGCAATTAGCAGCGCGCCACTCTTAAAGTAATTTATATATTATGAAATAAATAAATAAATTAATTTTAATATAATCATCATGTTTTTATTTTTCACTAAAAGCGGTTTCCTGCATTTCAAATTAGATTAGCATTATTTTCGCTGTTAATTAGGAAAAACACGCAGCTGCCGAAGATTTAAGTGGTTATATGCCCCCCATCAGACCTTTCGCACACCAGCCAAATAAAATCATACCCCGACACACGCACACATATAGCGTAGTACACTCTTATTTCATTGTTTTCGCCTTGCCTGCTCGTTGCCCACCTGAGATTAAACAAATTACAATTTTGACGCCTGTTCTGACCGCGATAAGCATGAGAAATGTCATGGCCATTTCTATCTCAGACAAACTTGTATACACCACGCGAAACTTGTGAAAGTGTACAAGGTACTCAAAATAAATAAAACAAAAAAATATATACGATAAAAATTAAAATTAATTACGAAATAGCTTAAAATTGTTATGAGCTGAGCTTCTTCTTCCAACTAAAATCGCTGAAACACGTATCTTTAGCCTCAACCCATTAAAAATGGGTAAAATGCTTTTGTGCACATGTATGTAACAGGCAGAAAAAAGCATCTCCGACCCCATAAAGTATATATATTCTTGATTTGCATCAACAGCCGAGTCGATCTAGCCATGTCCGGCTGTCTGTCCGTCTGCCCGTATGTATGATCAGAACTTATGAGCTTTAGACTTGAAATTTTACCTGAAGATCCTCCTAGTGCCCGCGGAGATCGAGTTTGTTTCCGATATTCGATAACTTGCCCCGTTTCCAAGTAATCGATAAAAATCGATATCGAAATCCTGTTTTTAAGCAATTTTGGTAAATAATAAGAGCTAGAGTCACCAAACTTGATATGTAGCTTCTAGAATAGTCTATATATATCAAGTATCTTTCATTTTATACCTATCGCCACCTCCCCGCTCCCACTAGAAAGCTATAAATCAGGTTAATTATCCAACTTTTATTGCCCATCAATTTAATTTGAGTTTTTGAGAATACACAAATATTCTATATTCTATTCTACAATAAGATGTCCTGTCAAAAATTTCATTAAGATCGGTTAAGAAACACAAAGGTTATGTGTGCACGCGTTAGCAGCAGCAAGCGCAAATTCCAAGAATTTCTGTGTTCATGTACACACACATTTATGCTCGTCTGCTTTGATTATATTGTTTTCGGTGCTGCTATTTTAATTGTTTTTTTTTCTCATAAAGACTCGTTTAATGGTGTGGATGTTGTGTATAGGCGGCGGCAGGTAGTGCATTTTACTGCGAGTTCGAGACCTATCAAAAAAATTTTTTTTTGGCTGGTGTGGCTGTTGAGTAGAAGCGTCGGCAAGTAGCGTGATTAGTTGCGAGTTTGAACCCCAACAAGAAAAATTTTTTTTAAATTTATTTTTATTACTACTAAAGCAAACGAGCGCATAGCCCGATCTGCATTTGGTATTGGGAGAAGAGGGTTCAGGGTATCCTCTAGTCGGGAGCTCCCGACTCCCAGACTAGCTTTGAAAATAAGTTTGACCAAATCGGACAAAACTTAAACCTTTACTTAAAAATCTTTGGATAGTACATTCCACCGAAGAAGCTTTTATTTTACAAAAACACGTCACAAATGATTTTTCTTATAGATCCTTGGAATTTGAGCGCGAAACGTCAACCTCCAAAACTTTGACCCCCATTTCCACCAAGGAGAATGCATTTTTCGAAAAGTGTGAAACACCCCTCAAATAAATTTGAAGAAAGGTATTTGAAAATGGGTTTGAGGCCGAGCGGATGGTAAACGAAAAGTTTCATACAAACGTTTCTCGCGATTTTTCCACACACCTTCATCACACAATGATAAATATGTGAATTTCAGGTTCCTAGCTCTTACGTGGGCTGTGCATTGATCACCAATCAGTCAGTCAGTCAGTAAGGAAAAATATTTATACTGTGGTGGGGTGATAAATTTTATTTTCGCAAATTCAAATAATCAATGCCATTGGCATGAACAGCTGATCGCAATTAATTCCGCTGGGCAGCATTGCACCATAACAGCTTTGCAAATACAGAGATCAGCTTAGGTTAATAACATAACCAGAGTGACCATGACCTATGTTAACAATGACGCCGTTGCGAATGAAAATATCGGGTCTTGGAGGTGTGCTTCCTTCCTGCTTTCAATGTCGGCGTGGCGTCTTTCTTTCCATTTCTTATCGCCAACGAGTGCAGTCGCATTAAATTGAAGTACCAATTATAAAAGTTCAGTTTTACACGTGGGCTAAATAAACCACATGCATCAACATCCAAGCTCGTAGTCGATGTCCCTGAAAAAAAGAGTAATTATAGACTTCATGCGCTCTCGGGCGCTCGACTATAAGAGTGCACTAGACTAAAGAACATTTTTCAGTATTCGGACATAACCAATATCCACTAAGGGATCAGACTTAGAGTCGAGGTGTGCGTGTCCTGAAGCCGTAGGAAGGTGCAGGCCTAATTACGGCGCTGCGTTGATGCGTGCCAAAAAGAAAACAAAAAGGAGACAAATTACTCAATTCCTTGCCGGAGCCAAAGCCAAAGCAACCAATAAGCGACAAGCTGCCGTAGACTGGTAGCAGGGTTTTTCGGTTTCATCTGATTGTCTACAAATAAGCATCAAACCTCGCCTCGTTTGCTCAGACAGACCAACGTGACCTCGTGCTTGACCCATATATTCTCGAACCTTCGTTAGCGCAGATCTGGTGGACAGCGAACCGGTGCGCACAATCACCCGGATTTACAGCATTAACTATATTTGTTAAACGGCATATTGGCCGTAGGTATAATCGAAGGGCATAAGTATATATAACATCCAAATTGCATCTCTTTCCTTTTTATATCACTGATATTGTCTTTCGATCCTGATCTAGCGCGTATATGTCGCTGACTATTCTTCGAAAATAATATATTTCTACGTTCACATAATTCAACTAAGATTCCACAGCACATCATCGTCGTCAACAGGCCTGCTGACATCGTTGGATTTTACCAAAGAGTGAGTACTGTGTGAACAAATAAAAAGGTTATAAGCCAATCAAATATTATCAAAGGTATACCCTATGTAAATTATACATATTATTTGAATCGCGGTTATAGTCAGCGGGTGTACCCCTAGTCAGCTTTCGTAATTGCAGATGATTTTTGGTTGGATCATTCAGACCAACATTAATTTAAAGTAACGTTAGTTTTGCAGTGCAATCCCGCTCATGTATGCTTTTGCCCAGATTATGTTTAGTTTTATATCTCACCGTTATTCTTTTAACGTTATGTATATTGAAGCACGACAATGAATTTAAATTCTCTTTGAATACAATTATATGATAAAATGAAATTTTAACTTTCTTTGGGCACCTTAAGTTAATAACATCGCATATCAAGGGTAGTTGCAATGACAATTGCCGATGCAGCTACAGGTAGGGTGGGTGAAGACCGAGGAGCGCCAACATCTTAGTTCCTCGGCTCTATAGGATATTTTCTTCTTGCAGATCGTAGGCGCTCGTTATATATCGTGGTACCCCCCCCCCCCCCCCCCCCTTATACCTTAACTCTGTCTACCTTTTTTTTTCTAATTATATCTAACGCATCGAGTGTATTAGGGGGCAAAAGAACCCACGCCACTTCCCCTGAGCACGGTCGGAACCCGTAGACGGAGTACGCTCCCAATACACCACACGAGTGATAGGCGAAATTCGCCCAGCGTAGCAGTCGTGTTCGTTACATAATAAGAAAAATGGCGCCCAACGTGGGGCTTTCTTCTCTCGAGACCCGAAATTGGCCCACAAGTAACTTAGGAGAGAGCCGATAGCATTGTTCGTAACATGACTTGTCACGACCAAATGTGGACAATCCTATTTTAAACCTAGATATCTTCCATCCTCCTTCCTATCCTTACCACAATATACCATTCAAAAAAAAAAAAAAAAATATTTTGTTTTCTGTGCAGACATTTAGTTTCGCTAGGAATTGCGGGTATTCTGACGTTTTTGTTGGAGCCAGACCAAGAATTAAATCGTCGTGCGAAATATTTAGTGGATCCGTTATATTGTTCCACTATAAATCTTATTTTGCTATCGCCACTTTTGATTCACTTAGGACCTTTTGATCTGATGTCGAGTCGGTTCTCTACCAGGTGATAGGAAGTTGGTAAGGCAAAATAGCTTCCAATCTGTTCTAGTGGAATTGAGAATTGTTCGGGTTGGATTATTTCGACTCGTCCCTCTTCAACTTAGATCAGATAACTCAAAAATGATTAAGTAAAATAGTTGGTTTGCTTTTCGTAAGGAGAAATATAAAAATATAGATTTAGAAATTGCGATGTATTTACCTAAGGGTAAGTCCCATGTTATCATATGTCATGTTATAATATTGTTATATTAATACCGAATCGTTTTTAGCCTTTCGTTTCTACCGCAAAACTGTTTCCAATATCGTAATTATCGCTCATTATTGCCTTTCGCAACCTATTACCGTATATATCTTAAAATTTAAATCCTTTTTGGAGAAATTTGTATTTGACTCCTCGACCAATAATAATCGATTTATTGATGATGGCTGTCGTACGCAGCCAGGAAAATTTAGCTCTCAACGAGACACCTGCAGTGTGTACCCTTTGCAACGAATCATCGCTTGGGGATGCAGATATTGTAGAAACTCCTTGTACTCACAAATTTCATCGTATTTGCCTATATCAATGGTTAAGGAGCCACGAATCATGTCCCACTTGTAAACGAGCTTGTAGCCGAGAATTATTCGAAGTTAGCAGTGACTTAAATGCATTAGCTTCACAAAGACCTACTAACACGGGGGCAGTTCCTCGATCCCGAACTATTACCCGAAGTAACGCTCGCAATACTCCTAAGGCCGCCAGAGGTCGTCCTACTGGACCGACCACTTCAAGGGATCAAGCGGGATCGCGAAATTCTAACACCCAACCTTCTAGGGAATCGCTTGGCATGTCGGAACAGCAGGTGCAGTTGCTTATTTCTAAGACACTGGAAGCCCATAAAGCTGAAATGGCGTCCTATTTGTCTGAAGAATTAAATGCCGCAGTTAGAAATTTAAACCTGTATCAAGAGCCACGTGAGGGACCCCAACTAGAATGGGAAAATGATTTTCCACGTGATTTACCGCGATCAAATAATGCTTCGAGATTACCGAACGCTAGTGTCCAGTCTGATGAGAGACGTCAACACGCAGTCCATAGGCCCGACAAAATATCGAGTGTCATATCCAATTGGCAAGTCAGATTTTCAGGCTTGGCTAATGATATCCCAGTCGATGATTTTATATATCGCATAAATTGCTTGACTTCACAATGTTTAGATGGTAATTTTAGATTATTATATCACTTTGCTAATTTGTTGTTTACCGGACCAGCTTTGACATTTTTTTGGAGATACCACCGAACGGCTGACCGCGCAGGCTGGTTTAATCTGTGCACATGCTTGCAAGAAAGATATAAAGACCACAGATCAGACGAAGACATAAAAGACATGGTTAGAAGACGCAAACAACGGGGATCCGAAAGTTTTGATGAATTTTTAGATGCGATTCTTGCATTGACAGACGCGTTACGGGAACCAATGTCAGACGTTGAGTTAGTAACCAATGTCAAACGAAACCTAACACCAGGATTAAGACACGAACTACTTCATGTAAATACTCCAAATCTTGCGACATTGCGCAAAGAATGTCACAAGCATGAATCATTCTATTCGAATTACCTTTCCAAGGCAATTTCTCGACCAACTAAACCACAACGGGTAGTCAACGAGGTAGTCCATGACGACACGACAATGACGGACTTGACACAGAATCCGGTGGAAACTGGGGACATAAATGCTATACATTCACCGGGAAATTTGATATGCTGGAACTGCGAGGAAAAGGGACATAGATATCAAGAATGTTTAAAAGCTCGTCGTGTATTTTGTTACGGCTGTGGTGCCGTTAACATTTACAAGCCTACTTGTCCAAAGTGTACTCCGGTTTCGGAAAACTCTCCGGAGGACTTTCGTCGTCTATTAAACGCGAATGTCCGTCATCAATAGCCTCGGATCCAGACATAAATAAAGACACTATTAAACCTGATTCTACCTTCACACCAAACTCATCAAAATCGTACCAGACCAAACTTAAGCCCTACCACGTCCGTTTACACGAATACTTGGACCGTAGAGCAGCTATTTTCGCTTCAGAACCCAAAGTCAATTTTAGGCCTCGTTCGTCAGAGAGACTAAGAGATCTATGGACTCAGCGACGCACACTTAATAAGTACCGTATTTCAGCAGTTGGTCATAAATCAAACGATGTACGGCCGTTCACGACCTTGGAAATATTCAGTCAGCAATATCTAGCCTTGTTAGATAGCGGGGCTACGAAAAGCGTGATTGGAGGGAGCTTAGCGAAAAGAATTTTCGATACTAAAATAAACTTTTACAAAATGAAAGGCGACGTAAGAACCGCAGATGGACAAAAGCAACATGTTATAGGTTCAATTTCGATTCCTATCGTGTATAACTCCATTGCAAATGAGTTCGAATTTTTAATTGTCCCGTCTATCAAGGAAAATGTTCTCTGTGGAATAGATTTCTGGAGAACATTTGGCATTTCGATACATCATTCGAGTACACTGAATTCAGTGGAGTTCGAAAAAAGTGATTCGAATCAGTTGTCGTTAACACTAGCCCAAAAGAAACGCTTACAATCAGTAATCGCCTCTTTCCCTTCGTTTGAAAGTGATGGTCTAGGAAAAACTACTCTGGTAGAGCATACCATCGATACTGGGGATTCTAAGCCCATAAAACAGAGGTTTTATCCGTTATCACCAGCAAGGGAAAAATTGTTGTGCGAAGAAGTGGATCGGATGATCGAACTTGGCGTCATTGAAGAAGCTCCAAATTCCGCATGGTCATCTCCTGCTATACTGATTGTCAAGCCGGGAAAAGTCCGATTTTGCTTAGACTGCCGCAGGGTAAATGAAGTGACCAGTAAGGATGCATATCCGATACCAAATTTAGATGGTTTGATAAGTAGACTTCCCCCTGTATATTGTGTGTCGAAAATCGATTTAAAAGATGCCTTTTGGCAAATATGCTTGGATGAATCATCGCGGGCAAAAACAGCATTCACCATTCCGAACAGGCCGTTATATCAGTTTATTCGAATGCCTTTCGGATTGTGTAATGCGCCGCAGACAATGAGCCGACTGATGGACCAAGTTATTCCCTACGACATGAAAGGCCATGTTATGGTTTACCTGGACGATTTACTTGTATTATCGCAAAGTTTTGATGAACATTTAGTTCATTTGGCTGAAATTGCCGCGCGATTGCGTAAGGCAGGATTGACAATTAATATCCGTAAAAGTAATTTTTGTCTAACAAAAGTCGAATATCTTGGTTATATCGTAGGTGAAGGCACCCTGCAACCTAATCCGGCCAAGGTTCAAGCAGTTGCAGATTTTCCAGTACCGTCAACAAAAAGACAGCTGAGACGATTCCTAGGAATGACCGGTTGGTATCAACGGTTTATCCCTCAGTACTCGTCGATTATCTTCCACCTTACAGAATTGCTAAAGGGCACGTCATTTCGTTGGAATGATAATGCTCAACTTTCATTTGAAGAAATCAAAAGGAAATTATCCTCAGCACCGTTTTTGATAAACGCAAACTATGAAAAGCCGTTTATAGTCCAATGCGACGCTTCCATGCATGGTGTAGGCGGGGTATTAGCCCAATGTGATGAGTCAGGAATCGAGCGACCCATCGCGTACATGTCAAAAAAACTAAATAAAGCGCAGCGCAATTATTCCGTTACGGAACTCGAATGTCTTGCTGTTGTATTGGCTGTACAAAAATTTCGCATGTACATCGAAGGACACGATTTTAAAGTCGTAACTGATCATGCAAGTTTACGTTGGTTAATGAACCAAAAAGATCTAAGTGGTAGACTAGCTAGATGGTCATTCAAATTGCAAGGATATAGTTTTGCTATCGAGCACCGCAAGGGTAGTGAGAACGTGGTCGCAGACACGCTTTCCCGTGCCTTTGAGCCAGCAGACGAAGTAGCTGCGGTAGACCTTGAAGTATACCCTGAAATCGACCTGACTTCGGAAGCTTTTCAGTCCAGCGAATACTGTCGGTTAAAAGACAATATTATTCGTTCTAAATTGCCAGATTTTCGAGTTGTGGATGGTTATATATATTATCGAAATGAATTCTCAGCTAGTAGCTTAGACGAGGATATGAGGAGTTGGAAATTATTTGTGCCGTCGGAACTACGTTTGAATGTTATAAAAGCAGCACATGATCAACCAACATCCGCTCATTGTGGAATGGCCAAATGTTTAGAATGTATTCGAAGACATTTTTACTGGCCGAATATGGTGGTCGATGTACGCGAGTACATACGTCATTGCGAGCTCTGCCAAACTTCAAAAGTTCCTAATCGATGCCTCAAGCCACCCATGGGAAATCAAGTAGTCAGCGAAAGGCCTTTCCAAAGGCTATACGTCGACTTCATTGGTCCGTACCCACCATCAAAAAAACGAAACATTGGTATGTTCGTCATTCTTGATCACTACTCAAAGTTTACATTCCTTAAACCCATAAAAAGGCTCAATGCAAAAGTAGTGGTAGATATACTGAAAGAAGATATTTTTGACTGTTTTGGAGTACCCGAGATCATAGTGAGTGACAACGGCACTCAATTTAAAAGCCTGGAATTCTCCTCACTCTTGTCGAAGTACGGCATACAGCATATGTGTACCGGTGTATACTCGCCACAAGCAAACGCGGTTGAAAGGGTTAATCGTTCGATTAATGCTGCGTTACGAGCATATATTCGGTCAGACCAAAGCCAATGGGATGTATACATTAGTAGTATAAACAGTTCGTTACGAAACACAATACATCAGTCTATTGGATTTTCTCCATATTTCGTTGTGTTTGGGCAAAATATGATTAGGCATGGCAATGATTACAAGCTTCTCAAAAGCCTGAATATGCTAAATGAAGGGCAAATAAAACTCGATCGAGTCGACGAATTTCCCGTAATACGTTCTAAAATCATAAAATACATGGACAAAGCATATCAAAATAACTCGCGGACATATAATTTACGCACGCGCCCGTGTTCTTTTGAAGTCGGTCAACTAGTAATAAAACGAAACTTCGTTTTAAGCAATTCGGCTAAGCACTTCAACGCAAAACTGGCACCAGTTGGAACAAAAGCACGTATCAAACGAAAGATTGGCAATTGTATATATCTGTTAGAAGATCTCAGGGGAAAAGAACTTGGTCATTACCATGCTAAAGACATTTGGGAATGTAAGTAATCACCCCTTTTTCAGCTTTTATCTCAGTATTAGTCAATCCTTTCGATTAAACCTGCGTTGTGGTGGGGTGATAAATTTTATTTTCGCAAATTCAAATAATCAATGCCATTGGCATGAACAGCTGATCGCAATTAATTCCGCTGGGCAGCATTGCACCATAACAGCTTTGCAAATACAGAGATCAGCTTAGGTTAATAACATAACCAGAGTGACCATGACCTATGTTAACAATGACGCCGTTGCGAATGAAAATATCGGGTCTTGGAGGTGTGCTTCCTTCCTGCTTTCAATGTCGGCGTGGCGTCTTTCTTTCCATTTCTTATCGCCAACGAGTGCAGTCGCATTAAATTGAAGTACCAATTATAAAAGTTCAGTTTTACACGTGGGCTAAATAAACCACATGCATCAACATCCAAGCTCGTAGTCGATGTCCCTGGAAAAAAAGAGTAATTATAGACTTCATGCGCTCTCGGGCGCTCGACTATAAGAGTGGACTAGACTAAAGAACATTTTTCAGTATTCGGACATAACCAATATCCACTAAGGGATCAGACTTAGAGTCGAGGTGTGCGTGTCCTGAAGCCGCAGGAAGGTGCAGGCCTAATTACGGCGCTGCGTTGATGCGTGCAAAAAAAACAAAAAGGAGACAAATTACTCAATACGCGCAGTCCTTGCCGGAGCCAAAGCCAAAGCAACCAATAAGCGACAAGCTGCCGTAGACTGGTAGCAGGAGTTCGGTTTCATCTGATTGTCTACAAATAAGCATCAAACCTCGCCTCGTTTGCTCAGACAGACCAACGTGACCACGTGCTTGACCCATATATTCTCGAACCTTCGTTAGCGCAGATCTGGTGGACAGCGAACCAGTGCGCACAATCACCCGGATTTACAGCATTAACTATATTTGTTAAACGGCATATTGGCCGTAGGTATAATCGAAGGGCATAAGTATATATAACATCCAAATTGCATCTCTTTCCTTTTTATATCACTGATATTGTCTTTCGATCCTGATCTAGCGCGTATATGTCGCTGACTATTCTTCGAAAATAATATATTTCTACGTTCACATAATTCAACTAAGATTCCACAGCACATCATCGTCGTCAACAGGCCTGCTGACATCGTTGGATTTTACCAAAGAGTGAGTACTGTGTGAACAAATAAAAAGGTTATAAGCCAATCAAATATTATCAAAGGTATACCCTATGTAAATTATACATATTATTTGAATCGCGGTTATAGTCAGCGGGTGTACCCCTAGTCAGCTTTCGTAATTGCAGATGATTTTTGGTTGGATCATTCAGACCAACATTAATTTAAAGTAACGTTAGTTTTGCAGTGCAATCCCGCTCATGTATGCTTTTGCCCAGATTATGTTTAGTTGTATATCTCACCGTTATTCTTTTAACGTTATGTATATTGAAGCACGACAATGAATTTAAATTCTCTTTGAATACAATTATATGATAAAATGAAATTTTAACTTTCTTTGGGCACCTTAAGTTAATAACATCGCATATCAAGAGTAGTTGCAATGACAATTGCCGATGCAGCTACAGGTAGGGTGGGTGAAGACCGAGGAGCGCCAACATCTTAGTTCCTCGGCTCTATAGGATATTTTCTTCTTGCAGATCGTAGGCGCTCGTTATATATCGTGGTACCCCCCCTTATACCTTAACTCTGTCTACCTTTTTTTTTCTAATTATATCTAACGCATCGAGTGTATTAGGGGGCAAAAGAACCCACGCCACTTCCCCTGAGCACGGTCGGAACCCGTAGACGGAGTACGCTCCCAATACACCACACGAGTGATAGGCGAAATTCGCCCAGCGTAGCAGTCGTGTTCGTTACAATACATAGAAATAGCGTGTATTTCCCGGCTTTGCTCGTGGCAAGTTTTGCGTTTCTTATTTTAAATTTTATACAATTGCCGATCGTAGAACATTTAAGTCTACCCGTACTATTTAAAACTCAATATTATATCTTACATAGATTTTTAATTTAACCTATTACTTACATGTTCTATCAAAGAGCGTTGGATTTTGCGAAAAACGTATTAAATAAATTATGACAACAAAAAAGTTGGAAATTTACAGCAAAATATGTAATCCATAAGTTTTAAGGCAGTGTTTTGAAAATAACTCTGCTCCCGAACAGACAAATCTTATAACTCAAAGGATTTTTCATAAAGATCCTTCGAAATATGTTTATATATAACTACCTTAAGCTGCCATATTATGTATCAGTGATCTTGTTAATAATTTTTACCAACAAAAAAAAAAATCCCATCTCATATAATTTCATACCCCTCTAAAAGATCTTGAATAACGACCTTTGAAAATAAGTTTGCAGCCGATTGGAAGGTAAAAAAAATAAACTTCATAAAACCGTTTTTCGTGATTTTTCCATACTTGGGTGTGCGACCAGGTCGCAAATGACAACTAACTGTAAGTGACAAAACAAATATTCTAAGCTAAGAAATAAGACTTTTCCCAGACAGAAAAAGGAAATGACGCCTTCTGGCAGGTTGGGTCGACGAAGGACCGTTTCTGTATGCCCCAATGCGTGTGGGTTAATTCCAATGATCCATTAAATCGATGTAAGAGAAATAGGCCCAGTGTGTAGCAGGACGTTGGTATGCCTAGACAATGACCCAGTGTTGTGCTTGTGTTTACTTTCTACTCATCGAGGGCAAAAACAAGCAAGAAATGCGTTTGTATTAAATGAATTGGTCACTTTGACAGCCACTGACAGGTGCCTTGTGTGTGTATTTGTGTTTGTGTCTTGACAGCCTGTGCTAAATGTAAGTTAGTTCTCTTCTTCGACTGACATGCCAGGAACGTACATTTAATTTTATTTATGTTGACAATTGTTGTAACAAATAAGAACGTAATAAATTCACACGCACACACATACATACCGTGAGTGTGGCATGCGCAGACACACATGGAGCTAGGGAAACAACAATTCCATTGCAAATAGTTTCATGTCCCTGCCCCTTAAAGTATGCTATAATAATGTAATTTATTGGCAACCAAAGTTGGCAATGACATTGGTGGACTTTCTGTCATTTTGTAGGTGTCTCGCGTTCACCCTGCTCTCTGTGTTTGTTCGGGAATAGTACACAGCAAGAGCAAGCGTTTCATGTATCTGTTGTTCCAATGCATTTATTTCATTTTCAGACACATATAAATATTTTGTGAACATAATCATTATTTATGGTTATTTATATTAAAAACAGTGGTATTGCATTCAAGCTCTTTGTTGTACCCTGTACCCATTGAATTAAAAAATATTTTGTTTTTCTTGATCAGGACGATGAGCTGAGTTGATCTATCCATGTTACATCTGTGGTTAGGATCTCGGTAATCTTAAGGAAACTAAACGAAGATTTGATATATATTTCTTCCAATACCGCAAAACAAGTTTATACTTTATATATTGATTGCTATACTCACTTCTTTTATTTCGAATATGTTTTGGTTTGCTGAGCATATTACGGAAAATTTCAGAGATAGAGACTCGGAAGCTTTGTATTGTGAATTTCCTAGTCGGAACTTTCGACAGTAGTCTTACTTGGTTTATCGTATTTTTTGTACCCTGAACCCATTGAAAATGGGTAAAACGGGTAAATTGTATTTGTGCAAATGTATGTAACAGGCAGAAGGAAGCATCTCCGACCCCATAAGGTATGTATATATATTCTTGACCAGCATCAACAGCCGAGTCGATTTAGCCATGTCCGTCTGTCCGTCCGTTCCTCTGTCCGTATGTATGAACGCAAGGATCTCAGAACCTATAAGAGATAGAGAAATTTTAGCTTAGGTCCTCCTAGGGTCTGCGCAGTTCGAGTTTATTTCCGATAATCGATATTTTGCCCCGCTTCCAAGTAATCGATGAAAATCGATATCGAAAGCCTGTTTTTGGAGCAATTTTGGTAAACAAAAAGAGCAAGAGTCACCAAACTTGACATGTAACTTCTAGAAGTATATACATATATATGTATATATATATATATATATATATATATATATATATATATATATATATATATCAACTATCTTTCATTTTATAGCTATCGCCACCTCCCCGTTACCACCGCAAAGGTATAAATCATGTTAGTAAACCAATTTGTATTGCCTAACTAATTAAGCTACAATTTAAATGCAATTGTCATTTCGAGAATATACGAATATTTTATAGTACAATAAGATCTACTATAATAATTTCGTCAAGATCTTTGAAGAAACACGAAAGAAAATATGTTTACAAACACGTGCAGCAGCAAGCGCAAATTCCAAGAATTTCTGTATGCATGTACACACATTCATGAGCGTCTGCTTTGAATTCTATCACATCATTGCAATTTCGATTGTATTGTTTTCTGTGCTGCTATTTTAATTCGTTTTTTTCTCATTGAGACTTAGTTATTGGTGTGGATATTGAGTAGAAAAGTTGCGCAGTCAGTTCCGAGTTCGAGCCGTGCCGAGGAAACTATCTTTTTTTTTGCTTGTGTGGCTGTTGCGTAGAGGCGGCAGCAAGTAAAGAGGTCAGTTGCAAGTTCAAACCCTTCCAAGGGAACTTTTTTTTTTAAATTTATATTTATTAATACTAAAGGAAAAGAGCGCGTAGCGCGAGCTGCATTTGGTGTTGGAATAAGAGGGGTCAGGGTATCCCCTAGTCGGGAGCTCCCGACTAGAACCTCTTCCTTGTTTTGTATTGTGCTGATCAACACGCCATGTGCTTTATTTGCCTTTAATTATTAAATTCATTGATTTAAATTTATTTTTATATATTGTGTACTAAGTTGTGTAATTGTCCGATTGTGTTTATTTTGTTAATAAACCATTTGTATTTTAATATTTTATTGTTATTGTTCTTTATGATTATTTGTTGACTTTTTATCGCGATAATTATATGTTTAAATAAATATAAATAAATATTTATATTTATTTATTTATTAACCAATGCTGACAGCTTTCAGGTTATCTTAAATTAATATATATTAATATTAATACGAGCTTATAATAACTTTAACTAAACCTATAACAAAACTTAAAGAAAATGTAAAATTAATTAGTTTTAAAGAAAGAATTCTTTAAGTTTACTTTTGATCAAAGCACTATTGGCAGAAAAATCGAAATGTATTTAAATTGGAAGATTGTTATAAAGCATTAATTATATATCCATAGCCTCGTTATTTGTATAAGCAGCTCTATGAGTCCCCACAGAGAACGGCAAATGGTACCGCAAAGATCTGCTCGGCCCATTAAAGTTAACGCGTGCTAGAAAGGACGGGCAGTCAATAATTCATACATTTTAATTGTTTAAAAAAAGCATTGCTGCTTTGACTCTTCCATATTCCAGAGATGACAAATGAAGTAATCGACACCTAGCTCTGTATGGCGGTAAGCGGTCAGCAAAGTTTAAGCATGACCGCACAAATGCCGAATATAAAGACAGTCTTGTGAACGGGTCTTTAAACTGGGTAGAGTTGCGACTAACAACAACCAAACATCGCATACGCCTTAGGCAAAATATAGTTTATGTGCTGAATGAATAAGAACTTAGAGTCGAAAATTACTCCTTAGTCCAAAGTATGTGATTTACGAGTAAGTTATTGACCGCTAACGGAATAGGATGAAAGAATGGCATGCTCAATCGTAACTGGTTATGTCTACAAATAATAGATAATCGGACGAACGGAAGTAACTCCCTATGCCAATAATAAACATATTAAATAAAAACGGACTAAGACTGACCTTATCGAAGGCTTTAAAAAAGTCTGTTTACACTGCATCAACCTGACATCGACGATCAAAGCTCTGGATGCGAAAATTGTAAAAAATCGCAAAACTGATCACTGTAGATCCGGCGAGAAGCCATGCTGTATAGGATCCATATACGGTTTAATTACGAAGGAGATATGCTTGACGATAATACGCTCGAATAATTTAGAGATATTACATTTTTTGCAATGACCCTTTAATTACGAATATTGCATTTCCTACCATCTTTAAAAATTGGCGTGATTGTAGAATTTTTTATATTTTTAAAAATACATCTGCAGAGAGGGAGTTGGCGAAAAGAAGTTGCAAAGGCTCATAGAGAGATATAATACACGATTTTAGAAAAAGTGCTGATATGCCATCGCCATCCGATTGAGAAGATTATTATTAAGGCTTCTAGCGGCCTCATATAAATCATCCTTTAAAAATATTATATTTCCTACACCTTAAATGTTAGGAATGGAGCTAAGGGAAGCGCCATCCTCGCAACCATAACATTCTTGAGAATTCGAGCTAAAGTATTTGGCAAAGATATTTAGCTGTCAGCGACCAAAGTGTCATAGTTGACGGCGTCGACGAGGTTGTTCTTTTCAAATTGACAAACGACCAGAACTTTTTTGGGCAAGTCTTGATCCCACTCTCAATATTTAGCATATATTGATTATAGAGAAATTTGATTAAATATTCAAACTCTCGCTTTTGTAGAGAATATCTTTCCCAATCGGGGGTCAGCGATATTTACCAAATTTCTTATGTTTTCAGTTTTTTAGACCCTTTGTGTACCTTTTCCGTGGGACATGATCATGCAGAACATGATGAAGATCTGAAATAAAGTTATCAAAGCAGAGGTCGAAATTGCTGTGCGATAAGATTCTCTGCCAATTGAGAGTAGAAAAACAGTTATTGATCAAATTAAAGTTGCGGATAGTAAAATTATAGTCATATATGTTATATGACTGTGTAAGAGGCAAGAATTTATGAAATTTGACTAACAATAGCAGAGGAACATGATGCATGTCACTACTAGTTAGAGGGTCTAAACATTCACTTACATTAAAATTAACGTCTAAATTCATAAAAATTATATCTAATATTTATAAAGATAAGCTTATACTACATAATTCATCAATGACAACAATTTCGTGTGGATGATAAATGTGGGATGGCAGATAGGATGTAGAATAAGGAGACGACGACCATGCCATTTTGCCATAGTTGAAGTCTCCCATAGCACATAGCGACCATCGGGCTTCCAGACTTTGTGGAACGCTGCTATTGTTGGCCTCATGCGCTTTGTATAGATCGAAAGGGCTATATATGGTATGAGACACTTGTTCTAGAAATCCGAGTTAAGCTATGTCTCAAGTAGTACTATGACATCAAAATCACATTGGGTAGTTGCCATGTGAAGCACTTTCAATTTGGTTCGCATTCCAAATATGTTCTGATAATAAATCCTGAGGCTAGCAGTAGCTTCACCTGAATCCAGCGTTAACGCAGGCGTAATCGAATAGTGTGATGATATTAAGGAATTGTTTCGAAAAGCGTGAAGGGTATCAGAAGAGCGACTAGCTAGTTGCCACGCTGGCGCCGATAAAGTATAACAAATCGTAGCCCAAGCAAAGCTCTCCAGAACTCCAAATAATCCAAGCGAGAAAAATGGCCACCGCAAGGGAAGGGATGGCCTTATTAGATAATCGTTAAGCCTCTTCTCTTCCTCTTCCTCCGATTGTCAAAACGCAGTCCGTTAAAGAAAGCGCAACTCTAATATAAGGGCAGCGCTCTGATAAAGAAGGTGTGTGAAGAGTAGCAGCAGCTCTCCACAGGTTAGCAATCCATTCGGCGCAGCAAATATCGAAGGGAGCCGAGTGTGACGATATTAGACAAAAAAGTTGTTGCAATGACGAAGCAGGGTCTTACGAAAATGCAATTCAAGATTAGACGCTACAAGAACAGAACTGGTAACACCACTGACGTCGATCACTGGGGGTTTTTTGCAATAGGTGAAATGTTAGCGAAAACATTCTCAATCGGCGAAGATGTGCGTTGGCGAATATCTGCTTTCATTTTTATTGCAGTATTATCATTCGCAGATTTAAGCCTGTGCACGAATCTAGATATTTTTACTGATAAAGGCCAGAACGAATTGTTATAGACTTTTGCAAGTAACGGTTCAGGGAAACCCAGCTTAAAGATGACAAATTGCACTGATGATAAATCTGCATTTGATGTAACTAGCTTGAAGCACGTAAGCGCATCAGCAACATATTTCAACAGAATTGACAATTTACCAACAGGTAAATATTTTTAGCTGTGCTTTACTTCAAGCTCTGAGCAATTAAGTGCTACACCAACCACAAGTTTGTGTTTATTGTTAGCGCGTTTCTAACAAGAGTTCTCCCCATAACTTTGCTGCGGTGGTTGAGGAGCCAATTTAGCTTGGTCCGTTTTTTTCGGCAGCGTTGCACAATTCCTCTATTGAGGCTTGCGAAAGTTAAGCGCTTATAAAGTTTGACGGCCAGGTATTTTGTTTCGCTTTCTTGGATTAGCGTTAATCCGTTCAGCCTCAGCGCTGGCGGTACTCCTCTTCTAATTATGAAGCACACAGGGATGCTTTTGGAAGGGCTTAGTTTGACGTCCAGGTAGTCCTGCGCAGCATCTGCAGCAACAACTGGGGACCTGGCACTGACCATTGCGCAGACGCATAAGGCCATTAAAAATAAGCGTGTTGCCGCCCGATGGCACTGAAAAAAAAGAACACAACGAGAAGCATAAAAGGGTATTTGGTAGAAGGTAACTTTTATAACAGAACATAAGCTCTTGCATTAGACCCGGTGCCTACCCTCTAAGGTCTTTTAGATCGGCAACGGTAGATTTAAAGCGAAATCATTATCTCTTTTATTATCTTTATCATTATCACTATTATTATTGCTATAACTATTATTATTATTGTTTATGACTATCCAATATGCCAACAGCTACATCCGAAACTCCAGACATCGCTTCTCCCAAGGACTGTGTGATTTGATGTGGTTGCCGTTATTATTAGTTTTAAACATAATACTTTTAAACAATTTCTGACCTTCCCTGTATATGGTGTGATCGCTCGTATTAGGGTTATCTCTGTTGTTTGGCTAATGTGTGTGGGTTTTTAGCATATTGCGTGTCTACTTCGTCGTTGCTTGGACTCTATTTGTTTGCAATAATTTCTAACACGAATTAGCCGGTGGTTGGCGGAGAGCGATGCGCGGGAATCAGGCCAAATTTAATGGCAGCAGCAAATACAGCGGGTTTCTGTAGTATGATTTGGCTTAAACATGCAAGCGCATTTATTTTGTTGGCGACCGCAATGTTGTTGTTTTCGGGCAGCAGAGCTTGCACAAAATATTCCGGGCTAATTGCTGAAACTTTGTAACATATTATAGCTGCAATGTGGCTGGAACCAAAACCGATTTCGATGCACACTCCCCACCGAAAATCATGCCAAAACTTGACTTTAAAGAAAATGAAACGGTTCGTAACGAACAGAAAGTTTGCAGACGACTTTTTTGGGCTTAAGCAGCCAAGGTGTGCATAATTCTTAAGCGGATTGTGCGCTGCTGTCGCTTTACATTTTTGATTTGCACAAAACCGAATTTTGGTCAAGTCCTGGAAACGAACTGAGGCACTTCAAGCATATTTCATGCTTGACTGTAGATTGTAAACAAAGCAATGTGGCAATTGACACTAAAGGAAGCGCATTAAACAGTATTTCTTATACTTTACTCATTCTCTCTCTCTTCCTTTCTCGTCCTTTGGCTGCAGTTCTCTCCGTTAGCCCATAAGCGACCGAAGCCTTAATTGCCAGCCAACTGTGGCAAAGCCACAGCCCCAACCAAAACCCGAATTCATTGTCCTAGTCGTACTTGGTGTTGTGTTCTTTGTTGTTGTTATTGCTTTTTGTCCTGAAACCAAGTGCGCAAAATGTTAGAAGAGAGCCCAACAACAAAAGCAAAACCGAGCAAAAATCCGCGTAATAAGTGAATAAGCCACACTTGGTCGACTATGAGATGGCCATCAACGTTTATGGACATGTAAGGTAGAGCCTTGAAAAGGGAGGTGAAACATGAGATTAATAAAACAAAATACCAAAAATAAATAAAAGACTCGAACCTCAATGTTCGATGAATCCTAACTTATTAATTTAATTTAATTTTAATCATTTTAACAAATTTGTTGTATAACCAAATAAACATGTTAATGTCGAAAAAATTATTAATAAAAATAAACTACTGATAAACGTGAGCACCGATATCAACACTTAAGTGTAACGTGAAAGAAAGAGAAATTGATTTGTTCTTCTTTTTTATACCCTTGCATAGAAGGAGACATCTCCGACCTCATATATTCTTGATCAGTATCAACAGTCGAGTCGATATAGCCATGTCCGTCTGTCTGTTTCTATACGAACTAGTCTCTCAGTTTTAAAGCTATCGTAATGAAACTTTACATACGTCCCTCTTTCTGTTGCACGCAGTACATATGTCGGAACATTATATAATATAGCTGCCATAAGAACGATCGGTCAAAAAGTAGGTACTTTTCTGAAAAACTTTTTTGTTTATTAAGATATCTTGACCAGACTCGGCATTTATTGGATTTACAAAGAAACGATCGGTCAAAAATCGGCATTACCTATTTTTCCTCGGTGTGCCGAAGATAGACCTTTCTCGTTTTTTTTTTTTAAATAAGGGTTTTGAAAGTTTGAAGTACTAATTTAGGAAGCTGGACTGGCAATAGGTGCCCTTTGAGTTTTTAAAAATAAAATAGAAAATACCTTTTCATACCTAAAGCTTATATAGCAATCAGTTCGCAACACAACACGCCTTCTCCGAGCGATTGTCAAATTATTACTCCTGTTGTATCCCCTGTAGTAGTCCGAGTAGACCCTGTACTTGAACCTGCCGCAGTCAACAAACCTGCTTCAGCCCCGTCAGGTCCTGGCCGCAAAGACCTGCGCGCAATCTAGCCCAGATTGTTAAAAGCAATCAGGGCGCCTCTTTGGCCCCACCAACTCCTGTTTTATCTTCAGCCCCATCAGCTCCTATTTTGACTGTTGTAGCCCCTCGTAGGCAAGTTTTTATGTCTCGACTTTCGTCTGACACCACTTGTGAATCATTGGCTGCCTAAATTGCTAGCAAATCTTCTGCTAGCGTGTCAATTACCAAATTTAATTTCTCCCCTCCTCGTGAAATAGAATCTTTCAATATTAATGTTTCACATGATATGTTCCCAACCATTTGTGATCCTAAATGTTGGTTTCCACACATGATTGTGCACGCGTTTAAGCAAAAAAGCGAAACCACCCTTCCGGTTTCTTCGATATAAGGTCCCGTTACTGTCGCAAAATGCTAACTTCGTCTACCGACCAAGTTTCTATTCATAATCAGAATGTTAGAGGTCTCAATTCTAAGCTTAAAAATATGTTTATGGTTAGCACTTCCTTCGATTTGGATATAATCGCATTTTCAGAAAGTTGGTTAAATTCAACCATATCTGATTTTGAAGTTTTTTGGAACAATGCTCCTATGTTCTTCCTTCTTCTGATTTTCAATTTTATATGAAAACTATTACTTGTATTCAAGAAGTTTCTTAACACAGGTTACCGAACATCTCTTAGTCATTATTAACTGCCAAAAAATATCTGTCACCCTCAGCTTAGCATGACTTTATACATTGCATGCTAGACCTGTCGTTGTTTTAAATCAATTCAATTTCTACCTTATTACTGTAGGAGCCGTTATAATTTGAAAGTCTTTAATTTCTGCAGGTCAAAACCAAGTCCTCTTTATTTGCTTCTCTGCTTAAGACTAATAGCCTCTGCCCACTGAACACATTTCTGAAAATGTCACATTTTTGCAAAATGTGTAAAATGCGGCCTGTACGTTTTCCCATTAGAAAACACATTTCACACATTTTTCAAAAATGTCACATTTTTAAAAAATGTGTAAATTCGCTCCAAACCACTAACCATACAATGCATAGACATGTCAAACGGCGTTTTAATCGGATACCAATAAATCGTCAACGAGTGAGCCCCATGGGTACCCGCGCCCATTTTAGTGTGCCCAGACAAAGTAAGACTGCTGAGAGTGGCAGCCGAACGCCGGCCTCGAAAGCCGAACGTTCAGTATGAAGCCGCATCTCGCTCAGCGCACAACGTCGCTGCGCCTGATGCTATTTCGTAATATATGTATGTTAGTTTCAGTGTTAGTGCTAAGAAAATGCTTGGTGCTATTATGCTGAGTGTTGTTCAAAGTGTATTCTACTTTTTAGATGATAATGTCCTAGGCCTATCCGTTTTCAGGTTCGGAAAGTTTTGCAATCATTGGTCCAAAACTTCTATTAATTCGCTCTACTTGCCCATTGGCTTGCGACGAGCCCGTTGCTATCTTGATATGTTTTACGTTTGATACTTCTAAGAATTATTCAAATTCGGCTGATGGGAAACAGCTTCCCCGATCGGATATTATGCAATTTGGCCTACTGTAAGAACGAAAATAATCCTTCAATTCTCCAATCAATTCCTTGCTGTTTTTTGTCTTTGTTGTATATAAACTCAGGAATTTTGTGAAACCATCAACAACTGCAAATGTATTTTCTTTGCTCTACTGTTGTTAACCGGTCCGTAATGATCTATGTGGACTAAGTCAAAAGGATTGTTGCCCTTTGGTATGCTGTGCAATAGCGCATCTCCTTTTCTTGTCTTAGGTGAAAATGCTATGCAGTTTAAACAGTTTTTAATGTGAGTCAATACATTTCTTTTCATTTCGGGGACCAGTAAGTTTTTCCTATTGCGTCTAACATCTTGTCTCTACCAATGTGCCCAAGTTCGTCATGGTGTTTATATAACACGTGGCCTCCATCCCTTCTGGTACATGGAAAAGTAATCTTTTGTCATTCTTCTTTCTATATATTACTCCATTTCCCATTTCAAACAATTTAAGCTCTCCTACCTCTAACAATTTTCTTATATCCATGGTTTTCTCGTCTTTTGCATTAATACTGCTCCAAATCCTAATGCACTAGCATCGCAATGCAACTCAATGCCATCTTTGTGATCACAAATCGACAGTACCGGTGCTTCCAACAATCTCTTCTTAAGATACAAAAAACAGTTTAGCTCGTTTTCCCCAAACTGAAATATTTTGTCTTTTCTCAACAAATCATATAAAAGTTTTGCGATTGTTGAGAAATCCTCTATAAACCTCCTAAAATACGAGCAGAGTCCCAAAAAACTCTAAACTGCTTGAGTTTTATCTAGAGTCAGAAAATTCTTTTCTGCCTCCAAACCTTTTTCATCGGCTTTGATACCGTCTTTGGAGATTTGGAACCCCAAATACTACTTTTAGGGTTTCTAAGTGTTCGTATATATTCTTGCTGGCAATCATAATATGAATATTTATACGATTACTTTATTATCCCTTATAATGTCCGAAAAAATGCTATTAATAAATCTTTGAAATACTTGAGAGGACTTTTTCAATCCCATGGGCATTCTCAAAAATTCAAATTGTCCTAAAGTGGTCACGAAAGATGTGTATTTTATGGATTCCTTCTCAACAAAAACGTGAAAATAGCCGTTTTTCAAATCAAGCTTAGTAAATATGGTTTTACCTACAGGCCTATCTAATAAGTCGTCGATTAAAGGCAACGGAGAGTGATTTTATTTAGTCTTCTAAATTCAATACCCATTCTCAAATCTCCTGTTTTTTTCTTAACTAAAACAATTGCAGAGGCTATTCGGAGCTACTGGGTTGAATGATGCCATCTCTAAGGTATTGGTCTAACATTATTTGTAACTTCGCTTTTTCCGTGTACGATAATCGTCTAGGCGAGCAACTAAATGGTTCCGCTTTCTCGACTGTAATCTTCATTTCGTATCTAATTTTACGGTTATCTGGTATTTTTGCCTTTATGTAAGCAGAATCCAGCATCTGTATAAATTTGTTTCTTAATGTATAACCTACTTGCTCTCCAATGTTGAATGCCTTTTCACTAGTTTCCGTATCTGAAACGATTATTTGTAACATTTTTTTTCAAAATCCTCTTCTAAAATTTGAACTTTCTCTGTACTAGCTGTGTCGTCGGTTCCTTCCTTCATCTCTAACGATTTATCAAACCGTTTTTCACCTAACGATCTACCGTCTACATACTTCCCTGTTAACGATTCGTCACCTAACAATTTGTCATTGACAGCTAACAATTAATTTTCTAACAATTTATTTTCTAACTTTTTTTCTTCTAACAATTATTCTGCTAAGTCTTTACTTTCAACGAACTTATCCTTCAACATATACGGACTAGATTGCTCGTTTACTTTGCCTTCAGTACACTCGACTGCAATCATCTTCAAGGCGTTTAGGTCAATATTTAAGTTACAATTTACCATGACATCTCTCCCCATTACCACCCCCCACCTCATAGACTCGTCAGACACCACTATTAAATGAAAATAAATTTTAATTGTTTCTTTTAAATTATAACATAAAACTTTTCCATATGTATTTAGCTGGCTTTTATTTAGCCCGAAATATTTAATTGTAAGTGGTTGGAGCTCTACTCCTTTGGGAACATAACTTTGCTTGATAAATTATATAAGGCTGGCCGAGTCTATGAGGCATTCTGAAACAATGGAGAGATCAGCGATATCATTAAAAAATATTCTTATACGCACTGGGCCACCAGGTGATTAGTTGCCCCACAACCTTAACATGAACCGTGTTTTCTTTCTGGGTCCAGACAGTTTTTTTCCCAATGCCCTTTTATGCCTTTATTCCTGACGACATTCGTAACTATTTTTGGTCCGCCTGTTTTGACAGTTCCGCTTTGCTCCGGCAGGAGCACACCAGCGAATGCCCGAAGCATATTCACGGGGTTTTCAAAATTGTGGAGCTTTGCCTGTATTTGCAAATACTCGGTTGGAATGCCTTCGATGAGTCCATCCAAAAGTTCCTCGTTGTCCATGTTCAGATCTCGAGCCAATTTTGACTTGGCTTCAAAGTACAACACAAATTTTTCGTTACACTGCCACTTTCCCGCTTCAAATTTACGTCGAAGATCAGATCTTGATGATTTTCCGCCAAACGCAACATTTAAACTGTCCAGCGGTTCTGCAATCGGCTTCGTTATCCTTGTTGAATCTACGTGCAGCCAATTCAAAGCGCTGCCTTTTAGCTTGTGTAATTTAGCAATATTCTCCAAATGCGCAATCCAATTGCGAACTGACGCAGCTACATAATAATCCAATGGGATATTTTTGCCAATTGGAATGCTGCTGAAGCCCATTTGCCACTTCCTCTTGCGAACGAAAATGTTCGCTTGCGTCGTCTCGGCGGGCGTCGCGATCGCTGTAGTCGCGGTTTTCTCCAATAACGGCACATCCGCCGCTGTCGCCGCTCTCGCCTGCTCCGTTTCGCACGCTGCTGTCGTTTTCCTTCTACATACCTGCTGCTGCTGGCCTGAACGGTTGTTACTTACGTATGTACATACATATGTACATATGTTTTGTGTGCGTAAATGCTCAAGTAAATTTTCTGCCGCCAATGTTTCTGCGCGCAAGTTTTTAAGACACTCCCAACTTATGTAGGAAGACAACACCGGGAATTGTCCTTCGGTTGGTTAACGACGGAAGATTAAGAAGAAGCAGCCTGCTGGAGTAGGATGGCAACCGAAGATTAGGGTCCCAATTTAAACCTCGTAAGGCAAAAAGCAGAAATTGCTTCTGAACAGATTCAATACGATCCTGGCTATTGTTATACTGCGGACACCAGATGCAAGAGCAGTATTTAAGGATAGGGCGAACAAGAGAGATGTACAGAAGTTTCGTTATAAAAGGATCGTTAAACTCTTTAGACCATCATTTAATGAAACCAAGTACACCTTTTGGCTCATTAACGATGGTATCTATGTGAAGATTGAAACAGAGTTCAGAATCAAAAAGAACGCCTAGATCCTTAACTGTTAGTATACGTTTCAATGGAGGATTGTCGATTGTATAACTGACAAGATAAGGTGTAGTACGATTAAATGTCATAAACATACACTTTGAACAATTCAGATGCAATTGATTGGCCGAACACCAAAGTTGCATAGCGTTCAAACCGTCTTGAAGACGAGAATGATGTAGGGGATTGGTGTATGATAGAATAAGTTTCACGTCGTCCGCATACATGAGTACACGGGCATGTGATATAACAGAGGGGAGATAATTTATAAGAAGAGTAAAGATTAAAGGTCCAAGATGACTACCTTGAGGACCACCAGAAGTAACGTGAACCTGTTTAGAGGTAGTCAGCCTCAGCATTACTCTTTGGGTCCTACCTTTTAAATAAGAACTAATCCAAAGCTAAGGAGACGGAGGGAAACCTATTCGGTCAAGTTTAAAAAGTAAAATGTCATGGTGCACGGAGTCAAACGCCTTACTGAAGTCAGTGTAAATGACATCAGTTTTCATTTTCGAAAGGAAAGCATCATTTACCAAGGAAGTAAATTCAAGCGGATTGGTCGTAGTTGACCGATTCTTTACGAATCCATGTTGAACAGGGAAAACAACTGAATTGCAGAAATGTTGCAAATTCGAAGTGATTATTTTTATACCCTGAACCCATTAAAAATGGGTAAACAGGGTATAATGTATTTGCGCAAATTCCAAGAATTTCTGTATGCATGTACACATACACATTCACGCGCGTCTTCTTTGAATTTTATCAACAGCATTGCAATTGCGATTGTATTGTTTTCTATGCTGCTATTATAATTTGTTTTTCTTCTCGTTAAGACTTAAGAATTGCTGTGGCTATTGGATAGAGGTGGCGGCGAGCAGTGTGGTCTGCTGCGAGTTCGAGTCCTGCCAAGGTAACATTTTTTTTTATTTTAATTTATCTTTATTACTACTAAAGCAAACGAGCGCGTAGCCCAAGCTGCATTTGGTGTTGGGAGAAGAGGGTTCAAGGTATCCCCTAGTCGGGAGCTCCCGACCTCTTACTTGATTTTTTACTCGGATGCGGTTTATGAAACAATTTTAATTAATTTCATTTGGTTCGCTGACTGGCAATGTTATTGTTACGGCTCGCAATTACAATTGACTGCACGCTCTCGAGATTTCAATGGAGTTCGGCGTTCGTTATTTGCATTCTGTGGTTTGGCTACTTCTGTATCTGCTTAGCGTTGGTTATTCGAATTCACGTTGTTAGAGTGCAAACAAGCTTATCCTTTATGTTATTTGTGAGTATCACCACAGCGTTTTCTCAATGGGCAGAGGTCAGGAGTTTCAAAGGGTATTCATATACATGAAAAACAATCACTGAAATTTGTATGTAATTTTAAATAAATGTGCATAACTACACTCGCATAGAGACAAACATCAGCAGTTTGGAACATATTAGAGGCTCTCTTATTCTTATATACACATCAAATGCAGCTCGCGCTACGCGGTCGTTTGCTTTAGTACACACCGGAAAAAAAAAATTGTTTCTTCGGCAGGGTTCGAACTCGTAACTGACCGCGCTACAAAAAAATACCGAGTGAAATAGCAGCACAGAAAACAATACAGTCGCAACTGCAATGCTGATGACAGAATTGAAAGAAGACGCGCATGAATGTGTGTGTGTACATGTAAGTTAACACGAGCAATGTTGCAATGCCAACATTGCAACATTGTGACACAAATAATTAATTCCAAAGAATCCTAAAACAAGTTCCATAAACACCCGTCGAATCGAAGTATTGCCGACAAAGCGAATTGACCATTGAAACATCGATTGTAGTTCTGTCGCCCAGCATAAAGCTAACGATGCAAATCTGACACCAACGCATTGTTCAGCTAAGCCGACGCCGCTGCCTATGCCAACGAACCCCGAGCTAGCTAGGGTCGCTTTAAGTTCCCAAATGTTTTGTCGTAGATTTGTTCCTGAATAAAACACACGTATTCAAAATTAACTGGCGCCCGAGCAGGGACCAACGAGAGGAAATCTGATTAAGTTCGATTAGTGCAAATTAATTTCTGTGCGACTCCGTTGGTCCAACTTCAAGTATTTGGTGAGACTCTTCCTAGTTAAGGAAACCAAATACTACGCATGATCGGCGAATTAAATTTCACTGATCCTTCGGTGGACTACAAGTCTTGTCAGGCAAGCCCGCAGGACACCTTCTATTCGTGTGAGCTGCTGGATCCCTAGTAGAGAGCGAACAGGAGACATCATATCCAGTAATGTAAGTTAATTAAGTGAAAATAAAATACAGAAAAAACACAGAATTCAGAGAAACCAAACTATAATTAAATTAAGTAAAAGTGAAGTGAAGCGATTGAAGAAAATCATTAAAAAAAGGGTGTAAGAACAAATTACATAAAAAAAATATAATTATAAAACAAGCGTAAAACGATCACAAACTAAATCACTGCACGGCAACTTAATAAAGCGTATTTAAATTCGTGCAGTATAAATAAACCCAATCTTGCGAATCCTATACAGGACCCTCCAAGGTAAAAGGGAAAAACCAGCCACTGGTTTTTACAAAATAAATTTTAAAAATTAAATTTTAATATAAATAAATCTAATTCAATACAAAAAAAAACCTAATTCCTTCAATCACAAACTTCCAAAATTTTAAATATATTAATTATCAATAATATTAAGCTTTGTAGATATCGACAAGTTACCTTTCCCTTACAATCAAAATTTTATGGCAAGCCCAAGCAATTTAATAAGACCCCCAATGATAAATACAGAACAAGTGCCCCAACCGGCAAACCCAATCTTGCAGCAGCAACAACACAGACAAATGCTAAGGCAGGAAACACACCAACAACATAGAACTATAGCAGAAGAAACAGATTTAGCAGCTACCATTCGTCAAATTCTAGCTGAACAATTACCCACATTTTTGGAACAAAATCAAAAATCAACTTTCGACTTTACTAGTGCAGAAAACCAAGAAATCTTTACTGTAAACCAAAGAAATCTAGATGACCTAGATAAAGTCCCTGACATTGTAAAAAGCTTGCGTGATTTTTCCGGTGACCCAGGCGAATTTGGATCATGGAAAAAGAGTGTAGATTGAATGTTAAAAACTTACGCGCATACCGTCGGTACAGCAAAGTACTTTGGTATTCTGCATACCGTTCGCAACAAAATAATAGGCAATGCAGACATTGCATTAGAATCGTACAACGTCCCTTTGAATTGGAATGCTATTTCCAAATGTCTCACATTACATTATGCAGATAAACGAGATTTAGGTACTTTAGAATATCAGGCGACTACAATAATCCATGGCCCGAATCAATCAGTCGAAGAATTCCATCAAGCAGTTTACAGACACCTCTTTTTGATATTGAACAAGATTAGTTGTTTGGAGTTGTGTAGGGAACCAAAACAACTTATGACCAAAATATACAGAGATAAAGCATTCGATACATTTATAAGAGGTCTCCGTGGAGATTTATCACGCCTACTAGGTATAAAAGAACCAACCGATTTGCCCTCTGCATTACACTTGTGCTTAAAGTTAGAGAATCAAGCATACCGATCAAACCACGCATCGACTAAGATACAGCAGCCCGTCTTTAGAAATCGGCAAAAAGACAAAGAAATTTTAATATACAGACAAACACGGAAGAAGAGACAGAGACGAAAGAAGAGGACTCACCAATGGTTAGCTACGAACAGACAATTGCAGTTCAGGAAGGACAAACAGACTACGGGGATATCCTAATAGAATACACTGAGCTCATTGACAACAACGACAATCAATACGATTACACTTATTTAAATTTTTTAGAGGTAACAGACTCCTTATTGCCATATTTCGAGTGCAAGCTGAGGAGCAGACATTTAATAATAATATTAATAGATACAGGCTCCAATAGAAATTACATTCAATCAAAACTAGTACCGAACTCTTGGTTAAATCAGAATCCATTCGACGCTGTCTCAGTAGGAAGCAACGTACAAATTACCCATTACAAAATGGCCATCTTATTTAATGACCCAAAGGCAATGGTAAAACACTACCAACACCAAAAACATTTGACGCAATATTAGGGAACGATAGTCCCAAAGAATTAGGTGCAGTCATTGACACAAACAATAAGAAATTATTTATTAAAAACGGAACATTAAAGAAATGAAATTCGAGTCCGTAAACGTAATAATACCCAGAACTGACCACCTCAGTAACTCGCAAAAAAAAAAAGCTGAATCGACTACTCAAAAAATACCTCAACCTTATTGCAGAACCAAACGAAAAACTTACCTACACCACTAATGTTAAAGCAGAAATTCGAACCACCACCAGTCCACTTAAAATTTTTTCAATGTCTTATGGCCTTGAAAGACGAAGTTAACAAACAGGGTAATGAACTTTTAGATAACAACATAATACGACCTTCCAGATCTCCATACAATTCCCCAGTATGGATAGTACCAAAAAAATTAGATGCATCAGAAGTAAAACAATACAGAATGGTAATAGAATACAGAAAATTAAATAGCGTAACAATAGCGGACAAATATCCAATTCCAGATATTAATTCAGTACTTGCTCAATTAGGAAAGAACAAACTAATTTCCATGCTGGACTTCAAGAGTGGGTTCCATCAGATTCTGTTAAAAGAGAGCGATATAGAGAAAACAGCTTTCTCTATCAATAATGGCAAATATGAATTTACCAGACTCCCTTTTGGGTTAAAGAACGCCCCCTCCGTATTCCAGCGCGCACTTGATGACATACTCAGAGATAGGTAAAATTTGTTATATTTACATCGACGATATAATCGTCTTTAGCGAAGACGAAGCATCTCATTGTAGAAACCTGGACATAATATTTAAAACATTAAATGCATCATATGCCAATTAGATAAGTGTGAATTTTTTAAAACCAAAGTCGAATTTTTGGGATTCGTCATCTCAGACAAAGGTATAGAGACAAACCCAGCCAAAGTAAAAGCTATCGCTAATTACCCATGTCCAAAGCACTTGAAGGAACTACGATCCCTTCTCGGACTATCAGGATATTATAGGAGGTTCATAATGGGCTATGCGACAATAGCCAAACCTCTCACGGCATCACTTAGGGGAGAAGATGGACGTATGTCTAAAGGAGCTTAGTCTAAAAAAGTAATCAAATTAGACGATGAAGCTATTAAAGCGTTTGAACAACTTAAAAATGCACTCATATCCGACGATGTTATTTTACACTTTCCCGACTTCAGTAAAGAATTCATATTAACCACTGACGCTTCCGACTACGCAATATGAGCAGTGCTCAGCCAATCAGACAGATCAATAGCATTTATATCTGGAACTTTATCTAAAACCGAAGAGGGCTACGAAACAGCGAAAAAGGAAATGTTAGCCATACGCAGGACGGTAAATTCTTTTAAGGGATACCTATACGGTGGATCCAAAGTTAAGATATACAAAGACCACGAACCACTTACACACGAGTGTAACTGGAAAGGCGGTATCGCGATCAAAAGATGGAAATCATACTTAGATGAGTATATCCATTCGCTAACCGCAACGCAACATAGCGCCAATAGCTCCGGCCACAATCTAATACCCAACATTGAGGTTCCCATCAACGTTTTTAAAAATCAAATTTTTATTTTTAAAGAACACCCACCTGATTACAAGTTCACTATTCCATTCCCCACCTTCCATACACACACCATACCACAGCATAACTTTTCGGACATCGACTTAATACAAATTTTAAGAAAAGTATAATGGGTCAAATTCAAAGAATATACCCGGAACATTTCGGATCTTTTAAAGTGAGGTTCACTCAGACAAAAGTAGAGGATGTAATAAAAGAAACAGATCAGGAAGAACTTATCTTACAGACCCACAACAGAGCACATAGAAATGCCCAGAAAAACAAATTGCAATTATCTGAAAAATATTATTTCCCCAAAATGAAACAGAGAATAGCAGCCTTAGTGAAACAATGTCAGGTGTGTAAAGAAGCAAAATACGACAGGCGTCCTCCGAACCCAGAAATCATGAAAACTCCAATTCCTGAGTTTCCAGGACATACAATTCATATTGACATATTTTCCACTGAAAAGAAATTGGTATTAACAGTGATAGATAAATTTTCAAAGCTTGCTTAAACAAAAATTATTAACTCAAAATCAATAGAAGATATAAGAAAACCTCTGCACGACATTTTATTTTATTTTGGCGTACCAAAGTATGTTGTAATAGATAACGAAAAATCCCTTAATTCAGCCACTATTACCTTTATGATGAAATACCAGTTAGGCATCGAAATTTTTAAAGCACCCCCTTACAAAAGCTCTGTAAACGGACAAGTTGAACGATTTCACTCTACCCTCGCCGAAATTATGAGATGCTTAAAGACAAAACAAGAACATCGCACATTCGAAGAATTATTAGATAGAGCCGTCTATGAGTATAATTATTCAATACACTCAGTCACCCAAAAACGCCCACTAGAGGTATAGTAGAGTAGATGGCTGCCACAGTTTGTAAATAAACAAGCCGTTCACACAAGGGAAAGTTTGCTGCGGGGGTTGAAGAGCCAATTTAACTTGGTCAGCTTATTTCGACAGCGTTGCACAGCTCCTTTAATGTGGTTGTGGTCCAGGTAGTCCTGCGCAGCATCTGCAGCAACAACTGGGGACCTGGCGCTGACCATTGCGCAGACGTCGTCGGCATATGAGGCCATTAGAAGTGAGCGCGAAGGCAGACCGAGGGCATGGGCGTCTGGAGTAGGCATGTCTGCGGAGAAGAGCGAAAATAGAAGTGCCCCTAGTACACTACCTTGCTGGACGCCAGCTTGGATGTAATGTGTGGGGGACTGCTCCGCCCTAACCCTCCAAGTAGGATCGGATCAGGGTGAAGTAGGGCGAGGGAAGTCCGCGTTTCAGTTTTGCCAGTAGCCCTAGGTGCCAGATACGGTCGAATGCCTGGCTGACATCGACAAAAGTCTCCACACAGTACAATTTCTTGTAAAATGCCCCCAGAACGTGATTGACCACCCTATGTGGTTCCGTGCCCAGCGCGAAAGCCAAACTGGTGGCCAGGAATTAGGCCGTAAGTCTTGCTGCGACAAGTCTTTCCCAGACCTTGGATAGTGCAGGCAGGAGACTAATCGGTCGATATGACTCGGGGTCGTCCTCCGGCTTGCCAGGCTTGTGGATCATGGAAAATACTTCAACCTCATTATGGCGTTGAATATTAAAACCAGGAAAAGGATAGCATTCGTGGGGAGCGCTTTTAATGTGCGATTGCACACTAAGTCGTGTCTTGGGGCCTTGTTTGGCTTCAAGTATTGGAGCACTCTTTTCACCTCCTCTTTGGTAAATGCGGAAGCTATATCCATGTCCGGGTAGATGATGTTGTTTAACTTGCGGCTGAAGACATATATATTGGTCTGCCAGTCGATGATCCTTTCCAGCGTTGGGTAATGTCTGGCGGCGGTATTGATTGAAATTACCAGCGGCAAGTGGTCGGAGCTGAGATGAGCACGAGATTCAATGCTGAGCGTCCAGTGTGGGTGACCCCTGTATATTGCAAAGTCGAGGCAGGAGGGTCTGCGGCCAGCCTGTGGTGGAAACCTTGTTGGGCTGCCAGTGGCTAGACATTCAAAGCGCGCGTCGTGCATGAAATCGGTGAGCTCACGCCCCGTGGCGTTGCTGCGGCTTGCCCCCAAAGCTGATGGTGTGCGTTCCAATCACCGCCCAGTAAGCACTTTGGATCGAGGGTGATTAAACGCTGGCAGAGCTCATTGGCTGTCCATCTGAAGCCGGGCTGGCAATATATGGCCCCAAATTCGACGTCTCCAGAATCCGTTGAGACTATTGCTGTGGCTAGTTGCAGGTCGGCTTCGCGTTTGGGAGCGGTGGGGAAGTGCGAGATACCATTGCGGATAAGAATTGCTGCGCCACCCCAGCGTCGTTGGGCGGGGTGATTCGCTGGGTAGGAGGAGTACCCAGGAATGCGGGGAGTCTTCAGATCACGCATGGGGGTTTCGCTTAAAAGTGCGATATCTACCTTGTGGAGCTGCATGTTGAATGGAACTCATGGATTTTGGCTGGGACGCCGCCCGCGTTCAAGCACAGGACCCTGAGGGTGCTCATTTTGAGAGAAGCGCTTGCATCTTGAAAAAGCTCTGCATCGATGTGTTTAGAGCTTCGATTGCTTCTAGAACTATATCCATGGGAGGATGGTTTTCGGTGCGGTTTGTGGGTAACTCTTGTGGCCCAGGCTGATGTTGAGCACCACGGCGTTGGCGAGGCGTTTGTTTTTGGCGTTGGTGTTCCTGCTCTTGAAAAAGGTTAGGTTGTGGGAGCGATGAACTGTCCAACAGTTGGCCATGCGTTTGTTGCCACGAGCGACTTGGGCATATATGTGGCCTGTTGTAGGGCTGGAGGCTGGGGCCAGAGGGCGTAAAGAGCTTGCCACTGCTTGATGGCGGTGGCTAAGTGGTTGTCGAGCTGCTTGTGAGCTGCTAAGGATCGATGGCTTGCGTTGGTTTCGTTTGGCGAAACTCTGAAAGGCCTCACAGCCCTTGTAGTTGGCTGGGTGGTCCAGGTCGCAGTTGGCACAAGTCGCTCGAACCGAGTCGGGCCGTGTGCAGTCCCCGGATTTGTGCTGTTCCCCACATTTGACACAGATGTGCTTCTGTTGGCAGTATTTTGCTTTTGTCGATATCTCTGTACTACACAATAAAACAACAATAATCTACATTATTAAAATCCCACAATTAGAGGCAATTACATACCAACACTTTTTAATTAAACCTGTAATCAGAAACGAATCAATTGTACATTTCTTGTTACCTCGTTTGAAGAAACCGATCATTTTAAATCTTAGCTGATTTAAAAAAGATATAAAAATATAATGCCACAGATAAACTAACAATTTAAACATTATAAAAAATTGCAATTTTTAAAATGTTAAAAAAAATTGCTCAGTCGAAATTATTTAGGTTACCATTTTGTTATTAGTGTAATAAACCGCATATCAACAGTCATACATGAAAAATGAGTAGATACGCCTTGAGGATAAAGACTCGAGTTAAGCTTGAAAATGTAAGATAAACGCCGCAGTTAGGGTACTCCCTTGTATATAATTTACATTCCTTCAAATGCCACATTACGTTGCTGTACTCGAATTCAAAAATGTAAGGAACGGGACGCACACATAAAGTCGTTGGGCAGTTCAACGGGCGGCTTGAGTAAGTTGTGGGGCTTAAATGAGTTGTCTGTGTCTTAAGAGCAGCGGCAGGGCACTCCAAGCAGACGTCTACCTCAATGATAGCTGTCAAAATCGCTTAAGTCGTTTGGTATGCCAAAAATGTGCTACCTTTGCGTACGTGCGCCTGTCACTTTTTGGCATCTAGCTAAATGTGAGTGTAAGTGGCCGCTTTTATATACGCAGGTTGCCATACGAGTTATCGGAATAAATAAGAAACGATGGAAGGAAAACAGAAGCCTACAATATTATTTGGAATCAACCTAAAAATAATGTGTAAAGTCAAGTAAAATATTATTAATCAAATCGCTTCATCCCTTATTGTCCACTAGCGGGTATAACCCCGCCTTGCCCGTGGCACGTATGTTAAAAATCGACGTTCTCAAAAAGCTTTGAAAATGATTATCAAACTTATCGGACGGTAAACTAAAAACTTTCATACAACCGTTTTCCGCCAATTTACCACTGTTGAGGGTGCAATTTCCTGAAACACGTATTCATTAAGTTCTTATGTAGAGCTTTGAAAATAAGTTTGAAACAAATCGGACACAACTTAAAACTTCGCCCAAAAAATCTTTAATTCGGATTCCCCCGAATAAGTTTGAATTCTGCAAAAAGTGTGAAACACGTCTAAAATGATTTTTCTTATAGATCTTAGGAAACGAATTTGAGCGCGACACGTCACCCACCAAATCTTTGACCTCCATTTCCACCAAGGAGGAAAGGATTTTCCTAAAAGTGTGAAACACCCCTCAAATGAATTTGAACAAAGATCTTTAAAAATAAGTTTGAGGCCGATCGGATGGTAGGCAAAAAAGTTATATACAAACGTTTTTCGCGATTTTCCCACACGTTCGGGCGGAATTTCCCGAAACCCCGTCTTAACGTGCATCTACATCACATTAGGTAGCTACAGTGAAAATTTCAGCTTCCTAGCTCTTACGGTTTGGGCAGTCTTACTGACAGTCAGTCAGTCAGGACAAACAGTTATATATATAGAGATTTACAATAATTGAAAATATTATTACAATAAAAAATTCATTCAACTAAATTACATATTATAGACTCTACATAATACACTTTAATTGAATCTTGGCATATGTTCAGAGTGGAATATTTGCTTAAATAATTTTAACATTCAACTATAAACTATAATAATAATAAAAATACAAATAAAAATAAAAATACAAATAAAAATACAAATAAAAATACAAATACAAATACAAATACAAATACAAATACAAATACAAATACAAATACAAATACAAATACAAATACAAATACAAATACAAATACAAATACAAATACAAATACAAATACAAATACAAATACAAATACAAATACAAATACAAATACAAATACAAATACAAATACAAATACAAATACAAATACAAATACAAATACAAATACAAATACAAATACAAATACAAATACAAATACAAATACAAATACAAATACAAATACAAATACAAATACAAATACAAATACAAATACAAATACAAATACAAATACAAATACAAATACAAATACAAATACAAATACAAATACAAATACAAATACAAATACAAATACAAATACAAATACAAATACAAATACAAATACAAATACAAATACAAATACAAATACAAATACAAATACAAATACAAATACAAATACAAATACAAATACAAATACAAATACAAATACAAATACAAATACAAATACAAATACAAATACAAATACAAATACAAATACAAATACAAATACAAATACAAATACAAATACAAATACAAATACAAATACAAATACAAATACAAATACAAATACAAATACAAATACAAATACAAATACAAATACAAATACAAATACAAATACAAATACAAATACAAATACAAATACAAATACAAATACAAATACAAATACAAATACAAATACAAATACAAATACAAATACAAATACAAATACAAATACAAATACAAATACAAATACAAATACAAATACAAATACAAATACAAATACAAATACAAATACAAATACAAATACAAATACAAATACAAATACAAATACAAATACAAATACAAATACAAATACAAATACAAATACAAATACAAATACAAATACAAATACAAATACAAATACAAATACAAATACAAATACAAATACAAATACAAATACAAATACAAATACAAATACAAATACAAATACAAATACAAATACAAATACAAATACAAATACAAATACAAATACAAATACAAATACAAATACAAATACAAATACAAATACAAATACAAATACAAATACAAATACAAATACAAATACAAATACAAATACAAATACAAATACAAATACAAATACAAATACAAATACAAATACAAATACAAATACAAATACAAATACAAATACAAATACAAATACAAATACAAATACAAATACAAATACAAATACAAATACAAATACAAATACAAATACAAATACAAATACAAATACAAATACAAATACAAATACAAATACAAATACAAATACAAATACAAATACAAATACAAATACAAATACAAATACAAATACAAATACAAATACAAATACAAATACAAATACAAATACAAATACAAATACAAATACAAATACAAATACAAATACAAATACAAATACAAATACAAATACAAATACAAATACAAATACAAATACAAATACAAATACAAATACAAATACAAATACAAATACAAATACAAATACAAATACAAATACAAATACAAATACAAATACAAATACAAAATACAAATACAAATACAAATACAAATACAAATACAAATACAAATACAAATACAAATACAAATACAAATACAAATACAAATACAAATACAAATACAAATACAAATACAAATACAAATACAAATACAAATACAAATACAAATACAAATACAAATACAAATACAAATACAAATACAAATACAAATACAAATACAAATACAAATACAAATACAAATACAAATACAAATACAAATACAAATACAAATACAAATACAAATACAAATACAAATACAAATACAAATACAAATACAAATACAATACAAATACAAATACAAATACAAATACAAATACAAATACAAATACAAATACAAATACAAATACAAATACAAATACAAATACAAATACAAATACAAATACAAATACAAATACAAATACAAATACAAATACAAATACAAATACAAATACAAATACAAATACAAATACAAATACAAATACAAATACAAATACAAATACAAATACAAATACAAATACAAATACAAATACAAATACAAATACAAATACAAATACAAATACAAATACAAATACAAATACAAATACAAATACAAATACAAATACAAATACAAATACAAATACAAATACAAATACAAATACAAATACAAATACAAATACAAATACAAATACAAATACAAATACAAATACAAATACAAATACAAATACAAATACAAATACAAATACAAATACAAATACAAATACAAATACAAATACAAATACAAATACAAATACAAATACAAATACAAATACAAATACAAATACAAATACAAATACAAATACAAATACAAATACAAATACAAATACAAATACAAATACAAATACAAATACAAATACAAATACAAATACAAATACAAATACAAATACAAATACAAATACAAATACAAATACAAATACAAATACAAATACAAATACAAATACAAATACAAATACAAATACAAATACAAATACAAATACAAATACAAATACAAATACAAATACAAATACAAATACAAATACAAATACAAATACAAATACAAATACAAATACAAATACAAATACAAATACAAATACAAATACAAATACAAATACAAATACAAATACAAATACAAATACAAATACAAATACAAATACAAATACAAATACAAATACAAATACAAATACAAATACAAATACAAATACAAATACAAATACAAATACAAATACAAATACAAATACAAATACAAATACAAATACAAATACAAATACAAATACAAATACAAATACAAATACAAATACAAATACAAATACAAATACAAATACAAATACAAATACAAATACAAATACAAATACAAATACAAATACAAATACAAATACAAATACAAATACAAATACAAATACAAATACAAATACAAATACAAATACAAATACAAATACAAATACAAATACAAATACAAATACAAATACAAATACAAATACAAATACAAATACAAATACAAATACAAATACAAATACAAATACAAATACAAATACAAATACAAATACAAATACAAATACAAATACAAATACAAATACAAATACAAATACAAATACAAATACAAATACAAATACAAATACAAATACAAATACAAATACAAATACAAATACAAATACAAATACAAATACAAATACAAATACAAATACAAATACAAATACAAATACAAATACAAATACAAATACAAATACAAATACAAATACAAATACAAATACAAATACAAATACAAATACAAATACAAATACAAATACAAATACAAATACAAATACAAATACAAATACAAATACAAATACAAATACAAATACAAATACAAATACAAATACAAATACAAATACAAATACAAATACAAATACAAATACAAATACAAATACAAATACAAATACAAATACAAATACAAATACAAATACAAATACAAATACACATACAAATACAAATACAAATACAAATACAAATACAAATACAAATACAAATACAAATACAAATACAAATACACATACAAATACAAATACAAATACAAATACAAATACAAATACAAATACAAATACAAATACAAATACAAATACAAATACAAATACAAATACAAATACAAATACAAATACAAATACAAATACAAATACAAATACAAATACAAATACAAATACAAATACAAATACAAATACAAATACAAATACAAATACAAATACAAATACAAATACAAATACAAATACAAATACAAATACAAATACAAATACAAATACAAATACAAATACAAATACAAATACAAATACAAATACAAATACAAATACAAATACAAATACAAATACAAATACAAATACAAATACAAATACAAATACAAATACAAATACAAATACAAATACAAATACAAATACAAATACAAATACAAATACAAATACAAATACAAATACAAATACAAATACAAATACAAATACAAATACAAATACAAATACAAATACAAATACAAATACAAATACAAATACAAATACAAATACAAATACAAATACAAATACAAATACAAATACAAATACAAATACAAATACAAATACAAATACAAATACAAATACAAATACAAATACAAATACAAATACAAATACAAATACAAATACAAATACAAATACAAATACACATACAAATACACATACAAATACAAATACAAATACAAATACAAATACAAATACAAATACAAATACAAATACAAATACAAATACAAATACAAATACAAATACAAATACAAATACAAATACAAATACAAATACAAATACAAATACAAATACAAATACAAATACAAATACAAATACAAATACAAATACAAATACAAATACAAATACAAATACAAATACAAATACAAATACAAATACAAATACAAATACAAATACAAATACAAATACAAATACAAATACAAATACAAATACAAATACAAATACAAATACAAATACAAATACAAATACAAATACAAATACAAATACAAATACAAATACAAATACAAATACAAATACAAATACAAATACAAATACAAATACAAATACAAATACAAATACAAATACAAATACAAATACAAATACAAATACAAATACAAATACAAATACAAATACAAATACAAATACAAATACAAATACAAATACAAATACAAATACAAATACAAATACAAATACAAATACAAATACAAATACAAATACAAATACAAATACAAATACAAATACAAATACAAATACAAATACAAATACAAATACAAATACAAATACAAATACAAATACAAATACAAATACAAATACAAATACAAATACAAATACAAATACAAATACAAATACAAATACAAATACAAATACAAATACAAATACAAATACAAATACAAATACAAATACAAATACAAATACAAATACAAATACAAATACAAATACAAATACAAATACAAATACAAATACAAATACAAATACAAATACAAATACAAATCACAAATACAAATACAAATACAAATACAAATACAAATACAAATACAAATACAAATACAAATACAAATACAAATACAAATACAAATACAAATACAAATACAAATACAAATACAAATACAAATACAAATACAAATACAAATACAAATACAAATACAAATACAAATACAAATACAAATACAAATACAAATACAAATACAAATACAAATACAAATACAAATACAAATACAAATACAAATACAAATACAAATACAAATACAAATACAAATACAAATACAAATACAAATACAAATACAAATACAAATACAAATACAAATACAAATACAAATACAAATACAAATACAAATACAAATACAAATACAAATACAAATACAAATACAAATACAAATACAAATACAAATACAAATACAAATACAAATACAAATACAAATACAAATACAAATACAAATACAAATACAAATACAAATACAAATACAAATACAAATACAAATACAAATACAAATACAAATACAAATACAAATACAAATACAAATACAAATACAAATACAAATACAAATACAAATACAAATACAAATACAAATACAAATACAAATACAAATACAAATACAAATACAAATACAAATACAAATACAAATACAAATACAAATACAAATACAAATACAAATACAAATACAAATACAAATACAAATACAAATACAAATACAAATACAAATACAAATACAAATACAAATACAAATACAAATACAAATACAAATACAAATACAAATACAAATACAAATACAAATACAAATACAAATACAAATACAAATACAAATACAAATACAAATACAAATACAAATACAAATACAAATACAAATACAAATACAAATACAAATACAAATACAAATACAAATACAAATACAAATACAAATACAAATACAAATACAAATACAAATACAAATACAAATACAAATACAAATACAAATACAAATACAAATACAAATACAAATACAAATACAAATACAAATACAAATACAAATACAAATACAAATACAAATACAAATACAAATACAAATACAAATACAAATACAAATACAAATACAAATACAAATACAAATACAAATACAAATACAAATACAAATACAAATACAAATACAAATACAAATACAAATACAAATACAAATACAAATACAAATACAAATACAAATACAAATACAAATACAAATACAAATACAAATACAAATACAAATACAAATACAAATACAAATACAAATACAAATACAAATACAAATACAAATACAAATACAAATACAAATACAAATACAAATACAAATACAAATACAAATACAAATACAAATACAAATACAAATACAAATACAAATACAAATACAAATACAAATACAAATACAAATACAAATACAAATACAAATACAAATACAAATACAAATACAAATACACATACAAATACACATACAAATACACATACAAATACACATACAAATACACATACAAATACACAAATACAAATACAAATACAAATACAAATACAAATACAAATACACAAATACAAATACAAATACAAATACAAATACAAATACAAATACAAATACAAATACAAATACAAATACAAATACAAATACAAATACAAATACAAATACAAATACAAATACAAATACAAATACAAATACAAATACAAATACAAATACAAATACAAATACAAATACAAATACAAATACAAATACAAATACAAATACAAATACAAATACAAATACAAATACAAATACAAATACAAATACAAATACAAATACAAATACAAATACAAATACAAATACAAATACAAATACAAATACAAATACAAATACAAATACAAATACAAATACAAATACAAATACAAATACAAATACAAATACAAATACAAATACAAATACAAATACAAATACAAATACAAATACAAATACAAATACAAATACAAATACAAATACAAATACAAATACAAATACAAATACAAATACAAATACAAATACAAATACAAATACAAATACAAATACAAATACAAATACAAATACAAATACAAATACAAATACAAATACAAATACAAATACAAATACAAATACAAATACAAATACAAATACAAATACAAATACAAATACAAATACAAATACAAATACAAATACAAATACAAATACAAATACAAATACACATACAAATACACATACAAATACACATACAAATACACATACAAATACACATACAAATACACATACAAATACAAATACAAATACAAATACAAATACAAATACAAATACAAATACAAATACAAATACAAATACAAATACAAATACAAATACAAATACAAATACAAATACAAATACAAATACAAATACAAATACAAATACAAATACAAATACAAATACAAATACAAATACAAATACAAATACAAATACAAATACAAATACAAATACAAATACAAATACAAATACAAATACAAATACAAATACAAATACAAATACAAATACAAATACAAATACAAATACAAATACAAATACAAATACAAATACAAATACAAATACAAATACAAATACAAATACAAATACAAATACAAATACAAATACAAATACAAATACAAATACAAATACAAATACAAATACAAATACAAATACAAATACAAATACAAATACAAATACAAATACAAAAATACAAATACAAATACAAATACAAATACAAATACAAATACAAATACAAATACAAATACAAATACAAATACAAATACAAATACAAATACAAATACAAATACAAATACAAATACAAATACAAATACAAATACAAATACAAATACAAATACAAATACAAATACAAATACAAATACAAATACAAATACAAATACAAATACAAATACAAATACAAATACAAATACAAATACAAATACAAATACAAATACAAATACAAATACAAATACAAATACAAATACAAATACAAATACAAATACAAATACAAATACAAATACAAATACAAATACAAATACAAATACAAATACAAATACAAATACAAATACAAATACAAATACAAATACAAATACAAATACAAATACAAATACAAATACAAATACAAATACAAATACAAATACAAATACAAATACAAATACAAATACAAATACAAATACAAATACAAATACAAATACAAATACAAATACAAATACAAATACAAATACAAATACAAATACAAATACAAATACAAATACAAATACAAATACAAATACAAATACAAATACAAATACAAATACAAATACAAATACAAATACAAATACACATACAAATACAAATACAAATACAAATACAAATACAAATACAAATACAAATACAAATACAAATACAAATACAAATACAAATACAAATACAAATACAAATACAAATACAAATACAAATACAAATACAAATACAAATACAAATACAAATACAAATACAAATACAAATACAAATACAAATACAAATACAAATACAAATACAAATACAAATACAAATACAAATACAAATACAAATACAAATACAAATACAAATACAAATACAAATACAAATACAAATACAAATACAAATACAAATACAAATACAAATACAAATACAAATACAAATACAAATACAAATACAAATACAAATACAAATACAAATACAAATACAAATACAAATACAAATACAAATACAAATACAAATACAAATACAAATACAAATACAAATACAAATACAAATACAAATACAAATACAAATACAAATACAAATACAAATACAAATACAAATACAAATACAAATACAAATACAAATACAAATACAAATACAAATACAAATACAAATACAAATACAAATACAAATACAAATACAAATACAAATACAAATACAAATACAAATACAAATACAAATACAAATACAAATACAAATACAAATACAAATACAAATACAAATACAAATACAAATACAAATACAAATACAAATACAAATACAAATACAAATACAAATACAAATACAAATACAAATACAAATACAAATACAAATACAAATACAAATACAAATACAAATACAAATACAAATACAAATACAAATACAAATACAAATACAAATACAAATACAAATACAAATACAAATACAAATACAAATACAAATACAAATACAAATACAAATACAAATACAAATACAAATACAAATACAAATACAAATACAAATACAAATACAAATACAAATACAAATACAAATACAAATACAAATACAAATACAAATACAAATACAAATACAAATACAAATACAAATACAAATACAAATACAAATACAAATACAAATACAAATACAAATACAAATACAAATACAAATACAAATACAAATACAAATACAAATACAAATACAAATACAAATACAAATACAAATACAAATACAAATACAAATACAAATACAAATACAAATACAAATACACATACAAATACAAATACAAATACAAATACAAATACAAATACAAATACAAATACAAATACAAATACAAATACAAATACAAATACAAATACAAATACAAATACAAATACAAATACAAATACAAATACAAATACAAATACAAATACAAATACAAATACAAATACAAATACAAATACAAATACAAATACAAATACAAATACAAATACAAATACAAATACAAATACAAATACAAATACAAATACAAATACAAATACAAATACAAATACAAATACAAATACAAATACAAATACAAATACAAATACAAATACAAATACAAATACAAATACAAATACAAATACAAATACAAATACAAATACAAATACAAATACAAATACAAATACAAATACAAATACAAATACAAATACAAATACAAATACAAATACAAATACAAATACAAATACAAATACAAATACAAATACAAATACAAATACAAATACAAATACAAATACAAATACAAATACAAATACAAATACAAATACAAATACAAATACAAATACAAATACAAATACAAATACAAATACAAATACAAATACAAATACAAATACAAATACAAATACAAATACAAATACAAATACAAATACAAATACAAATACACATACAAATACAAATACAAATACAAATACAAATACAAATACAAATACAAATACAAATACAAATACAAATACAAATACAAATACAAATACAAATACAAATACAAATACAAATACAAATACAAATACAAATACAAATACAAATACAAATACAAATACAAATACAAATACAAATACAAATACAAATACAAATACAAATACAAATACAAATACAAATACAAATACAAATACAAATACAAATACAAATACAAATACAAATACAAATACAAATACAAATACAAATACAAATACAAATACAAATACAAATACAAATACAAATACAAATACAAATACAAATACAAATACAAATACAAATACAAATACAAATACAAATACAAATACAAATACAAATACAAATACAAATACAAATACAAATACAAATACAAATACAAATACAAATACAAATACAAATACAAATACAAATACAAATACAAATACAAATACAAATACAAATACAAATACAAATACAAATACAAATACAAATACAAATACAAATACAAATACAAATACAAATACAAATACAAATACAAATACAAATACAAATACAAATACAAATACAAATACAAATACAAATACAAATACAAATACAAATACAAATACAAATACAAATACAAATACAAATACAAATACAAATACAAATACAAATACAAATACAAATACAAATACAAATACAAATACAAATACAAATACAAATACAAATACAAATACAAATACAAATACAAATACAAATACAAATACAAATACAAATACAAATACAAATACAAATACAAATACAAATACAAATACAAATACAAATACAAATACAAATACAAATACAAATACAAATACAAATACAAATACAAATACAAATACAAATACAAATACAAATACAAATACAAATACAAATACAAATACAAATACAAATACAAATACAAATACAAATACAAATACAAATACAAATACAAATACAAATACAAATACAAATACAAATACAAATACAAATACAAATACAAATACAAATACAAATACAAATACAAATACAAATACAAATACAAATACAAATACAAATACAAATACAAATACAAATACAAATACAAATACAAATACAAATACAAATACAAATACAAATACAAATACAAATACAAATACAAATACAAATACAAATACAAATACAAATACAAATACAAATACAAATACAAATACAAATACAAATACAAATACAAATACAAATACAAATACAAATACAAATACAAATACAAATACAAATACAAATACAAATACAAATACAAATACACAAATACAAATACAAATACAAATACAAATACAAATACAAATACAAATACAAATACAAATACAAATACAAATACAAATACAAATACAAATACAAATACAAATACAAATACAAATACAAATACAAATACAAATACAAATACAAATACAAATACAAATACAAATACAAATACAAATACAAATACAAATACAAATACAAATACAAATACAAATACAAATACAAATACAAATACAAATACAAATACAAATACAAATACAAATACAAATACAAATACAAATACAAATACAAATACAAATACAAATACAAATACAAATACAAATACAAATACAAATACAAATACAAATACAAATACAAATACAAATACAAATACAAATACAAATACAAATACAAATACAAATACAAATACAAATACAAATACAAATACAAATACAAATACAAATACAAATACAAATACAAATACAAATACAAATACAAATACAAATACAAATACAAATACAAATACAAATACAAATACAAATACAAATACAAATACAAATACAAATACAAATACAAATACAAATACAAATACAAATACAAATACAAATACAAATACAAATACAAATACAAATACAAATACAAATACAAATACAAATACAAATACAAATACAAATACAAATACAAATACAAATACAAATACAAATACAAATACAAATACAAATACAAATACAAATACAAATACAAATACAAATACAAATACAAATACAAATACAAATACAAATACAAATACAAATACAAATACAAATACAAATACAAATACAAATACAAATACAAATACAAATACAAATACAAATACAAATACAAATACAAATACAAATACAAATACAAATACAAATACAAATACAAATACAAATACAAATACAAATACAAATACAAATACAAATACAAATACAAATACAAATACAAATACAAATACAAATACAAATACAAATACAAATACAAATACAAATACAAATACAAATACAAATACAAATACAAATACAAATACAAATACAAATACAAATACAAATACAAATACAAATACAAATACAAATACAAATACAAATACAAATACAAATACAAATACAAATACAAATACAAATACAAATACAAATACAAATACAAATACAAATACAAATACAAATACAAATACAAATACAAATACAAATACAAATACAAATACAAATACAAATACAAATACAAATACAAATACAAATACAAATACAAATACAAATACAAATACAAATACAAATACAAATACAAATACAAATACAAATACAAATACAAATACAAATACAAATACAAATACAAATACAAATACAAATACAAATACAAATACAAATACAAATACAAATACAAATACAAATACAAATACAAATACAAATACAAATACAAATACAAATACAAATACAAATACAAATACAAATACAAATACAAATACAAATACAAATACAAATACAAATACAAATACAAATACAAATACAAATACAAATACAAATACAAATACAAATACAAATACAAATACAAATACAAATACAAATACAAATACAAATACAAATACAAATACAAATACAAATACAAATACAAATACAAATACAAATACAAATACAAATACAAATACAAATACAAATACAAATACAAATACAAATACAAATACAAATACAAATACAAATACAAATACAAATACAAATACAAATACAAATACAAATACAAATACAAATACAAATACAAATACAAATACAAATACAAATACAAATACAAATACAAATACAAATACAAATACAAATACAAATACAAATACAAATACAAATACAAATACAAATACAAATACAAATACAAATACAAATACAAATACAAATACAAATACAAATACAAATACAAATACAAATACAAATACAAATACAAATACAAATACAAATACAAATACAAATACAAATACAAATACAAATACAAATACAAATACAAATACAAATACAAATACAAATACAAATACAAATACAAATACAAATACAAATACAAATACAAATACAAATACAAATACAAATACAAATACAAATACAAATACAAATACAAATACAAATACAAATACAAATACAAATACAAATACAAATACAAATACAAATACAAATACAAATACAAATACAAATACAAATACAAATACAAATACAAATACAAATACAAATACAAATACAAATACAAATACAAATACAAATACAAATACAAATACAAATACAAATACAAATACAAATACAAATACAAATACAAATACAAATACAAATACAAATACAAATACAAATACAAATACAAATACAAATACAAATACAAATACAAATACAAATACAAATACAAATACAAATACAAATACAAATACAAATACAAATACAAATACAAATACAAATACAAATACAAATACAAATACAAATACAAATACAAATACAAATACAAATACAAATACAAATACAAATACAAATACAAATACAAATACAAATACAAATACAAATACAAATACAAATACAAATACAAATACAAATACAAATACAAATACAAATACAAATACAAATACAAATACAAATACAAATACAAATACAAATACAAATACAAATACAAATACAAATACAAATACAAATACAAATACAAATACAAATACAAATACAAATACAAATACAAATACAAATACAAATACAAATACAAATACAAATACAAATACAAATACAAATACAAATACAAATACAAATACAAATACAAATACAAATACAAATACAAATACAAATACAAATACAAATACAAATACAAATACAAATACAAATACAAATACAAATACAAATACAAATACAAATACAAATACAAATACAAATACAAATACAAATACAAATACAAATACAAATACAAATACAAATACAAATACAAATACAAATACAAATACAAATACAAATACAAATACAAATACAAATACAAATACAAATACAAATACAAATACAAATACAAATACAAATACAAATACAAATACAAATACAAATACAAATACAAATACAAATACAAATACAAATACAAATACAAATACAAATACAAATACAAATACAAATACAAATACAAATACAAATACAAATACAAATACAAATACAAATACAAATACAAATACAAATACAAATACAAATACAAATACAAATACAAATACAAATACAAATACAAATACAAATACAAATACAAATACAAATACAAATACAAATACAAATACAAATACAAATACAAATACAAATACAAATACAAATACAAATACAAATACAAATACAAATACAAATACAAATACAAATACAAATACAAATACAAATACAAATACAAATACAAATACAAATACAAATACAAATACAAATACAAATACAAATACAAATACAAATACAAATACAAATACAAATACAAATACAAATACAAATACAAATACAAATACAAATACAAATACAAATACAAATACAAATACAAATACAAATACAAATACAAATACAAATACAAATACAAATACAAATACAAATACAAATACAAATACAAATACAAATACAAATACAAATACAAATACAAATACAAATACAAATACAAATACAAATACAAATACAAATACAAATACAAATACAAATACAAATACAAATACAAATACAAATACAAATACAAATACAAATACAAATACAAATACAAATACAAATACAAATACAAATACAAATACAAATACAAATACAAATACAAATACAAATACAAATACAAATACAAATACAAATACAAATACAAATACAAATATAAATACAAATACAAATACAAATACAAATACAAATACAAATACAAATACAAATACAAATACAAATACAAATACAAATACAAATACAAATACAAATACAAATACAAATACAAATACAAATACAAATACAAATACAAATACAAATACAAATACAAATACAAATACAAATACAAATACAAATACAAATACAAATACAAATACAAATACAAATACAAATACAAATACAAATACAAATACAAATACAAATACAAATACAAATACAAATACAAATACAAATACAAATACAAATACAAATACAAATACAAATACAAATACAAATACAAATACAAATACAAATACAAATACAAATACAAATACAAATACAAATACAAATACAAATACAAATACAAATACAAATACAAATACAAATACAAATACAAATACAAATACAAATACAAATACAAATACAAATACAAATACAAATACAAATACAAATACAAATACAAATACAAATACAAATACAAATACAAATACAAATACAAATACAAATAAAATACAAATACAAATACAAATACAAATACAAATACAAATACAAATACAAATACAAATACAAATACAAATACAAATACAAATACAAATACAAATACAAATACAAATACAAATACAAATACAAATACAAATACAAATACAAATACAAATACAAATACAAATACAAATACAAATACAAATACAAATACAAATACAAATACAAATACAAATACAAATACAAATACAAATACAAATACAAATACAAATACAAATACAAATACAAATACAAATACAAATACAAATACAAATACAAATACAAATACAAATACAAATACAAATACAAATACAAATACAAATACAAATACAAATACAAATACAAATACAAATACAAATACAAATACAAATACAAATACAAATACAAATACAAATACAAATACAAATACAAATACAAATACAAATACAAATACAAATACAAATACAAATACAAATACAAATACAAATACAAATACAAATACAAATACAAATACAAATACAAATACAAATACAAATACAAATACAAATACAAATACAAATACAAATACAAATACAAATACAAATACAAATACAAATACAAATACAAATACAAATACAAATACAAATACAAATACAAATACAAATACAAATACAAATACAAATACAAATACAAATACAAATACAAATACAAATACAAATACAAATACAAATACAAATACAAATACAAATACAAATACAAATACAAATACAAATACAAATACAAATACAAATACAAATACAAATACAAATACAAATACAAATACAAATACAAATACAAATACAAATACAAATACAAATACAAATACAAATACAAATACAAATACAAATACAAATACAAATACAAATACAAATACAAATACAAATACAAATACAAATACAAATACAAATACAAATACAAATACAAATACAAATACAAATACAAATACAAATACAAATACAAATACAAATACAAATACAAATACAAATACAAATACAAATACAAATACAAATACAAATACAAATACAAATACAAATACAAATACAAATACAAATACAAATACAAATACAAATACAAATACAAATACAAATACAAATACAAATACAAATACAAATACAAATACAAATACAAATACAAATACAAATACAAATACAAATACAAATACAAATACAAATACAAATACAAATACAAATACAAATACAAATACAAATACAAATACAAATACAAATACAAATACAAATACAAATACAAATACAAATACAAATACAAATACAAATACAAATACAAATACAAATACAAATACAAATACAAATACAAATACAAATACAAATACAAATACAAATACAAATACAAATACAAATACAAATACAAATACAAATACAAATACAAATACAAATACAAATACAAATACAAATACAAATACAAATACAAATACAAATACAAATACAAATACAAATACAAATACAAATACAAATACAAATACAAATACAAATACAAATACAAATACAAATACAAATACAAATACAAATACAAATACAAATACAAATACAAATACAAATACAAATACAAATACAAATACAAATACAAATACAAATACAAATACAAATACAAATACAAATACAAATACAAATACAAATACAAATACAAATACAAATACAAATACAAATACAAATACAAATACAAATACAAATACAAATACAAATACAAATACAAATACAAATACAAATACAAATACAAATACAAATACAAATACAAATACAAATACAAATACAAATACAAATACAAATACAAATACAAATACAAATACAAATACAAATACAAATACAAATACAAATACAAATACAAATACAAATACAAATACAAATACAAATACAAATACAAATACAAATACAAATACAAATACAAATACAAATACAAATACAAATACAAATACAAATACAAATACAAATACAAATACAAATACAAATACAAATACAAATACAAATACAAATACAAATACAAATACAAATACAAATACAAATACAAATACAAATACAAATACAAATACAAATACAAATACAAATACAAATACAAATACAAATACAAATACAAATACAAATACAAATACAAATACAAATACAAATACAAATACAAATACAAATACAAATACAAATACAAATACAAATACAAATACAAATACAAATACAAATACAAATACAAATACAAATACAAATACAAATACAAATACAAATACAAATACAAATACAAATACAAATACAAATACAAATACAAATACAAATACAAATACAAATACAAATACAAATACAAATACAAATACAAATACAAATACAAATACAAATACAAATACAAATACAAATACAAATACAAATACAAATACAAATACAAATACAAATACAAATACAAATACAAATACAAATACAAATACAAATACAAATACAAATACAAATACAAATACAAATACAAATACAAATACAAATACAAATACAAATACAAATACAAATACAAATACAAATACAAATACAAATACAAATACAAATACAAATACAAATACAAATACAAATACAAATACAAATACAAATACAAATACAAATACAAATACAAATACAAATACAAATACAAATACAAATACAAATACAAATACAAATACAAATACAAATACAAATACAAATACAAATACAAATACAAATACAAATACAAATACAAATACAAATACAAATACAAATACAAATACAAATACAAATACAAATACAAATACAAATACAAATACAAATACAAATACAAATACAAATACAAATACAAATACAAATACAAATACAAATACAAATACAAATACAAATACAAATACAAATACAAATACAAATACAAATACAAATACAAATACAAATACAAATACAAATACAAATACAAATACAAATACAAATACAAATACAAATACAAATACAAATACAAATACAAATACAAATACAAATACAAATACAAATACAAATACAAATACAAATACAAATACAAATACAAATACAAATACAAATACAAATACAAATACAAATACAAATACAAATACAAATACAAATACAAATACAAATACAAATACAAATACAAATACAAATACAAATACAAATACAAATACAAATACAAATACAAATACAAATACAAATACAAATACAAATACAAATACAAATACAAATACAAATACAAATACAAATACAAATACAAATACAAATACAAATACAAATACAAATACAAATACAATTACAAATACAAATACAAATACAAATACAAATACAAATACAAATACAAATACAAATACAAATACAAATACAAATACAAATACAAATACAAATACAAATACAAATACAAATACAAATACAAATACAAATACAAATACAAATACAAATACAAATACAAATACAAATACAAATACAAATACAAATACAAATACAAATACAAATACAAATACAAATACAAATACAAATACAAATACAAATACAAATACAAATACAAATACAAATACAAATACAAATACAAATACAAATACAAATACAAATACAAATACAAATACAAATACAAATACAAATACAAATACAAATACAAATACAAATACAAATACAAATACAAATACAAATACAAATACAAATACAAATACAAATACAAATACAAATACAAATACAAATACAAATACAAATACAAATACAAATACAAATACAAATACAAATACAAATACAAATACAAATACAAATACAAATACAAATACAAATACAAATACAAATACAAATACAAATACAAATACAAATACAAATACAAATACAAATACAAATACAAATACAAATACAAATACAAATACAAATACAAATACAAATACAAATACAAATACAAATACAAATACAAATACAAATACAAATACAAATACAAATACAAATACAAATACAAATACAAATACAAATACAAATACAAATACAAATACAAATACAAATACAAATACAAATACAAATACAAATACAAATACAAATACAAATACAAATACAAATACAAATACAAATACAAATACAAATACAAATACAAATACAAATACAAATACAAATACAAATACAAATACAAATACAAATACAAATACAAATACAAATACAAATACAAATACAAATACAAATACAAATACAAATACAAATACAAATACAAATACAAATACAAATACAAATACAAATACAAATACAAATACAAATACAAATACAAATACAAATACAAATACAAATACAAATACAAATACAAATACAAATACAAATACAAATACAAATACAAATACAAATACAAATACAAATACAAATACAAATACAAATACAAATACAAATACAAATACAAATACAAATACAAATACAAATACAAATACAAATACAAATACAAATACAAATACAAATACAAATACAAATACAAATACAAATACAAATACAAATACAAATACAAATACAAATACAAATACAAATACAAATACAAATACAAATACAAATACAAATACAAATACAAATACAAATACAAATACAAATACAAATACAAATACAAATACAAATACAAATACAAATACAAATACAAATACAAATACAAATACAAATACAAATACAAATACAAATACAAATACAAATACAAATACAAATACAAATATTCATTTTATATAAGCAAGACACATAAAATGTATTATAGCAGAGAGCTCTCAGTTCAAATGTACATATAAGGATCAGGAAACCCTCGCTAATGACTAAGCTTCTGAGTTATGCGCGGGTTGTCTCTATTTTTATTTTCGCAATATTCAACTTGCATGTGATGGCAAAACAAGTTTTGTTGAAAATGTCTGAAAGGGCAACTCCTGGGTATGACGTTGATATTTGATTGTTCTGGGGAATGAAATTGGGACCATGAGGCTAAAGACAGGAAATATATTAACTCTCAATGTTGCCTCAGGATTTTTGAATATAGCTATCGATGAAACCATGTTTGAATTGCAGAAAAAGTTATACACAAGACCAAAGTCAATCTGATCAATGGAAAAAATCTGCCTTACTGCTGCATACAAGACCATTTACGATTACTTAAAAAATGCCAAATATTTTGAAATCGGATTCCCATTTCCAGGACAGATGTTGAAGCATAAGGACAACAAAAATACCCTCGTTCACAAATTGAAAGCCCCACACTGAATTTATCCGGCTTACCACTCACTCAATACTTCTTTAATTTGGATACGATCGCCTTGGTGACTGTCTCGTGATTCGCGAACTTGAGTTTGGGTTTTTACAGAAGAACGCAGCCTCGAGTTTAGAGCACTGTTTTAAACATCTAAATTGTGCAGTTTCTAATCGACACTTCTACCTTCTCTGACCATGCGATTGGGCAGCGTAGTCGAATGTTCTAGAAGAATAGGGCAGACCCACAAACCGTTGAAGCGAGGATAACGGCAAGCAGCGCAGTTTGAAGTCTGCACTCCATGTTCCTATGCAAATTAACAAATATTTAAAAATTGTTTGCAAGCAAATTGAATTGCTGCTGCTTTTAAAATGGCATCGCCAAGCTGGGGCGTGGTGTGCAGGATTGTGTGTAAGATGTGGCAAGGTGGGCTTAAAGCACTTCACCATTTTAACCAAAAAAAATAACAAATTATACCTCAAATATACAAGGGGCTGAAAGACAAGGAAAATTGTCATGGAATATGTACGCCAAAATTAGCATTTCTCACATCTGCCACTTTGAATACAGCACGCATAGCATGGCAGAAGAATGGGGACTGGCAGGTCGGGGCACTGCACTGGATATTTATCTTAATTTAGTGGCTGTTGCAATCGACCAGGCAGAAAGAGTCAACCGGTTGACGCTCCTTATAACAAAATCTACTAATGGCGCATCGCCCAGACTCGCCCGGCCCGCCTACGCTAAGCTGGCTGCTGGGGTAATAGCTTTTTGGCAGTCAGAAAGTCAGACTGTCAGGCAGTCCCGAGTGCCAGGCAGCTGAAGCCGGTTTACCTGAAATCTGTCTATATATACGTACAGCTGCATGACGAACTAAAGGCTAACACTCAGTCAACGCTCGAAGTTCGTTGCCTCGTCTGCCGCTGGTTGACGCTGAGAGCCCCCAAAAGAATTGCAGAATGTGGAAATTGTATTCGCAAGCCATGATTACCAGTGCACTGACCCAAACTGCCCATAGGTTGCTGGCTTCTGATATGGCACGGACGGGCGGCGGACCAGCTGCTGTGTACCATGGAAACTGACTGCGGCAGGGTGCTGTACAGTTTTATTGATTGTATTGGTTTAAGCGCTAGATTTGTTGCTGCTACCTCTGAAATATTGTGGCACGTTGCACGACCAACATACTGGGAGCACTGTGCTGGGACCTGATTACGCGGTTCGCCGAGTGCTTATCGGCATTTGCTGCACAGTTTCGGAAAAGTATGCAAACAATTTTGGCCATGTCGGGAAGCGCTAAAAAAGATTTTTTAATAAATTAATATTACAAAACTCTAATGTATAATAAGTCACTTTTATCTTAGAATTAACTAGTTTTTATGAAATCTTTTGCTGCTGGGTAAAGGAATACCTTTACTAAATTTCATCTTATCTGAAGGAAACTCAAAGCTGGCTTCATTTTCATTACTTTTTACACTCTGAACCCATTGAAAATGGGTAAAAGGGGTATTATATATTATTTGTGCAAATGTATGTAACAGGCAGAAGGAAGCATCTCCGACCCTATAAAGTATATATATTTTTGATCAGCATCAATAGCCGAGTGGATCTAGCCATGTCCGCCTGTCTGTCCGTCAGTCCGTCTGTCCGCCTGTCCGTCTGTATGAACGCAAGGATCTCAGAATCTATAAGAGCTAGTGACTTGAAAGACTTTTAGCTGTAGGTCCTCCTAGTCCCCGCGCAGATCGACTTTATTTCCGATAGTCGATAACTTGCCCCGATTCCAAGTAATCGATAAAAATCGATATCGAAATCCTGTTTTTTTTGCAATTTCGGCAAATAATATTTGCTAGATTCACCAAACTTTACATGTAGCTTTTAGAATAGTGTATATATTTCAAGTATCTTTCATTTTATACCTATCGCCTGTCGGTATCTCCTAATCGGGAGCTTCCGACTGAAGCTCTTACTTGTTAACGTTTTTTTGTGTAACAAGCGATAGTTTCTACAATTAGTTACATAAAGTTAAGATTATTAATTAAAGTATTATGCCATTTATCCCTTCAACTACGACATTTGAATTCATTTCGTTCAAGCGCTTCTCCCTTTTTCCATATACGTATGCCAGTAGGCGTTCCCTAAAAAAATGTTCAACGTAAAACTATTATTAATTCAAAAATTAAGGTTTTTTAATTAAAACACTTATTATTAGTTTTTAAATCGCCTGCGCTCGTAAAATGTAACTAATGAACTTTTACAAGTCGCGAAAAAATCTAAGAGTCAAAGCAAGCGTAAGGAAAAAGTTGCAGTTCCTGTCAAAGTTTATTTTCAAGTTACCATAAAAAGGTGTTGCCACAATTGATGAGTGGTGAATGAATTGAAAGACAGTTTGGGCACGGCACGAAAAAAAAACAAAAAGAGGCGTTTTCGTATGCTCTGTAATATAATCAAGTAAGAGGCTCTAGTTGGAAGCTCCCGACTAGGGAATACCCTGAACCCTCTTCTACAAACACCACATTCAGCTTCTTCAGCAGTAATAAAAATATATTTAAAAAAAAAACTGTTTCCTCGATAAGTCTCGAATTCAGCAGACCACACTATTTGCAAATGCCTCTACAGCCACACCAACAATTCAGTCTTTGTAAGAAAAAAACAGATTTAAATAGCAGCACAGACAACAATTCAATCGATCGGTCGAAATTAAGTTGTTGTATGGAAAACTTTTTTGTTTTTCAAGACATCTTAACCATACTCGGCATTAACTATTTTCCCTGTGCTTCTTAGATACGGGCAAAGCACTATGAGCATTATGAAAGGTTGGGTGTGCAAGGGTATTGAATCTTAGGCGTGCCGAAGATAGACCTTCCTTCTCGTCTTTAATAACTTTAGTGTTTCTTAGCCGATCTTAATGAAATTTTCAGAAGTAGATCTTATTGTACTATAATATTCGTGTATTCTCAAAATGAAAATTGCTATAAAATGAAAGATGCTTGATATATGCATATACAGTGGCTCACAGCTTATCTCAACCAGTACATTAAAAATACTTTGCAAAGCTATAAAAACTAAACTTAAAGATATATCAAAGTTTTAGGAATGCAGGTTGTTAGCCTGTTGCTTAAAGTTATCAACTATGATTACGATAATTTTTTACAATTTGATATACATATACTATTCTAGAAGCTACATGTCAAGTTCGGTGACACTAGCTCTAAAAACCTAAAGGAATTGCTAAAAAAGCACGATTTCGATATGGATTTTGATCGATTACTTGGAAACGGGTCAAGTTATCGACTATCGGAAACAAACTCGTACTGGGCACTAGGAGGACCTACGGTCCAAATTTGAAGTCTCTAGCTCTTGCGTTCATCCATACGGACGAACGGTTGGAAGGACGGATGGACAGATCGACTCGACAGTTAATGCTGATTTAGAATGAAATATGCTTTATGGGGCCGGAGATGCTTCCTTCTGCCTGATACATACATTTGCACAAATGCACTATACCCTTTTTACCCATTTTCAATGGGTTCATGGTATACAAATTGGAAAATAAGGAGAAAATGAAGGCATCATTTCATTAATATGATTGAACAAATCAAAAATAAATAAGATTTTAAAGGGGACAAAAATTAATTAATTAATGGGAAAGATGGTATTTAAAAATGGAGTATTTTCATTTTCTGTTTTTATTTTAACAGCCACTATGAGCCAACTAGGTTCTAGCTGATGTCATTTCAATTAATTTTTGTTATCGGTATATTCCGACTGATTTGTTGTAATTATCTTTACCGATAAATAATTTTTGGTTATCTTTTAGCGATCGAGTATTCAATTTTGTCAGTTTGACAGAGCTGATGGATCCAACGGAAGGGGGCTGGATGAGCTTGTTAACAATTTTATAACAAGCATCTGAAGGTGATGCGGGGCTATATAGACATGACACGGAAGAGGGTTAGGTGAAGGCAGGGTCGTTCACAGCTGCGGTAAATACACTGGCATTTGTTGACCGCACCAGAACTGCCCATTCTCAGTTTCGAGCAAACAACAAGAATTGAATCTGCGGAACCTGCCTGCCAATGAGCACAACGCAAACATACGCATTGCAGCTGGGCGAATGTGTTAAGCACACAAAGTTTCTGGACCATTGCCGTAACCTGTCAATAACTCTATATGGTATATTTTCCATGTACAACTAGGTTGGCCCAGGCTCGCTTAGAAAACGCAAACAAATTAATCAAACTCAACTCGAAGCTGTGCAACTGAGTGCAAACAATGATCCATGTGCTTCCAAAGTGCTCTCTACCCTAGCCAGTGCCCACCCAACTGCAGTTGGTTTAGCTCAACAATCAACCTGTCTTGGCGTTTGGGATAAGCCGACCCGCGGGATTTAGTGAGTGAAGGAGAGCAGGGCCGGGGTTAAGCTGACGCACGGATTGGCTTCGTTAGGCCAAAGCAACCGAAATAGTTAGGCTGTCATAGGGCAGTCTAACGTAAACTGAGATTAGCCGAGTAATGGTGGGCAACCAGCGAGCAACAAAGCTTCTTACAGCAATGCCATAGTTGCTCGTAGTGCTGAAACCATTTTTATTTGCTCAATGAAATGTAATTTACAATAAATAGTATAAAATATTTAATTTTGTAACGAAAGTGAGGCTAAAAAAGTAACAAATAATGCAATATCGATCGTATCATGCAATCATTTAAGCAAATCATTAAGCAAATGTAAGAATTTTTTATCGAGGCTGCCCGACTAGCAGATAGCCTGTACAAGGTAACATACATTCGTGGTTAAATATATATTAATTTCCAACTAACTATTCACAATGTTAGAAATAATCTTGACCTGCGTATGCTTTTCAAGAATATACACACCAAACTAATTATTTCATATAGCCGAGCCCTGATATCGATACCACATTGATTTCGGAGAAGGGTACTAAATGATGTGCTTATAATTTTGCAATACGGTAGATGTGCTCCCCATAGAATGCAATAGCGAACGCAATCAACCATTTCGGCCGATGGACAGCTGGCCGAATTCCAAATAACAATTGCGAATTTTCCACACACTGGCTCCGCGCCACCTCCGCATTTGCATAGTGGCCCACCGTAGATTGGCTGCTCTCCCTGCGTCTACAATTGGCTCTCGCTGGCTTTCATTGCCCACCCGCCGAATGCCTCCCACTCACGCTCTTATCGAGTAGCCCCTCAAGCTTTACGAATGATGCAGCTTTCCTGCCCTTGGTACCAGTTTTGCCCACCTTTTCCTCACCCTAATTGTGAAAATTGTGCGGAATTGCGTCTGCGGGATGATGCAACAATTAAGCACACCGAATAGAACAGCCAAAAGGGCAGCACTGACTGGAGCCGGGGAGGTATTGGAAGTGTGACAATCGCAATGGCAGATCAGGTCCTGACTTTGCCCTTTACGCTAGATAAGTGGGCAATACACACAGCAGTGAGGGCGTGTCATTCGGTTAGTGTCCTCGCTTATCCGACAGGTCACCATCCGCCAGTGCAATTGGAGGGTTGCGAGTGCTGGGCCGATGCGGTCACTATGCTGGATAATTGCCTTCTTTGGTTTAGTTTTTGTGTTGGGCGCCTCTAGGCACCCATTGCATGGATTAAATGCTGCGACATATAAGTTGATACCGACAAGTCTATCTGCCATTTTCTCGTTAAAAATTTTCTCGTTAAAAAAACGGTGAAAATATAAAAAATAGGGTTTCGAAAATATATAGATTTTGGTATACACTTTTGAATGGCATATTTAATTAAAGAAAATGTTTATTTATAATATTTGACTATTTTTTGTTTGTTGTTTTTATAAAGAGTTTATTAATAACTGATCCGAAAAAGTCAGTGCAAGGTACATGATGTATACGAAATCTCTGTATATAAAACTGTTTGTCCTGACTGACGGATTGGTTATCAACGCACAGCGCATACCGTAAGAGCTAGGAAGTTGAAATTTTCTCTGTAGTTACCTTATGGCATTAAGGTGCACGTTAAGACGGGGCTTAGGGAAATTCCACCCACATCTGTGGAAAAATCGTAAAAAACTTTTTTATGGGACTTTTTCTTTTTACCATCCGATCGGCCTCAAACTCATTCTCAAAGATCTTTTTTCAAATTCATTTGAGGGGTGTTTCACACTTTTCGAAAAATGCATTCCTCCTTGGTGGATATGTGGGTCAAACATTTGGTGGGTGACGTTTCTATCTGAAAAATCATTTGAGACGTGTTTCACAATTTTCGCAAAATCAAAGCTTCCGCGGCGGAACGTGCGATTCTACGATTTTTCGATGAAGTTTCAAGTTTTGTCCGATTTGCTTCAAACTTATTTACAAAGCCCTACAAAATAACTTAACGAAAACGTGCTTTAGCGATTTTAGAAATTCCATTCGAGACTATGGTAAATTGGAGGCAAACGATTCTATGAAAGTTTATTGTTTACCACCCGTTCGACTCTAAAATCAATTTCAAAAGCACCCTTCGTGGATGATAAATGGGGTGAATATATGTAGCACAAAATTTGTCACAGGCAAGGCCCGGTAATACCCGCTAGTCTTATATATGAACACTCGCGGGTTTCCCGGCCTTGCCCATGGTAAATTTTTGTTCTTCAAATTGCGTTTAATGCCCGTGAAAGAATACTACTACCTTGAACTCCACGTCTTAAATGATATATTACAAAGATATTTACAAATAAGTTACATCGAAGAACCAAAAGTTAGAATCAACGTTTAGTCATGCGGTGAGAATCTTGATGCTAACAAACAAACTTGTGTTTATTTGCTAATGACACTCACTCTTCATCCAAGAGCCGTGGACAACAAAATGGTTAAATTTTCCATACTTGCAGATGAAAATTCTAAAATCGCTAAAACACGTATTCATTTAGTTTTTATGTAGGGCTTTGAAAATACGTATGAAGCCAATGGTCCAACAATTCATTAAACCTAGTTGCTTAAAAATTTTTAAAAGTAATATTTTTGCAGCATATAAAAATTTGTTACTCGATTGTTTACGGTATGCTAGGATAAGCAATCGATGCTCTTCTCGTGACACCTTAAGTTAGTCATAACAGGGCATAGGAGGGTTATTAAATATGCATAGGTGAGTGGGTCGGGAGTGCATCTTCAGTGTGATGCGTGTGTGCATAATGAGCGAAAGTCCTACTCCCATGCCGCATAATTAGCTAATTTAATAGTGTGGGATGTTCTTTAGAGAGGATGTCAAGAATGTTGAGCGCGTTGCCTTTGACAAGGGGAGTGGAAGAAGTTAGCCTGCTAAATTCAGTGCCACGTAGCGAAACGCTCAGAAAAGGCAAGGGGGTAAGCGTTACCCAAGTGGAATTCTAATCAGGTGACAAATTATAAAAGCGTAGTCGATTATTTAATATTTGGTGTGTGCGAACTCCATATCAGCAGCGTGGAGCATACAATTTCTAATTAGAACAATGGAAACAAAATACACGAAATATAATTAATAGGAACGCAAAACCCAATTTTTAATTAATTTGTGCGAAATAAAAAGTTTTGGAAAAACTCCCTACGGAACACACATTGCGAAACAAACCCGAAGCAAACAAACACACGAGAAAGAAATGTTAAAACTTTCAAAATTAATTTGAATTTTATTTTGTAACGGGAAAATAAGAAAGGCCAAGAGAGCAAAAGAGAAGCATCAAAATTGTTTAATATTCAAGTCTGCAAACACACACGCATATACCCAACCAACCTAACCGGAGTGCGCATGGTGAAAAAGTTCTTATATACATGCAAGGGTGCATGTGTGCGTATTTGTGTGCGTGAAGAGTTTAGGCAACAACAGCAATGGCGCTGGAATATCAATTTTAATGGCTGCTTGACTTGAAAACTGTTTCTAAGCAGGCAATATTGCTGCCCTTCGTTGAAGATGTTGGCTAAATAACCATAAAAAAGGAAACTTTTATGGCTGCCATTCTAGCAAGAGCATCAGGCAAAGTTTGGGGATTTAACGCAGACAGACACTCTAACATACACACACACAATAATATATTGGCTGCAAATTTTAAGTTGTTTCTGCTGAAGACAGTTTTTGATAGTTGGCAGCCAAGTTGCATGCAATTAGGCCAAAGTGCAGCGGCTCGACACAGACGCCCATTTAAAAATGTCAAGAGTAAAATAACCAAGAAGAGTGACTGCCGCACATGGCACGTAACCTAATTAATCATACGAGACACCTGCAAGCACTGTCAATCAGTAACTCAATATACAAAATAAAAGGGAATCTGATTAAAACATTCATAATTTAAAAACAATAGGAAATGCAGCAAGAGGCTCTAGTCACGACTATGGAATACTCTGAATCAAAGACAATATAAACACAGTGTTAACATTGTCTTTGCCTGAACCCTCTTCTAGCGGTAGGTCCTCCTAGTCCATGCGCAGATCGAGTTGGTTTCTGATAATCGATAACTTGCCCCGTTTCCAAGTAATCAATAAAAATCTATATCGAAATCCTGTTTTTTGATCAATTTCGGCAAATAATATGAGCTAGAGTCACCAAACTTGACATGTAGCTTCTAGAATAGTATATGTATGTATATCAAGCAAGCACTGTCAATCAGTAACTCAATATACAAAATAAAAGGGAATCTGATTAAAACATTCAAAATTTTAAAACAATAGGAAATGCAGCAAGAGGCTCTAGTCACGACTATGGAATACTCTGAATCAAAGACAATATAAACACAGTGTTAACATTGTCTTTGCCTGAACCCTCTTCTAGCGGTAGGTCCTCCTAGTCCATGCGCAGATCGAGTTGGTTTCTGATAATCGATAACTTGCCCCGTTTCCAAGTAATCAATAAAAATCTATATCGAAATCCTGTTTTTTGATCAATTTCGGCAAATAATATGAGCTAGAGTCACCAAACTTGACATGTAGCTTCTAGAATAGTATATGTATGTATATCAAGTTTCTTTCATTTTATAGCCATCGCCAAAAATTTCATTAAGATCGGTTAAGAAACACAAAGATATGTGCGCACGTGTTAGCATCAGCTAGCGCAAATTCCAAGAATTTCTGTATACATGTACACACACACATTCATGCGCGTCTGCTTTGAATTCTATCAACAGCATTGCAATTGCGATTGTATTGTTTTCTGTGCTGCTATTTTGATTGTTTTTTTTCTCATCAAAGCTCAATTATTGGTGTGGCTCTTGAGTAGAGCCGGCGGCAAATGGTGCGGTTAGTAGCGAGTTCGAGCCCTGCCTAGGGAATAGTTTTTTTTTGGTTATTTTAATTTATCTATATTACTACTAAAGCAAACAAGCTCGTAGCGCGACCTGCATTTGGTGTTGGAAAAAAAGGGTTCAGGGTATCCCCTAGTCGGGAGCTCCCGACTAGAACCTCTTACTTGTTGTATTTATAGCTATGTGGTGATAGCGGGTTTGCGGCGATAGTTATAAAATGGAAGATGTTTGTTATCTATATACCATTCTAGAAGCTATATGTCAATTTGGTGTCTCTATATCTAAAAACCTAAGAGATTTGCTAAAAAACAGGATTTCTATTTTGATATTAATCGAATCCTACGGACCTACATCTAAAATTTCAAGTCTCAAGCTCTTATAGGTTCTGAGATCCTTGCATGCATACATACGGACGGACGGACTTGGCTAGATCGACTCGGCTATTGCTATTCAGCTTTTCATCAAATAGCAGCAGGCTCGCGGTGAATCGTGCAGAAAACGTAAGCCGCATGTGGGAGCAACAGGAGTAACAACAACAAGAGCTAAGCCAAAAATAGTGGCTGAATGGGGTCAATTTGAGTTTTGAATTGGTTGGTGGTTCTGGGCTCGAGGCTCTAGGCTCTTTAAAGTTTTGCTCCAACTAGGGCAGGAAAAATTAGTTTTATAATTGAATTGATCCCATTATGTAGAAGGACGCGGTTTTGCTTTTCAGCTTCAGGTGGCACAACGAGCCAAACTCCAGTTGCGTGCCAGCTAGCAGCCTTAACAGTAAATGAAGGCCAGCTTCTTTAAGGGAAAATGTCAGATGCTCCTTTTGCTGTATTAAATCCTCTTTTTTTCGTTGCCATTCCCTTGCTTCGTTTGAGCTAACTAAAATGAATCTAGCTCCCTTGCCCTATCCTGACATTTGTTTTTAAGTTTATTCAGTCCCAAGCCAAGTCAAAGCAAGCTGGCGAGCACGACCCCTGGCTATGTGTATGAATGTACACAGTAAAAACGTTGTTTCTAAATATACTAGATTTTAGTGTCATATCATCATTTTTTTAAGACAAGAATGTTTCAGAAAATTTTCTAAAATTTGTAAATACAATTTTTTAAGCCATATATTGCTCAACCCACTGGTGGGTGGAATCAGCTTCACTTTTCTTTGTGCTTTTCTACGAATCCAAACCATTTAAATTGTATTTGTTGGCCAGTAACTTTGATAGCGATTGCAGGTTATGATTTCCTTCTTAAATAATATCCAAAGCATTGAATCGAAAATTAAATAGAGAAGAAAACCCAATAAAAATGGGTAAAGAGGGTATGTTTTTGTGCAAAAGTATGTAACAGGCAGAAGGAAGCATCTCCGGCCCCATAAGTATATATTTTCTTAAACAGCATCAATAGCCAAGTCGATCTAGCCATGGCAACTTGTCTGCCCGTCCGTCTGTATGTATGAACGCAAGGATCTCAGAACCTATAAGAGCTAGAGACTTGAAACGTAGGTCCTCCTAGTGCCCGCGCAGTACGAGTTTGTTTCCGATAATCGATAACTTGACCCGTTTCCAAGTAATCGATACAAATCGATATCGAAATCCTGTTTGTTGAGCAAATTTCGTAAGTTACAATAGCTAGAGTCACCAAACTTGACATGCAGCGTCTAGAATATTATATATATATATCAAGTATCTTTTATTTTATAGCTGTCGCCACCTCCCCACTACCACCATATAACTATAAATCAAGAAAATTAACCAATTTGATCTACTATTGAAAATATGATCAAGATCGGTTAAGAAACACTGAAGTTATTAAAGAATATGTGATTTGACTGCCCACGGGTTTGCGGCAGCTCACGCAAATTGCATGAATTTCGATATACATATACACACACACATTCATACGCGTCTTTATTGAATTATATGTACATACGTCATTGCAAATGCGATTGTATTGTTTTCTTTGCTGCTATTTTAATCCGTTTTTTTCACGCAGAGTCAATTGTTAGTTTTGTTTTGGGGTGGAGGCGGCGGCAAGTAGTGTGGTCTGTAACGAGTTCGAGTCCATGTATACCCATTGAAATTACCATTTTCAACAGATAATCGGTAACAGCCTAAAAACAGGGTGTAAAGCTTGAAGAATGTGTCGTGCTGGGTGTCGAAAGACTTGCTGCAGTTGCAAGTGAGTGGGCACACACACTCACGTTTTGGGGTAACTGTCGACAAATTTTACATGCATATCAAACGCACTCTGTATCTGTTCATGAATGTCGAGAAAATGCATTAAGCTGTGTTTGTGTGGAAGTTTTGCACATTTCAACAATGCACATAGGAGAAATGCATAAATCATAGTGCGTATTCATGTGCGGCAGGAGGCATAAATGTTTAAGCTTGATGTGCTTTTTTGTGTTTTTCTGTTCTCCTTCGTATTGTTCTGTTTGCTTGTGTGCATGCTAGATTATTTATAATGAATGTTATTCACAACGGATAAAACCACACATTCATAGAGAAACAGCTTAATTTACAATACATATATACAAAGCTACAGCCTAAATTCTCGCTTAAACTTGCAATCAGCGAAATCTATCCAACATTTTATAAAAATCTATAAAGGAACCTGAAAATAAAATTGTCTGCAACATTTTTGATATGTTCTCGTCACACCTTCCGCAGGTCACGCCCGGGCCAAGTAACAATGGGACATAATTTTGTATACCCTGAACCCATTGAAAATGGGGGGGGGGGGGGTATACGCAAGTATCTCAGAGCCTATACAAATTAGAGACTTGAAATTTTAGCTGTAGGTCCTCCTTCAACTCTTTCTGCTACTTGGGTGTCCACCTGGATCGAAGGCTCATATGGGGGCCTCACATCGCAGCAACGAGAGCAAAATGCCTGAGAAGACTTCAAAAGCTCGATTGGCTACTAAAGCCTCAAAGCAAGCTGCACATATCCACGAAGACACTGCTTATCAAAACGATGGTAACGCCTATCTGGACATATGCGATCCAAGTTTGGGGCACGGCATCAGCACACCAGCTCCGTCGCATAAGAGTGGTCCAAGCCAAGGCAGCACGCAAGGTTGCTGGCCTGCCATGGTACGTAACAACAGACGCCATCGAACGCGATCATTTAAGTTATTATATAGTAACTATACACTATACCCTTAACTCCGCTGGGTAGTGATCAGAAGGCACTGATCGATTCCAGCGCAAAATAAACCAAATTTAAAAAAAAAAAAAAAGGTCCTCCTTGTAACCGCACAGATCGAGTTTGTTTCCGATATTCACGATAACTTGCCCCGTTTCCCCGTTCCCCATAAATTTAAGCCACAATTTATATGCAATTGTCTTTTTGAGAATACACAAATATTCTATATACTATTCTACAATAATATGTACTGTCGAACTCTTCATTAATATCGGTTAAGAAACACAAAGGTTATGTATGCACGTGTTAGCAGCAGCAAGGGCAAATTCCAAGAATTTCTGTGTACATGTACACACACACATTCATGCGCGTCTGCTTTGAATTCTATCAACAGCATTGCAATTGCGATTGTATTGTATTGTGGATGTTGGGTAGAGGCGTCGGCAAGTGGTGCGGTTACTTGCGAGTTCGAACCTTGCCGAGGGAAAAATTTTTTTTTATTCTAATTTTTCTTTACTATTACTAAAGCAAACGAGCGCATAGCGCGATCTGCATTTGCTGTTGGAAGAAAAGGGTTCAGGGTATTTCCTGGTCGGGAGCTCCCGACTAGAACCTCTTACTTGTTTTATGTCATTATTGTCAATACATAAACACATGTCGATTTTTTTTTTGGAAGAAAGAGCATCTTTATTAATTATTAGCGGGTATAACCCGGCCATATTCATTACATTCTTATGTAGAGCTTTGAAAATAAGTTTGAAGCAAATCGGACACAATTTAAAACTTCGTATCTTTGAGTCGCATTCCACCCGAAAAAGTTTGGATTCTGCAAAAAGTGTGAAGCACGTCTCAAATGATTTTTCTTATAGATCTTTGGAAACGAATTTGAGCGCGAAACGTCACCCACCAATTTTTGACCTCCATTTCCACCAAGGAGGAACGGATTTTTCGTAAAGTGTGAAACACCCCTTAAATGAATTTGAACAAAGATCTTTGAAAATAAGTGCGGCCCCACACTTTTTTTCAAAGATCTTTGTTCAAATTCAATAATTCAATAATTTAAATTCAAATAAGTGCGGCCCCACACTTATTTTCAAAGATCTTTGTTCAAATTCATTTATTCGGATGGTAAACAAAAAACTTTCATACAACCGTTTTCCGCCAATTTACCACTGTTGCGGGGGGAATTTTCCAAATCGCTGATACACGTATTTATTAAGTTCTTATGTAGAGCTTTGAAAATAAGTTTGAAGCAAATCGGACATAACTTAAAACTTCGCCCAAAAAATCTTTAAATTGCATTCCCCCCGAAGAAGTTTGAATTCTGCGAAAAGTGTGAAACATGTATCAAATGATTTTTCTTATAGATCTCTGGAAATGAATTTGAGCGCGAAACGTCACCCACCAAATCTTTAACCTCCATTTCCACCAAGGAGGAACGGATTTTCCTAAAAGTGTGAAACACCCCTCAAATGAATTTGAACAAAGATCTTTGAAAATAAGTGTGGGGCCGATCGGATAGTAAACAAAAAACTTTCATACAACCGTTATCCGCCAATTTACCACTGTTGCGGGTGGAATTTTCCAAATCGCTGAAATACGTATTTATTAAGTTTTTATGTAGAGCTTTGAAAATAAGTTTGAAGCAAATCGGACACTACTTAAAACTTCGCCCAAAAAAGCTTTAAATCGCATTCCCCCCGAAGAAGTTTGAATTCTGCGAAAAGTGTGAAACACGTATCAAATGATTTTTCTTATAGATCTTTGGAAACGAATTTGAGCGCGAAACGTCACCCACCAATTTTTGACCTCCATTTCCACCAAGGAGGAACGGATTTTCCTAAAAGTGTGAAACACCCCTCAAATGAATTTGAACAAAGATCTTTGAAAATAAGTGTGGGGCCGATCGAATGGTAAACAAAAAAGTTACATACAAACGTTTTTCGCGATTTTTCCACACTTGCGTGTGGAATTTCCCGAAACCCCGTCTTAACGTGCACCTACATCACATACAGTAACTACAGTGAAAATTTCAGCTTCCTAGCTCTTACGGTTTGGGCTGTGCATTGATCACCAATCAGTCGCTCAGTCAGTCAAGACAAACAGTTATAAATATAGAGATTATTGATTATTTCTTCAATATCTTTTTTCCTCTTAAATGATATATTTCATGTGTGAAGGAATTGCGTATCGCCTGGAAGACAAACAATTGATTTTAAACGACGAATTAATACACAAGCCTACTTTTGGGCCAAGTTAAGATAACAAATTAAGACAGGAAGAGAGATAAAGTGAGTAATGGAGGGTGAGAGAGAGAGAGAGGCAGTGGGAAACTTTAAGTGCTGCAAAATGCATAGCAGGGGTTGTCACAGAACCAATCAGAAGTCTCTACACAGGACACAGAGACAGACCAACTCGACTGGCATTGTAAACGAAGAAAATCTCAAGTTGGCTGTGTATAGTCGTGAACATCGAGGTGGCTCCTCGCCTTTCCGTAAGAGAGTAATTCTGTTAGGACCAACAGGCTAGGCACACAATGACTCAGGTGGAGATGCAAGCGGACATCTTGTCACATTTAGACGCAGTCAAATTGAAAACGAAAATGTAAATCTACTGAAATTCAACGCTCATCTTAGCTTCTGATATATACCTATGAGTAAGTAAATGTATAACGTATATTTCTAGAAATATTTAAATTGCTTAAAATGCAGCTTGGTATGCGTGTGTTTGTGTATATCACACGCGCACTTTGACGCGGGAGATGCCCAGTAGGTTCATTAAATTTCCCCCCACATTATCCATGCATTGTCAGTCTCAATACCACTCTGCAGTCAATTTCATTTAAGCTTTACGTAATGGCAATCAAACTAAAGCGATTTATGCACTTCCGTCTAAGCTTCTTCTTATAATATATTCGACTGCATCTGCTGCACTTCATTTAGGTTTGTAAAATTTGTGAGAAACGTTTGTCAATTAAAAATGCTTATTGAAATATTCAAATAGAGCACACATGTACTCGAATTGCTAATCAGGTTCAAAATACAATTAGCTAAATTGTTATTGTATATTCGTTAACTGTCTGTTTTAAAAAACCGACTTACTACAAATTAAAGACGGTTCCTAGTCTAATATTTGTATATTACCGAAATTTCTCTCTCTTGGTGTTTGTAACATTTGTAACAACATTGACCCCTAGCCGGTCAGCTTTATATTCAGCTAATATTAAAAAAAAGCATTTTGTCATTTAGCTTTATCTTCAAACAGGTTCACCAATAATAAGCTGCCTAATTTGCTGGATGTAGCATTAAAACTTTTGGAAGACATTTCTATTTATTGAATTCATCACAAATTTGTCTCTCGCACTCAATCAGCTTAAAGTGATGGACTTTTTCTGTGCCTGGGAGCCTTGTCTGCAAACGAATCAGAATGTTTATGAGTTTAACTGGCTAGCCTGTCTGTGTGTGTAAGAGTGTGCAAGTGTGTGAGTGTTTTCACATGCAATTTCTAAAACTTAGCTTACTATAAATTTAGAGGCATAAAACACGCCCAGAAAATTAAACGACGCAAGCTAACGAGTAGCGCATGCAAAAGGCAATAGCGATGCGACACAGAATTCGACTTGAATACGAAACGATAAAACTGAATAAATGAAAATTAGTCGAAAAACAAATTTCTAAAGCAGTGAAAACAATAGAGCTTAACAATAGTTCCAGAATTCGCAGTTGAAACTCCCGCTTCTTGTCAGGCGCTGGCGTTAACTATAAAAACAACAGCAGCTACTGCAGCAAGGCTGCTTAAGGCAAAACAAAGAACATGTGTGTGTGTTTTGGGTATGTGCTTTTGACATTGTTTGTATGTAAGTGATTTCTTTGACACCCAAAACAAAACCTCTGGGCTGTTAATGCATGGCACCTACACGTACTTGTGTGTGCGTGTGTTTGTGTGTGTAGACAGAAAATAGGGAAAGCAATCAACGTAAATGAGAGAACGGAGTTTGGGCAACTGCAGCATATTGCATTCGGGTCTTTTGGTGTTTGATAATTTATTGCACTTATCTGGCGGCTCTGCTCATAATTTATGCATAAGCTTTTGTTGGATGCCCCCAACAGCGCATGTGGGCTTGAGCCGCAGGGCGCACGCAAATTGTAGTCAGCAAGCACCCTTCTGCGGCGCTAGTCTTTGCAAACAAGTCGAGACCGAACCAACGCTTCAGATATGTGAAGTCATGGAGTTACATAGTGGCTCAGGCCTATATGCAGACGGAAGTTGCGAGCTCTGTCAGTTATGCTTCCGTATTGCAAAACTTTTGGCAAACATTTGACCGACGTCAAATTGTTTGATTAATATTTACTCGGGAGATTTGTGAAACTATTTGCCTTGGTCTGTTTGCTTAACTCCAAGTTTTTTTATTTCTTCCATAATTTTGGATTGAAAAGAAATTTATCGACATGGTGATTCAGAATGCTTATTTCTAGGAATGCCATTCTTCGAATCAAACAGAATAGTTAAAAATCACTTAGCTTGCAAATCAGCAAACATATTTTTATACCCATTGAGTCATTGAGTAATATTTTTATACCCTGAACCCATTAAAAATGGGTATGTAGCAGGCAGAAGGAAGCATCTCCGAGTCCATAAAGTATATATATTCTTGATCAGCATCAACAGCCGAGTCGATTTAACCATGTCCGTCAGTCTGTCCGACCGTCCGTCTGTCCGTATGTATGAACGTAAGGATCTCGGAACCTATAAGACCTAGAGACTTGAAATTTTAGCTGTAGGTCCTCCTAGTCCATGCGCAGAGTTTGTTTCCAAGTAATCGATAAAAATCGATTTCGAAATCTTGTTTTTTGAGCAATTTCGGCAAATAATATGAGCTTGATTGTAGCTTCTAGAATAGTATATATATATATCAAGTGTCTTTCATTTTATACCTATCGCCACCTCCCCGCTACCACCATAAAGCTATAAATCAAGTTCATTATCCAACGTGTATTGCCCATCAATTTAAGCCACGATTTATATGCAATTGCATTTTTGAGAATACACAAATATTCTATATTCTATTCTACAATAAGATGTACTGTCGAAAATTTCATTAAGATTGGTTAAGAAACACAAAAGTTATGTACGCACGTGTTAGCAGCAGGTAGGGCACATTCCAAGAATTTCTGTATACATGTACACACACATTCATGCGCGTCTGCTTGATGCATTGCAACAGCATTGCGATTGCGGTTGTATTGTTTTCTGTGCTGTTGTTTTAATTGGTTTTTTTCTTATCAGAGCTCAGTTATTGGTGTGGCCCTTGAGAAGAGGCAGCGGCAAGTGGTGCGGTTAGTTGCGAGTTCGAACCCTGCCAAGGGAAAAAATTTTGTTTTACTTCATTTTTGTTTATTACTACTTAATCAAACGAGCGCGTAGCGCGAGCTACATTTGGTTTTGAAAGAAGAGGGTTCAGATTATTCCCTAGTCGGGAGCCACCGACTAGAGCCACTTACTTGTTTTTTATAATCTTCATTAGCTTTTATGCCCTTAAGATTATTGCATCCAATCAACGTAAGATAATTATTATACATTAGTAAGAAAAATTTCTTATGACCAATAAAATGTTTTTGACAGCGTGGGCGCCGAAAGCAAACGGGAGGATGCGAAACCCAGGCTTTGAAGGTTGAGCACATGCCTAAGCATATTATGTAAATGCAGAATCTTCCAATCTCCCACATTTAAATGCATTTAATGAGCACACTTCCGGCCAACTGGCGGAAGCAGGTAAGTTATGCTAAGATTATGAGCTCGACACAACACAGAGAAAAGGGGAAAGATTTACATTTTGAACAAAAAGCCTTTTAAATAAATTACAGTACATTTTTTACAAGAAAATTAAGGGTAATAGTAACAAGTATATGAGGCAAGAGACGTAGGCGACTGTAGCCTAAAGAAATAGCAAGGATCACAGCCTACGCACTGTATAATTCATGAGTGTCGCCAATATGCTAGTGCTATATTTAATAAGCTATGGTATGAGCTGGCGCCGAGTAGTTAGACAAATCGGACATAAGGGCAAAATTTCAAAAGTCCCAGACCAACGTGTGTGTGTGAGCACTTCGGATACGCATCGCGGGATAAATTTTGATGAATTCCACTGCCTACTTTTGGGCGGCTCTATACCGACTGACACTTTGGCTTAATCATTCAATAAAACTTTTATGCTGGCTTCACAACGACAACGGTAAAGTGTACTCGGTTGTCCTTCTGCATCATTCGCACGCACCATTCACAATTACTTTTATTGCCATTCGCCTTCTTTTCTTATATTCCGTTTTCTAGTGCCAGGAAATTTATTAGCACGGCTCAGCTCGGTACCAACATTATCCTGCCTATATGGCATCAACCGCCGATGAGTCTGCTCTTCTATATTTTTTAAGATATCAATTTCAGTTGAGCATACCGCTGAGCATTTAGCGCATTATTGTATATTGTTTAGGGACATGAATATTTTGGATGATGGTCTGGTAATAGCTGTAGTTCTGACGAGCAGAGTTCCACCGAAACCTAAATATAATAAGGGCTTGACATTTGGTTTGGTTGTTTGCCTATGACATATAATTTAAATTAAAATTAAATTATTTATGTCACTACCGCTGGCCCCAGTAGCTAATTATTGGTATATGTTATATTCATAATAAATTAATAGGTAATTAATTAGATCATTTTCTCTCTTTCTTTAACTCTGACTTATGCTATATTTATGCCCTCAAAGTAGTGTGATAGGATTTTGTTTAAATTTTCTTAGCTTTATTTTAATTTTCCTGTTATTATGAGATCAACTTAAATTAAATTTATTAGAAAATTTACAATACTACTTAGTCTACTATTAAGTCTAATATAAAATTAACAAAGTTACGGTGACTATATCTGGGAGATCGATTGGATGAGACCTCCGCAATCTCCTCCGCGTTCAATGTGATAGGATAGCACAGAGAAAACAAAGTTTATTTTAAAGCACCCACAGCTATATCGTATTCTTTAAGATTAACTTTAGACTTTCCAGCTCAACATTATTTACTCCTTTTTAGCTGTGTGAATGCTGCACATATTTTAGATGCTTCTCAACCTTTGAGACGCGGATGTTCATGCTGGGCAGAATTCCCCAAAATTTGCTTTTTGTATGGGTGCCTTAAGCAAAATAATATCAGCCTGTTGGCAGGATACACTGTATGCGGTTGCATATGGAAAGGGGGAAAATGCTTGCAATCATATTCCAAGAACATACACAAGGCAAACGTTTGACTGAAATTTGCATACAAATATCATGCATATGCCGCCATGTCATTGTGTGAGTGCTGCGCTCACACAGTGTGAGTGCGTGTGTGCTCATAGTATTTCTGTTGCAATTTCCATCAAAAATGCATACAGAATTCTCTGCCCTATTCGGTCACAGTTATTTGCATATCCTGCACTCCCCTTAGTTTCCCTTCCTAAGTCGTTGTTTGTCACCAGTCGCGTTTGATTTGCCTTCATTTTGTGAATATCACGAATGTCGGTATGTCGATAAAAATAGTTTTCGGCTTTTTTTGGATCTTGCTCAGGACCGGGTTTATACCTTAAACTCAATGAAAATGGGTAAAACGGTATAATGTACTTGTGCAAATAGGCACTTGTGTAACAGGCAGGAAAAAGCATCTACGTCTGTCCGACCATATGTATGAACGCAAGGATATCTGAACCAGTAAGACCAACAGGCTTGAAATTTCGAACTTAGGTCCTGGTATCCGCGCAGTAGAAGATTCCGATATGCGATAACGACTAGAGACTCTTAATTTATTTAGCTATCAATTGTTTGCTGTCCTTGGCAGCACTCATTTCTATTTTCTTTGGTTTTTATGTCTGGAGCACAAAATGTGGTCAATTCACACGCACGCAACACATTCGCACTGTTGATTGTCATTCATTTTGTGAATGGTCGCTGTACGGTGCAGGGTACTGGCACTTTGATGGACATCAATGCCCAGTTGTTATTGGCTACAGATTCATGTTCAGAAATAATTTCGTAGAATCTCAGTTTTAAATAACACAATACCCTAAAAATTAAATATTTAAGTGTTTGTGCTGACTTACTGATTCATGGGTGACTAATGCCCAACCCAATCCACAAGCGGTGGGAAGCTAAGCTTCACGCAAAATTACTGGATTCAATGTGGTTTAATTTATTTTTCAAACATATATTCCTAAATAGAAACGTTTTTTTATAAAATAGCTAGGAAAAAGTTGTATAAAACTATCTTTATGACATACCATGTAATTTAAAAACAATTTTAAAGACCATTAATAACATAATAGCTCCAACCATAGAAATATATAAATAACTCGCGGGTATACCCCACACTTTCCCGTTGTAAGCTTTGTGCTTACAATTTTAAATAAACATTTTCAGTTCCAGTTAACGCCCGTAAAAAATTGTAATCTGCCCGTACTATCTTGAACTCCATATGTATTTTAAAAAATATTTGAAGTCCATCGAATAAAGAACCAAAAACAAAATAATAAAGTTTAAAAACCGTCAAGTTTACCTAGTTGCGGTAGGATTTTCCAAAATCTCTGAATAAACATATTCATTTCATTAATGATTTCACCCTTAAACCCTTTCAACCGCATTTACCATCTCGCCGGGGCGGTTCCCTTCGAAATATGTGAAAAACATATTAGATGAATTTTCACAAAGATTTCTGAAATTTATTTTTAAGTTAGACTCAACGGCTTTCTCTATTTTTCCACACTTGCGGGTGGAATTTCCCAAAATCCCATCTTAGTGTGCACCTTCATCACATATCGTACCTAAAGTGAAAATTTCAGTATTATATTTTATTTTTGGAGATATCCCTTTAATCTCAAAGGATTTTCTAAGGACACACAACCCGACACACAATCGCTTGCCGGTAACTATTACCTGCCCCATTGGCAGCTTACCCACAATCGCTATGTGTATGCGATAAGAGAGAAAAAAGTACAGAAAGCAGGTCTTTAAGGAAAGATACGAATAAAAGAAGTCATTGGTTAAACAGCTGTACAGACATATAAGAGAGGAGTGTAAGAGCGAAAGCTCGCCATGCAGAATGCGTTCCATTTCCAGCTATGCGTGGACGCTCTCTGCCCCTGTATTACTCTTTCTCTCTCTCTCGCCCTCTCTATCTGAAGCTTAATCCACATAGGAGCCGCTGCTGCCTGACAGCCAGCACCGAAGTAGATGGCCCAACGTTTCGACTTCAGTCGTTGGAATTCATTCGTGCGTCGTGGACACAAATGAGCCGCTGCAGGTCCTCCGCGTACTTGGCCAGTATCTCTCTCTGTGTATGGGCATGTGCTTGTGTATGTGTTCCGTCTGTGTGAATGGCTTACAGTTACCAGGCAGCCAATGCCAACAAATGAGAAAAAGGGGCAGGAGCTCAAGCTAAACCGGGCAATTGAAAATGCGTTCATGTAAATCAACAAAAAGTGTTGCAAGTTTCTAGGCGCGAGTGGGTCGTTGCTTTATCTAGTATTATCGTTATTCTTAACGTTAGAAAGCCGTGCCGCTAGCATTCGTGCAATTGTCGCTTTTGTCCACCGGTTGGCGTCATCTTTTTGTTGTGCGTGGTGCGTTGTGCGCCCAAAAGTATGCATCCGCTTTGTGCATCCGTTTACAAGCACTCAACACACTCGCACAGCCCACTTAACGGTCATTGACGTTTGCGTTCAATTAAGGCAATTGCATGCCTCTTTGTGTGTGCTTCTATGTGTTTGTATTATTTACTGTGCATTGCATGCAGTTTTAATCACTGCGCTAAGAATACGTCAACATACCAAAGGCACTGAAAAAGCATGCGAAAAAATTAAGTAAAGTCAACAAACGTGTTGACCTAACGGCGAGTACAGATTAGAAATTCGGAATTTCTGCGGGATATTTAAAGACTAATTGAACATAGTGCTAACAACGGAAACTACTTTGCTTTAATTGAGCTATACAGGCTTAATTAAGCCATATATAAAATGGATATGTTGCCCTACTAAAACAACATAACACTATTTTGTCCACGTTCATGGAGTGAAAACTTAATAGATTTTTAGTCACTTATTTTAGTTGTTATTTTTTTATTTTTGTATTTAATGAATTTTTAAAATATAAATTCCTTTAAATCTAATCTAATAATAATAATCTTTTTTAAGAAATATATTTTCAATTTCATTTATTTAAAAGAAAATTGATTTCACACTTCCTTAAACGCATCATATTTATATTTTGTTTCATTGGGAGATGATCAATAAGGAATTAAATGCAATACACTTTTTTTATCACAAATATTTATAATGGGTATACATTTAATTTAAATAGGGCAACAACAAACAAATAAAATAAACAATAAAATTGATCTAAAATCTAACGTCCAAAGGCCACGTCTTGACGTGGTGACACATTGGTGACAAAATAAAAAATGTGAAGAATTTTAAATTAAACTTTTGTTTGTTATATCGTGCGAATTCAACAGAAGAAAAATCTATAAAAAAGGTTTCCCAATAAATATGTGACTGTTCATATATGTATGCGTGTGTATGTTGTATGCCTAAAACACCCAAAAGAATAATAAATACAAAAAAGGAAAAATAAAACAAGCATAACGACTACGCGCGTGTAAAATAAAAGGATTTTTTGGAGAACGACAAGGCCACGGACGGACATTGATAAAATCAACAACAGCAAGGGCGCTGTGGATTATTATCAAAGAAAAAGGAATAACAGCTACAAGAACTGGCAGTAGTAATAAAATAAAAGCACTGCTTATCAGGACCAGAAGATAGAAATTTTCACAAGGTAAATCAGGCAGAAAGAACAACATTACAAATCAAAATGAGCTTAGTTGTCAATTGAAAAGCAAAGAACTTTCCATAACATATCCTTACGTCGTCATCTAGCAGCAACACCCGTTTTCTAACAGACTCCTGTGAATTTTAAATGCGAATTAGATAACAAGTGCAACAAGCTAATGCGATAATTTTATGGTTATTTAAATAGAATTATTCATTTATGTGTGCCTACGGGAACATCAACAATTGCATAAGAGGCATCCAAACAAATAGTCTGTTTAACGTGCTACAACAGCAATCTACTGACAAAAAGAAATATTTTAAACTTAAAATCGTTTAGAAATCGGAATTATTGGAATTTACTAAAATTTGGTTTCTAATCTACACTTTTTTTTCAATTATCTATGACCATACCAAGAAATTTAGCAGAAGGCTGTATAACTACTTACTAGCTGGTTAAAGTAAACGGGACTCGTGATACATATGTATGTATGTAAGAGGGAGAGTTGATAAACACAAGCCACTGTAAGTTCGTTTAATTTTAGCTGTCTGTTATTTACGATGAGTATCTGTATTAGTTAGCGCGTTTATATGAATAAAGGTGAAGCAATATCTCTAGTTTGCAATTTCGATACAAATAATTTAATATTAAGAAAGCTGAATCTAATAAAATATGGCATACAAGCTGGCAAGACTTGCATTAGTTAGAATTTTAAAAATTAACTGAAAGTCTTAAGAAATTGAACTTAGTTTAACGTTTAACTTAAGTTAAGACTATTAATATGCTATAACTATGATTACTTATCTGCTTTATTATACCCTTAACCCATTGAAAATGGGTTATAAAGGCTTAATGTATTTGTGAAAATTAAAGTACCAGGGTGATGGAAGCATCTCCGACCCCATAAAGTGTATATATTTTTGATTAGCATCACAAGCCGAGTCGATCTAGCCATATCTGTATGTCCGTCCATCTGTCGGTCCGTCCGCCTGTAATAATCTCAGGATCTATAAGAGCTAGAGACTTGAACTGTTGAACGCGCAGTACAAGTGTGTTTTCGATAACTTGCCCCGTTTCCAAGCAATCGATAAAAATCGATATCTAAATCCTGTTTTTTGAGCAAATCTCGTAAATTATAAGAAGTAGAGTCAGCAAACTTGACATGTAGCTTCTAGAATAGTATATATATATGTCAAGTATCTTTCATTTTATAGTTATCGCCACCTCCCCGCTACCGCCACATAGCTATTAACCAAGTAAATAAACCAATTTGTGTTGCCCACGAATTTAAGCTACAGTTTTAATGCAGTTGACCTTTTGAGAATATAAAAATATTCTATAGTACAATAAGATCTGCTGTTGAAAGATGCTATTAAAGAAAACGTGTGCCTTTTATATATTGGCAGCCCACGTGTCAGCGGCAGTTAGCGCAAAGCGCAAGAATTTCTGTATACATGTACACACACACATTCATACGCGTCTCTTTTGAATTCTATCAACGGATATACGTATGTATCTGTTAACTTCGAAAAATACTCGTGTTATTAACGCACAAAATGTGGGTCCGTCTACCTACGCAATAATCAGATTTTAAGATTTTATTGCGGTGATCAATTTCCCAACTTGTTTTTGTATTTCGTCTACTTGGCTATATTAACGCACAAAATGTGGATCCGTCTACCTACGCAATAATCAGATTTTAAGCATATTAATCAAGAGGATTCGCACATTACACAGCGTCAAAGGACAAAAATCAATTCAAGGAAGATAAATGAGTTAAAAGTGAGCGCCCAGGCGCCAGTGTCGCGACGTCGAGACTTATCTGTTACATCTACGGGCTACTTTCACTTGTCATTGCCATAAATAATAAGCGATTACAGTGCCGTTACAACACACCAAGCAATACGCGCGCCTAGCCCGTCTTGGCAGACGGATGAGTCATGTGTGCAGCTTGTGGAATAGGCGATATCAGAACTCAGGTGTCGGCCCCGAGGAACATTATCGCTAGGCAGCAATTTCTGTGACTATCGATGACGCAGATACTAGGAGCTGTCATAGGGAATGTGCCATAAATTATGAGGAGTCCAGGACACGTTGGCGGCTGTCATAAAAAGTTTACTCTGATTATTCAGACGCCATGGACGGGGGCTGTGGAGCCAGGGGTCTGTCGAAATCCAATTATCCTTCGGGCAATGATTTACATGATTTCTCCTTTTTTCCTCTTTATCGATTTGGCTTCCGTCTGTATTTTTATATGTTACTGCACACAATTATATAAATATCCAACATTTCGCTATATTTAGTTGAGGCAGGTGTTTTTTTTCACTTGCTGTTATCCGAGGCAGCTGGAACCAATATCCAATTTTACATAAATTAACCCGTCTTTCTTCATTTGACAAATTAGTCAACGAAACAGTTTGATGATTGCGTCAATATCCATGGATTAAAACAGTCAGTCGAAACATATTCGCCTGGGTCAAGTAAAGAATGCTAAAAATTCAAGTTATTCGCATCGAGTGCTCCTAACGCATTCTACGGCTCTGTTGTCCTTGCTGCGGTCCAATCAAGTTAAATAAAAAATTGCTCATTTTAATATTACTTCGTATATATTGGGTTACCCGAATAAACAACTTCCAGTTCAGTTTATTTAAAAATAACGCAAGTATTTTCTTAACGAAGTGTATTTGGTCTTCAAGGCTGTACTCGCGAATTATTCGAATGGTTAAGATCTCTTTGGTAGAATTTGATAAGCTATATCCGTGTGTCTGTCCGTCCATATGTATGAACGCAAGAATATCAGAACTTATAAGAACTAGAGACTTGAACTATTTAATGTAGGTCCTCCTAGTGCCCGCGGAGTACGAGTGTGTTTCCGATAATGTAATCGGTACAAATCGATATAGAAATCCTGTTTTTGAGCAAATCTCGTAAATTATAAGAAGTAGAGTCGCCAAACTGGACGTGTAGCTTCTAGAATCTCTATATATTATACTTTTTGTCCCGACTAACGCACAGCCCACACCGTAAGAGCTTGGAAGATTAATTTTTGACTGTAGTTGTTTTTCCTACATATTTTAAAAACATCTGCTAAGTTTTTAAGCATATGTTTTTCGGAACAACCTATTACCATTAAGTCATCCATATAAAGGAATGCTTGAGAAGGTTCAAGTCCAGAGAATGCTATGGTCATCATCCTCTGAAATGAGTTTGGCGCTATTTTTAAACCAAATGGCAATCGCGTGAAGCCATTGCTTGTCGAAAAGGATGCCATGCTTCTGGAACCTTCCTCCAGTTCAATCTGATGAAAACCTGACATTAAGTCAAGGCATGAGAAGTATTTGGCTCGACCCAATTGATCTAGGATGTCGTCAATTCTGGGGAGCGAAAATTTATTGGACAAAAGCTTTTTATTTATTTGACGATAGTCAATTACTAATCGCCATTTCTTTTCCCGGAAGGGATTTCTTTGGAACTTGCAAAAGTGGGCTATTATATTCGGATACAGATGGTTGGACTATATTGCGGTGATCAATTTCCCAACTTGTTTTTGTATTTCGTCTACTTGGCTATGAGGACTTCGGTAATTTTTTATATACATATATTTGTTCGTTGTCTTCTAGTCTCAATTTTTGCTTATAGAAGTTATTAGTGGTTATCGATTCGGTTTCTAGTCCGAATAAATCTCTATATTTTGTACATAACTCCACTAATTGTTTTTTGAATTGGAGCGGAAAATTTTTCTTTAATTGAGCTCAAACGATTTCGTTTCTATTTTCTTGGGCAGTTTGAACTAATTCACAGTTCGAAAGTGGTTCATATTCTAGTTTGTTTATGCTAACCAACTGGTCAGTGTTAGTTGTATTTAATAAACGGACAAATGCATATTCGGATGTTGCTATTGTGTTTGCAATGTAAGCACCGTTTTTTTATTCCTTGATTTTGTATTAATATACAGGCTTCTTTTGTGCTTATCTCAATTTTCCTTATGACTTGGGATCTTGCTGGTAGAAATAATGAATTGTTACCAGAATGTATGTTATTGGAACATAAATTGGAAAATTTAAGTTTTTGGGTCTTAGTATAAACCAATCTTCAGTTGGTTTGTAGTCTAACTGGCAATTGAACCGTTTTATAAAGTCAATGCCTACAATTCCATCACATGTTATTGTGAAATCTGAATCTGCTATATGAAAATCGTGTGGAATTATATAGTTGACTGTTTGTGGCTCTATTGATGCTAGACCTTGGGACTTTATGACTCCCTGGCCTATGACTTGGATACTTATTATTGTATCAATTTGGATGACTTGATAAACATCGGAATTTGCTTTGAGAAGTGAAATATCTGCACCTGTGTCTACAAGGAATGTTAATTTTCTTTTGGTTAGTGCATTCTGAAATGACACATAAATATTGAGATTAAAATTTATTGAATTAACCTTTTTACTTAGGTCTCGTTGCTTAAAGGGTTCAGGGAGTTTCCCGACGTGTTTTGTGTAACTCGGACATTATTGTTGTGTCCTCTGTTTAAGTTACCGCGGCCTCTAAAGTTTCATCTATTTTGGGCTAGTGCCCTAGTATAATTTCTGTTATAATTTTGATTATTATTTCTGGAACCGTTGTTCTGATAATTACCTCTGTCGAACTCTGGTAAGCGTGACGAGGCTACAACTGAGCCATGCTTATTAATTTTATGTCTTCTATTTGGTAGTTTTCCGTTGAGTTTGTCAAGAGTGACTTATCAAACGTTACCGGCGTGTTTAATGCCGATGGTAAATAAAGCTGGAGATTGTACTTTTCGCTTAAATTTACCAGATTATCCCTTAGACGATCTAAAATGTTTGTAGTTTGGACTCTGTGTAAGCTTGTGAGTTTATGCTGCCACTCCTTAATTAAACTCCTGATTTCATTGTATTCACATACAAGAATCTCAGTGTGTTTAATCATGGTTGGTTGCAAAACTGGCTTTTATTTTAGGCACTTATAGGATTTATCAAAATTATAGCTATGCAGCTTTATTTTTTCAACTATTTGGTGCCATTCCATGTGGCACTTCCTTATTTTTATATTATTAAGCAATCGGACCATTACTATTGTTGCTGGTCCCAAAATTGGGTGTTCTTCAGTAATTATTTTGACTGAGACATATGGGAACGTACAAAGTACTATTCCCTTTTCTAACTTCTGGCAATGTCTTAACGAGCTTGTGTTAGTGCCGTAGGTTTCTATATATTCTTGTTCGAATTCATAGACTGTAACGAATTCGCTATGTAATCGCAGTACGTTTAGTGCGCGAAAACGAAAATCTTGCTCATCTCTATACGTGAGCCTAATAATTGATTCTATTTCTTTCATAGTTTTAAAATTTTCGAAATATAATATTTTATCTAAATCATTAGCCCAACTCATGAAGCGTTTCCTCAGTGATTTTTTATGATATATAAAGATATATCTTCAGAAGGAGGTTCACCGATGTTATTATAATGGGTATAGTTAACAGTATGTTTGCTAACAGCAAATGGGGCGTGGTATCTATAACTTCTAATACGATTACTACATTGGCAGTGTTGTCATCTGCCTTGGATTCTTTTCCACCCATTTAAACAATGACTCTTGGCTTTGACTACTATTCCTTCTCTATTTTAGAACATGAAAATAATTTTCATGAATAATGGTTTGATTTGCCATGTGATATAAATGTGATATATATATATATATATATATATATATATATATATATATATATATATATATATATATATATATATATAATTTGTATTTTTATTGGAAAAATAACAAAAATGTTTGCGAAAAGTTACATTATATTTTTTTTTCTTAATTTTTTTTTTTTTTGAATTTTTCCTTTTTGTTGTTTTTTTTTTTTTTTATATTATCTATTTTGGCAGAAGGCCATTTTTTTTGTACAGTTTTTTTTGTAAATTCCTACTTCGATCAACGCAGTGATCTCCTCTCTAATATTCGTGCAACTGTTTAGGTTGCACTTTGCCTTGACGCGCACAACATAGTGGGCGTCATTACAATTTTATAAACATTTTTAATTTTAAGTTTAATTTAATTTACTTTATTTTAATTCGCCGTCTTATGTGGCTGCCTGGTTGCGGCCAGCGTTGCCGGTGCAGGTCATCGCACAGGCCGTGATGAAAAGTCGTCCCTCGCAGTCTTCTGGGCACTTCTTTGTTGGTCTGGGCAGCTGTTTTTTCTGTGGCGGTGGAATTTTTGTATTATTATTTATGGTTTTGTTATTTTGAGGAGAAGGTGCTTGTGCTTCAAGTCGCTTTGCCTCTTCAGTGAGGAAATCTAGCTCTCTTGCTAGTCTATTTGAATCTTCCCAAGTCGGGGGCTTATTGCTATTATATAATAGCTTGCATATATCAGCTTTAATTTCTTGTTTTTATTTTTTCTATTTGATTTTGATCAACGACCGGGGAGCTGGCCGTTAATCTTCTTGAAATATACTCATCTAATGTGATGCCGTATGGACATTTGCGACGCACTTTTGTAACCACCTTACTCACTCAGACTATTTTAGTTCCACCGCCGCGTTAATTTCCATCGACGTAACTTGCTGCCGCTGTTCTTGACGTTCTTGTTGTTCATTCAAAATGAAATGTAATAGTTGTTGACCTTTTCCTGTATTTCCATCGACGTAAGTTGCTGTTGTTGTTATTTATGTATATATTATCCTTCTACTGCCTCCAGGCAGGGATTAGTGACCATGTCACTGTCGCCATGTGATATATGTACATATATATATAATAGTTTTGAAATAATTGCAGTAGCACGTCAGTGCTGGTTGGCTTGGATATTAATAATCTCTTTATTGCTTTCAGCAATGTTCTTAGCCTATGGGATAACATGTATAAACTTATGCTGTTATCAGTTAACCGCTACAAAGAGAGGGAGAGTGTGTAGCTGCCTGCATATGCCTGTATTAGTGAGCATATATACATATGTTGCTCATGAAATGCGCTCAGACGGAGCGTGGGATATGCAGCGTAAGCATAAACGGTCAGCGAGTGAGGCTAGTGAACCGCGCTGCGTAATATAAGACAGAACCAATACATAAAGTGGCTGTGGGCTTGTTTACTGTATAATTGTTATTTTATGAAACAACGTGCCACATACTTAATATTTAAATACAGCGGGTTCTGTTAAGGCATATACACACTACATTACCTTACGCGATGAAGGTGCACGGTAAGACGGGAATTCGGGAAATTGCACCCACAAGTGTGGACTGTATACAATTTTTTGTTTACCATCCGATGGGCCTCAAACTTATTTTCGAAGACCTTAGTTCAAATTCATTTGAGGGGTGTTTCACACTTTTCGAAAAATCATTCCTCCTTGGTAGAAATAGAGGTCAAAGATTTCGTGGCTGACGTTTCGCGCTCAAATTCATTTCCAAAGATCTATATGAAATATCTTTTGAGACGTGCCTTACATTTTTCGCAAAACTCTAGCTTCCTCGGTGGAAAGTGCGATTCTAAGATTTTTTTGGTGAAGTTTTAAGTTTTGTCCGATTTGCTTCAAACTTATTTTAAAGCTCTACACAACAGTGGTTAATTAGCGAAAAACGTTTGTATGAAAGTTTTTTGCTAACCATCCGATTGTCCTCAAACTCATTTTCAAAGGTCGTTGTTCAAATTCATTTGAGGGGTGTTTCACACTTTTAGGAAAATCCGTTCCTCCTTGATGGAAATGGAGGTCAAAGATTTGGTGAGTGACGTTTCGCGCACAAATTCATTTCAAAGGATCTATATGAAAAATCATTTGAGACGTGTTTTTCCTTTTTTTCGCAAAACAAAAGATACCTCCATAAAAAATGCGATCCAAAAATTTTTTGGTGAAGCTTTAAGTTTTGAACGATTTGCATTAAACTTATTTTTAAAGCCCTAAAAAAATTTCTCCACTAACAAGGGCGGTAACCTCTGATTCCAACATTTGGTTCTTTATTCGATACACCTTAAACATATTTTTTAATAAAAGTGGAGTTCAATTTTCCACGGGCGTGTACGTAGCGGAAAGAAATATTTCAAATTTTTAGCACAAAACGTTGCATGGGCAAGGCCGGGCAATACCCACTAGTAGTATATACATATATATATCAAGTATCTTTCATTATATAGATATCGTCACTTTATTTCTTCCACCAAATAGCTACAAAACAAGTAAATAAAACTATTTTTATTGCCCACTAATTTAAGCCAAAATTTTAAAAGCAATGGACTTTTTGGGAATATATAAATATTCTATAGTACAATAAGATCAACTGTGGAAAATGTCATCAAGATCGGTTAAGAAACACAAAAGTTATTAAATAAAACGTGTACACACACACATTCACGCGCGTCATTATTGAATTCTATGAGCAGCATTGCAGCAATTGCGATTGTATTTTATTCTGTGCTGTGTATACATATGTGCTTCTGTTATAGTTCGTTTTATTTTAATAATTATGAGTAGTTAGTATGGCTGTTAAGTAGAGACGGTGGAAAGAAGTGCAATGTGTTGCGTGTTCAGGTCCTAATGAGCGAATTACTTTTTCAGGGTACAACTCTTACTTGTTATAAATAACAATTTTTGTTTATTTATAATTTGTATCTGAGATCCTTGCGGTCATACATACGGGCGGACGGACATGGCTAGATCGACTCGGCTATCGATGCTGATCAAGAATATATATACTTTATGGGATAGGAGGTTGCTTCGTTCTGCCTGTTTACATGTATTTGCACAAATACAATATACCCTTTTTACCCATTTTCAATGTGTTCAGGGTATAAAAAAGAAAACCGATGAAAAATTTTAACTTTTATTTGAATTTAATTATTAATTGATGAAAATAAATAAATTATTAAAAATTCATATTAAAGAGAATTCATTCTGAATTATAACAGATTAAAAGAAAATTAAAAAACAATTAATTTTGCTTCGGGATTTGAACCAGTAACAAACATCTTTTTTAAGGATGAAGTTTGTTTTATTGAGCACTGGAATCGGTCAGTATCTTCTGATCCCTACCAACTGACAGACTGCGAAATTTAGTATAGTTACAATGTTAGTTATCTTAAATGGTATTTACATTGTTTTTGCTGTAATGTGATTTTCGATTTCCTCTGGTAGGTAGGTCGCGTGGGTGTAACATTTGGAGGCACCTCTCTGTGATGGGGTCAACCAGGACTTTGGCGACCGTGTTCGAAAGCTGCAGCAGCTTATCGGCGTGCGGCTGCTGAAGAAGTTGATCTGATTTCCGACCTTTGTTAGGCGGAGATTACGGTCGATGGCATTGTTTAAAAGTAGCATGGGAGGCCGGCTACCTTGCTTGATGCCTTAGCTCGGACTGTTCTTATTAGATCGGCGACAGCATCGTTTTTTTAGCAGCACCTTCGTTAAATTGTGGGCTTAGTAGGAAACTAATGGGAAATAAGAAATTAAATTCAGCCATTTATTTTTATCTATTTATGCAACATTTGATGTAACCTGCACTCAAAAGAAATTTACTTTAAATTCTTGCTAGGATTAAGAGGATCTATGTTAAAGCGCTCGCCAAGCTCCTGAAGGATGCAGAGCGTACAAGGTGACAGAACCAATCCACCTTGATCGTCAACCATTTGCATATGCTGCAACTCCTTGTCACCAGGTATCAATGGAGGCTGCATTGGATCGCAGGGTATAACATTGCGAAGCAGCTGATGGAAGTCAGCCAGCCGCTCCTCGAAAGACACACAAAAGCGCATTGGATCAATAGCTATATAGACCTGTCCCAGATCAGCCAACTCGTTGTCAGAGCTAAACAGGCCACGACGGTGTAGATGCGTTGCATAGCAGGCCCCTGTCATAACCCCACAAAGTACATCCACCATGGCAGCCAGACCGAAACCTTTGTGCTCGGGCGTGAAAGGGCGTAGGCGCTGGGCACGCAGCGCTTCCGCGGCACAGTTTGTGGGCTTACCGCTGCCATCCAATGCCAGATTATCGGGCAGCTGACGCAAATACCCATTGGAGTACTCCAGCTGCAGTTGCTCAATGGGATAAGCGGACATGCCCAGGTCCATAAGGAATTGCTCCCGCTTGCTGCCCGCCGCACAGGCAATTGAATTCCCACCCAGCAGCGGCTCAGTCCCACCGCAGGGCACAAGGATGGGTGGACCATTTGACATGCAGATGCCGATCATACGTTGCGCCAGCGCCTGGCAGGTGTACCATGATGCCATTCCAATAGTGTTTGAGCGACGCGCTGCCACATATCCAATACCCTGATTCCGCGCCTTGCGTATAGCCAAATCCATGCAGTAATTGGCCACCACCGGCCCGGGTGCATTCTGGCCGTCCACCAAAGCCAGCGCATCGCGCTCACTCAGCAACTTTGGCTGCATGCGGGGGTCGACCGTAAAGTTGAGCAGTTCGACTGCAATGGCTGGCAGTCGATGAATGCCCATGCTACGCTGGCCCATGTAGTCGGCAGCAATGAGAGCATCGGCCATATCGCTGGCCGCCGCATCGGGCACGTCCATGGCCGCGAATACATCGCTCACAAACCGCTGCGCCTCCAATACATCTACCAGGACCTCTGCGTTAATGTCCGCCGTGTGCGTGGCTGCCTCTGGCTCCTGGTGACCCCCGCATGTGAGTAAAACACGTTTCAAATTCTGCCAGCGCTCCTCGACGCCCTGTGATCCGGACATTTGCCCTGCTGTGTAGCGCTTGTCAGGAGTCAGTGCATTATCTTCGAAATACCGCCCTCCAGGTGAAGTGTTTTTCTTGCTAATTGAGTTGGCGGTGACAACGGTTTCGACGCAAGGTTTGGGCCGCACTTTTCGAAGTGTTTCTAGATAATTGAGTACTCTACGCATTCCGGACTATAACAATATTTACATATAGTGAAAATATAATTGCCCTTATACGAATCGGAAATGTTTGATTTGGACGAGTAATATTGATTAGAACTGCGATGTCTACTTGAGTAGACAGAATATGCTGACCACCTTTATTGAGTTGTATTTCTTGATGAGTTGAAAATCTGCAAGCAACTCCCCCCCTACAAAATACACAGAGTGAATGATTTGACTCCATTCTGTCAGCAAAGCTGGCAAAAGTTGTAAAATTAAAAATATTTGATATATATTTGCTATTCAAGAAGCCTCTTGGTCTCCTCATCTGGTCTTCGCAGTATAACAATAGCCAGGATCGTATTGAATCTGTTCAGAAGCAATTTCTGCTTTTTGCCTTACGAGGTTTAAATTGGGACCCTAATCTTCGGTTGCCATCCTATTCCAGCAGGCTGCTTCTTCTTAATCTTCCGTCGTTAACCAACCGTAGGACAATTCTCGGTGTTGTCTTTCTACATAAGTTGGTTATTGGCGATATCGATTCTCCTTTTTCTGTTAGGGCGTCTTCAATTCTCTGTTCCGGCTAGACCAACCAGAAATTACCGCCCCTTATTCCTATCGACGTGCACAACAGACTACGCTATGCACAATTCTTTTCGCGTGCTATGTAAAAATTACAATAGTTTGCATCACGTTTTCTCTACCGAACTTTCTCTACCCCTAATAAAATCGTTGCTTTCAGGATACCTTCGGGAAGTCACTGACCATTCCCAGCTATGAGCAGGGGCATGGCTAGCCGGACTGGCTGTAAATTTTCCCCCACCGGGTCGGTGATTTCCCATTACTTTCCCAATACTATCTCTTTATTCTATCTAATTAACACTCTGCATATCTAGCATACAGTTCTATACTTTATTAACAATCTTCCTCCTTTCTTTTCTCCTATTTATGCTATATTCTTAAATAATATAGCAAATTAACATTATTTTTAATTTTACGTAAGAACACTTTTTCCTACTTACACTCTTCTTTTTAGATGTAGGCTCTAATAGCGTCACTGACAAAATTAGCTGTGAAAAGGGGCACAGCTGGCCGGACTGGCAAATAAAACACCTCCATCGGTCGGTGATGCTATTTGAAATTTGTGTTCTCTATCTAGGCTTTTAGCATTTAATTTTTCTAATTGTATTTATAATGTGTTGAATAAATGGAAGACACTCGTTTTGTCGACCACATATAAATAAATAAATAAATAAATAAATAAAAATGTTGTGTCTATAGCTCTTATAATTTACGAGATTTGTTGAAAAAATAGCATTTCGATATCGAATTTTATCGTTTTTAACGGGGCGAGTTACCGATTATCGAATACAACCGTGTACTGCGCCGACACTAGGAGGACTTACGTTCCAAGTTTCAAGTCTCTAGCTCTTATAGGTTTTGAGATCCTTGCGTACACACATACGGACAGATACACGGAAATGGTTAGATCTACTCAGCTATTGATGCTGATCAGGAATATCTATACTTTATGCCTGCCTGTTTTTCCATTAAAAAAAAAAACGTGTTTTGGCTGGCCACGCACCTGCCTGCCGCAAATAGCAAGAACTTCTATATACATGTACCTACACACACATTCATGCGCGTCTTTATTGAATTCTATCAACAGCATTGCAATTGCAATTGTATTGTATTATGTGCTGTGTGTAAGTGCTGCTATTTTAAATCGTTTTTTTCTCGCCAATTGTCAATTGATGGTATGGCTGTTGACCAACAATTGTCAATTGGGGGTATGGCTGTTGAGTAGAGGCGGCGGCAAGGGGTGTGATCTGTTACGAGTTCGAGTCTTTTATTTTATTACTGCTGAAGCAAACGAGCGCGTAGCGCGAGCTGCATTTAGTGTTGCTTATTATTTTCTTGTTTGTAGCATTATAGCTGTCTCAATAATATTTCAGCTCAATACGAATTGTTCATAAATGATCAAAAATAATCAATTTGAATACCCTTGGGGTTTTTTAGTTGTGTAACAAAAAGTATAAATCATAAATTGAGACGCTCCCCTAAAATTATATACATACACTAGCGGGTACAACCCGGCCTTGCCCGTGGCACGTATGTTATAAAATAAATGTTCTCAAAAAGCTTTGAAAATGATTTTGAAACTGATCGGACGGTTAACAAACAACTTTCATACAAACGTTTTCCGCCAATTTACTACTGTTACGAATGGAATTTCCCAAATCGCTGAAATTGTATTCATTATATTCTAATGTAGAGCTTTGAAAAAAAGTTTCAAGCAAATAGGGAAAAAATGAAACTTCACCCAATAAATTTTTTAATCGCATTTCTAAGGAAGTAGTTTGAACTCTGCGAAAAGTGAGAAACACGTCTCAAACGAATTTTTATATAGATCTTTGGAAATGAATTTGAGCGCGAAACGTCACCCACCAAATCTTTGACCTCCATTTCCACCAAGGAGGAACGGATTTTTCGAAAAGTGTGAAACACCCTCAAATGAATTTGAACAAAGATCTTTGAAAATAAGTTTGGGGCCGATCGGACGGTTAACAAACAACTTTCATACAACCGTTTTCCGCCAATTTACCACTGTTGCGGGTGGAATTTCCCAAATCGCTGAAATACGTATTTATTCTTGTTCTTCTTATGTAGAGCTTTGAAAATAAGTTTGAAGCAAATCGGACACAATTTAAAACTTCGCACAAAAAATCTTTGAGTCGCATTCCCCCCGAAGAAGTTTGAATTCTGCGAAAAGTGCGAAACACGTCTCAAATGATTTTTCTTATGGGTTTCCCTGAAATGAATTTTATCGCGAAACGTCACTCACCAAATCTTTGACCTCCATTTCCACCAAGGAGGAATGGATTTTCCCAAAAGTTTGAAACACCCCTCAAATGAATTTGAACAATGATATTTGAAAATAAGTGTGAGGCCGATCGGATGGTAAACAGAAAAGTTATTTACAAACGTTTTTTGCGATTTTTCCACACTTGGGGATGGAATTTCCCGATACCCCGTCTTAACGGGCACCTTCATCACATAAGGTAACTATAGTGAAAATTTCAGCTTCCTAGCTGTTACGGTGCGGACTGTGCGTTGATCACCAGTCAGTCAGTCGGTCAGGACAAACAGTTTTATATATAGAGATTCATGAACCGTGTCGAGTTGATATAGCCATGTCCGTCTGTCTGTATCTATGCGAACTTGTCTCTCAGTTTAAAAGCTATGAACATATACGAGCTTCACTATTCTCACATATTTGCGAAAACGTAGGGAAAATGTCTACAAGGGTATGAAATCTTCTGGGTGCTTTCGTCATATCAATATTTCAGACTGAAATGTGAGTGAGAACGAGTGAGTAAAGCTCTTACTTATGGAAAATACTTTTGTTATTCAAATAACAACAATTGCATGCTTTAATATACTTTAAGCACTTTGGCCAAAACTTCTCAACATTTCCATTAAACAAATTATATATGAAACATACATACGAAAATGTTGTGTAATGTGGTGAAAATTAGTTTATTCAATTACGAACTACGTCACATGTTTTCGATAACTTTTCGATTTCTTCTTTGAGGAAATCCATGTTTTGGTAATTGCGTATGTTAATGACGACAGTATTATCAGTGCAAGTAAAATTATCAATGCCTGTATTTGTATAACTCACCATACCATACAAGCAAATCTGGTTTGTCTTTTCATTTTTTTCATTATAGCAGTACCCGCTAAAGCCGCTGCCACTGTCACCACTGCAGACCTTTTGATTGCTTTTTATTTTCATACGATAGCCATCCGACTCCTGTTTTTCTATTTGAGTCATAACCAGGGTCAGGTTTAACTTTGAATTAGTGCTGTCCCACGAGAACACCATGCCATCTTTGTCGATTACCGTCATATCGTCATTGTAAGCCCACGGCAAACAAATGGTTATTGGCCAATCGTTTACGTATTTCAGTTTTAGCAGAGCGATATCCCCAATTAAATTGTTCGGATTATATGCACTTTAAGAAAAATAAAAGACTTAGCTAATAAATTACTATTGAATCAAAATATTCTATAAGCCACATTGGGAAGTACTCACCGATTGAGAATCACATCCTCAACCGCCCAACCAAAATTTTCGTTGACCGTCCGGAGATCACTATTAGAGTTTCCCACCCGGAAAAACTCAAAAGGCAGCAACTCATTGGTTTTATTCTTGGCAACGCAATGTGCAGCAGTGAGCACTAAATTGGGTTTTAACCGGACCCCACTGCATGCATATTCGAAGCTGGATTCTTTTTTTCTATAAAGTGCAATAGTCCATGGGGCAATGGAAGGTTTTATGTGATACCCATTTTTAGTTAATGGATATATATCACTTTCGGTTTTACCGCAATCCAGTTGACAGAACTTATTCATGTCTGGGCTCTTCGTCCAATTCCCATCCTCAAGACACTTTAATTCCAATTGAGGCATATTCATGTTTTTTTTATATCCTTTATTGCAGTCAAATGTCGCTTTGGTGCCTGGCCATAGCAGCCCACTACAATTTTTCTTCTCACCATTATAGGTGCACCGCGGATACATTGAATCACTGCAGTATAAGTTTGTCCGATTACATAGTTCTGTTTAAATTTAATAAATTACTATTAGAAATCGCATTTTATAAGCATAGTTACGTACGCTATAAGCATATATTACCCAGTCATCCTGGCCAATTTATTTTCGGTTCAAATTTAAAATATTATACATACATCATATTATGATAAAAGTCAATACTTTTCCACTTATTTACCGCCCGTCGGAAATTTAAATCAACCCATTTCAAAAGGGGCAACATGTCGGAAATCCCGTGGAAATTCCGCGGGTCTCGCAAAATACCCCGGGATGGGAACAACGGGAAAGAATATGACATAGATTCATCCATTAGAGGTTTCACAAAAGTTCAAAATTTTTGGGAATATTGAACATGAATGACTTTATTGACGGCGAACAAAATTTTGGGCGGGACGAGATCGAAATTTATTTTTTCCATCTCTTACACATACTACCCTGAACTCCCCTTCTTAAATTAGCTTTGATTAGTATCTTTCAATATGATAAAAAAAAAAGTATTACGCAAGCTTTTTTCTCGATCTTTACACTTTGCGGAAGGTAACTAAAATCTAAATTTCAGCTTTTTAGCTCCTACGGCTTGGGCTGTGCGTTGATCACCAGTCACTCAGTCAGTCAGTCAGGCGGGACAAACAGTTTTTATATTTAAGGAAATGTACTTACTTTTACAGACTGGGTCCTTGAAGAAAACATTATTCGAACCCCATTGCTTATTTAAACATTTCAATTCCTTTTCACCATAGCCAAGTGGTGTCAATCCGTAGTTTTTCGCGCATGCAAACTTTACTGTCATATTATTTATAGGCGGTTCCACCAGAGTTGAGCAATTTCTATGCACGCACTTATGGATCAGCAATATATCCTTGATGTATGTGTCTATGGGGCATCCATTAATCCCATTCGTGCTGGGATTGGTGTTCTTTGGCTTCGACCGACATTCTATCTGACGGTTTTTCCATTTACCCGTATGTAGGCATACGTTCCACTGACTACCATACATTTTAGCGTTGCGGTCAAAGCACTCAAGGACAACCGCCTGATTGGCATAAACGAATCGGGTTCCGTTTGCCGAATGATATTTTGTTTCTCCTGTAAATCGTAGTCCTTCCGCTGTTGGTTCCACACACGGCTGTTGTGGGTTCTCTATCCAATACTTTTCGCCATCACAGATGTTTAACAACTCATCGGAGCCATCGGGGCAATCGATTGTATTGTCGCAGGTCTTATTTTTCTCTATGAGGTTGCCATTGGCGCATTGAAAATGACCCGATTTATAATGTTTCATACATAAATCCACTGACTCATCCCGGCCATCGATGCAATCGTTACTCCCATCACACATTTTTTGTTCTGAAAGGCAATCCCCGGACTGACACTCCATTTCACCTCTGCAAATAAAGTTTATCTGCCTTTCATAACTCGGCTGAAGATATGGTTTAAGGAACCTTTGCAAATAAATGTATTATGCATTTTTAGTCCCATTGGGTATATCTTTTCTTTCAGCAACAGTCGAGTCGAGCTGTGTGTATGAAAGCTGTATATATATATATATATATATATATATATATATATATATATATATATATATATATATATATATATATATATATATATATATATATATATATATATATACTAGCGGGTACAAGCCGGCCTTGCCCGTGGCACGAATGTCATAAAATAAATGTTCTCCAAAAGCATTGAAAATGATTTTGAATCTGATCGGACGGTTAACAATCAACTTTCATACAAACGTTTTCCGCCAATCGCTGAAACCCGTATTCATTATATTCTTATGTAGAGCTTTGAAAATAAGTTTCAAGCAAATCGGCAAAAAGTAAAACTTCACCCAAAACATTTTTCAAACGCATTTTTACCGAAGAAGTTTGAACTCTGCGAAAAGTGAGAAACACGTCTCAAATGAATTTTCATAAAGATCTTTGGAAATGAATATGATCGCGAAACGTCACCCACCAAATCTTTGTCCTCCATTTCCAGCAAGGGGAATGGATTTTCCTTAAAATGTGAAACAGCCCTCAAATGAATTTGAACAAAGATCTTTGAAAATAAGTTTGAGGCCGATCGGATGGTTTTTTCCACACTTGCGGGTGGAATTTCCCGAAACCCCGTCTTAACGGTCACCTACATCGCATACAGTAACTACAGTGAAAATTTCAGCTTCCTAGCTCTTACGGTTTGGGCTGTGCGTTGATCGCCAATTTGGTAGTCAGTCAGTCAGGACAAACAGTTTTATATATATAGATTATTCAGGTCTCTTATTCTATATTTTGTGATGTACTATGCACCTATCTGCATAATGGATATGTGTATTATTGAACATTAAACTCACTTCTGCTTAGAAATCATTAAGTAATTATTATCATTGATCAGCAATGGCTGACAACCAGCCATGTCGGATTATTAGATCAGTCTCGATATCTAAATAATTAAATTTTTATATATGGAACAAGTTTTCTGACATTGAAAACGTTTGGCAACAAACTCGAAATTAAAAAAATCCAAATATGTAAAACAGGCATTCTTGACCAGAGCATGTAACACTTTTGGATGGATATGTTCCGCAAAAGGATATTTTTCAATTTGTATGAATGATTTACATAGCATTAACCAATTATTATATTTATCGCGTTAGTTAATTTCTGTAGAAATTCACACACTATTTCCACTGACTATCTTGTTGCTATTGTCTTCATTACTCTATTCACAATGTGAGAAATAGTATATTAGCTTGTGCAATGTCCATAATCACAATAATTGAAAGCTATCACAGCTGCGCACCCTGAGGAACTAAATTTGCATTTGAAAATCCTGGCGATCTTCTTTAAAAATCGAGTAGAAATGTTAGGCTGTTTTATTTTTCTTACGTACTCTTTACAGTTGCCCTGCTTTGTTTTTTTAAATTGGATTTCGTCCTCGCATAGACTGGGAGATTCATCAGATTTATCGGCACATTGAGCCACTTGGTTGCAATCGTTATATTGATTAATTCGACCTCCATAGGCGCAGAAAAATGTGTCTGGTGTGTCCTGATCCCGCACTTTGCACTTCATGTATGACTCATCGCTGCCATGGAGACAGTGATTTACGCCGTCACAGGCTAAACTTATTTTCTTGATCATTCCGTCTTCTTCACATGTAAATTTTCCGTAACTATATATTGATTTGATCACCATGAGCATTAGGAACAAAGCAAATGGACCGCACATTTTCCCAAACTTTTTCGCGCGAGCATTGAAGTGCAACTGAGAGCCATTCAGTGTATAACATATAAATAGCTGTGCGGAAATATGTGTTTATTTCACCAAAGACCGATAAGCAGCCACTCAGCCCACAGCTTTATAGTCGCTTGCTAATCTGCGAATGTGTACTGCTGTGCGAAAATCTGTTTTAGTAACTCTTCACACTCATTCTCAGAGAAGCCCCCAAAACTTATAGCTATGACATGAAGATAAACTTAAACAAAAAAAACAATCATTGAATAATATATTAATTACTAGCGGGTATAACCCGGCCTTGCCCTTGGCACGTATGTTATAAAATCAATGTTCTCAAACAAATTTGAAATGATTTTGAAACTGATCGGACGGTAAACAAATAACTTTCATACAAAAGTTTTTCGCCAATTTACCACTGTTGCGAGTGGAATTTCCCAAATCGCTGAAACACGTATTCATTACATTCTTATGTAGAGCTTTGAAAATAAGTTTGAAGCAAATCGGACACAATTTAAAACTTCGTACAAAAAATCTTTGAGTCGCATTCCACCCGTAGAAGTTTGAATTCTGCGAAAAGTGTGAAACACGTATCAAATGATTTTTCTTATAGATCTCTGGAAATGAATTTGAGCGCGAAACGTCACCCACCAAATCTTTGACCTCCATTTCCACCAAGGAGGAACGGATTTTCCTAAAAGTGTGAAACACCCCTCAATTGAATTTGAACAAAGATCTTTGAAAATAAGTTTGAGGCCGATCGGATGGTAAACAAAAAAGTTACATACAAACGTTTTCCACACTTGCGGGTGGAATTTCCCGAAACCCCGTCTTAACGTGCACCTACATCACATAAATTAGCTACAGTGAAAATTTCAGCTTCCTAGCTCTTACGGTTTGGGCTGTGCGTTGATCACCAATCAGTCAGTCAGTCAGTCAGGACAAACAGTTTTATATATAGAGATTATAAACGAATCGTCGACCAATTAGAAAATTTTAAACCTAATGTTATATAAAAATTCTACACCTTTCAGCCCGAGGACAGCTACAGAAAGATGAATACTTTTCACTTGGAAGCTGACGATCAAGGTCAAGCCAGCTCAATAATCAACTATAGATAGTGGATTCCGGATAGCTGTGGTTCCGCGCAACAGCGTTAAGAACACGCTCGAGAGATACTCAAGAGTTGTTGAGGAGAAGTTGAACGCGCTGATTATGTGGCATTGCCAACAGATGGCTCTGCAACCTCGTCTGCTGTGGCCGATGCTGCTAATTTTGGCTGCATCTAATGGCTGGGTGGGTTACGCCTCGGCCTCTACGCACGACGTCTACAACGGTGCCCGACCGGGACATCGAATAGTGCAAACCCGTTATGGCCGCTTACATGGTATGATTCTGCCCCTGGACAACTTTCGCTTTCTGCGCTCGGTGGAAGTGTTCCTTGGTGTACCCTATGCCACGCCTCCAACCAAACAAAACCGGTGCGTGCCAGCAATTATTATTGACTCCAATCGATTTATCACCTTCCGTCTTTATGCCTATCTACTTATATGTATTGCAGATTTAGCCCAACGCGAGCGCCAGCGCCCTGGGATGGGATACGCATCTCGGACAAATACAGTCCAGTGTGCCCGCAACGATTGCCCAATATCCAAAATGAAACCGACGCCTTGGAGAAGATGCCGAAAGGTCGCTTAGAATACTTGAAAAGATTGCTGCCATTTTTGGAAAATCAATCCGAAGATTGTTTATACCTGAATATCTTTTCACCTGTTAATGGTAAGCAAAAAAAAATATCGCATTTAATTTTATAATGAGACTTAAACTCTGATTTATTTGAATTCTATTCTTTTTTTGGTCCTTAGATGATATAAAAAGATCTAAAAACATTTTAAAAAAATAAATTATAGATCTCTCAAATATATCTAGCTTGCTCAATTAAAGCAGCTTTTAAATATGAGGTTTATAGTTGAAATTGTTCGATATCATACAACTCGAAATATATAAACAGTTTATTCAAATGAATTAATTTAAACAGCTTTTAATATCTAAATATACAACATATCCGAAAATATTTAGAACTGCTTCTTTTAAATGGTCGGGAACGAGTAAATAGCTTGTAGCTATAGTACACATATCACTTAAGGTATCGACACTATACACTCTGCTGGCTTTCAATCTGTTTGGCCTCATTCAAATCAGAAAATATTGCAAAAGTTTCCGAAATGAAATAAACAAAAATATAAAGGATTTAGAAAAGCCAATCGCCCTGTAAGAATTTGTAAGAAGAAGGGCCTACTTCCAATATCGTTGAATGTTATTCTTAAATTCCAATGGGACTCCATACGCACAACCATTCGCAATTCTTATCTCAAGCACCGCCGCAGATTAACCGAGATTGGGCCTGGGCACTCTTTGGAGAATGTTATAATGTATATAACTCAAAACGATGTAAAATCAGCTTCGCATGTGTACGGAAAAATATAATAGTGCTTTATCGGTTCAACTGTTTTAAGCATAATCTTGCAGGCGGAAATCAGAGTCGGGCCGCAAAAACCTTTGGCGATACCGTGAATTATTTCTCTGTAGGGCTTCGCTTGAAGCCCCAAAATAATATCACACATTGCGAGAGCATATATATATATATATAGAGTGTTTCACACTTTTTGCAAAATCCAAACTTTTTCGGGTGGAATGCGATTTTTTGTACGAAGTTTTAAATTGTGTCCGATTTGCTTCAAACTTATTTTCAAAGCTCTACATAAGAATGTAATGAATACGTGTTTCAGCGATTTGGGAAATTCCACTCGCAACAGCGGTAAATTGGCGGAAAACGGTTGTATGAAAGTTGTTTGTTAACCGTCCGATCGGCCCCAAACTTATTTTCAAAGATCTTTGTTCAAATTCATTTGAGGGTGTTTCACACTTTTCGAAAAATCCGTTCCTCCTTGGTGGAAATGGAGGTCAAAGATTTGGTGGGTGACGTTTCGCGCTCAAATTCATTTCCAGAGATCTATAAGGAAAATCATTTGATACGTGTTTCACACTTTTCGCAGAATTCAAACTTTTTCGGGTGGAATGCGACTCAAAGATTTTTTGTACGAAGTTTTAAGTTCTGTCCGATTTGCTTCAAACTTATTTTCAAAGCTCTACATAATAATGTAATGAATACGTGTTTCAGCGATTTGGGAAATTCCACTCGCAACAGTGGTAAATTGGCGGAAAACGTTCGTATGAAAGTTATTTGTTTACCGTACGATCAGTTTCAAAATCATTTCAAATTTGTTTGAGAACATTGATTTTATAACATACGTGCCACGGGCAAGGCCGGGTTATAGTCTTTTATAATCTGATTAATTATTCTGCTTTTTAAATATATTTAAATGTGATTAATTTCAGAAAATAGTTTTGTAAAATAATCATAAGTTGTATAAAGTTGCACTCTTATATATCCTATGTTCCCCCTTCTTCTGATATTGAAACATATTACTTGTATTAAAGAAGTTTCTTCACACGTGCGTGATAATGACCCATTTACAGTGTTAGGTAATTTAAATTTACCGAACATCTCTTGGTCATTATTTACTGCCGAAAATTATCTAATACCCTCAGCACAGCATGACTCTTTATAGATTGCATGCTAACCCTTTCCTTGTTTCAAATAAATTCAATTTCTAATAATTTGACTAGAACTCTCGATCTGGTATTTGTAAATGACTAGCTTATTGGTAATGTGTCCAGGTCCCCTCCTTTATCCCTTCCTGAGGATGTATATCATGCTACTTTAGAGGTCAATTGCAATCCTCTCATTTTGCATTCATCAGCTACCTATAAGCCCCGCCGTCGCTTTCGCAAAGCAAACTATTTTTTGCTAATCAACGTATTCGTGCAACCGATTGGTCTTTTTTATTTGACTCGGTTGATATAAATATTATTATTAATTTTTCTTATAATACCCTAAACTCCATCTTAGATGATTGTATTCCTAATTCATTTCCCTCAGTTGCTTCTTCAAAGCCACCCTGGCTCACTCCCAGACTATCAAACCTACAAAATACAATAGATCTGGTTCGATAAATATTCCATAGCCAAGTCGAACTTCCTTCTTCTTAATTCTCAGTGCTATGAGAATTATCTTTCTCGTTGTAAAAGGCAATTTGCCCAAAATCCGAGACAGTTTTATAATTTTGTAAGCTTGAAGCGTAAATCTTCAAGTTTGCCATCTTCTTTTTCTCTCGGGACAGATAAAGCTAGCAATGATCCCGATTCTGCTAACCTCTTTGCTAATTTTTCCTATCAACCTACTCTTCAGTCTGTCCTAATAATAATTCTTACCCTTATACTATTACTTCCTCATGTTCTATACCTGCTCCTATTATAGCCCATTCCACTCTCCTTCCTGCTATAAATTCTTTAAAATCTTCTTACTATACTGGGCCTGACAATATTCCTAGTTGTCTACTCAAGAAGGGCAGTTCTTCCCTTCTTCGTCCATTGCTATAGCTTTTTAATCTATCCCTTGAATCTTCTGGCTTTCCATCTCTTTGAAAAGAATATTATATTATTCTTCTCCACAAGAAAGGTGGAAAGTCATATATACAAAATTACAGGGGCATTGCAAAACTGTCCGCTATCCCTAAATTATTTGAAAAAATAATCACTTCGAATTTGCAGCATTTCTGCAAATCAGTTGTCTCCCTTGTGCAACATGGATTCGTAAAGAATCGGTCAACTACGACCAATCTGCTAGAATTTATTTCCTTGGTAAATGATGCTTTCGTTTCTATATTGCAAACTGATGTCATTTACACTGACTTCAGTATGGCGTTTGATTAGGTGCACCATAATCTTTTACTGTTTAAACTGGACCGGTTTTCCCTTTACATCCCTCTTGTTCGCCCTATCCTTGAATAGTGCTCTTGCATCTGGTCTTTACAGTATAACAACAGAAGCAATTTCTGCTTTTTGCCTTACGAGGTATAAATTGGAGTCCCAATCTTCGCCTGCCATCGTTCTCCAGCAAGCTGCTTGTTCTTAATCTTCCGTTGTTAACCAACCGTAGGACAATCCTCGGTGTTGTCTCGGGAGCTCACTGATCATTCCCAGCTATGACCTGGGGCATTGCTTGTCGGACAGGCTATAAATTTTCCCCCACCGAGTCGGTGATTTCCCATCACTATGTCTTTGTCCTATCCACTCTATGTTATCTAGTATAACTCTATGTATCTAGTATAAATTGTTTTACTTTATTAACAACTTTTTTCAATCATTTTTCCTATTTATTGTATTTTCATAAATAATACAGTTAATTAAAATTATTTTTAATTATTACTTTAAAACACTATTTTCTCTAATAACACCCTTTTTCTAAGCTGTAGGCTCTAATAGCATCACTTTCAAATATAGCTGTGAAAAGGGGTATAGCTGGACGGACGGGCAAATAAATTACCTCCATCGGTCGGTGCCGCTATTAGAAAATGTTGTAATCTAATAAGGCTTTTAGCACTTAATTTTTATTAGAAGAGGGTTCAGGGTATACCCTCTTTACCCATTTTCAATGGGTTCAGGGTATAAAAAGTCTTGTCATTAGACCGCCATTTTTCTCTGTAGCTTGTAAAATAGTATATACATGTAAATCAAGTATCTTTCATTTTATAGCTATCACCACCTCCCCGCTACAATATCATAGCTATAAATCAAGTAAAAACACCAAATTATGCTGTCCACAAATATAAACCACAATTAAATGCAATTGACTCTTTGAGAATACACAAATATTCTATAACACAATAAGCTGTACTGTTTTAAATTTTATCAAGATCGGTTAAGAAACACAATTATTAAAGAAAACTTGTTTTGACTTTCCTTGTATCAGCGGCAGCAAGCGCAAATTCCGAGAATTTCTGTATACATGTACACACGCACATTCATGAGCGTCTGCTTTGAATTTTATCAACAATTGCGATTGTATTTTTTTCTGTGCTGCTACTCATTAAGATTCAATTATTGGCGTGGCTGTTGGGTAGAGGAGGCTAAAAGTAGCGCGGTCTGCTGCGAATCCGAACCTTACTGAGGAAAGTAGTTTGTTTTTGGCTGGAGTGGCTGTTGAGTAGAGGCGGCAGCAAGTAATGTAGCGGTCAGTTGCGAGTTCAAACCCTGCCAAGTGAACTTTTTTTTTTAAATTTATCTTCAGGGTATCCCCTAGTCGCGAGCTTCCGACTAGAACCTCTTACTTGTTATAATTTTATATATTGAATAATTAGGAAGACTCGTTTTTGTCGACCATTTAATAAATAAATAAATAAAAAAAAATTTAAGAAGGCTTGCTGTTTGGATTTACCAAATATATAAATAAATTCAGGAGTTTCTGTTTTTGTACTTTCATACCAGTTCAGTAGCACAGTCTTGCCTTTTGTTTCAACAGCTGGCGCTAATGAGAAGAAGCTGCCTGTCATTGTGTTCATACACGGCGAGTCCTTTGAGTGGAGCAGCGGCAATCCCTACGATGGGAGTGTGCTGGCGAGCTATGGTGAAGTGGTTGTCGTGACGCTTAATTACCGACTGGGTATACTGGGTAAGAAAAATGCAAGTGTGCTATCGACCAATTCATGATTAATCGGCAACTTCCTGTCCATTCCCTCTGCCCACTGACAGGCTTTCTCAATGCGAATCCCAGTCCGCATGTCCACGCACGTGTAGCCAATTATGGGCTGATGGATCAGATGGCGGCGCTGCATTGGATACAGCAGAATATCCAAAAGTTTGGCGGCGACCCAAATGTTATTACCTTGGCGGGTCATGGCACAGGTGCGGCCTGCATCAATTATCTGATGACTTCACCAACAATGGTGCGTGGACTCTTCCATCGGGCCATACTCATGTCTGGATCAGCACATTCGTCATGGGCCCTGGTCGAGGATCCAGTGCTGTTTGCCATTAAGCTCGCCAAAGAGGTGAACTGCACCATTCCTGACGATTTGAATAGAAATCATGAGCAAATTGTCGACTGTTTGAGAGATGTGCCATTGGAGGATTTATATAGCGCCGATATAAAGGCGCCAAATTTCCTTACTTCGTTTGGGCCTTCGGTAAGTTGTAATCATAACTATGAGCAACCTTATAATAATCATTTCGAGTTTCTTAAAAGAAATATTTTATACAGAGAATCCTTATCGCAGTTTTTATCGTAGAAAAACATCTAACGTTTATTTGAGCTATATATAATATTTATTTATACATTTTTATACCCCGAACCCATTAACAATGGGTAAAAGGGGTATAATATATTTTTGCAAATGTATAACAGGCAGAAAGAAGCATCTCCGACCCCATATATATATATATATTCTTGATCAGCATCACAAGCCGAGTCGATCTAGCCATGTCCATCTATCCGTCCGTCCGTATGTATGAACGCAAGCATTTCAGAACCTATAAGAGCAAGAGGCTTGAAATTTTAGCTGTAGGTCCTCCTAGTCCCCGCGCAGCACGAGTTTGTTTCCGATAATAGAAATGGAGCTTACTCCATTAACAAGTAATCGATATAAATCGATATCGAAATCCTGTTTTTTTAGCAAATTGGGTAAATAATAATAGCAAGAGTCACCCAACTTGGTATGTAGCTTCTAAAATAGTATATATGTATGTATGTATATATCTAGTATCTTTCATTTTATAGCTATCACCACCTCTCCGCTACAATCTCATAGCTATAAATCAAGTAAAAACACCAATTTATGCTGTCCACCAATATAAGCCACAATTAAATGCAATTGACTCTTTGAGAATACACAAATATTCTATAACACAATAAGCTGTACTGTTTTAAATTTTATCAAGATCGGTTAAAAAACACAATTATTAAAGAAAACTTGTTTTGACTTTCCTTGTATCAGCGGCAGCAAACGCAAATTCCGAGAATTTCTGTATACATGTACACACGCACATTCATGAGCGTCTTATCAGCAAAGTAATGTAACGGTTAGTTGCGCGTTCGAACCCTGCCATTGAGTCATTGAGTAATAAAGAGACAGAGCTGTAAACTCACTCCGAGTTTTTTTTACCGTTTTAAAAATCGCGCGCGGTAGATCGAGTTGGTCCGCAAACGCAAAATCAAACTCAAAAATTAAGCTCATTTACCATAGGAAGCAACAACAAATCACTTGCAAAACAACAACAGTGCGCACGAAACCCCATTTGTTTTTTTCGTCGTCCGTCTTGATCTTCAAAAGTTTTATGCGCGATGATGAGGACATAGGATCCTTAGTGCAAAGAAAAGGGACAAATAATGCCACTGTGTTTGTTGCTGGTTTCTCTGTCGTTCCAACAAAGCGGCGTGTAGAAACACCAACAACACTATTTGGGTTCTAATATTGTTGTTGAATAGCCGAGTCGCGGCACAAGTAGGTAGAAAAATCGAATGCGGGATTTTCAAAACGGTAAAAAAAGCTCGGAGTGAGAATTCTGCTCTGTCTCTTTATTACTCAATGGGGTCAGCATCAGCAAGCTGCGACTTCGGCATTCGTTCGTCTGGCTTTTGGAGAACGAATAGCAAGTCGGCAGGCATGTCGTGCGAAAACTCAAACGCCACATGAAACGCCAGGCATGAAATTTTTCGCGTTAGTCATCTTAGTGTTTATGTATATTGTCTTTGGTTCAGTGTATGCCCTAGTCGGGATCCACCGACTAGAGCCTCTTACTTGTTAAATATATAAAACTTTATAATATATAAACATAAATGTATGTATATACTCAAAAAACTCCAAAATTTCAACTATTATATATTATTATTATTATTATTATTATTATTATTATTATTATTATTATTATTATTATTATTATTATTATTATTTTTATTATTATTATTGAGTAGTATTATATTGTACCTTCATTTTCTTCGTAAACAGCCATACTGCACCGTGCCTGGAATCTGAACCCGAATGCCCGTTAAATACAGTTTTAATTTTCTTGAGTTTGAACCTGTATTGCTTGTGACATTGAACTGTGCAGAAAGGTGGACTCTAATAAGTAGCAACAAAATATGTTGAAATGATTTTTAATTCAGCTTATGCCGGATAAGAATTCACATTTTGTTTGCCGTCTTGCATTTCGAGTCCTTCTGCTTGAATTGCTCGAGTAATGTGCTTGTTTCTTATTTAGTATCTGCCCTTTGTGTTTTTATGTGTTTTAACATTATCATTTTTTCACGCCAATTTTCGTTTGTCCACCTTTTTGGCTCATCTCAATGCCCAAACAGACTTTTTTACTTACTTCAACTGCTTTTTGTCGAGTATTTCGAGTACAGAAATAAATGAATGCTTTTAACTTTTGGTTCACTTTTCTTTGTTTGCTTTCTCTCTGGCTCTCAACTTCAATTTAGGTTGATGGCGTTGTCATACGACCCGGACATTCTAATCTCGATATCGATGATTTAATGACGCGCAACTCGAAGCGCTCATCGGCCGATGGTGGTGCCCAGGCAGCCGGTGGCAACGGCGGTGGATCTGGTGCTGGATCTGCTTTTAGCGGTGGCACTGGCTATTTTGGTGGAGCCGCTGCCACGGCTAACATTGGCGGCCATTATGACGTTCTCTTTGGCGTTGTCACGGGCGAATCGATTTGGCGCTTCAGCGCTCATGACATACAAAATGGCTTTGAGGGCGAGAGGCGCGATAAAATTATACGCACTTATGTGCGCAACGCTTACAACTACCACCTTAATGAGATATTCTACACGGTAAGTACGCTCTTTTTCCACCAAGGGGCTTTCCGATTAAATTTGTTGGGTGATGTTTGTGGAAAAGTGTCGTGTGCACTATGTAAAATAATGTTATATATGTTGGCTGCTTCTTTATTAATGTTTGAACTAATTGGGATATTTTTGTGTACTATGCAACTTATATGATTGAAAGTTTTCCAAACCGCTTCTTTGGTTTTAAAATATGGTCTACAGCAATTTTCAATTTTTGGATTTGAAAATGATCACTACCACAAAGGTCATCAAAATTTTCCATTCGGCGAAGGGTGCAACTTGGGTGGAGCAGAATGTTAGGTTGATGTGAGTAAATGTGCTGTGGGTTGAATAATGTGGAGGTGACTTGTCGTTTAATATGATGTACTGCGATTGATCAAAAAATGTTGCCAACCTATTTCCTCTTCTATTGTTTAGGGGTGAGCCCCAGTCTTGGTGCCAACTATTAAAATCGCCTGTGATTATGGCTGGAGTATTTTGAATGTTAAGTGTGTTGTAGGAGTATTATGATTAAAATGTTTGCTTGGAGGAATATAAGCCGAGAATATTGATATTTTTTGTTTTGATTCTATTTCTATTGCGATGGTTTAAAGGTCTGGGTTGACATATGTATGTATAGTTCTGACTTGTGTATTAGTATACCTGCTCCGCCAAAGCAGGGCTAGTTGATAGTACGTAGTTAATGGATCTGGTAGTTTGTGGTTTTTAGATGTGTGTATTTCTTAAATATACATATATAATATGAGGTGAGTGCTTTTTGTATTATTATTAGGAGCTTACTGTAATATTGTTTCATTGTATTATTTAAAAAGACATTTAGTCTAATTATTAATAAGGTTATGGTAGTGGGATAGTTAAGTAGAGTTCTCAGTTGAGAGTGGTTGATGTGTTTTACTTGTGCTTCAAGATTTATATATTTATATTTATATATTTTTGCGCTTTAATCCTGCTTGTAATTCTAAATTTTGCGTTTTTTCTTGCGTTTTTTAAAAAGCTTTAATTACTTGTGCAAAGTGCTATCTGTTGTGCAGCGTAACTCTATTAATTATTGCATTTATTGCACGCGGCGTCAGTTCCGTGTTGTTATTGTCTGTTTTGATTCTTTTGTTTTGGTGCTCCCCTGTGCATACACTTGTTTGTGCGTGTGTTCGCTGCTACATATTTATGCTTGTGCGCGCTCTCTCAAACTTGCTGTTGCCTTTCGCTCCAAGCAATTTGTTTGTGTTCAAATATTTTTTTGAGCGTTTGCTTGCTCTATTTTTGTGCACTGTTTTTCGTTTCGCTCTGCGCTCTCACAACTTCTGCTTATCTTTTAACGCCGGTAGAAAATATGTCGTGCTCTAAGAAACCTTGCACGTTCAGCCTGCTTGACGATTCTGTACAGCCGCAATTTGTTAATTGCTGGCTATGTGAGAATATGATGCATGCTAAATGTGCAGGTCTCACTGGGCGTGATTGCGACAAGAAGGGCTGCGGCGGCTTACGTTGGTGGTGCTCGAATTGCATCGACAAACCAATTGATTTCTCCAGAATATATAATTCTGTGAAAAAATTAAATTAAGTTATTGATACGCTAGCAGAAGATTTGCTAGCAATATAGGCTGCCAAAGTCGAGAAACAAAAACTTGCCCACGAGGGGCAACAACAGTCAGAGTAGGAGCTGATGGGGCTGAAGGCAATATAGTAGTTGGTGGAGCCAAAGAAGCACCATGATTGCTTTTAACAATCTGGGGTAGATTTCGCGCAGGTTTAGCTTTTCGGCCAGAAGTTGACGGGGCTGAAGCAGTTTCGCTGATTGGGGCAGTTTCAACTGCAGGGACTACTGGGACTACTACTGGGGATACAACAGGGGTAATAATTGGGCAATCGCTCGGTGAAGGCGGTAATGACAACATTGGAGATAGATCCAAGTCGCTAGGCAGGGACAAAAGAGGAGAAGGTGTATGGACAGACGGAGAGGGCAATTGAAAAAATGGAGGCTCTAACCGGCGATTGGGTGGAGACTCGAATTTGTAATTGCTAAGCAGCTCAAAACTCGAGTCAAAGCTGCTCGAGAGCTGCTTAGCTACATTATTAAGTTTTAAGAATTGATTTCTCACAGAATTATACATTCTGGAGAAATCAATTTGTTTGTCGATGCAATTCGAGCACCACCAACGTAAGCCGCCGCAGCCCTTCTTGTCGCAATCACGCCCAGTGAGACCTGCACATTTAGCATGCATCATATTCTCACATAGCCAGCAATTAACAAATTGCGGCTGTACAGAATCGTCAAGCAGGCTGAACGTGCAAGGTTTCTTAGAGCACGACATATTTTCTACCGGCGTTAAAAGATAAGCAGAAGTTGTGAGAGCGCAGAGCGAAACGAAAAACAGTGCACAAAAATAGAGCAAGCAAACGCTCAAAAAAATATTTGAACACAAACAAATTGCTTGGAGCGAAAGGCAACAGCAAGTTTGAGAGAGCGCGCACAAGCATAAATATGTAGCAGCGAACACACGCACAAACAAGTGTATGCACAGGGGAGCACCAAAACAAAAGAATCAAAACAGACAATAACAACACGGAACTGACGCCGCGTGCAATAAATGCAATAATTAATAGAGTTACGCTGCACAACAGATAGCACTTTGCACAAGTAATTAAAGCTTTTTAAAAAAAGCAAGAAAAAACGCAAAATTTAGAATTAAAAGCAGGATTAAAGCGCAAAAATATATAAATATAAATATATAAATCTTGGAGCACAAGTAAAACAAGTCAATCGCTCTCAACTGAGAACTCTCTGTAGTCGCGTGAATTAAGTGTGTTCACTCTTCGTGGTCTGTAGTGGAGCTGTGTGCTGTATTGGTTCTTTTAATCACTCACACAAAAAATGTATAATTTTAAAGAAAAGAAATTTTTTTTTTGTATTTGGGAGAAAATTTACGACTGCAGTTGACAAGCATTGTATTGTAAGAGTGTGTAGTAATACTAAAATTAAGACTTTTATTTCAAGTATTCAAAATATAAATGTTTTCGTTCAAGTTGAAAACTTGTTTTTTTTACATCACTTACATTCTTGCATTCTAACCAAACGTATCGTTTACTTGAAAATAACATAGAATAGAAAAGACTATTAAATGTTCGCGCTCTGCGAAAGTGTTGCTGCAAATGTAAGTACCTATTTGTAACACGATGCGTATGAGTAACATCCGCAGCTACAAATAAGCCCAAGCGAAGACTGATTTTTTTTTTCATTCATGTACTTGAGCTGCAGTTTTCCAGCATTTCATTCTGTTTGTTGGTGTTGTTTTTTTGTACTTGTTTTATGAGCGTTGCATATATTTTTATTTTATTTGGTTTTTTTTTGGTAAGCGAATGCGAGCAAAATGGAAAAACATTAACACGCTTTATTTGGCAAATGTGTAAGCCTGTTATAAAAATGTATATGTATGTATGTTGTGTGTGTGCAAGGACACTGAGACTTGTATTCGTATAAAGGTATGTATCTATATTTAGATAAATGCATGCCACACACACCTACTTAAAAACGTATAGGCTACACTTAACCCAAATCACAGTGGCCGTAGCAGCTGCAGCAGCAGCAGCAGCAGTAGAAGAAGCAGTAGCAACAGCCGCATCCAATGACAAGAGTCGTACCCACCCTCATCCTTAGAGAAATCATCAACGCCAGTTGACGGTGTCGCCATTTGCCATATTAAAACCAAGTACACGTGTGTATCTGTGTGCACACTTAAAGCACATACACACAGATATACATATATATATACATATAAGCCGTAAATTACCAACGCATATATCACGATTATAGCGCATACATTTGTATTTATTTTACATCATTATATTCGCACACAGCCAACGGCAAATGTCAAGCTCGCTGCAATTCCGCGATGAAGTTTATACTGCATTCAATAGTGTTATGTATTCATATTGTGTCCATGTATAGTATATTATAGTATATAGTACGAGTATATAGTACTTCTGTCGAAAGCTCAAGAAAAGCATCTGCAGAAATTAAACAC